>JAHLJT010002406.1:90259435-90612260 GCA_031308135.1 Acheta domesticus | reverse complement strand
AATCCATCTGGCAATTACAATTCATCCTTCAATTCATCATAATTCACGTTTTTCATTTATTTGTGAATGACACATATGAGAATATGTAAAAATTAGTGAGATTTTGTAAGTTCTCAAAACGCTGTTCAGTATAGTTTCAACTTTGCAACTTCAAAATCCCGCTTTCATCAGTGTAAATTTTCTGTTCGCTCCAACACTTTTCAGTAGCGCGACTGGCCAATTATGGATGTTACAATGAAATAGAGTTTACATTAGTTTGACGATAAATTGAGATACAACCTTGATAGTAGCAAAAATACTCATAAATAATACTGTTATACAAGAATCTCTACCTAAATTGTATTTATCATGTTTTCGTTCGTACAAAAAAACATTTGAGGTGAATTTCAATAAAATATACAATATTAATTGAAAGCAATAGAAAACTGAAAAGAATGAAAATTATCAACTGATTACTAAGACCTATAGGTTCCTCCTAGCTCAATAATGTTACGACAATCTTCACGTACGCGTAGTCGAGTATTAGAAGTGTTTTCATACCAATAATTATGACACTAATTGTATTTTTGGTCACGAAATTTCAGAATACTGCAGTAAATAAAGATATTATGTTTTCTTCACACTGTACTTTAAGATTTTGTAAAAAAGTGTTTGAAAACTGAAGAAAAATAATGCCTAAATACTGGCCTAAGAGAAATGTTCAAGCTCCTTTATAATGTATTTTAAAATAAACATTATTTCACAATATGTAATAATTTGTTTAAAAAATAATACATAAAATGAATTAATATTAATATAATATATTTTAATATGAACATATTAAGTAACCATTTCATGATTGATAATATTTTGTTTACGTTCTCGCCAACTATGTAGTTACGTAGTAATAAAGTATTGTAATGCTGCAGAGGATAGTGGCGAATTTTCGTCAAAACTAGAATTGTGTGCCCTGATATCGAAAAAGTGCACAAACCATGTTTCTTTTACAGTAAATTACTTCCTCTATCACCTTGTGCAGTTAGAATCGACGTTTTGTGGATCGTTAATACGAAAAATTGGTAAACGGCCAAACGTCTCTCCGTCCGTCCACGATCAACGCAAGTCCTAAACCATTCTCCTAAGTGATATTTCGTCATCGATCTGGCCGAAACTATGCAATTTTGAAACGGATATTTAGATTTTTTGGGGTAATTTGCAAGAAGGCCAAGAACATTTGCAAAGTTTTCTCAAAAATCACTCAAAATTTTTTAATTCAATGTTTTTCCTTGGATAGAACAAAACACGCTTTAAGAGGCAAATGCCTCATTTTCGTTCAATTTCTGAATTTTCGAAAATTGCAAACTTTTAAAATTTTGGCATCGTTCTACTATATTTAACTACAATATTGAAGTAATTTTTTTCTTCATCAAATTTGTGTTTCAAAGACAGATGATTCAATACAACAATATACAATTTTTGAAAAATATGAGCAGTAATTTCGAGTGGAATTTAACAAAATGCAATTTAAGAAATTATTTCCTCACAAACTGCTTACATTCTTTAACGGAGTAAAATACGCTTATAAAATTGGCGCAGGTCCCGTTTTCAAATAACTCTCTGTATTTTCTGAAAATTGAAATAAATGTAAACACCAAAACTACAATATTGATGATACAGATTTTTTTTCCTTAATAAAATCTGTTCTAAAAATTGTGTCTCTCAAAAATATCATGTACATTTTTTGAAAAGAAATACTTTTCCGTATTTTTTGCTTGAAGTAAAGGCAAATCATAAAATATCTGAAAAACCGCTAAAAATATGTTATTTAAAATTTTCCTCATGTAGTAGTAAATGACAACCAAAAAACTAACAGGTCTCTTTTTTTCGTTTAACTATCGGAATTTTTTAAAATTACAAGTAATGTGAAAAAGTATATGCTTTTGTAGCATCTCAAGTTTTCGGATTTCATATCTGTTTAAACTAAACATTCAGTTTTAATTTAATGTCTGTCCCATTTCTTAAGAGATTTTTAGAATTTGATACAAAATATAGCGGCGTTAAGCAGAGGCGTCCACAAGGGGGCCAGCTGGGGTAACTTGCCCCTGGCCCCCACTTAATTGAGGCCTGATTTTTTTTAATTTAAAAATATATATATTTACCTCTAATCCAAATTTAACACTTAAGTTATTTCTGATGCATAGAGAAATGAATTCTGCTTATGAATTAAGAGAAGAGGACACTTTTTTTGTTTGAATTAATGGACCTCCTTGGATCAACTGCCCAGTCTCCTGGTTTTCTCGGGCGGCCCTGAACATATGACGGAATGATGCACAATGTTTATTTTGATCGGCTCTACGTTCACCATCTACTAACCGTACTGAGCTGTTAGAAAGTAAATGAGAACTCATTCTCTTCTGCATTCAGCTCGATTCTCATTCCAGTATAAAATAAAACTAGTGGTGCTACAATAGCAAATAGGTTCCCTCGTTATGGAAATTGCTACGTATTAATGAAATATTGCACTTTCTGCCCAGCTAGCAAGAGTATGTGGCAATTCTGAATAGCGAGCTCAGACCCAAGGAAATAGAAAACTAATACGGGAAAGTCTTTGCCATTCTGTAGTACCACTAGTTTGTTGTTTTTTTTCATTTTGAGAGGAAGTACTACACAGACCTAGTTACCCGTTTTTACAGTACTGTATATTTACTAGGAAAATCCGGTAGACGTTGTTCTGCCCTTCATCTTCCTTTCCCCTTCCATCGCCCTCTCTCACGATCTCTCCCTCCTCCCTCACCCTGACCCTGACCCTGTCTGTTTGTCAGTCTCTGCCTCTGCCGCTCTCTGTTCCTCTCATTCACATTTACTTGCAGATTCTGCAAGACTCTGAGCGGGTGAGGTAATATCGGGAAGCGCCGGACCAGTAAATATGTAATAGAATGTTCGAGATGAGCTCATTCTGTAGATTACGGTGTGAGAAACATTTCTTTGAGGCTCTTAGCCTCAATTTTTTTCATTTTTAATGCCCTAGAACGCCTCGTTTAAGAGTTATTTAACGATATATTCAAAATGCTGCCGAGTGTATTGCAGGTAGCATTTGACGTGAACGAGTTTTGTTCTACAATGCCATGTAGTGGAGTTACAACAGAATTAACAGCACATAAATCTGGAAATAACCGGTGTTCCTGACTTTCTCACTAAACAAATATGTATAGTGTTTCTTACTGTGATTCCCTCCACCCAATTTCACTCACTTTATAACTTACATTAACAAAAAATGTAAACAAAAAGTAAAATGCATATACTCACGTGTATTCTCTTCGCGAAAATTTTGTATATTATACTGTAGTACCATCACTTTCTATCAATTGCCACATTGTAAAGCATACTCTTTTTTCATATTTTTTCTTCTTCTCGCGTATTTATAAGAAAACTTTCAAATCTCTCTTTTACTTCAATTATACTTCTTTTCGAATTTACTATCGTGAATTTAAATGATCATTTCTTTCGATCTAAAGGTACACTTTCACTCTCTACTATAATAAAAAACTTCCTACAAAAAATAATCCACTTGTCACAGTTTAAGCATGACACGTAAATAATCCATAGTATGTTTCACATTGGCTCGTTCAACTCGCAAATACGTCATAAATACTTAATTTATTATCACTAACCCAGTAACTGTTTCATGCAGAACAGATGTGTGCATTCACACCTTTTTTCGACAATTTCAAGTACTTCCGTCAGCAAAATTTGTTTTTTCAATAATTTCATGTCTCTTCTACACTTGATATATTCACGCCTAGATGCAAATAAAATCAATATCCAAGTTACTTGTATATAAAAAGAAAACTGCCATTTTCTTTCCTAAATATGAACATTTCAGGTTAAATAATGGAAAGTATAACAAACAACTCTCTCCAAGAAGGTTATAGTATACTAGCTGGTACCCGGCGGGTTGCTGTCGCAGAAGAAATAATAGAGGAAATATTCCTCTCCCCCCTCCCATTCTGTCTTTTTCCTCCTCTCTCATTTCCCCCACTCTTTCTTTTGCATCTGTCTCTCTTTTCCCCCTCTGTATCTCTTCGTCCCCACTGTGTCTCTTCTTCCCCCACTCTGTGACACTTTTCCCGCTCTCTAATTTCCTCCCTCTCCCAATTTCCCTTCTCCCTCCCTCCCAATTTCCTTCCTCCCTCTCTCCCTATTTCCCCCTCCTCTCTCCCTATTTCCCCCCTCCCTCTCCATATTTCCCCCTCCCTCTCCATATTTCCCCCTCCCTCTCCATATTTCCCCCCCTCCCTCTCCCTATTTCCCCCCTCCCTCTCCCTATTTCCCCCTCTCTCCCTATTTCCCCCTCTCTCCCTATTTCCCCCTCTCTCCCTATTTCCCCCCTCTCTCTCCCTATTTCCCCCTCTCTCCCTATTCCCCCCTCTCTCCCTATTCCCCCCTCTCTCCCCCTATTTCCCCTCTCTCTCCCTATTTCCCCTCTCTCTCCCTATTTCCCCTCTCTCTCCCTATTTCCCCTCTCTCTCCCTATTTCCCCTCTCTCTCCCTATTTCCCCTCTCTCTCCCTATTTCCCCTCTCTCTCCCTATTTCCCCTCTCTCTCCCTATTTCCCCTCTCTCTCCCTATTTCCCCCTCTCTCTCCCTATTTCCCCTCTCTCTCCCTATTTCCCCTCTCTCTCCCTATTTCCCCTCTCTCTCCCTATTTCCCCTCTCTCTCCCTATTTCCCCTCTCTCTCCCTATTTCCCCTCTCTCTCCCTATTTCCCCCTCTCTATTTTCCGTTTCTCTCCCTCTCTCTCTTTTCCCTGTCTCTTTCACTTTCCTGTCATCAACACTCGCTGCCTGCTCCTTGTGTTCTCCTGGACATTGGTCCACAGCACACGGCAACGCCCAGCAACAATGAAGCTCACGTGCATTGGGAATTGCATTTAACTCAAACGCTATCATGTGCTGTAACGCCATCTAGTGAAGTTACAATAATTGTACTATGCCTATGTTCTTCCCGCAAGTGCAAGCAATATGTTGACACATTTTTATCGCAATTGGATGCCTTCTACGGCAGCGCATTAAGCACGATTCAACAAACATTGATTTTTATATATTAGATTAATTTTCTATATAATAATTTTTCTAGCTGAAGAACCCAGTATTGCCGGGGTACTTATCAGAATTTTGTATTAGACACAAAGAGAAATTCCATCTATTTCCGCCCTGTTGCAGAGCCTACTCCTATCTACTCTACTCTATATTCCCTCCGTGCTATCACGCCTCTCTGCCTTGCTCCTATCTGAACAAAACCTGGTCTTCAGTACACACTAAAACACTTCTCATTAAAATATATTTAAATTTTAGTTCTAATGGGGTTCCGGCCCCCAAACTTCTCTTTACAACTTAAAATAATAAACAAATCTAAAGTAAAAAATTAAATGCATGTACTTATGTATATTCTGTTTGTGGAATTTTGTGTATTATATACTAAAACTTTCAATCAATTGCCACATTATAAATCTTACTCTTTTTCGTATTTTTTCTTCTCGCGTATTTATATAGAAAAGTTTGAAATTGATATTGCCGCATCAATCGACGTTTAGAAATAATTAAAGAAATTTTAATTGGATTCTAGTACCTGTTTTAGGATCCTTGATAAATTGTGGCTGACCAAAGGAGCCATTAACCACTTATGCGATTATAATATCTCCAAAAATCCGAGATCACAGTGGATCCCAGCTTGACAACACTTTTTCTATTATTTAAAATAACAACATTCAAAACTAGCGTTGTCACACATTAAATTCCTCCAAATATCCATTTACCAATACTGATTCACATTAATTGTACTGCCGTTTTACTAAAAATTGTATTATTGCCGAACTGTCATCAATTTTTGTTCCTTCAACACCCAACACCCCTCTATTATCCCACTCTCTACTATATTAAAACACTTCTCTGAAGCATGCATCCCTCCGTCAGTTTCAGAATAACCCGTAAATTGCACTGTCGCTCACCTAACCTGAAAATACGTAATAATTATGCTTAATTTACTACAATTAAAAATATGTGCAGTCATACCTTTTTACGGCAATGTTAACTACATTCATCAGAAAATGAACTCCTAACGTGTGTTGCAGGTTGCATCGAACACGAATATTTATACGCGTTTTTATAACATCCGTCATATTTTTAAAGTCGAAGTGCAATTCGTCACATTTCCGTGAAATTCTCTTTCTTTAGATACTTCATTTATAAAGATTGGTTGAGTGTGAGAGCCGCAAAGGGATGGTATACCACTGATATAATAGAGGAGACGATATTTGTGCAATTCGTCACGTCTCCGTGAAATTCTCTTTCTTTAGAGACCTCATTTATAAAGATTGGTTGCGTGAGAGATGCAAAGGGAAAGTATACTACTGAAATAATATAGGAGATGATATTTGTGGGTATACAATACCAAAAATGGGGTATATAACACTAAAATTACTGGGCTGGATGGATTTTGTGGTACTGAAGTCTTTTTATAGCCTTGCGAACGTTTCTGGACATTGTTGATACGGCAACCAATAGTGTTTAGACGTCCTTGATTAAGTTTTGATATTAATATAGAAATGTTTACAATAAACAGTTTAATTCTAAGATACACATTTTAAAATGTCAGAAATTTATCATGGAAGGCTTAGCTTCAAACTCCTTAGGTTTTTTTGCTGGACAAATATTTTAAAGAGATGAAAAAGTGTGTGTGATGTGTATGTCATTCCTGTTTTTAGAGACAAATTATTCACTATTTTTGTGAACTACGACGCCAACCGTGTAGTATTTTAATTCCACTTGCATTTCATGTTACAAAATATGTGAAGTGCACTTCATAGTCAAAAAGTGTTCATAAAAAATCTTCCTGAAATATTTAAAACTCTTTACAAATTTGAATCTCTATTTCAAGCAGCATGCTGAGCAGGAAAGCAACACTATTTATTATTCACGCCTGTAGTCAACAACACACATACAACATACACACACACACACAAAATCTGAATCCCTAATGAGAGCTCTTGAACTCTCTGAGCTCTCTACCCGTTGCGTAAGTCCAAAATAACGACCTGACGGCCTCCATGATCGTCCCACGATACCGGGCGCGAGATAAGAGAACGTGTTGGCGGCTAATAGTAGCATCAATGAAGTGCCGAGTGTACCCACACACCACTCGACGATATCTTGGCGTGCTGCGCCGCAACAGCTGCAGAAGGTCCTCAGTTCACGTGTCCAGTTGGCGGAATCTCCATACGATCCGCATTATCTCCAGTGTGTCAGCGCAGTCCGAAGGGGACGCACAGGTGGTGTGGACGTACGTGTCGCCGAAAACTACTCACATCGACAGTGAACAACAGCGCCGCTCTAGGCTGCCGTCGCCATGTCACAACTATACCACAGATCCATGGCTTACCTTGACACAAAGGTGCCTCCCAAGCTGTTTCCTCTTTGGAATCACCCGATCGGTAAGGCTCTTCCACTCTCTGGTTTTTATTCGCGCGACTGCGCTGAATTGAAGGGTTCATTGTAAAATGGTTGCTCGTCATGAAGTATATTGCCTGGTGTAAACAAAATAACTTCTTCACAACTATACTGTTTAAATATAAATTATGATTGTGGAATTTGAATATGGCAAACCCCTGTATCTGCATGATAGAGATAATTTCATTAAAAATAAAGAGAAACGACGAGCTTAATCCAAGTCATTGGTACCGACTAATTCAGAAGCCAAAAAAATGTTCACACATGCACACACACACATGCACGCACACACACATGCACACACACATGCACGCACACTCGCGCACTCACACGCACGCACGCGCGCGCACACACACGCGCGCGGGCACGCGCCCGCACACACGCGCGCGCACACACGCGCGCGGGCACGCGCCCGCACACATGCGCGCGCGCACACACACGCGCGCGGGCACACGCGCGCGCGGGCACACGCGCGCGCGGGCACACGCGCGCGCGCGCACACACACACACGCGCGGGCACACGCGCGCACACACGCGCGCGCACACACACACACGCGGGCACACGCGCGCACACACACACGCGGGCACACGCGCGCACACAGACACACGCGGGCACACACTTGAAAAGGAAATAATAGTCCAGATCTTCCTGAAAATGTAGTCTACATCCAATATTTGATATACAATGACATTGAATAGTGGCATGCGTAGGCATGGGGGCGGGTGGAAGAGGATGGGGTAACCATGCCCCTTGAAAATTTTGAATTTTTTAAGCCTTGCATAATAAAACATTTATTTTCGTAAATACGTTACGGGTAACCCGCTAAACACATAGCCCGTATACACAGAGGTAACCTGACAAAAACAACGAGACAAAATTAAATTCTCACATTAGTTAAAGTATTAAATTTTAATCCGCCATTATTCGCATTTAATTTCGTTAGACAATTCTTCGAATGTTAGATATGATCTAAAAACTATTAATATTGTATTTATTATTTTATTATATTTATATTCTGATTTGTACATTAGTATTCCGACAAAATTCCATTGTGTTCTATGAGGTGTACAGATAAGGAATTAAAATCAGTCCTCAAATGTATTTTTTAAAAGTATAATTGTAATTAAAAATATAAATAAAAGAGAAATGAACAAAACTAACCACCTGGAAGATACTTTTAAACAAATGCTAAGATAACAATGTAGAAATACAACCCGATAGCTCGCGTGTGAAAAAAATTTCTATGCCTAGACTCGTCGCATATATCAGCGTCTTGAAAGGAAACTCAGAGCCGTGTAAGAATGTGATATCTACAATAAAATGTTGTTTCAAAACCTCTATCTTCAAAATTAAAAAATCTATGTAAATACATCGCCAAAAAATCATCAATGTTTTTAAAATGCTGTTTAGCAACCTGTAAATTTTCCTTAAACCAAAACCTTAAAATTTACATTCTCGCAAGGGAAAGAGTAATTTGCCACGGGGTCGTGTTTATTGATTTACAATTAATAATTAACTGACAAAACGACGTAAAAAACGTCCGTCTTTAATCAGTAGTTTTTCAAAATATCGATGTTTCTCAAAAAATGAAACTTCTTACTAGGGAAGCGACATCAATGTCGCATTCCTAGCAAGAATATATTGTCAGAGCCTTACCTCCGTTCGTTGTAAAATGCCGTGCTATTGAAATAAATGCAGAATTGTTACATCTTGCGCGAGTAACGGAGTTCAAGAAATCCACGTTTCATAAATTAGTTGTTTGTTTTTTTAAGAAATGAAATACTGATTTTTGTAAAACTGTTCTACAGTTAACGACCAAAGAAAAGAATTACAGTATGGAACCCGTTCTTTAGGTTCTGTATTTGATAAATCACATGGAGTTTTCCCCAACCAGATCTCTCCCATCAGCGGGGTACCGCCCCCAGCCGGCACAAGCTCTAAGCTCCCGACCGGTCTCCCGGCACATGAGGTAGTGTAATGCATGTTAGTGTAAGTGTGTACAAGGGAAGAGGAGAGGACAAGGAAGAGGTAGGAAAGATCGTTGAGGGCTCCGTGGCCCGTTTGTTAGGGTCCTACGGAAAATCAGATCACCCGCCACTAGAATTCTCCAAAAAGAGGATGAACTAAGAGGAAGGAGGTTGACTCCGGAATCAAGAAATGTGGGCGCGGATCGGCGAAAGAAACAGGAATGGGGAGCAAGGCTTCCCTCCAAAGCATAATTAAACTACAAGCATAGTGCTACAAAACGGCATTCTTAGTTGTTAGCTTTCAATTCTTTTGAATGTGAGCACCTTCTTCGGTTTTACCTCATTCCCTTCCTGATTGCCATCTTTTGGCGTCTAGAGCCTCTCGCGGAACCTCTCACTCTCCTAGGGACAATTCTCAGTGAAGAGCTTCCTCTCACCAAATATCACGACGAGACAGCCGTCAGGCCCATCTTAGATCTCTATCTCTATAGACCATTACATGTATGCCCACGAGAGCTCGTGGTCCCACGTCGGTGCTTGTGCCGTCGTTCTGGATATGGGGAGTCAATTTCTCACACTGTTTACACACACATCTCACGCCCAGTTCCCGATAAAGCAAAGTGAGTATGGAAGGATTATGGTATTGAAGTGATACCCGTGGAACGGAGAATGCCCCGAACTACTTAAACATTCGTGCATCACGTTGGTTTCGAACCCACACCCTGTGTTCGCGCATTTAACACACCTGCCACAAGCTTCTGTGTCACGACACCGCCTGACTAGACTACAATTTGTGAATGGTTTACAGTTGGGTGGACTCACGGCTTTCTCTAACATGGCCGTAAAATTAGTGAGGGATATCAAAAGAATGGTGTATAAAGGAATTACTCTAAGAAGGGACCACTTTCACAGGTCGGGAAGCAAATGAGCGACATGCAGGACGATAGCCAGAGATTCTGATGAAGCCATTAACAACTCAAATGAATGCACTGATAAAATGAGTGCATGAACATAACCTGCAGTTATGTTGCCAGCAGTGGCAAAGCCGTAACTGTCAAACTGGTGCCTTCTTATAGTAATGTCTCTGTACCTCTTTGGAAGTTTAGTTAAAATCCCGGCAATATTTTTATTGATTTAACACGCTACACGCAGTAGATACAGAAAAGACGCCAGGCACGAAGACGATAGCGGTTAGAGCGCTAAAGGTAGCACATTTGTGTTTACTGGACCTCTTAGTTAGATATGAAAATGAAGGTTCGCGGAGAATATTCCTACACCTACCCGCTAGTTTCGGAACATCATCTTAATTTCCCTCTCCCATGCATTGTTGACTAATCAAGAACGACAATAGACGTTTGTGTTTCATCATTTCACAGCCATGTTAGTAAGCGAATAAGTATCATCGTTATAACTCTGAAATTCTTCAGTAAAAAATGTAATAAGAATTACATTGTTCCCACCAGCGACCCCTACTAATTAATAATCATCATTTAATAATAGTGCATTAAACAATGATGTAATGATGGGCATGTATACAAACGACACATCTATTTATATCAAACGACACATCTTGTATTGCATGTTCTCTTTTGTGCTGTCTCGTCCTTACTTCGTAAGAAGAGAAAGTATGTATTATAATAGTGCGCCGGAAAACTCCGCATTTTCGACATTATTGCCGGGCCCTGATACCGAAAAAGTGGATAAATCTTGCTCCTATATATGGTAAATTACTTCCTCTAATTCTTGGATTGTCAGGATCCATGTTTTGTGGGTCCTTGATACCGAAAACTCGACTGACGGCAAAACATCTGACCATCGGTCCGTGGTCAAAGTTTCGCCTAAACGATTCAGCCGATTGTCTCTAAAATTGATATTCCTTGATCAATTGAAAGGAACTCTATGTCCTCTGAGTTTGAAATGAAAGTTTTGATTTTTGGAGGTATTTTACGAGAAGCCTTAACCACATTTTCAAAATTTTATAAAAAATTGTTCCAAATGTTCCAAACTTAGTCCCCAGATAGCATACCGGCTGCTTGATGCATACAGAGAATGGTGAAGGTCTTACCTTCGTTGAATTTTCTGTTTTTTCCCCAGAACTACAATATTGAAGACAGAGATTTTTCCTTAATGAAATTCAATCTTTATACACAGATCTTGAAACAAGGTAAAACACAATTTTTCAAAAATATTAGTCATTTTCGAGTAATTTTGTGTGAAATATAAGCAATTTTTAATTCTTTTAACAAATTTTTCAAAAACACTTCCAATTTTTTTAAAGAAGAAGAGTACCAAGAAGAAGGAGAGTACAAAGAAAAAGAAGAAGAAAGAGTACAAAGAAGAAGTAGAAGAGAGCACAAAGAAGAAGAAGCAGAAGAGAGCACAAAGAAGAAGAAGCAGAAGAGAGCACAAAGAAGAAGAAGCAGAAGAGAGCACAAAGAAGAAGAAACAGAAGAGAGCACAAAGAAGAAGAAACAGAAGAGAGCACAAAGAAGAAGAAACAGAAGAGAGCACAAAGAAGAAGAAGAAGCAGAAGAGAGCACAAAGAAGAAGAAGAGAGCACAAAGAAGAAGAAGAAGCAGAAGAGAGCACAAAGAAGAAGAAGCAGAAGAGAGCACAAAGAAGAAGAAGCAGAAGAGAGCACAAAGAAGAAGAAGCAGAAGAGAGCACAAAGAAGACGAAGAAGAAGAAGCAGAAGAGATCACAAAGAAGAAGAAGAAGCAGAAGAGATCACAAAGAAGAAGAAGAAGCAGAAGAGATCACAAAGAAGAAGAAGAAGAGATCACAAAGAAGAAGAAGCAGAAGAGAGCACAAAGAAGAAGAAAAAGCAGAAGAGAGCACAAAGAAGAAGAAAAAGCAGAAGAGAGCACAAAGAAGAAGAAAAAGCAGAAGAGAGCACAAAGAAGAAAAAGCAGAAGAGAGCACAAAGAAGAAAAAGCAGAAGAGAACACAAAGAAGAAGAAGCAGAAGAGCACAAAGAAGAAGCAGAAGAGCACAAAGAAGAAGCAGAAGAGCACAAAGAAGAAGCAGAAGAGCACAAAGAAGAAGCAGAAGAGCACAAAGAAGAAGCAGAAGAGCACAAAGAAGAAGCAGAAGAGTACAAAGAAGAAGCAGAAGAGTATAAAGAAGAAGCAGAAGAGTACAAAGAAGAAGCAGAAGAGTACAAAGAAGAAGCAGAAGAGTACAAAGAAGAAGCAGAAGAGTACAAAGAAGAAGCAGAAGAGTACAAAGAAGAAGCAGAAGAGTACAAAGAAGAAGCAGAAGAGTACAAAGAAGAAGCAGAAGAGTACAAAGAAGAACCAGAAGAGTACAAAGAAGAACCAGAAGAGTACACAGAAGAACCAGAAGAGTACAAAGAAGAACCAGAAGAGTACAAAGAAGAAGAAGAAGAAGAGTACAAAGAAGAAGAAGAAGAAGAAGAAGAAGAAGAAGAAGATTAAAGATTCATTTCAAATTTCGGGATCATTTTTGATCAAATTTGTATGAGATAACATCTACCGTGAAATATTCATTTTGAGAAAAATTCCTATGTATTGTTTAGATGCTAATGTTATTCACAAAAGGATGGACAGAGAGAAATTTTGAAGACAAAAAACACCTTCCTTGCATCAGAGAATTTAAAATATATATTTCCATTAAAATCTCAGCATCAGTTTAAAGGGCTTGAATGAAACACAACATTTGGCACAATGGTATTTACAAAGATAATTTTATGAATTATGGAATAACTCAATAAATCAAACAACCATTGTTGGTTATTAATTTTACCAATTTTATGTGAATAGTCAATAAGTTTGTTTTTTCGCCATCTGAAAAATCAAGTATCTACTTTCTTTGATAAGATAAATGTTTTTTATGCATTTTAATTTATCATAACAATAAGTATCATATGAAAATTGAGCAAATAAAAAAATTATAATCAGCTAGATAATAAAATCAAGGTACTGTGCCTGGTAAAGGTTCTGTCTTATTAATTCCATATTTCCAATTTTCAACCTCTCACAGAAAATTTATTTTGATACAGGACCAGATTTAAGAGTATGCTGCCTGTTGGCTAAAGTCCATTGGCCACCCCCCTTTATTGTCCATAGTTGAATAATACATTTGTTTTATACAACAAACGGTAGAGTTCATTCTTTTTTCATCTTTTGATCTACATTAGAGCACAAATGCTTTCATTTGCATAAAATTACAATTTTAATGGTTTACACAATAAATTGCATAATAACATTAGTTCTTCTACTTGTTTTTCACTAATCTTTCAAGATTCGTTGAAAAAATAAAATGAGTTTTGAAACGAATTAGTTCTTGGAGATTACAGATCACTTTTTAAACATATTTTTCTACTTTAATACTACTTAATGCTAATGACTGTTTTGCGTAATTGAAGATCCGGGTTCGATTTGAATGAATTGCCAAACTGCCACCCCTAAAACTATGCCACTCTAGGCTGCAGCCTACTCAGCCTATTTAGAAATTTGGCCCTGTTTTGATATCCATCCATCCAAAGAATAATGGAACTGCTATTTTGAAGTGAAGTTCATGAAAACTTAATAGTTTTGAAAATCTGATTACATATTTTTTAATGATAACCTTAATCAACTCCAAACATACTACCTTATATTACAGACAGTTCTCAAGATCTTCAGTAAGGAAATAAAATAAATTATCATTTTAATAGAAAAAATTCAATTAAATAATATTGTGCAGTCAGCATAAAAAAACACATTTTCATGGCAGCAGAGCCATCCGTAGACTTTATGGCCCCTAGACCAACTTACAGACCCCCCCCCCCCCAAAGGACTGACCTCCCTGACATTTGTCAAAGTTGCCCAATTTGTGGGCGGCACTAAGAGTAGATAATAAACATTTCAAAGCAATTTTGATTTCATTGGCAATGAAACCCATTAAACAACCATTCTCAAATTTTTAAAGTATATTTAAAATATGAAATACATACTTTTAACCATTTGCAATAGTAAAAAGTCTAATAGATACTTTTTATTACAATTCATAAAAATGCTAAAAAATGCTATTATTTTACCAATTTTTCAAATAGAGTATCATCTTTATAAGGAAAACAGAAATACTCATACGGTAAGGTAAATATATGAGAATGGTATGACAATCTGATAACACTGCTAAGAAGAGAGCATTCCTTGTGACATAATCAAACAGAAGGACATTGGAATTTTATTAAAACATGTTGAAAAAATAATAGGTATTAGGCTAATTTTGGTTCTGGTAATTTTATTTCAGGTTAAAATATTATTACATTTGACTAACCTCAACCATTTCATCCTTAAGAAATAATACCTACATTAATAAAATGAAGGGGTTTTTAAAATAACTTTTTTATAAGATTGTATGCTTATATACTTAATACTAAATATCCTTTCAATTGCTTTTCAATTTTTGTCTTTATGCTCTTTGCAAGAATTAATTTTGGGCTTGGCTTAACTGATTTTGATTGGGTTTTCACAAAAAGAATATTTGTTGTAGAATAGGGCTTTTGTTGAAAATAATTTTGGCTACTGTATTCTTTATTATTATATGATTCTGGTGCACACGCCTCATGATCATGCCTACCTGAAAATGAATAAATGATTTTGATTGTGAGATACCATAATTGCAAAGACACGAATGATGGAGCAGAACCGAAATGAGAGGCAGGGGATATACGAGAACCCGAGAAAACCTGCCATGATCCTACTTTGTCCACCATTGTCCACGTGGATTGACTGGGACCTAAACTGGTTCCAGAGGGCAAAAGCGAGTAGTCTGAAAGCTACTCCCGGGGCTTATTTAGATGACTTTGAAGAATCTTTGTTTTTTATACAAATCTGCAGGTTTATTCCGATCTAAATCAAATTTTGTGAATTTGGCCTCTAATCCAAGAGAAAAAGTACTGTCTACATGAGAATTCATTTTTTAAAAAATCTTCTCGATTCTCCCCCACCAAGCGAATATCTCGAAAATGGTGAGAAAATCCAACAAAGTGGATCCAAATTTTCTGGATGCCCATTAAATTTCCTTCCAATTGCATTTTCCTTCGTTCCGGTAGCACAATTCGACTTCCAGGAAATTACGATCAAAATAGAAAATTAATTTTGACGGAGAGTCGGGGATGGATTGGTGAAACAGATGAGCAAAAGCAAGAAGAGCAGGGTTGGGCAAAATACTTGAAAATGTATTTCAGATACAAAATACGTCGCCGAAAGTATTTTAGATACAAAATACAAAATAGTATTTTAAAAAACTTTTACAAATTCAAAATACAACCAACGGTGTTTTACACGTAATAACTTCTATCCAATTTTTTTCTCTTTTCTACTGCGATTTTCGTAACTTTGTCCCTGATAAATCAGCTGTTCACGGTTTCATCCAATCGGGAGCTTGAACGTCACCATAGTGACGTCACTGTCGCGAAATATAAGTTCCTGATTGGATGGCAGCCAAACAGCTGATTCCTGTCAGGGACAAAATTACGAAAACCGCAATATAAACAATCATTAACGCTCAATAAAAGTTCGCATCACATTTAAAATTTTATTATTACAAATATATAACATTCTTTACACAACAATGATTCAGATGAAAATTCAACCCATTTCAGGTATCCGTATGGGGTCATCCATAAATTACGTAACGCTAAAAGGGGGGGGGGACTGAGGCACCATTACGCTGCTTTACATAGAGAGAGAAACAGAGAGTGGAGAGAAATGCGTTACAAGGAGGGGGGTATTGAAAATACTCGAAATTTGCGTTACGTAATTTATGGACGGACTACATCATTTGTGATTTATGTTCATATTTTAAGTTTGAAAGGCATCTTGTCCATGCTGAACCGAAGAAATACTTGCTGTTTAAAGATCTCAAAATATGAACATACATCACAAACGATATGGACATCTGATCAATACCCCACATTTTTAGGTTTTAAAATATGCATTTTAGGTGCCTAAAATTGGTTCTTTCAGCATTTGTTAGGCTTTTTAAATGAAAAAATAAGCAATAATAATACTCGAAACTTACAAGAAAACCCACGACCATTTATTATATTTCTCAAAGATAAGAACATAAATCAATATTACGCAGAAACAGTATTGTATATTTTGAAATAATACTATTTATAAACAAGGTTGTTTAGTTCGAATTATTCCTACCGTATTTTGCCTCACAATAAATTACTAATACATTCTCCAAGTTTTCAAGAGAAAATGAATGTTTCTTATCGGTCAAAATCAGTTTGCTTTCGGGG
Organism: Acheta domesticus; assembly: GCA_031308135.1. Lineage (NCBI taxonomy): Eukaryota > Metazoa > Arthropoda > Insecta > Orthoptera > Gryllidae > Acheta > Acheta domesticus. The sequence continues at coordinate 90,595,550 of JAHLJT010002406.1, read as the reverse complement.
AAATTCAATCGCTTTATATTAGAAACGGAGGCAGCTTCTCCACGAAGTCAGGAAGTAGTGGCATGGAGACTTTAATCGCAAAACCCTTGTCCTGTGTATTAATTTCTCGCTATCTTACAGGCGACAAAATGAGACAAGGGGATAAAAAGGTACAAGAGGACGAATGCAATTTAAGTTTTTAAAGTAACTTAAAATGAATATCATCCTTGTCTGTTGTGCCGACACAGAAGAAAAGAGTTAAAAGAATCCCTAAGACAAAAGAAATGAGGCAAATTATTCTTATTTTAGGTTTTTAAAGGTAAAATAAGCACAAATGTGCATTAATGTTGAAATAGGCTCTTTTAGGCGCTATAAAATTATAATTGAAATGTATATATAAAACTTCATTTGGTACAAGGTACCCAGGAAAAAAATTAGATTTTTACCAAAATATACGCAGTTTACTGAAGATGGGTTGAAAACCTCACCCAAAACATTGCATTATATAAAGACTGTTATATATTTTTAATAATACAATTTTTAATGTGATATGTTTTATTCTACGTGAATGTTTCAAAAATGACAAGTTAATATGTACAAAATGTATTGAGAATGGGCAAAATAATATAAACAAACAATAGCGATCCAGTTTCACAATTTATTTATCAAAATCAATGTTATCTCCTACCAGAATTTGATTTTGACCACTCATTTTTATAAGTCTCGAATTTACTCATTACACTCGGATGAATTTTCTAAAACGTGAAAAGAAATAATAATTTCCTTAGTAAAAAGAATTACCAGTGAAATTAATAATCTATAGTGAATCCTTGCGTGAATTTTAAAATTAATATTACTACTTATTATTTTTACCTTCAAGTGCGTCTTGAAATTTGTGGTCGCATTGTATGAACCACTTATTATCGTGTTTGGCAGGCTTACACAGTTCACACGTTGCTTTCCCTTTAGTACCCAACTCCTCTATAACAGTGAAATATTTTCCATCTAAAATGGCACATTTCGATGATTTTTCAATTTCTACACTCATAACGAAATACCAGCTCTTAAAAACACTGCAAGCACAAGTTTTTAATCACTGTGCACAACCACAGGGCCACGAGGCACACACATTGACAGCACTCGTTCTGGCACGCGGAGCCTGCTCTCCGAGAAATTGTATCAGAGTTCGCGATTACAGCCACGGTGTAAGAAACATATCTTACACCATGATTACAGAGCTCCTCCGGTTACCTCCGGTTGAACCGACGGTGGGAAATAATGTAATCGGAGGAACCAGAGGTCCGGTTGCATTTGTCCACGTGGCGGGACCCTCTCCATTTACTGGCCCCATCAATGTTTGTGACGGATTAAGAAAAAGTTTTTTTTTTATTTTGAAAATATAAAATACTATCAAAAAGTATTTTCGATACAAATACAAAATACATGTTTAAATATGTATTTTCGTTACAAAATTCAAATTACAAAAGTATGGAAAATACGTATTTTAAATACAAGTATTTTCGATACTGCCAAACTCTGAGAAGAGCATAGTAATGGATCGACGCGAAGGTTCCTCTCAAATAAACGAATGGGCAAGGACACGTTACTTTCAGAAGTTTATAAATGACAAAAAGTTAAGATGCTTTTATTACTTTATTTTGTGTACAATTATAGATGAAAGTAATTTCCAAACAGATCATAAAAATGTAGCGGAAGATCAAAATTAGGTATATCTTCCAGAATTTGTGGAAGTTTCAAAGTACTATACAATTTCATAGAGGAAAAAGAAATGTTTAATTAATCAAATGAAAACTTCCCCATAAGTCATAATTAACAGCACCAAAGTAGGTATATGTGACGTTTGTATAAAACTAAGAGAAATCTGGGCAACATTATTTACAACTCTGAGACCTACAATGATTGACACGAGATGGACTCAAGGAAACTAAGAAATAGCACGCTATATAAGATTAGCGGTGCAATGATTTCACATGGTAATGTTGCTGTAATCTATAGAATCAATATAGATTCTGTAGAAGTCCCAGAATTCCTACAAACGTAGTAGGTGTAATTTCGTTAAGAAAATCAGCCTACCTGTACTTCCCTGTATCCTTTGCAATCAGACGGTAGCGCTATTAAAATACTTGAAGATTATTATCCATTATTCTGTACAGCATAGTTACACACTTGCTCAATCGGGCAGTTTTCACAACCATCATCGATGCATGCGTGAATTCAACTGATAGTATTTGTATTTCAGAACACCCGCGAACAATATTTTTGTAGTTTTGAACCACGCCGGTAGGTATCACTTCAGTAAGTAAATAACCTCGGAATCATTGGCGCGGTGCGTGATCCGTGCGTTTCATAGGACAGCTGGATAAAATTATTGGTTTGCCCTTGAAAATTCTGGACGTACCTAAGTTTTCTGGATTGGACAATGTCTTTCATTTATAACGGCATCATTCGTGTGGCTGACCAGTTTGTACCGGCTAGATTGCAACCTTTGTGGAATCATCCTGCTGGTGAGATGATATTTCATACAAATCAGAGCGGGCTTGATATGTCAGCAACATTATGGTTATGGATGACCCCAGTTTACGAATGATTTAGCTAATATCCAGTTGTTTTTTCAGGTCCTAAAACCATATTTTTTTGGTCGCCTTTATTTAAATGGGTAAGTTGCTTATAATGTACTAGGTTCTAGGATTTCAAAAAAATAATTGAAAAAAAAATGTAAAATTGTTACCATTTTAGGGCCTAGTGATTGCTGGCCTGGGTGACTTGAAACGACCAGCAGAAAAAGTTAGTGTTTCCCAGTCAGGAGCGCTTGCTGCCACTGGTCTTATTTGGTCTCGATATTCTTTGGTTATTATACCCAAAAACTGGAGTTTATTTAGTGTCAATGTGTTTGTGGCCCTTACTGGGATGTATTCTTTGGGAAGAGCTGTCAAGTAAGTATTAACACATAATTCGCTGTTTAATGTTCCTATTAATTAATAATCCTATTAATTTCATTTATAAAATGCATTTTGTTGCTTTTTTTTTTTAGTTACCAATATTTTGAGAAACCTAAATTAACTGCATCTGGGAGTGGAGAAAGTCAACCAGAAGCTCAAAGTTAACACATAAAATAGAATTTGTAGTGGTGGAACATGTAAAGTTTGTATAGCATAAATCCTTTGTTAGATTTCAGTTTTCACTTGTTTAAAAGTGAACATTCACATACTGTGCCCTGAAAGATGCAGCCTTATTTGCCATCTTTATCAGATGGAGTACAGATATCGTTTAGTATTTGCTGTTGTATAGCTCTCCTATTTTTGGTATTTTTTTTAATATTCTTGATGGAAATGGTGGTGAATATTTTAAGAACGCCAATTTATTACTAAACCTCATATCAGGTAGGATGATTGGAACTTGCTGGTTAAGTTCTATAATTATTCTCTTAAAATGCTCAAAATCTCAGTAGCCTTGCCAACAGTGTATATAGAAATTTAAAGCCTTGAATTGTACACTAAACCTCTTGAGGTGAAATTTATTTCATGTGAGGTTTCCAAAAAAATCCATAACTGCTAGTACTATTTAACCAGATACAAGTTATTTTATTGAAGTATCTGCAGTTGTAATTTACTAAATGAATGGTTTAGTATTTTTCACTATCATTCATATTTGCTACTCTTGTTATTCATGTATAAAAAAATAGCCAATAGTGGGACCTGATTATTTTTAAACATTCAAGCACAAACTGTGATGTAACAAAGTTGTAAACTTATGCTATTTTCTTATCTTTGATGTTGCTGTTGTGTATAGAAATGTACAATTTAATTATATGTGGAAATAATATTAATGTTTCTGTAATAGAATGCATAGTGCGATATCAAAATATTCCATTTATATATTTCTATTTCATGACTGGTGCTAATTTGATTCTGATTAGGTACTAGATATGTTATATCACAAAGGATTATAACATTGTTGTCGCACATTTACATACAGAATTATACGTAAATAGTATATTGTAATGTTGAAGCATCTGTTAATCTGTTCTCAAATATTAAGATTTATAAAGTCTACTGAACTATCAATTATAGTTTTTCCTCTCTCTCCTAACAAAGTACATCCTCTTGTGGTTATTGACACTTGATATTAAAAGTTAGTTTTGAAATAAAATATACTTTGTTGGTTGTATATATTGTCTTATTCAGTGTTGGCAGTCCTGAAACATTATATTAATTCCCCTTTTCACTGATTATCTGTTAATGGTGATTGTTGTTTCAGAATATCTAACATATTTTCTATAGCTAGTGAAACTTACTTTTTGTCAACATTTTACAGAAGATTCTGAAATCAGATTATCAGCACTAGTTTCCTTTTTACTCTTCACACTAACTTTTGTATCGTTACAGTATCATCAGGAATACTCTCCTTGCTCTGTGGTCTTGCACAACTGGACAAAAAATTCTTTTGAAATTTAAATAACATTAATACCAAAATTTATTTTCAGAGATCTCTGCAGATTATTTTTCAGTTCCCCCTTTCCTTTGGAATGTTACTTGTAGTAGTTGTCTGTAGGTTACCATAACTCAAAAAGATAGTCATCTGTTATGTCTTCTTTTAAAGAATAGCTGTCTTGGAAATACAGAATGTTGAAGATAATGTGACCTGTGTAGTAGAAGTGTAATTGATGAGATGCTTGTGGAAATATATTTAATGAATAGTTTGTTGTTTTTTTTCCATTCATTCCATTTTTCACTTTCTTTTAACTTGCGGTCTTTTAAGATTTAATTTTAAAAATTTTTGGTTTTTCTCCTCGGAAATAATGGATTTAAAATGTAGAAAAAAATGATAATTTTAGTGTATTCAAATACTTAAAAAAAAAAGTTTCATGAGGGACCAGGGACTTCATACATTTTCGATTCACTAATAAGCTACTCTTTCTCAGTTGATGTCAAAATATTTTATTTCAATATATGTATTACATTTTGTGGACACTAAACATACAACCAACTTATGAGAAGAATGTGACTTCAGTTGCTACCAAGGGCAAGACAATTTTCTGTTCTATTGGAAATATTGTTTAAATAGCACTTTATTACACGAAACATAGGAGCATAATATTTATAATATAATTATTAGTACCATAGCAATGTAATTGTGTTCTGACGATTACTACACAATAGAACAGTGAAACTTTTCCTTGCTTTTCTGCTTGGAGAATTGTTGGCAAAAATGGTGTTTGTAAGTAATCAAATTCACTTATCCAGTGTTTGCTTTTAATTTTTGTCATCCTAGAAACTAAGTTTTAGAATTTTGAGCTATTCACAATAAAATTTACCTGCAGATGGAGAGGGTAGGAAGATGTGAATTGCTAGAACTGTTGAACGAATTTTGTGGCACTCCTAATTGAGGTTTAGCATAAATGTCTAATAAGAGAATTTCTACAAACTAAATGTAGCAGGGGAAGCTGAATTGTAATATGAGGTAATAGCTAATGATAAGCAGCTCTATAACTGCTGCGATGACACCAACTATGTTAAAAAGACTTTCCTCGAGATGAATGAACCACAAAACTAGTTTGTAAATAGCCAAAATAATTGGCATGCCTTTTTGGCACTAACTGTAGTTTCTATAATATTACAAAGTTATAGGAAGTTTTTACAATTAAAGTGAATGTAAGTGCAGTTTTCATTTGTTATTAACAATTTAGTGTCTATAACAAAGCAACAAAAATAGGCATTTGCTGAAAATGCAATGTCTAGTAATAAGTTATATTAATTTAGTATAGTACTAAAATTTTTAATAATTTACTCCATAAATTTCTAGATTAGTTGTACCTGCAGATGTGTACCAAATGTTGCAAACTTCTGTTTTCGTGTGCCACTGGTTGACAACCACATTATTTTCTAAGTGGAGACTTAACCAAAATTGTGAACTTCCAATTGAGGTAGTATATCAAATTCACATAAAATGACATGCTATTCCTAGAGTGTTCTGAATGCCTACTTCTGTAGAGGCAGGTCAGAAAAGATGAAATTTCTGAATGACAAATTACATCTAAAGATGTTGCTTTAAGTCCCTCCTCTCCTCCATGCTACATCATTGATAAATAACTATTTATTTAGAGCAAATTCTAGATGTATGAGAATATAAACTGCTTTTAAATAAGAATAAGATGTATGTATAAGTGTAGAGAGAGTGTGTATGGTCCAGTGAGTACAAATAAGTATGGAGAGGTACCCAAAATCTGGAAGAACCCATTTAGTGCAGCAAGAAAAAGGCAACCATTGCAGAAGTGGTAGTCAACAACCAGGTCACCAATGGTCTTCAACGGGGAGTAATGAAATATTTATTAAAACTTAAAATTTATGCTAGATTCCCAGATCTTTATTTTCCAAACTCTGAACTTATTTTGAAAGAACCTTTAGCAAGTAATATCAAATGATTTAGTTATTAATCACAGAAAAATAAACAATAATTAAAGCTGAAAAATGAAATTGAAGTTAACTTCTTAGCTGCAAAATGGGTAATACCCTTCAAAAACACTGAACTTAATATTTGATCCAAATTGAAAGAGGGAATGAGGGAAGGAAAGCATACAAGTGTTCTGACTTTTACAAGAATATTTGGGATTAACCATTGGATTGGAAAGATAGCAAAGCTAACACATCATGCTGCTTAAATTTTAATACATTTCTGGGGTTCCTTTCAGTCCACTGGTAAGGCACGACTGAGGAGAAAGGGAAGAAAAGAATTGAGGGTTAGCAGAGCAAACTAGACAATGCAAGAAGTTAACACATGTATATATTATTTGCTTTCTGTTAACTGGTGACAATATTACATTCTTCAGTTAATCTATAATCAATTTTCTACATGCATATTTTATTGTTTTACATACACTATTATTTTCTGAATACACATTGTTGAACAAAGCATGTTCATAACTGTTAAAGGAGTATGTGTGTTGTCGTTAATAAAGGTGAATATTCCAATTCTATACATTACACATTACCATTGATAAAATAGTACAAATGAAAAAAATGGAGAAAGTTAACAGCTTTTATACGAGTGACAACTGACTCCAATTGCACGAGATAAAACAATTTCATTTTTGAAACCAAGTGGTACATCATATGATGCTGTTCTGTAGAAGTGGAATTGCTGTTGGCATTCAAGAGAGCAAACTTAAAAGCATACAGCCGCACATTAAGTCAAATTCACTCATCACTCAATATAGTCAGTCATAGTAATTATCTTTATATACACATATGAAGATGATCTTTTTTTATAAGAGAAAAGTCACAAGAACAACACAATTTACACACACAAGTAAGATGAGAGTTCAGGTTTGTTGAAACTTTCAAGCTACATGCATGAGAAATATCTTGCAGAATTGCAAAATATGTAACAGACTTCATTTTTATGGCTAGCAATCCATCCAACTATATGTACACAAAACATAAATTAATAAAATTTGGGAACTGTGTCCGTAGCTAAAATTAACATTTTAAACTTAAGAGATTGGTCTACTTTGAATGTTTCTCTTGCTTTTAAAACCTATCATTGAAAACTTCATTTCAGAAAAGTAATTACAAAAAGATAAAACTGAAAACCTACTCTACCAAATTTTAATTTCCTATTGACCTAATCATCAGACATGTAGTTCGGAATGTTGACACCAAGAAATGCAATATTTATCACAAACACTTAATGCTGAAGACTGAAAGTAATCTAGCACACGTTCACTTTCACAATAGTAAAGCAAAGATTTGTACAACAATTATGAACAAATAAAACTTATTGCCATATGGACATGGTGTATACAACAAACTTGATACAGAAGAAGGTAAATAAAACAGAAAGAAACACTATTCCGTGATATGGCAGCTGGTGCTTTTACTTCTCTCATAGTTTTCTTGAAAGGCATTTCACAAACACGAATTACCATTTATGTAGAAACTCAGATGTATAATGCTTTTAACAGCTCTCTCCACTATAAAAACACACAATTGCATCTTAACCTCCAATATTTCTGCTTCACCACTCTTATGTATAATATCAGATAAAATGATATGACAGTTATGAAAATATGCAATATTACAGTAGTTACTTTAGTAAAAGACTAATATTCTTTCCATTATCTCTATATTTATTCTTGATTTACGGAATATTTTTTTTCCTTTTCCAGAACATCAGTAAAATAACTTATTCTCTCTAAAGTCATCTCAAATTGATTTCAATTTTGTCATGAGTTATATAATAAATAAAGTATATAAAACAAAATTGGAAAATTTACATCAACTGCATTAAGGAGTTTTTTGTCCCATGTTCTTCTAAAACCAGTATTTATTTACTTTCCAGTTTAGGCCCTTGAGGTGTAGGCCAAAAAATAAATTTCGATATGTTGCAATAAAGCTTACTACTCCTCATTTATTAACAGATAAGCTCAACGACTCATATATGCCCTTTATGTAATTTATAACCATATTCAATAGAAAAGAGGGCACAGAATTTTCAAAACTGTAGATTCAGTTCCAGCCACCATGTATCACACAACAATGAATGACTACAACTAGTAATTAAACATCAGTAACAAAACACTATCTCTCACATGTATAGACATAACAATTTCATGACATTCTCACATACATTCTATTGGCTTTCACACGGAAACTGGTGGTTCCATAGCTTATAATATATATTTACATGTACACACATTTAACAATGTTTTATTATAATATTTTAATTGTAAAGTAAATAGTCAAGTAATAGTTCAGATTCTATCAGCATCTCATTTCCGTAATGAACAATCCTACCAAGATATCATCCACACATTTTATTGAAGAAAATTCAAGTAACATAAACCAATATTGTGACCCCAATTACTGTTACAATTACAGCTGTAATAAAAGGAAAACATCCAGTACCTCACCTTGTATTTAACCCAATAATCGAAAAACAATGTTTAACTTGTATATACATACTAAAATTTTGAATAGTAGCGATTAAATATGAAGAAAGAAGTGCTGTACCAGTACAAACACTAGAACACTTATACTACAAATGAACAAATCACAACTATAAAATTACACATCTCTAAAAATAATTTTGTACATTCTCACAGAATAAACATTTTTTTACAATCACAAAAATTAACCACTTACAAAGCAAATATTGTCATCTTGCTTCCAAGAGTATCATAGCGTCTTCTTTGATTTCTTCATATAGATGCAATTTCAAATCATCTTAATATTTCTTTAGCCACATACTTCAGACTTATCAATTTGCTTGACTGCAATTCATTAAAGTAAAAGGAGTGTCTTTACATTTTATATTACAATTTCTCATAACTGAGTTATCATATAAATAAACATGTTCTTTCAATTTTCAACAATGTGATAGTGATGCTAATGATGTAAACTAACTACTTGAGGTCACAAGGATCTTCCTCATCCAGCATCTCGTCGATCTGACTCTCCCAGTTAGCATCTTGCCCAGCGTTGTTTTCACCATCAGCAACTACTTCATAATCTTGCAATTCTGCTTCAAGTTCTTTCTCCCATTCTTCTTCTGAGGGAGAGAGAGAGAGACAGAGATACGGAGGAAAGCATAATAATGAAAACCGAAAAACTAAAGTCACTAAGTGATATCTAATGCTAAGTTTCCAAAAAGAGAAAGGTGAAAGGTAAGGAGCAAACACATCAACATTAAAAAGCAAAAGTAAAGAAATAAATTACTGAAATGAAAGAAAAAAAAATCTACAAAGCAATGAATTTCCTTAAATAAGAAGTTAATTCTCCATCTCTCAGTAAATTCCCCACATCTCTATTTTTTTTATTATAATGATTTACTACAAGTGCACCATGAAGTGGAAATAATTTCTTTCACTACATTGCTAATAAATATTTTAAATATATTAACAGCTCAATATAAATAGTTCTCTTTCACTTATAATTACCATGGGTTCACAGGCTCTTTATGCCTTAACGGTCAACAGAAATATCTGACTAGTGAAGTCCAATGAAATAATTAAGAGATTTGCTCAGAATCTTTTCAACAAATTTTTAAAAATATTGCTACAATATCTACACTTTTCTGATAATAATGTCTTTACTTTGACAATGTACACTTATGATCAATAATTTAAGAATAACATTATTTTTGTTGTATTTCTTTGTGTAGTGCTTTATTTTTACTTATTTTACTCTGAAAAAGTGAATTTAACATTTCAAACAAAGCCAATACACGACTGCTCTTTGTTACTAAACTTTCTACTATATTGGATTTATTTTCTTTTTGTCAAGATAAAGTGTACATTTATGGCATGATATGAACTAAAGTGAAAAGATCTATTTTGGTCCATTAGATTTTTAATACATAAAACAAATTATTATTTATAATAATTGTAAATTATTGTTCGTAATTAACAGTTACTCTTTGGAGCTTTGTCATTGGTCAATTTTACAGCAGCAGCTCTAGAAAGCTTTTGCACAGCCCATTATATATGAATTTTAATATGCCTTTATTTGTCTATTCATAGCACATAACGTATTGTATTGAAAATCATGGAAATTGAAATGCAGAATTGGAGCACATGAATCAAAGCAACCATAAAAACATGCTTCTAAGAAAATGAAATTGTTGAAATGCACAACAGTCAGAATTGTATCATATTGGCAGGAAAATCTAGTCCAATTCTTGTCTAGAATGTTCATATTCTTAAGCTTGTACTTCATTTAGCAAATATGTAATATAATCAGAAGCTATGAAATATATAAAAAGTTTTGAAAATGATTATAACAATGGAATAATAAATCCAATACAGTCCCACATCCAAAGTGCTCAAGAGAAAAGACTGAAAAGTATTAGTGTACACATCAGTGATCAGAAAATTATTTCCAAGGTGCAGAGCAATTCTTCAGAACATGCTCATTGACATTCACCATTTGGCATTGAAATAAAGAACAAAGAATGCACTGTTAATTCTGTTAGCAAAAAGCATGCCACTGAAATAAATTAAATTATACAACAACAACAAAAAAAAAAGGAAATGTAAAGAAACCCCCCTAAATTAAAAATTTAAAATAAAAGGATTAACATGTGGGTAGGATAGGAATGGAGAGGTAGGAGAGAGAGGTTAGCTTATGGAAAAGCTTTGAATTCCATGCTCATCCATCTTCTTTAGGCTGTAGAAGAAAAAGAGCAAATACGAAGCCTTATCCTTTACAATTCAACAAGTAATGTTACACGCAATAAGCTTCCATGTTCATTTTAAAAGATTCCGTTAAAGAATCCTATTTACTAATAAAATCATGAATGACACTTCAATGAATGAATCACATCAATGAATAAACACTTTAAACATTCTTTTGGGTGTTATCTGTTCAGAGTGAAAAGGAAAGGAACCGTTATTAATTGGCCTGCCATAAATTAAATCTGTTGTTCTTTTTTATTGAAAGAAAGATTTTTTATTTTTTTTTTTCATTTAATCTTATGGAAATTGCAATGAAATTGGTATCAAAAAATGTTATGACACTTTAAGAAAACCTGTCATCAAATATCGAAATGTACAAATACCTATACTTTAAGAAATGCATTTACTTCATATTTTGAAATAGGATTCTGTTGTAATACGAAAATAAGATCAGCAAACCTACAAAAAATACTTCTCTCAGAGAAACATGTGCAAACAACTCTGTTACAGAAGCAACATATCACATATCATGCATATGCCAATCATTTCTACAACATTCCACATACATACTCACCAGCCATTGCATTTATGGTTAATCCAAACAATCACTCTTTCTCTGTTTTCTATTTTACCAGGTAAGATAAATGGTTAACCAATTAAAAAAGCATCATCTAGGACTTTCTAGCCCAAATAATTAACTTACTACAATTTCAAATTCAAGAATAAATTCATTATTATTTTTTATTCATTTACATGTAAATGTGTACTTAAGTTAAAACACAATTTGAAAACAACAGATGCACTGTTGTTTCTCAGGTTTTGAATTTTTCTTGCCCCACCAAAAGTTGCCCACACTTGCTTGATTTAATATTCCTTAATGTAACATTTGTTTGTGACTGAATTTTTTGTATTTATGTCAAGTCATTTGGTTCAGCACAAAAATTTTATCATAGTATTATATTCAGGGAAGTAGTGTTACATCTCTATACCCTAAAGTGGAGTGTAATGTTATATAAATAACACAATTTCATTTCCCTCCACAAAATTCTAATAGAATTCTAAGAACATTTACAAATTGAATTATGGACTTAAAGAAAAAGTATTAGCCATTCAAGCTCTGAATGAAATGAAAGCTCAAATACAATAGAATCAATGTCAATTCTTAGCATACAATAGGTATTCCTTTCTAATAACAACTTTTTCATTACCTTTTCAAAATAAATAAAATTTACACAGAATAGACAAAAGTGTCTGTTTTCATACATTAATCATTTATATTTGAAGATACTGCTGTGATGTTTTCCATGTGATTATTAATTTCAAACTACTTTTATCATGTTCACTAAACAATTTATCTAATAGCAGAAATTTTTTTAACCAAACAACAAATAAGGATTAGAGATATATGCATGTCTTTCTTTAAGAAATGATATGGTATACAAATAAACTTTTTATTGCTTTTTTGGAAGCTGGAAAATTATATAGGCAGTGAAATACCAAATTTTAGAGAGCACTTCTATTGAGAAAATAACTGTCTAGAACTTAATGTTAAAAATAAGGAAATTCTAAAAAAAAAAGAGAGAAGTTTGTTTCAGAGTTTTATTTTTATATTGAGTTTTACTGAGAGTATCATTGACAAGAAAGTGAATTCTTGGGTAAATACTTTAATGACAAAAAACACTGGTTACTTATTTATCAAATTTGTCATTGTCACTCTGCAATGCATAATATATTTCCAATACTTTTAACATTTTCAATTTATATTAGGTGATATAAAAATGTTTCTACTAATATTTCTCATATGCTAATAGATTTAAATATTATATCTGTTGATACTTCAATTTTATTTACTCTGACTAAATTGTACATTTTGTATTTAAATTTCTAATTATAGAGAGGGGTCTTTTTATAGTTATGTACTATTAAATATGTATAGGGAATCCTTAGCAGATTCCTTGATTGCAGATTCCTTCCATTCTTTTAATTGTTTTTAGTTTATTCTAGACTCAATTGCTTTTGAAAGTAGTCAAACAAAATACACAATTTATCTTTTTAAATACTGATTTTCAATTGACTCCAATTTGTATTGGTCGAATTCGTATTGATTTCACATTTAAGCAATATTAATAATCATTTGAGCTTGAAATGAAAATGTTGAATAGAGTCTCTAGCAAAATGATGTACTAACTTTTCATTGTTTCACTTTTTTTTAATTCCAAAGCCCATTCAATTTACTTCTTCATCTGAAAGCCAAAGAGAAGATTTGTCATTTTTGTACTTTTTTTAATATATCACAGCATTTTTATTTTAAATATAATTTCATGATTTTATAAATGTATATTCTCTTTTTGTCTGAACTATATATCTTTTGCCACATTCAATCTTATAATTTTACCAAACAACTTAATAAGAATGTTTATATATTCTAATATTACTTTTTTACCCTGATTTTAACATCCTAAAATAAGTTTTCTTCAATCCTTTTTGTTTCTGGATGTTGTAATTTACTCAGGTATAGTTGTATAGGCTATATCAAAGTGCTTACAGTGGTTTATGAAAGACTAGTAAAGTAGTGCAGTAAAAATACTGTTCAAAACATTCTATTTTTTAGTACTAGTTTCAATATACATCAATGTGTAACACAATTGACTTTTCAATATTCAGTTCCAAATTATAAAAATTGAAACCACAAAAGTGACTTGTTTTCATTCAAGACAAAGCCTAACAATCAACACTGTTTTCAATAAATGAACTCCACAAGTTTCACTGTGCTTTCAGGAGGCATTTTTTCTTAGAAAGACTATTCAATAAATAAGTTAAACAATGCAAACCTTCTTTTTATTCATAATAACTCTACCCAAGAATATAACTATATAATGAAAGGTGAAGAATCATAAAAGTGAGTCGGCCATTGAGAGCTAACACAAAATGTAGAATTGAATTGTTTACACTCAAAATATTTCTTTTTATCAACAGAATTGAGAAAAAGCAAATGAAATATCTTCCCTAAGATATTGTAATACAAAAAACTTGTCTTGAGAGAGAATGTTATCATTACAAAATGAGACCACATGTCAAAAATTAGATTTTCATATAAATTGAGAACACATCTAACAAAGGGATGGCTAGAATTAACAATGGAGGATCAACCTTCACCTGGTGCTAATATACCATATAGGCATCATTATACAGAACTCCTATAATGCAATGTGACATAGATCTGTCTTCAAACAGATGGTCACACTAGGCACTACCCAGACAATTCAGAGAAAGTTGCATCCCATAGAATTCTAAACAGTTCACATCAAAACATCCATTTCACAACTTGCTTGTGTGACTTTCACAATCAGGCTTACTCTGAAAATGACTAATTCTGAAAATGGACTGATTTACAAAATCTAAATAAAATCTTTAAATTAAAAAAAGTAATCATATTTAACATTTTTAAGTAACTTTTCAACCTTCTATTTTCTTTTACTTTCTCGCATACTACATACATAGTATTTTTAAATATATAATAAATTTCATCATTACACTTTTGGAATATTCATTTTTTTTTCTTATTAAAATATTTTTAAGGAATTTTATCAACATAAAATACTGATATTCTGGATTCAAAATATATACTCCTCTCCTTTTGAATTGGCTGACTTACAACTCAATTCCCTTTTAAAAGAAGGAGTTCAGAAAAACCATTTAGAAGCAAAGTTAGAGAACTGAGAGGCAACTCAAAATTACTGAAGAACTGAAGCATTTACAGCAATAAAATATTCATTTTTATTTATAAAAAACTAATAAATATTTTTAGAAATTTATATGATGATGAGAAATTCACTTCTGCAACTACGAAAAACCTAAAATTTTGCACTACTATGGATGAGTATTCATCTATGGCACTACTTCCTACAACAAAGTTAACCCCAAGGGTGCAATAATAGCAGATGATTCTGTGAATCAGCCAATGTTATCAGTGAACTTTGGAGTCTCCAAGAAGGAATTGGAAAGAAAAGGGAAATGGCCACCTTCTAGGATACCTAAATGAAGATTGCGTATCATGTGAAGACAAACCCATAACTAAAATTCCCAGAAATTTGCTTCCCCTTGTAAATATTTTCTGATTTTACAGAAAATAATTTTAGAATATTACAATTGTTTTAGCACTTTTAGGCATATTTGCTAATACGAATTAATTTTCCATTACGAACCAATTGAAATACGAGAATTTGCATCCTTAATTGACTTTCTGCACATTCAAAGGAAATGTATGCCCTCACAGAATTTTAGTTCAACATTTTTTAATGAAAGGTGACAAGGTGCACAAGGTGAATTACAGTTAGTTGTCAAGTCAAAGTTATGTGGTAGCTATTCATGAAATCAATTATAATTCAACAGTAAACTTAGAAAATTATGTTAGCCATGAAGCCAATGATGGCCACATTTAAAACAGTAGTAGTAAAAGAAATGCGGCATTGCACATCTGACAGTTTGAAACCATTTTCATAATAATCCTTTGCTAAGCGTTTTGATGAACAAAGGATGACAAAATATGTTTTGTATACAAGTTCATGTTACAAGGTCTAAATGATATGCAAATATTGTTAACGTTATACTGACAGTGTTTATAGTTAAAAATGAAATTAGTATGAAACTACTGAATGTACTAAAAATATTTGCTCTGTGATGGGGAGGACAGTAAGACCTTCTCGTGCAAAAGACACCAAAAATTCAGACACTTTGGAAAAAAAATTTTTACATGTAAACATTTCATACCTGTAAAATTCAAGTATTATATTATTCTCAACCAATTTTTTGTCTTCTGAGTACAAAACACTTGCAAAACTTAACATTTATTCAACAGATATTTAACTATGAAACAAAATAATTCAATCAAATGCATGCATAGCATATAATCATACTTCCATGAAGGTCAAAATAATAGCATCATGCTCCCACAGCACAGATTAGTACTGATCAAGTTTACAATAATACCATGCTCAGTTTATTAGAAGAAGAAGAAAACTCAATGAAATTGAATATGAAATGCTGATTATTGATCCTTCAAATACTTCCACTAAACTCTCAGTTTCAGGCAGAATGAACAAGGCATAAAAATGAATATATGTAACAAAATAGGGACACAAACAAATAATATTCTTCATAAATAGCCTATTGTCAGCAGAAATTATCTTATTACAGTAGAAATGTTCTCATTAACCTTTAATATCAGTGCAAGATCTTAAAATTTCATGCTAAGATCTAATAATCAGTGACAATAAGGAAACTGTTTTTTTAAATTTTTTTAATGGATTTGCCAGCTCACTACCTTGAAATACAAAAGTTAAAATATAACAAATCAAGTGATATTTCAAAACATATTGAAAATGCTGCATTTTAGGGTCCTGTAAGAAAAATTTACTGTCACTTGATAAGCTTATTAATTTAGAGGGAAGATTCTACATTCTATTCAAATCCCTTCACTAAAAATTAAGCTTATTAGTATTAATATCAATTGTGATTTCAGAGTAGATCCGAAGATTTGGAAGTACCTATTGATATTTCTCTAAAAAACCTACAATACAAATTGCACTTTCATGCATCACAATCATAAGAGGGAGTGCCCAAGCTAATGTGAAACTAGTGGTGCTACAGAATGGTAGACTTTCTTGTAGTAATGTTTTCTCATTTCCTTGGTGAGAGGCTAGCTTTATGACCTAGCCCCATCCTCTTGACAGTTACTTTTCAACCCTTAATACATTCTATCACCACCCTTAATACATTTTTTGAAATATTCTCAATTTTTCAGTTACCTCATGGTAAATTCGAAATATTACTTTTAGAATATTAAAGAAGAGTAAAACATCATCCTATAAGGCAATTTTCATTGATAAATTTGAAGCCATTTTCAAGAACATGGCATGTAAGTGTTTCTTTAACTACAAAATTGGAAGATCTATTTCAAAGGAATCTTTTGTGTTTTTGAAAAAATTCATTTGAAGTCATTTGAAGCACTTCCACTCAAAAAGGCAATACTGTTTTCAAATTGCTGAAAATGTTCATATTAATGGCATGAGAGATATTTAAAAAAAATTATTTGTGAATTTTTGAAAAAACAAAATACCCCAAAATGAACTTTATGTCATATTAAACAGTGCAATTAGTACTATCCACTGTAAAAGTATGAAGAAAAAATTTGGAGCCATTTTTGAGTATATAGCAATTAAGAGTTTCTAAAAATGCAGAATTTTGAGCTCATTATCACAGAAAACTGTTGAGTTTTCGAGAAACTTTAAAAGACATAATTTAAAGCACATGTAAACATAAAAGCAATAAAGTGAACAAATTGCTGCTAATGTAAATATTGACAAAGTGAGAAACCAAGTCAAAAAAATTACATTTTTGTAAATTTTGAAGAAAAAAAAAAGGCAATCCTGCATTTATGTCATTTTATAGGGTATATTTAGCACTGTATTTACCAAAAAATTCAAGAAAAAATTTGGAGCCATTTCCAAATAACATTTTTTGTTATTTTTTAATATTGCACATAATATTGCGCAAAAAATATTAAATTTTTAAAAAAAATGTACATGGCCTTAATGAAACTACTTAATATGGAGAACAATTTTTTTTTGAAAGGAAAATATCTATTTTCAATTTTGTAGTTGAAGAAAGATGACAGAAAATATTCAAACTTTTGAAATTTTTGAAAATTTAAAGTTAACACTGAAAATATGACCTATGCCACCTTTAAAAGTATGTTTTACTCTATTCTTACAAGAAAATTAAAGAAAAAATTTAGAGCCATTTTTGAGAAAATTTTGAAAATGTCCCAAGGGCTTCTTGTAAAGTATCCCCAAATTTTAAAGAACAGTTTTCAAAATCATAAAGCTTCAACTCAAGCCAGATCGACCAGGGAACATCCATTTTGGAAAAAAGTCCTTCATATAATTTAGGGATGTTTACAGACGGATAGACGGATGGAAGTTTTTAAGAAGAAGAAAAAAGAGAAAAAAACAACACTTTTTCCGCATCAAGAGACTCTAAAATGTGTATTTCCGTTGAAATCTTGAAACTGATTTACCGCAGCATTATGTACCTTTCTCTATACTATATACATTACTCTGTATACATGTATGTAAACGAGAAACTAAAAATGAACATAGTGTAGGGTTTTGGTTTTGAAAACAGCATTAATCTTTCTTATACTACACTTGAACTGCAATTCTATTTTAAAACTTAACTGATGAGAATTGCTTGGGCTGAGAGGCACTGAAAAATTCAAAATTGCTCCGCCACCGAAAAGGTGAAACTTGAAAACAGATTAATATTAGATATTTGATATGAATCAAATATACAGCATTAAAAGATATATCACAAGAGAGAACAAGTAGAATAGTGTTCATGCAATTTGTCACCCAACGAGGACTGTGTCAAATAATTGCAAACTAATTATTTTTATTGTAGATACAATTTGCAATGAGAAACAGAAGAAACCAATATTTAGGTATTATACTTCAATTAAATGGGTTCAGTCATTTTTTAAAATAAAAAGGCTTCTTAAATGTTCTTTTCAGAAGCGACAGTTACAACACCAATGCTCTGATACTCTAAAATACATTAAAAGAATTCCAAAACTGAAATATTACAAGCATACTGATACACACACAGCTGTGATATAGGATATGGGATTGGTTACATTTCATAAGAAGAGTTCTCAATGAATAGAGATAAAATATTTAGATTTATGAAGAGGGGGGAAAAAAAAGAAAAAAAACACACACACAACTATAAATTTGCTTTTTCTGTCACTGAAAATATCAATTCTTAGATTCATTTGTGTACACTGCAGAGTACTAACCTGCCCAACAGGAAAAGTAGTTTCACTAATTACTTTGGAGATTTAAGGCCTGACAGAAGTCTTAAGAATATGAACTTTAAATTGAACATCGTTACAGGAACTTACCATTTCTCTTGTCAGGGTCCATACCCAACTTTTTCATGCCTTCCCGTACTTCCTCAATATCACTGGAGCTGGCATGAAAAGTGTCGGATACAAATTCATGTGTAGGGCTGTCTGTGGGTGCTTGTTCCAGGACTAACACATCATGTTCAGGTTTCGCTAGAGAGGAGCAAACAGCCAACAAACGACAACACTGAACGCAAATGAAAAAAAACAAACTAAGAGAAATCAAGAAAACTGAATCACTTGAAATTTACCTACATCATGCAAACAACAAAGTGCATCACATAGTTTTATAAAATGTTCAACACTAAGGCATGTATAAGACCTCCATCTATTTATCAATTCATGCACTAGGTAAAGAAGTATAAAAAGTTAAGTAATCTATAAATAAAAGATTAAAATAAATATATGATAGAAAAGTATGAGTATATTTCCCACAGTAGTACAAGATAATCTAACGATGCAAAATTCTGTAGTTATATCTTTTTCTTTTTTTTTTTTTTTTGCTCCCACAAAATAGTAAACTATCAAATAGTATAAACAAAAGGTTTTTAAAAGTTTACACTGAAACATCATTTCCCCCCCCCTTCAAAAGTTCTTTACCATTCAATATCATAAAAATTTACTTTATATCATAATCAAAGAATATTTATCGTATTACACAAAGAGAAACATAAATACTAGATGTAATACAAACTTCAAAATATTTTATCAATATACAAAACAAAATTAAAAATATGACTTTAGATTTCAGGTGAACAATGTCAATTTGAATGGTCAACAATGGTCAGGTCAACAATGTCAAAAATTGAAAACCATACGTTTCTATCTTGTAAATAAAAACATAAAATCCAGCATTAAGTATAGGAATATAAGTTTAAAAATGTCATGCAGATCAAACAATAAAACAGATTTATTAAACTAACCTGTAGGTTCTCCCTCCATACTTGTGGTTCGGGAAGCAGGAGCTCCCTCTTGTGCCATTGATGAAAGTTCATTAGCTTGGCGAATTAGACTAACACGATAGAAGTAGTTTCGCCAGAACGTCTCTTCTGAGATACTGTCAAGAAGCGTAACATACAAAAACAACAAAAATAACAATAAAATAATAATAATAATAATAATAATAATAGTAGTAGTAGTAGTAGTAGTAGTAGTAGAAGTAATAATAGTAATAATAATAAGAACAACAACAACTCATAAATTGTAGACTTGGCATAAACCTGTGATTAGGAATAATTGTTGTTGAAGTATGTGCAGAGAACCTCATGTTTAATTCAAAAGGATGCATTTGTCAGGTTTGAGGTTTAAATTTTGGAAGACAATCTTACCAAATTCCCATGAAAATATTAATAATCACAAACAAAATAATATCTTAATTTCCATGGACACGTATTATAAACTGGGTAAAATCCCTTAATACACAATGTTACTCTGGAAGGTACTCACACTTTGGGAACCAACTCAAACCTCATCTTCTCCAAATTTGGATCCTCAGCTAACGTAGCCATAGCAACTGGATAACATGTATCATAATCAAAATGAAACTCCACACCAGCAGGAGGACTTCTGACAAAGTTCCTTCTGTCCTGTGGACATTCACAAAAAATAAACTATTTAAATGTCTGAAGTCAATTTTCAGTGTTTCAAGCATAATATACACCCTACGTTTATTGTTTCCTCCCATTTAAACCTCGCAATACTTTCAAAATAGGTCATAAATATTTTTTTATTAAATTTTGTCCATGGTTAATACTGAAGTAAGATTTTTTTTTTTTTTAATTGAGGCCATTTATGATAATTTTAAGCATTGATTCCAGGAATAGATTTGAACAAGTAGGAAATCAGTACCCTTTTAAAAACTTAAAAACTGATTACTTGGACTTGTGAACTTTGAATGAATAATGTTCTTTTCAAGAATTTAACTAAATTATAATATTGCTACCCAAAACGAAATTAGCAGTGATGTTCCTTGGAAATTACTTTAAACAATTTTCCATAGTTCAACATTTAAGCAAATCATTTTACTGAAATTTAATTTTAAGTTCTGCAAAGACTGATTGAAGAAATTATGTGTATTAAAAGAAACAGAATTGGTTATTTAGATGAGGTCATCGAATTAAAATGTGTTAAAACTTAAAAATTGAAAATCAAGTATTAAATGTGAAAAACAATGTATTACTTCTCATTATTTGCCTCTCAAAACCAAATTGGCTTCAGAAAGGATATTTCCTAGTATTGAAATTATGGGATGTAAATGCTCAATACTTCTTAAAAATGTGTCATTACACTAAAGTCAACATTAACCATGTCTTACTTACTGCTATGAATGCAATTGTTTGCATGCAAAAATTGTGGATTTGATTTTCCAATTCCTAAATCAATATTGCTGTCCACTTTGATCTATCAATAAAATATTGATAAGATAAAATATGTAATTATCAAGTTATAATTACCAGATGAATGCCAGAAACAAATTAGTAATTCAATTAAAACAACAATAATTCAAAATGAAAGAATTTACCTCTCTACAATTTAATGAATGTGTTCAATGTGAAAATTCTTTCAGATGTGTAGGGTAGAAGACAACTAATTTCAATCCAGCTTCTTTGGGAGCTTTTAACTTTAAACAAATATTAATTTCCATAGATTTTATTTATTTGTTAGGGACTCTCCACACACTCAAGTCTTTGAGACTCACAAGTGATGATTTCATGAGTAGATGATAGTGTAATGATTATGGTGTGAATGATGGTAGAGAAATGGTGGAAAGGGAGGCAGGTGAAATGGGAGAACGCTAAGAAAAGCTCGCAAGAGCCCATTATGTCCATCACAAATTCAACATGGATCAGCTGGGGATCAAATCGGGGCCCAGTGGAGGAAGGTACAATATGGGCTAGACATTGCGCACAAGTGCCTTATAATTCCATTAAGATTCTAGTTACTTACGGTGGAGAGTGTAAGAAATTCTTCTTTGAGATTCTCTTCGTTGGGGCAGCCAACCCAAGGTGGTACAGCAGCTTCAGTACCTTTCCCTTGCTTCTCCTTAATGAAAGCTTCCTGTTCCTTGTTGAACTCCCCCAACAAACTCTGAAACAAATAAAAATGAAAAATAAAATTTCTTCAAGAATAACAAACCTATTGTAACTTTAACCATTAATCCAAGAATATAACATTTTAACCATTACATTAATGCAACAGACAATGCAGATTGTGTAAATGTAAACTTAACCACAATAATTCAGGTAAAGAAATTCAATATTCAGTATTTGTATTTACAAAGAGAAAATAATGAGAGTATAAAGCAAAGATAAAGGGTAGGTAGGAAAAGTTCAAGTAGACAAAGAAGCAAATCTGTTCAATAATGTTAGAAAATCATTAGGCAACATCAAGCTAAAAAGTAATCAAATCATGCCATAATAAACATACAAAGTCAATCATGACTAATAAATTGGAGGAATGGATTTGATTCACTGTAGCAAATATTTCTTTCAGGCCAAACATGCAAAATTGTTCCCAATTGTTGAAATTCTAAATGTACAAGAAGTTAGTCAATAAAGTGGAATATAAACACATTCTTCATGCAACCTTAGGCAACAACAAAATAATATGAACTGAAAGTTGGTGAAAATATGACAGACATACTGTTTCAAGAGATTAAAATTGGTGACAGTTCAAACATAGAATCACAACTTTACAAACATAATTGGATATTATGGCTTTCCTTTGTAATTTTTTCTCTTTGGGTATTTGAAGAACACATGCAAACTTCATGAACTTCTTGATGCGCAAATAATGGGATTCAATACTCAATATAAAATGTTCTCATACATTTTCTGCAATTTTTTTAACTCGTGGACCATCTTAAGAGGTACCTAAATATAAATGGCAAAACATATTCAGATCGATGATGATAATAAATAGGACACAATTTTAAAATTATGCTTAACACTTATATGGAAACATTATTTTTATAACACAAAGAGAAATACTGGTCTCAGAGACCGCCAATTGTTATTGGATGTTTAAATGTGGGATGTACAGGTAAAATAAATTATAGACCTATTTCAATCAATTTTTATATTTCTTTAGAGTATTCTAAAATATATTTTATATTATAAACCATAAAAATAGTTGAAAAATACTGAAATTGTTGAAAAACACTGATATTGTTAAAAAACGTTTTTATTGTTGTAAAACATTGAAATTGTGTCTAAATACCTGCAGCCTCCTCTACTCACTAAATCCATACAGCACTGATCCAACTGGTCTTTGTAAGCTAGCAAAGAATTCCTCAGAAATCATTTTTGTCCTTTCCAACAAGTTAATTTTTTCTTCATCAAAACAACAATAACTTGTGCAGAATTAAATCAATTGTCTAAAGTGACATTCCTGTCAGACCCTTCAATAGGTTTGCATACATGAAACATAGCTTGAGTAGCGTACTAAATTTTCTCTTCTTAAGCTCTGATCATCCGAATGAACTGGGCGATCTATTACAATGTATTTTGAAAGAAAAAATATTAAATAAATATTTGAGAAAGTTGCCCAAGAGCATTTATGGGAACACCTACCTCACAGACCACTTATATACACTAAGAGAAACAAATGGTCTGACATACCACTACGATAAATATGGAAAGAGAAACTACCAGTCTCACAGACTGCCACGATAGCCAAAAATGCCTCATTAATGCCAACCGCTTCAGCAGAACTAAACAAAACTCCACCGAGTCATAGAAGAGGGTCAGGGAGGTAGCTACTATGACTATCAACGCTTTCGCTTACTTATATCGACCATTATTGCATAAACCAATTTCACTTGGTGCCTGTCAGACCGATGTTTCCATATAAGTGTTCATAACAGATCATAAAGTAGATTTTAGCTGGGTTAGTGATATTTTCAGAAAAGCAGAAAACCACAACATTTATAGGAAATGTGTGTAGGTAACACCAAGTTATGCAGTTATGATGCAATTTTTGTTGTTGTAAAGCCTCTAGTACCTTTACTTGAATATGCTGATTTATTATTGTTCTTCAATTTCAGAAATGTGTACAATTGTGCTTAGATAATCATTGTTTCATCTTAAAATACAACAAAGTTAACTCCTTAATTTTGATAGCTTTAAAATAAACATTTACAAGAGTTTTGGGGGACCAACTACTGGTTCACAAAATAATAATTTAAATATTTTTTCCTCAATAAAAAGAAAATTATTTCTTGGTTTATTATCAGCCAATTTCTTTGTAATGCAATGCCATTTGATCTCTTTCATTAACCATCTTCTCTATGTTTCTATTATTTTCCCATTTCCACAATTTTGTTCTCTTTCAATGAATTATGTGAAAAAGAATCTCTAATAATTTAACAAAAAACTCGCTTACTATAATCATGAAAATTGCCACATTACTAATTATAAAAAAAAAGATGCAGAAAGAAAACCACTTCATTGTAAACAATCTCTTAAAGGTATTTCATTAATGTACTATCAGTAATGTATTATCAGTTTAATGAAAATATAATGTATAATTTTTAAGAAAAAATTGTCTTCTTGAAGTATTCTTTGTCATCAGGGTTTGATAGGTAAAACTGAGTGAAATTCAGTCAGTAGAAATTATCAACAAGATAATGAGAATCCCATTATCACTCTTTTCTAACAAAATTCATCAACAAATATCTCTGGCATGCAACAAGTAGGCCACAACACAAATTAGCCTATTCTTAATTAAACATTTAAGGACGTATATTTTGAAGTTTTAGTTCATACATACTAATTAAATTACATATAAGAAGTACATTTAATGAAGGAAAGTATGAAAGATATGTTTTTAAATTTTCATTAAATTTGTTAGTAAAATATTTTAAATATTAAGCTAATTTTTGAAAATTCACTAAGCCTGCTTTGTTCTGAAAAAATGTCTTCTCTAAAAATGCTAATTTGTAGAGAAAGTTAAAATAATTAAAACAACGTTTATTATAAAATATGTATCGAACAAAAAAGGAATACAGCACAAAAGATTTGAACAAATTTGACATTGACAAATCATAAAAAATACAAAAAACAGAAAAACAAACAAAATCTTACACATCCATACACAACAGTTGGATGTATGTGGTTCCATGTACAACAGTAATGTGGAACAAAACATTCAATGCGTCAGTTAAAGAAATTTACTCAGTGTTGCAATTATGTAAAATCAATCTACCACAAAATATTTAAAACCATTTTTTTTCTGTTTACTATTAAAAAATCAAAAATAAGAAAATCACTACCAAATCATTTTTTTCTTTTATCCATAATGAAAATTAGTAATATTTTTGCTGAAAAGAATTAATAATAATGATATATAGCAGAAAAAAGAAAATGTGTTTTAGAATTTAATCAACATAAAACTTACAAATGTTATATTTAATTTACTTACACGTGGACTTTTTAATACCAGCTTTTAATATAATGGTGGTATTTTCTATATTTCATTAGGTGAGAACTAGAGGGTTCCATCAAATAAAATGAATAATTTTCAGGAAAACTTATCAAAGTTTAAAGTTCAGTGCAAGACTATCCATAAATGTTAAGGATTTGAGCATGGATCTAAAAAAATGATTTTGTGTCAAAGAATTACATAATGAGAAATTTTAATAATATTGTAATTTTTTAAGTATTATATAAATAAGTGTTGTCAACAGATGAATCTTTAGTTTCCAATTCCATCTTTAGATTGACCGCTGAGAACCAAGGAGTTCCAAAGTTTAAAATTCTGCTTTGTAGAACTATTGCTGGTATCCATTTCATAATTGATTTGAGTTTACTTATCAATTTTGTTGAGCCTATTCCATGACCAGATTTGTTATGGCAAAGATGACATCTTTGCATCCATCCACTCTATGCTTCTTTTCATGAAAAATACTGAAGTGATTTGTTTGTTCAAATTATAGGTGATGTACCTGTTTGTACTCTACACAAAGTTCCTTGATTTCTTGTGACAAACAAAGAAATCTTGTTTATTCACCTGCATACATCACATTGAGATAAAGGTGAGGTAACTTCAGTTTAAGGCCTTTCTCAATGGTAGAATGTAAGCTGTCTACCTCCAGAAAATACAAGTTCTCGGGTCTTCTAAAAAGTTAATACTTAGTGTATTGGTATTCTTTTAAAGAATAGATACCAAAATAAGGAATATCAGTAAATTTTCGAGCCACCACTACTGAGAATGTACTCTTATTTCTTTCTTATTAGGTATTTTTCTCACTATTTTCACCAATGCAAATCCATGGCAAAAACTGCCCATTGAGTGGTATAACATTTTGCAAATCAGAAGGTTTCACCATTTGCCTGGTCTTTATTCCTTTCTTGTCCTATAAGTTGTTGTTTTTCGTTGGTTTTTTTCCCTTCCAATGACATGTTGATTATATTGGTTTGATAAAGTTAGTCTATTTTCTTTTTCAGTCATGAAGAATTATTAACACAAATCACATCTGTCAGATTTAGGTTCTGAGAACTGAAAAATCATTTTCTCATTTCTAATTGGGTTAGATGTAGATTGCCTATTAGGCAGGTTTAATTCTGACTCTTTGCGTTCATAAACAAAGAATGAATCACTATCCATAACATAGGTTTAAGAGAATTTCACTTTACTTCACTACTTGGTACTTCAAACAGAAACAAAATGCATATCACAATATGATCAATAACTGTTTGCAGATAAACCCTAATGGGTTTTCAATTTTAATAATTTGTAAGAAAGAACCAAATTTCTATATTATTTGCCTAAGGGCAATTGTTAGAAATTAGTTCTTGATTAAAAAGTGTTACTTAGCAGACTAAAGAATCCATTTATACATTTCAAAATATTTTTTAAAAAAAGAAAAAACAAAAGCCAGATGCAACTCTCTTGTTCTCACCTTGCAAATTCTGAAGAAAGATTCTGATATCCTACAAGAATGTGTTAATCATATTCTGAAAGTAATATTACATATACAGAACCTGGGTAAAATTTATTAAAAGAGAAAGTTAAAAAAGAAATTGAAGTTAACAAGTAAAAAAAGAAAAAGAAGAAGGAATCTCCATGAGAAACCAAAAATGTAAAGCATTTTAAAATTTAAGTTTACACCTGAAAATGTGAAATGTCAAAGTCCACAACACTAAACTTTGAAAGACATCAACTTATCTACTCGTGCAGACATCACTATTATACACACAACAACTTAGTTATTGATGATAATGATGATTTTTCCATCAATATTTAATATTCTGTAATATGCAGACCTCATTTTATCAGGATCACACTCACTGAAACAAAATGTTTAGTAACATTCTACTGCTAAATAATCACTAAAAATAACAATAATTCACTATCCCTTTTTTTGTTGATTATATTCTTTATATTTTGAATGTTGATAATAATGATAGTAATGATAACAATAACAGCAAACAAAAATAGAAACAATGTAAATCATATTAACACACATAATACAACATATTAAAAAAGTAAAGTTTCCTCTTTAATATAATAATAATAATAATAATAATAATAATAATAATAATAATAATAATAATAATAATAAAAAGAAAACGTTCTTGGCAATATTTTCATTCACAAAAGAAATACTGAAATCAATCATTAACTACAAAATAATTTCTTATTCTAAAATATTTCACATTTAACTTGTTTTCTTCAAGACCAATGACTGTTTAACACAATATGAGAAATATAATTCCTTAAAATCTTCTTTAAAAGATCATTATCCCAATTGAAAATCATATTCTTGTTATGTTTAATATTAGGTCAGTGGCAAACACATGCAAACTAATTAAAGTGGCTTTCTTCTTTCTGTCTTATAACAGTTTCAGAACTCTTGTAATAACCTGTAATATTTAGTAATTGAAATCAAATGATTTATTATTAGAATTAATTTCAAATAATACCTACAATTGGGGAAACTAATTAATGAATACAAGGGGTAAAAAGGAAAATTTAATAACTCAGGTGTTGGTGAAAACTCATTTTGTTACTTTTATAAACATTTAAGTAATTATGAGAATTAATAAGAAACAAGTAGTTTCTACAATTTGAGGAACTGAAGTATCCTCAAGGTGGCACACCTTAATAACACACATTTGCAGCTCTGGCATGAGAAAAAATTAATTTAATTCTCTTTTTCTCCGAACATACAAGTCATGGGCCAACAATTCAACAGCAGCTCACACAAACACTCCTCAATGATTTCTTCATAGTCTTGTACACATGTATACATTCCAGGCAATGGAACATACAGGTTTCCAAACAAAACTTTTTGTTTACCAAGATTAATAATTTGGATTTTCACAACTTATTCTCTCAAGAGTATCATGGACAACACACTAGCTTCCTGTGAAGTGATCTCAAGTGTAATTCTCAAGTAGAGCAAAAAAAGAGCTGAAGCTTATCATTATAACCATCTTGATTTCTATAGATGCGTGACAAAAGAAAAGCTCAGGCATGCCAAGAATGCTTGATATTCAGAAGGGAATACGCTTTGGTTGCCAAAGACTCTTTTAACCCCAGGAGTGTTTAATAAAAAAAACAGGGTCCAGACCTGGGAACTCTGCTAGCTTGCAAAACTATGATTAAGCCGACCCTAAAATGCCAATCACATACATACATTTCCACAATTTGTTTTAGTACCAAATGCTTATTTGCAGGTGTGAATGATCTTGGCTTCGACATGACATCACCAATAGCACTTGCACTCACACAACAGCACTTGCATGTCTCAAGCCTACAACTTCTTTATATTTGTTCTTAAGTTACAAGTTAGTGTTGTAGTTGGCATTTGGTTGAATATCTCTAACATGCATCGTAAACAAAAATTGCATGAAATTCATTTTGCTGAAAATAAGATAACTGACGAGAAAGGATACAAAGAAACGGTGCAAATAGGTACAGAAAGATAAACGATGAGCTGCAGAAAACACTGAATGAAAAAGATGGACAAAACAATCAAAAGCCAAATAAAGAATTAATAAAGATTTTAAATACTAATGAAGCTCAAACGAAAAATCAGACTGATGAGGGAAGAGAATGAGGAAAATGTATTTTAATAGCACATTAAACCAATGCAAATGAAAAGAACATTAAACTGCAAATGGGGGGATATGAAAGAGTGAAGAACGCACCCGTTAGGAGCGGAGGACGGATGCGAAAGGAGCGGAGGACGGATGCGAAAGGAGCGGAGGACGGATGCGAAAGGAGCGGAGGGCGGATGCGAAAGGAGCGGAGGACGGATGCGAAAGGAGCGGAGGACGAATGCGAAAGGAGCGGAGAACGGATGCGAAAGGAGCGGAGGACGGATGCGAAAGGAGCGGAGGACGGATGTGAAAAGAGCGGAAAACGGATGCGTTAGGAGCGGAGGACGGATGTGAAAAGAGCGGAAAACGGATGCGTTAGGAGCGGAGGACGGATGTGAAAAGAGCGGAAAACGGATGCGTTAGGAGCGGAGGACGGATGTGAAAGGAGCGGAGGACGGATGTGAAAGGAGCGGAGGACGGATGTGAAAGGAGCGGAGGACGGATGTGAAAGGAGCGCAGTTTCTAGAGTGTCACTCAACAACAGATGCCTAAGGAGTCAGCAACATTTCGTGAACGTCTTGTTGCGACATGACATCGCGTAACGCGACTTAATGTCACAAGTCATGAGTAACAAGACGTGTAACCTGATGTAGCACGTGGCCAGAAGGAGCCAAACGAGATGTTAGGAGTCGCCCGATCGGTTTGGGTCGGGTAGAGTCGGGTCGGCGGTCGGGCAAACGGCGCTTAGGCACAGTGGGGCTTTTGGCCATGACTGTACGCGGCGGCTCGCGCTATCGACCGCAGTGCGATCAATGGAACAGTGACGTCATGCGTCGCAGGCAGAGCCCGGCCCCGAGACGAAGCTGCAGAGGATCCCCGCAGACGTACGACCATGATCTCGGGTACGTTCGTCCGTCATCGGCAGATTACGACCCCGCTGCTGAAAGCCCGCCAAAATGATTTGGGGAAAACATACAACTGGTCATTCTGATAGTGATTACGAAATAATGGAAGTACTGTGTTACTGGTAATTTCGGCGAAACATTGTAGTGAAATATTTTATATAGCGGCAAGTCTATTATTCATTCCATCTAGCTGAAATCGTAGTAAATTTATCTTCAATAGATTTTTCAGTGTCATTTGTGTATTTCCAGGAAGTACAATTAGCATTTCTAGATTTCTTCACAAACTTTTCAATTAATTTTTCATTGCTGTACACCATCCATACAACAATGCGTAACAATAAGTAAATTTCAATTGCACGCATTTATTTCAAGTGCATCGCAATCCACATTAAAATATAACAATCTACACTGTGCAAAAGAACGTACTCTACGAAAAGATGTTAATTTTTGTGCCATGCCTCGTCATATTTACAAGAGACGAAGACTGGTTAGAACGATTGGTTCACTTAACTCTAGTCTAGAAATGAATAACGATTGAACGGCTTAAAACGGAAAAACAGTATCCTAGATACATGATAGCAATGTTTCAATACTATGATTTCACAGATGCGCTGAATGTGTTGGATTACAATTTAAATTTTAGAACATGAGGACAAAACAGTACTCGGAGTCCAGTTCCCCAATTCCAAAGGTAACATGATACGGCAGCGGAGAACGTTTTAATGAAAGTTAACACCTGGCTCTCGAAACATGTCACTTTGCCGCTCCACTGAGTTCATTTGCGAGAGCCAGTCGAGAAGGCGTCGAGAGGTTACAGGCCTCGCAGAAGGGCGCGCACTCGACTCAGGAATGCGCGGCGTGTTGCCTAGTCTGACGTCACCTCACGGCGTCGTGACGTGCGTGGCGCAGGGGGGAGAAGCGCGCGTAGCGGGTGGCGCGTTGCGAACGAGAGGGGAATCGCGGAAGGCGGGACAGGAAAGGGGCGTGTCATGGAGGAGGTGTCGACGACGACACGCATGGCACGTGACGAGGGGCGGGGCGGGTAGGTGCGAACGTGAGGAAAACCGAGAGTGTGACCCCCGGCTGTTCTGGATGAGTCGGATACCTACCAGAGAGCAAAAGAGGGACGGAGACGAAGACGGGGCGGGACGGAGACGAAGACGGGGCGGGACGGAGACGAAGACGGGGCGGGACGGAGACGAAGACGGGGCGGGACGGAGACGAAGACGGGGCGGGACGGAGACGAAGACGGGGCGGGACGGAGACGAAGACGGGGCGGGACGGAGACGGGAGGGTAGGAAAAAAAGGCGAGTTAATAACGTAATGGTAAAACAGGAAGCCGTTGAAACGTATGTACAGTACAAATTGAAATACAAAGAAAGGGGGCACCGAAACAATGATGTTGCAAATTAGCGAGAGATGGGAAAGGTGTGGAAAAAGAAAGGTGATGTGAGATGACGGTGGATGTGAGAGGCACGAAACGAAATAAGAGACATGGAGTGCAAGAGAGAAAATAATAGATCAAAAAGCGAAGAATGGCTTCAAAGTGGCCCAAAAGGATGATTCAACCCTGCCTCTGGAACGCCAAATATAGATACTCCCTCAGGTAGAGCCTTGCTAAAGTTACGAAATTACGATGATTAACACCATTACGGTAGAGCGTACCTCATAAACATAAATTATGCTAAGCACTGATTGCTGCCTCAGTAATTCACACCTCCAATGGATTATTTTAGATGATCGGTAACAGTGTTCAAAACATCATTGACACTTGATTAACACCGAAACTTGTTCATGGCAGAAAGGAAAGGAAATAAGCTCGTGACACAAGGCAAGTAAATTTGAAAGAGTCAAAGAATGTCCAACTTTTGTTTCAAAAGTGAGCCGAACTACAATCCCTCCCCTATGGCAATTTAATAGTAATGTACGAAATGTTTAGAATAAAAGATAAGTATGATTTCGAGCACAACACTCACCTCCCGGCAGTAAAACATAAAAACGTAAGTTTCATTGTTGTCAGGCTATAAGTGACCAACTGTAACTAGGCACTGTAGAATATCTTTGATCACGGGGTTCTTTGCATGGTGAACAATAAATGCTCCGTGCATTAGAAACTTTGTGCACGAACTTTGACATACGGTTTCGAAAGAATGTTAATGAAATATTTAAAGTTTGGAAAATCATTGCCAACGGGGGCGACCAGTACGTAAGACGAAACAACTAAATCTAAAATAAATACAGGTTGTATTAAGGGGGAAGGGAAGGGTAGAAAAAGTGATATCATAATTTACAACACAGGACGTGACCTCACTGAATCTTCGCAAGTTCTTACATGTTTATAATTTAAAAAATGCAACGTACAGCGAGAATTTGAAGTGCATTTAACTATTTTAGCATTTAAATAAATGAAAGAAACACATTAAATAAGCGTAGATGATATAAAACGGCTTTGTTTGAAATGTAAAATAATTTCTGATCGTTTAGTCCCTCGCGCCGTCTGGATGGGAGAGATACGGCACGGGAGATAAGGACTAGTACAAGAGTGGACGGCCTAGAAAGAAAATAGCTCACTGCTTAGAGCAATAAGCTTTCCGACTCCATCCTGAGAACTCTGCCTTCCATCCAGGGGACTTCGCCTTCTCAAGAAGGTAGCCTTATTTACTCCGGCATGCTGAAAAGCTAGCCGACATAATTCACCCCTTGGCCTCCTGAAAAGCTCATCATCCACTCGCCTTGTATGAAATCCAGGATACGCGTAATAGTGCGAAATCTTAGCAAAATTCTGACAGGACATTAAATACTCAATATCTGAAATATTCACAGAATAGATGGGAGTCGCGAGGTCGATTTTTGAGTGAGGCAAGAGTGAGTAAAAGTCAATGCCGTTAAGATAACTTACATTTTAATAATGTAAGTCGAGTCGGGACCATGAGGCCGTCACTTTGCAGAGCCACTTCAACAAAGAAAACCACGGGCGGCTGTTAAGTTGTTCTCAAGCCCAAAGGTGGTATGAAAAACTAGTACACTGAATTAAGGGAATCTTGAGAACAGAACCGAAAGAATACTCAAGGGAATAACATTTTGTTTTAACGCAAATAATTTGAGTTCTTGGTATTTTTCGAAGTTGTTAGTTCCTGAGACAACTCATTACTCGTACAGGATGTCCTTCCCAATCGGTAGGTACATACATAAAATTCAGCGAGGAAGACATGAGGAACCGTCAGAAAAGTTACTTAAACATGTTTGCCTCATATACTTCACAGAATATGGAAACGATAAAGCAATTCCGAATCCCCTTCACGAAACTAGATTAACCATTCCATTTATCATTGAGTGAATACCCATATATAACATATGAAACATGATCAGCCTCACGTCCGAGAAAAGGTAAGTCTTTCAGAGAAATAGTTTTTTTTAAACAAACATGTTTAACAAACAAGCTAGACTGTTTCTCAAAGTTGCGTAGAACCAGCTTTTCCACATTATATTTCCTGGAGATAATCCCATAATGCAAATTCATGAAACGAACACATAGTACGTACCAATAAAACCAAAACCTTATTGCTGTAACATTTTGAAATGTACCACTTGAATACCTAATGAAATTCTCTACAATTTGGATTCACAATATGACTGAAGCAGTATAAAGAGTCCACTTGCTTATATACTAGTTCCACGTAAGATTACTCTTCAAAGTTCTAGAATTTTAAGAATTAATGAAGTTTGTGAAGAAGCACATACCTCTTAAATTAGTTCACATTTTTTTAAAAAACTTCAGCTAATAAAAAATCAAATATTCAAAATAATGACGCTCATTCACTTAAACTAATGTTCTGTACTCAGAATATTATCATTCCTTGTACTTAAAATGTTACCTAAGGTATTCTTTACGTTCCAGAAACATCCATCAGTTTATTCATTATTAGTTTATTGACGATGTATTGTTGCCATGTCAAATACTAGAATTGAAGGATGATCAGGTAATAAATAAAAATGACGGTATTGAAAACGCTTTTTATAAAAATAGTATATATTAATTGCTCTGCAAACAAATCTTAAAAAATAAGAAAGCCTTATTAATATCTTTGCGGCCTTTTGGCTAAACACACTACGCATGTAATGCGAAATACATGAATGGGTTTTTTGAGGCTCAACAGTGAATTCCAGCGTATGATGATCCTTTATTCCTAAATTGTAAGATGATTTTCTCACAAAACAATACATCGGAAGCTGTAAAAAGGTGCTCAATATAATTATGTCAGGGTGGAAATAATCTTATTCAGCATGCAAAAATGCAAAAGGAAGTTCATATGCAGAAACAAACAGGAGGAAATTCAAGTCAATAAAAGTCTAATAATTTGAAAATGCAAATGTAGTGATTATATTAAGTATATAATGAAGGTAAAATATGTAAGCTCAAAAAAACATAGCACAGAGTCAGGCGAAATAAGTAACATGCTTAATATTATTTTGTTCTTCCGATAACTCGAATGAAAAGAATTATGAAACCTTATACTTATCTCTGCCCTTAACTGGAAGGTGGAAAAATGCACTGATCAAACCATTCAGTGCAGTTTCAGCACGCACAGCTCCGTAACTACATCAACATACTAATCCTATAAAATATTTGTTTTAATATATTAATGTCGGTGACTCATATCGATGTTTCATTTTGTTGATCACAACTAATTTCTTTCCCATTAATCAGGCACAGCTTTCATTCGATTTAGAAAGGGAAGATATTGAAACTTTTATATACTGGATATTTGCCATTTTGGGTACTTCAGTAAGAACTACATACGTCCATTAAAAATAATGATTTAAATCTTTTAGCACAAACGAGCAAATTAAGGAAAACGTCGACAGTTAGGACAACATAACAATTCCTCAAATGGAGCCATCAAGAGAATACAAACACTTTTTTAAAGTTTATTATCTGTACGTATTCTCAGGCATGGTGAATTATCCATATCCCTCGTGGGAATTTTTAGAAAACTTCACCGAATGTAGAATTAAAAATCGTTAAATTTAACCTTTACCTCTATCCTGACTTTACACATCCCTCGCTTACTTCTACTGAGAAGGGAATGAAAGATTATAAAGAAAGAGAGAAAGCGATACAAAAGAAGTTCGAGACCTGAAGTATTCACAGCCGCATAAAGGCTTAAGTAGAATATAAAAAGAATTTACAGAATTGTATCAGATTATTTTAAACAAAAATTAAACTACTTAACTTCTCTTAATTGTTGAGAACTTTTTTCGTATTGTTTTCCTCACTCTATTTTCAGTTCCGTGAAACCACAGAATATAACACGCTATGTTAAATAGAGCTACTGCAATAATGCTCCACTATTTGGTTCATTTTTAGATCATCTACCATTCCAACTTTGTGTTTTTTTTTCAATTCACAAGTGAAATTAAGAACACCTTTTCATAAAAAAGTGTCTTTTTTTTAGGCAAAGCAGATTTACCCAGCACCTATGACCATTAATGAAGCGTCTTCCCTTAAAAAAGGTTAATTAATACTATTGAACTTTATATGGCCAATAATACGCTTTCTAAAACACACGCCAAAATAATGCGACGGCCGACATGTCTCAGGACAACAGCTAATGTCATTGCAGTGCCTCAGACCGTGAGAGTGCAGGGTTCGAATGCCGTCGGTGGCCGGAGTTTCGACATTAGCTATAT
This sequence comes from Acheta domesticus, assembly GCA_031308135.1. NCBI lineage: Eukaryota > Metazoa > Arthropoda > Insecta > Orthoptera > Gryllidae > Acheta > Acheta domesticus. Next base: position 90,559,775 of record JAHLJT010002406.1, on the reverse strand, counting down.
ACCTAGTATCAAACACTAATTAATCAATAATGCGACAGTTATTTTTAAGTAATGTCCTTTTGTGAATCTCCCATGAACTTTTTTGGGGGAATGAGAATGAGTGGGCGCGCAGGCTTATCGACATTCTTTGTCAGCAATTTGACTCGTTTGCTGGCACGACATTTTAAAATTTGTAAGAAAATCAAGCATCCTGCCGACAAGTCATCCAAGTCTGTCATCCTCTTCGTAACAGAAAAATAACCAGTGATCTGTGAGGTGGCGTGCGAAACGGGTAATCTAGTATATGGTCGTGAACACGCCCATGACGAATGAAGTACTAGTTGACCATCTGCAAACATGCGGGCAGTTGGCACTATAGTTCTGGCACACAGAAAAATAAGGATATCCAAGTTGTCGAAATTTCCATAAACCTCTACTTTACATTTGTTTATTTCGGTGTTAGAACTTACTGATCACGAAATTGTGCAGACGATAGGTTCCGATTGAGCACAATTGGATATCACAAACAGCAGAGTTTTATGAGGCCAGACTACATTTCACACATTGTTGCTATAAATGTTTAAACGAAAAAGAAAATTCTGTATAAACATAAGGTATTCTAAGCACAATCTGTTATTCTTTGAGAAATTTATTTCTGTTTAGTTTTTATTACAAAACGGACCTTATTAAAAATAACCATCGCGTTACATTTGAACGTGACTCGGCATTTTTTCCAGGAGCACGCCCAGACACCGGAAGTGTCTGCCGATTTTTCCCTCAACCCCTTCACAAACGGGCGAATCTGTTCGGAGCCTGGCAGACGAGGCCCGCAGGCGGTGCTTCTCCGAACGCGGCCTTCGATCCGCGAAGCTCCGGCGCCGCGTGGTCCTCCCTCCTACTCTTCCTGCTCCTCCTCCTCCTCCTCCGCCGCCGCTTGGGAGGCGAGGGTGAAACCCCGAAGGGATGGGCGGCGGACGCTACCGAGGCGCCAGGGAAGCCTGCAAGGAGGTGGTGCGAGGGCAGCGATGGGGGCAAGGGGGCGGGTGAAGAGAAGGAGGCGGGGAAGGTTGCAGGTGCGGCGGGAGAGGTGGTGGCGAGAAGATTGGCGGACGCAATGGGGGAGACGGTGACGAGAGGATTGGCGGAGACGGCGGGCGAGTCAGTGGCGGCGGAGGAGGCGAGGGTGACAGGATTGGGGGGGGGGAAGCGATGGCGACAAGATGGGGGGGGGAGGAGGTGGCGGTAGGAATGACGGAGGCGGCGGGAGAGGCGATGGCGAAAGGATTGTAGGAGGCGGCGGGCGAGACAGTGGAGACGAGGATTGGGGGAGGGGGAAGCGATGGCGACAAGATGGGGGGGAGGCGGTGGCGGTGGGAATGACGGAGGCGGCGGGAGAGGCGTTGGCGAAAGGATTGGCGGAGGTGGCAGGCGAGACAGTGGTGGCGGAGGAGGCGGTAGCTACAGGATTGGGGAGAGGCGGTGTCGGTAGGAATGACGGAGGCGGCAGGAGAGGCGATGGCGATAGGATGGGGGGAGGCGGTGGCGGTGGAAATGACGGAGGCGGCGGGAGAGGCGATAGCGAAAGGACTGGCGGAGGCGGCGAGCGAGACAGTGGCGACAGGATTAGTGGAAGCGGCATGCGAGGCGATGGCGGCAGGATTGGCGAATGTGGCAGGAGCAGCGGTGGCAATGAGGCTGGAGGTGTAGCAACGCGCTCCCCGACGAGCCGAGGGGATTTCCGAGGAAACTTTAGTAAACGTGTGCGGGACTACAGATTCTGAGAATGACTGAGAACGAAAGTCTTTGACACGAATATTTAATATAAAAATTCCTCAACAAGGAACATTGGACCGCATCATCGTGCCTCATCAACACGAAAACTGTCGCACGTAATTATTGATTCTCTTGAATGGATTCACCTTATCCAATCCCCTCTATATGTGATACACGAAGGAAAGATACGGTTTCGTAAAATTGAAGGACTTGGCACAGTAACAAGATAAGCCACACCAGCCACAGCAACTCTCGCATTGGGCCTCTTAAAGCCCAAGTGATGTTATAGGAAATTCAGCAGTACATCGTTTTATTTTTACATAAATATGTATTTAGGAAGATTTTTTCCACTTAATACTGACAATGTTGATTAACTTCGTCCTGTTATAGACTTGGTATCAGGACTTAAAAGGGAAATCGGCTGAACGGTTTAGCCGCTACCGTTGTTCTCAGAGACGGACGTTTTGCCGTCATTTGATTTTTCGATAACAAGGATCCACAATACAGGGATTCTGGCTGCACCACGTGTTAGGATATTTTCCCCCTTTAATTTAGCAACTGAATTTATCCACTTTTTCGTTACCAGGGCCCTGTAATAAGAGTTTTTCTGGCGAAAATTCGCCGTTTGTTCGCCCAACATTACATAACTTGCTCTCTACTCTGTAGCGAGAAAATAAGTTTGGGGGACCAAAATAAGAACATCCAAATTATCACAGGTGTTGTCATTGCCAACAATGTTGGCAATGACAACACCTGTAATCATTTAATTTTAAATGCCAACGACATTTCACTACTAAACCAATAAGAATATCCAGTTACAAACAATTTTTTAATATTTCAATTCTTGTTGAAAGTGTGATTTACAACAACAAGATGAGACTCAATTAGACTAAAATCGAGATACTGACATCTACGAATAGCGGGTGGCTTGCTGCTTTATCTTGTTACTATTTGTACGACTATCGGCACAAAACCCCGAAAGCGTGCTAATTGCTACATAGGGAAATATTCGTAACTAGTGGTGCATCAAACAATTTTTAAAACGAAAAATGTTTAATTTCACAAATTATGATTAACAGTTGCTTACCGCATGAGGGGGAAGACGCAAAAAGGGACCCCAGTGTTGTGTTTTGCAGTATCTTTGTTTAGGTAAAGAGTTCTGTCGTTTGCGACATTAATTATAAGAACCACTCTTAATTTTAAGTAATAGTTTTATCTGTCAACGTTTAATGGGTTTTTACAAAACAATTCAATTGATGTGTTTTATTTTGTTTCTGTGCGCGTCAACTGCTATGGTTTTAGTCCTGTAAGCGTAGTGAATGCTATATTTTGGAAAGTGGCGGTGTTCCTCCCACGCTGGAACCTGAAATCCGGCGCCAAACAAAACGACGGCTTTGGGGTGTGTGGGGGGTTCCACGTATCTTCCCCAGCGGGGCACCACCCCAGCCGGGATACTCTACGCTTTCGACATGTGTGCTAGTGTATGCATGAAAGTTGATTGGGTGCGAGTAAGGGGAGAGGACAAGACAAGAATGAGGATGGAAAGATCGCGCACGGTCCGTGGCCTGTTTGATAAGGTATTGCCTGACATTGACGGGAGACACCACTGAAAACTACCGATCAGAGGGGTCAACCAGTAAAATTCTCCTCCAGGCAAGGCTGAATTAAGCACAGATTTCTAGCTAGTGTCGAAAATCTGCCCCCGACGGGTCTCAAGACCTTAGGACCTCTTCGAGTTGCTGTAGTGGCGTAAGCTGTTGCCCTGAGCTATCTAAGATGGTACTAAACAATTAAAGCTATAGCCGCGTAATCGCTTCAAGGAACATCAAGCGTTGTCATACATCCTCACCTGCTCAAACTTTCTGTAGTATTTGTCGATGAAGACACCAGCTGAGCATTCTAAGCAATACAGCGAATGTGAATGAACCTAGCAAACATAATGAATGAACTAGTTCATCACAAAAATAACGTTGCAATCTTGTGTCCCAGTGGAAAGCATCGCAAGTGCAGAAACTCTTGCAGAGCGTGTTCAAAACTGGTATTCCATTGTCACACTTCAAAAAATTGAAAATATTTTAACACTAATTTGCAGAAAATGTGTGTAATGTAATGCTAAGCACGTGGCATTAGTTCTTACATGTATATAAACTTTCAATTATTTTGCAATTTATTCTGGGGTCTGCCATTCACAATACGTTATTCTCTGGGTACCGGAGTGGCACTGGAATACGACTAGAACGAAGGAAAACGGCAAGCGCATATGCAATCCGCAACACAAGTTTGCTGCAACTCTCGTAACTCTGGAAATTTGCGTCCTGCGCCGTCAATACCCGATTTTCGTGTTCCTCACATAATACGAGATACTTTTGTTATCCCGGAATTTACAAAAATGAGACCTTTTCGCATGTTCTATGGCATTTTTTGACGAATACTCCCAAAGCGCAGTGCAGGGAGACGTGCGTTTGAAGCTGAGTTCAAGTGCGAAACTATTTTCACTTTTAAAACAATGGTTGAGAAAAAGTACGTAGAGTTCGCACGATTTTAATTAACCATTAAATTCAAGCTGAATCCACATACCTAACTTGAAAACGTAAATACATTTACAACAAAAAACCGTTCAAAATTAACTACAAGCGATATACGGAATTCGGTGTCAATATTAATAAAGCTGAAAAACAATTTCCCGTAGCTGACGGCGTACCACAGACTACGAAGCTGTCGACAAATCCAATTTTCTTTCTTTCTATTTTGAAACGCGCAAACATCCAATTATCCGAACCAGCCGATGAATATCAAGAATCACCAAACTGTCCCCCATGCCAGCAATTACCTTGGAAACAACCCGTCATTAGAAATTGCGTCACAACCAGGCGAACGCGGCCGCGCGTAAGCTCCACGCTTTCCGGGTACGGCGCTCGTAACGCCTGGCGTGCAGCGTCGCTGCAGAGAGGTCACACGCGGCCTACTCAATGAACAGGGGGCAGAAAGTGACCGATCAATACGGGCGGCCAACGCCAGCTGCGCAACCAACGCACTCCACCCACGCACGAACGCAAGAGGCGACGGCGGCGGCGTCCGTCACGCGGCCGGGCCGCACGCGACGCGACGGAAGTCGACTTCCCTGACCCGCGTCCTGAGGCCCCCGTTGCTTATCGACGCACGAGGAAGTCAAAAAAGACCCGTGCGTGTGTCTTGCATCTCCAACTCGGAACAATTCCGCTTTTCAGCTGAGAACACTTTCTACTGTGATTTGACTGTTATAATCACGCATGCACAAATTAAGATCTTTTTCGGTTCATCCCCATCGACAGTTTTCTGAAATGTATATAGTATAAAACTTTAAATACACTAACCAAGCCATATACTTATCTTCCAATATATCTTACATTATGTCCTGCAAGAATTTACAGAATTACTGTCTGTGTAAAAATATCTTAACTCTGAGTATTAAATGATACCAAGATAATATTGCTTCCTCCAAAGTACATTATGCCACCCGTTCTAGGAAATACAGGTTAAGTAAACGGCTTTAAGGGGGAGAAAGTGATCCAGTAGTGGGTACAAGTGCGCCACCCACTGCAGAAAAAGATAGCTATCACGCGCTGGTCGCGTGATTCGTCAACTGCACAAGTTGGCCTTGTAAGTGCTCTTCCGGTCACTCACGTAATGAGATCAGTGGAAAACGAGAACTGAGAATCCCCTGGTGGAGAGAGTGAGCTCTCAAGAGTATGGAACTGTCGACTGTTGGCTTCATTCGAGCAGAATAGCAAGTGCCTGAGTGCGTGGATGTCTTCTATTTGAAATACGAAACGCCACCTTGTAGTAGTTTCGGCCATTTTCATTGACACAGGTCCCGGAAATTAATTGCCTTTATATATGCATTAATATGGACGTTATTGTACTTTGATAGTAATACTACGTTTTAAATAAACTATTGAGAAAAGTGTGATCTAATTTCCTTTTTCAGATAAGTTTCGTTTCCTCTGGCAACCCTAATGGAGTGTCCCGTATGCATAGGCGTGGAAGTTCGTCAAAGGCCCCGAGCTTTCTGAGCGGGAGTGGTCAGAAGCGGATAACTGGAGCTGGGGTTTCATGGTACGCCCTACCCCTCACCTGCACGGTCAAAAGCAATAGCGTCCACTGCTGACCTTTCGATCAATGGCAGCGAGCGCTTTGTTGAGGCCTGGCAAACGCGATCGCATTTCGCAGGAGTTCCGGGAAGATCGCCACGCCCGGCAACGACAGACGTAAACAATCATCTTGTCAACTGGATAACTTTTGTGTTGTTCTTTTGAATGATCTTGGTTCTATGATCCACAGTTTCATAACAAAAGACAACAGAGCTCACGTTTATAATTGGAGGCTTTCGCGATCACAGCGCTTTACCTTGGTTTTCCGGATTAGGCCGTAATGTGAGGTGAACACACTTCAGTAAATGTCATCACGAAGCAGGTGTCAGAATTTAGAATTATTTCTTTTACGACAATTTTTAGTGTTGTTGGCTAATGGCATATTCATGTCCATTTTTTTACCTGTTTGGGTACCCCCATTCATTACGAAACAATAGATATTGTAATAGAACTTGAAGAAAGAAGCAACTAGGCCAAGTTAGGGGAATAATGGAAGCCGGAATCTTGCCCAGATGCGGTGACTGAACAAATTACGTGTACGACTGAAAATGACGAAAATGTGTAAATCAGAGGTAGGAGATGCTTGCGCGAGAGAAAGATCCAAGCCTGCCGTGCGTTCTTTTTTACCAACTATCGACCTTCATTGTTTAAACATTTGGCAACCGTGAACATTTTCATCGTCGTCAACAAAGTCACGTCGAGGCCTGACAACCACCCCGCAGAAGCTTGTTGTAGGTTCGTGTGCACCAGATCGGTGTAGATTTTGATAAAAATAATGGGCAATTTTGTGTTCGCTCAACGTACTTCTGCTTCGTTCAGAGCATAATCATATTTCCATGTAATACGTTAACTTCTCCAATCCTCAGATGCTCTTTTCAGAAGCTTGTTAGTGCAGTACCGTTGTCTAATACAATACTTGAAACAAAACCATTTAGGAGATAAAGAATATATATTGGCTCACTGCCCGCTACGCGGAGTCACCGGAAAACCGAAGTAATAGAAATCGCATTGTATTCGATTTCTATTGAACACCTCTCCTCTTTTCACGAAATTATTTTCTCCACCCCCACTAAAAAGTGTGCAGAGAAGACACGAATCCGCGGAAAATTAGTAATGGGTTATTACGCACCACTCATTTTAGACGTGAATTATTTCAAGCAAAATACACAGAAAGGGAAAACCATTACTCTGCACAAAAAGCACGACTCATTTGGCTTGGTCAAGCGATTTAGTAGAAATCTAATTATACGAGCATATTGAACTACATTTAACGACAATCATGAAACGTATAATAATAACAACGGATTCGAAAAAAAAAGATATTCATTAGCTTCACTACAAGTGACTTGCAATGTAAAAAAAATTAAAATACGGCGTAAGAGTTCCGGAAATATACAACATTGAATAACAGAGAATAAGAGAAAAATATTGGTGATAAGCAATGAAAATATAAGCCACGTTTCCAATAATAGTTGAAGAAAATGGACGCCATTTTTTTCAATGACCGAAAAACTACGGAGTTGGAACTAGACATGGACAGAATGATTTTTTTCAAACTCTGATTAATCGCTGAAAATGGATACAGTTTACCCAATATTAGCACTGAAAATATATTTGACAGGTAAGTGAAACATGGCCTCATAATCGAAGCGGAAGTTTCATATCCATGCGACAGAAAATAGGTGATAAAATGGAGTGTTATTTCATGCAGAGATGTGGTGAGTAGATAAAGTGTCAGAAGCGACCTTTCCTGTGCACCAAGGGAGTTCAGCCAAAATTTGTTTTGAAAGAATAGTTAGAACCAGGTAACTAGAAGAACGCTAACATTTTTGGAGCAGTGTTTATTTTTAGAAATAGCTTCTTCTGAACAGTTTCAGTGATTTCACCCATTATTGTCATCATCTACATTAATGAAACAAATTTGTGTTAGTTACACCATTTATAACTCAAGAATGCCTTAACCAAATTTAATTATCTCTGTTTTGTTGGATTCATCTCCACCCCAAATAAAAGAATAATTAAAAAAATATAAAAAATGGCGCAACATTGCGTTAAAGAATAGAAAACTAAATATTAATGCAAATGCAACCCGCTACACTCGGTAATCTATGCCGTTAAATAACTCCTAAACGAAGCGTTCTAGGGCATTAAAAACCAAAAATTTTGAAGAAACGTTTTTTCACACTGTAAATCTACAGAATGAGATCTTTTTGAACACTCTATTGCATTTTTACTGGTCCGACGCTTCTCGATATTATTTCTGCTCGGAGATGTGCAGAATCAGCAAGTAAATGTGAATGAGAGACCACAGAAATGACAGAGACATACACAGAGACAGACAGACTGAGACAGGGACAGAGAGAGGGACGGAGAGGGACAGGGAGAGACGGGGAGAGGGACAGAGAGAGACGGGGAGAGGGACAGAGAGAGACGGGGAGAGGGACAGAGAGAGACGGGGAGAGGGACAGAGAGAGACGGGGAGAGGGACAGAGAGAGACGGGGAGAGAAAGGGAGAGGGAAGGAGAAACAGGAAGTTCTTGAACATTCTATTGCATTTTTGATGGTCCGGCGCTGGTACCCCACCTGCACAGAGGCGTGCAGAATTTGCAACTAAATGTGAATGAGAGACGGAAGAGAGACGGAGGAGAGACGGAGGAGAGACGGAGGAGAGACGGAGGAGAGACGGAGGAGAGACGGAGGAGAGACGGAGGAGAGACGGAGGAGAGACGGAGGAGAGACGGAGGAGAGACGGAGGAGAGACGGAGGAGAGACGGAGGAGAGACGGAGGAGAGACGGAGGAGAGACGGAGGAGAGACGGAGGAGAGACGGAGGAGAGACGGAGGAGAGACGGAGGAGAGACGGAGGAGAGACGGAGGAGAGACGGAGGAGAGACGGAGGAGAGACGGAGGAGAGACGGAGGAGAGACGGAGGAGAGACGGAGGAGAGACGGAGGAGAGACGGAGGAGAGACGGAGGAGAGACGGAGGAGAGACGGAGGAGAGACGGAGGAGAGACGGAGGAGAGACGGAGGAGAGACGGAGGAGAGACGGAGGAGAGACGGAGGAGAGACGGAGGAGAGACGGAGGAGAGACGGAGGAGAGACGGAGGAGAGACGGAGGAGAGACGGAGGAGAGACGGAGGAGAGACGGAGGAGAGACGGAGGAGAGACGGAGGAGGGACGGGGAGAGAGAGGGGGGAAGACGGAGAGAGAGGGCGAGATGTAGAAAGAGAGGGCGAGACGAAGAGAGGACGAGACGGAGACAGAGAGGGCGAGACGGAGGGAAAGAGGGCGAGACGGAGACAGAGAGGGCGAGACGGAGACAGAGAGGGCGAGACGGAGACAGAGAGGGCGAGACGGAGACAGAGAGGGCGAGACGGAGACAGAGAGGGCGAGACGGAGACAGAGAGGGCGAGACGGAGACAGAGAGGGCGAGACGGAGACAGAGAGGGCGAGACGGAGACAGAGAGGGCGAGACGGAGACAGAGAGGGCGAGACGGAGACAGAGAGGGCGAGACGGAGACAGAGAGGGCGAGACGGAGACAGAGAGGGCGAGACGGAGACAGAGAGGGCGAGACGGAGACAGAGAGGGCGAGACGGAGACAGAGAGGGCGAGACGGAGACAGAGAGGGCGAGACGGAGACAGAGAGGGCGAGACGGAGACAGAGAGGGCGAGACGGAGACAGAGAGGGCGAGACGGAGACAGAGAGGGCGAGACGGAGACAGAGAGGGCGAGACGGAGACAGAGAGGGCGAGACGGAGACAGAGAGGGCGAGACGGAGACAGAGAGGGCGAGACGGAGGACAGAGAGGGCGAGACGGAGACAGAGAGGGCGAGACGGAGACAGAGAGGGCGAGACGGAGACAGAGAGGGCGAGACGGAGACAGAGAGGGCGAGACGGAGACAGAGAGGGCGAGACGGAGACAGAGAGGGCGAGACGGAGACAGAGAGGGCGAGACGGAGACAGAGAGGGCGAGACGGAGACAGAGAGGGCGAGACGGAGACAGAGAGGGCGAGACGGAGACAGAGGGAAAGACAAAGAGACGGGGATATGGAGAGTGAGGTAGATAAAGGACAGAACAATGTCTGCCGGGTTCCACTAGTTTTTAATAAATAAGATCTACAAAAGTGAGCATAACATCAACAACTAATGTTTTTAAGCACCGAATGCGAAACGCCTGGTTTCCTTTCACCACCAAAGTTTCCAATCGAACATTAAGAATTCGGCATACTCGAACATGTTCAAACGTAGTATGTAGAATTTCGTAGATTGAAACTGCTACCTAGTGTATGTTCAATAACCATTTCGCCTAACTAGAACACACTGAAAGAGTTCTACATTCTTCATGCACGACAGCAACAGTTACCCTCCTTTTCCCGCACACAGGACCAGCACACAATGGGTCTTTGTCTCAGTGAGATACTACCTCTATTGTGACCGTATGGTTTCATATTTTCGGATACTAAAATATAGCTGATGAAGTATGGGCCCTTTCATGTTTAATACAAGGGAACAATGTGGGCCTTTGGCGATTTAAATCGAGTGCTGCTGGCTTTGAAGGTGAGACTGAGGCCCATCACTCATTGCGCATAAGAATAACGTATTTCCTGCCTGAATTAAGCGATAACATTCTCTAAAACTAACTTTCAAATGTTTGCTGATCACATACATCAGGTACGACTACGTTCGAACTGGTACTTGAAAATTACACCTCAAAAAGAAAAAGGGAACGATAGACAGTTGTTTCAGAAATAAATTACACAAATGCACAGGATAAGTAGGGGGAGGGTCAGGGGAAGTAGTTTTCGGCAGTAAAATCTGAGTTTACTTAGCGGGGCCAGGTGCCTATGCCCAAAAATGGGTTTTCCTTCTCCGTCGTAGGTATACCAACAAGCACTCGAGTCGTACGGGAAGCGTACTCGAGACGTAGAGGGTAGCACACTCGAGTTATATCATTTGAGAGTGAGAAAAGTACGGTAGAACTGAAGGCCGTAATTATCGCTGTAGGGGTCGTGCAAGAGCGCCACAGTTGAGTAGTAGGACACACAGGTATTGGAAAATAATAATTAAATATTAAAGTATTTTACTTCATTATTCTTAATAAGAATAACGGAATAATTATTGAATGTTTAATTAAAATAAAACTTGACGCTGATATCATAATTCATTTTCTGTTGAACTTTTTCTTCTCCGAAAATGTGATGCACTTGGTGACTCAAATTGCAATGATAATGGTCTTAAGTCTGCCTACTCCTTTCAGCCTGATACAGTACGGCTAAAGCGCTTTTTGACACTACTTACCGACCTCTGACATCTTAGACCCACGGTTCAAAGAGAAAATTTCCTCTTTCGACATTCTCTAACTGTCCTCTGCATTTGTGCATCTTTTGCTTAAATATCCTTTAGAATAATTCTAAAAATGTAATTTATAGTTATTACATCATTTAAATTTCACGTAATGGCCATTAAAAAACAACTTGTACATGAAACGTTAGTAAACGAAGGAATACTCTCACGCAGAAAAATCACGTATTTACTAAAATTCCCCTCTACGACGATTCATCATTGTTTTTATGACTTACGCGGACAAAAACCCAAGCTTAGACGAGCGAAAAGGGCAAGCTGGGACTGAATTGGTTTAGACGGAGAGGGGGAAGGGTGCAGAGGAAAGTCCAGTCTTTGGCATTCACACTCCGCGACAAAAAAAGGCCATCACCTCCCTGGCGCACACGACGGGCCGCGCGCGAGTGGGTGAAACCGAACGACGGCGGAGGCAGAGCGGAGCGGTACGGTGCGGTGCGGTGCTGTGCGTCGCATCCCCGTCGCCGGTAAAAAAAGACGCCACCGCCTCCGCCGTCGCCGTCACCGCCACCGCCGCGCCGCACCGCACGATGCACAGTGAAACGAGAATAAATATCGCAACTTGAGTGAGCGAGCGATGGAGCGAGGAGCGCGTCAAGCGGCCGGCGGCGTGCGAGAGCAGGCGGGCGGGCGAGCGAAAAGGGCAAGCGTCCTCGGCCATGGAGGCGTCGCCGCGTCCGCGTCGGCGTCGGCGCGTGTGGGCGGCGGAAGAGGTCACCTGCTGGGCGGAGGCAGTGGGCGGCAAGCAGCGGCCGGCGCGCAGCCGCGCCACCCAGCGCCGCCACAGCAGCTCCGGAGACAGCAACGCGCACGCGGCGGCCGCCAGGCGCCCGCGCAGCCCTAGCCCCGGCCCCGGACCGTCGCCCGCCGCCGCCGTGCTCAGCTGCGGGGCGGGGTCGTGCGCGGGTGGAGGCGCGGCGTGGGAGGCGGCCCCGCCCTTCTCACCGCCCCCTACGCGCTTCGCCCAGCCGCGGTGGCTCGGGTGGAAAAGTGCCACTTGTGCTCAAACTTTTTTAAGCCGTCATCCATCCCCAAATCAATGTAAGTTTAATGTTCCCCCCGCGATGAAATTTCGGTAAATGGGAAATTTATAACATTATTAGTCTAAATTATGAAGGGATTTTTTTATGTATAGAAACATTTTGTAAATTTACGTGAAAGTATTAAAGAATGGGAGAGAAAATTACTTTCCAGCTAATTGGACACTATCGAAATCTTCCCATGGAAGATGTTTGTGTAGCCGTTAATAGGCTGTCCCATACTAGTTTTGGAAGCTCGCGTACTAGTTTGAGAACCCCTGCATAGTGGCTTACTCCAAAGCTTAACTACTCCGTCAGTGGCACTGCTTGTCCTAGCGTATCCTTTACTGAAATCACGACTGAAGTAAAAGGCTTGGAAATGGCACAGTACCACCCGAGCGACCGAGACGTAAATGCCATTCGCGAAAGGCAGTTCTTACTTACTTTACCTTAGCCTTCACAATATAGGGAGAAATCATACGAACTCTGTGACACATACGATCTCTGTGCTAATCATATTAATAGAAAGCCATTAGCAAATTACTTTATGTTCATATTTTAATAAAATTAATGACTTCTGCTGGCAATCAATGATATTTTACATCATGACAGTTTAACAACGTATATTGCAAATCATCGAAACTATTTTCTTCAATATTCATAACGTCTCCTAAATTAATATAAAATGGAAAACTATAAAGATCACTCTACATACATTTTACATAACACATTCTATAGATGAATCATTTCACAACAATCCCTTCTCTATAAGCCATCAACGCGCTTTCTCTGTTGTTCCCTCGAATTACACCTTTGAGAAAAAAAAACAGGACATTGTTCGCCTTATGCAAGCACCTTTCCGTTACACTGTACCGTCCAAGGTTTAGGTCGAGCGTCCACTCCTTGGAGCAGTAAGGCTAGCCGCAGAAGCTCCGAGCGCCTCATCACCCTCAGCCGCCCTCTCTCGCGCCGCGCAAACACCCTCCCGCCCCGCCCTGCGTCGACGGCAGCAATATACCGAGCGACGACCTCCCTGAGAGAGAGGCACTTGGCGGATTTCCTCGGGTCACTCACTCTGGGCAGGTCACAACACGCTCGAGAGCGCAGATACAGTCGGAGACACTTGAGCGAAGGTCGATATTTAATTGCAGAGACTCGACATTTGAATGAAATAATGTCTATCAATGCAACTTAATTGCTTCCGCAATAAAGATACTTAGCTCGCATTTTTGTGGTTCATTTAAGCACAGATTTTCGTGAAAATTCAATGAAAATTATTTTAATGTTTTTAAAGTTATGATTACCGTCTTCAGTCTTTTTATCTTTTATTTTGTTCAAAGAAAACATCGAAAATAATGTTCACTTACTACACTTTTTATTACTATTTGACCAATCTTAATGATTAGTTTCAGTTACTACTTTTTCTTTTGAGACAGTCTTAAAAGAAATGAAAACTACTAAAAAAGAACACACAAAACTTCTGGCCGATTCATCACAAACAAATGCAGCAAAAGAAAATGGGCAATGGGCAAAAATGTTTATGTAGGCGAAGACTTTAGAGGTGTATTCGGTTATATATCACTTCTAAATAACCTCAATTTCTTTCTCGTGTCTTAGGGCAGTCTGAATTTTCGATCGACCACCGAAGAGCGAATAGACATCCGTTTCCAATCCTCGCCGTCATTTGTCACGTGGAAACGCGGTCCTGCCGCCGGATCGACCGCGAGAAAAGCGCTCTCCGCCCTCCCGCTCCATCTCCCTAGGTACTCACTTTTATCACTCCAACGACTTCATCCGAAGATCCTCTACCTGAGGAGAAGACTTACCCTCGTCATCTTCGTTCATACATTTTACATTCCAGGCACAAAACTTCACGCGGTGACGTCCATGCGTACCCACAGTACCGAATTTTTAAAATACACCCTACGGCAAACCTCTTGTGTATCACATGATTTACTAATTGCCGTTTTGCGCACTTTCTTTGATAAAGTTCAGAATTTTACGTCGTCGTCTCCTCCCGATTATTTTGCTTTCGCGCTACTGCATTCAATTTCACTCCCCTCACACATCATTTGACTCAGAACGCAATTAACAGAAAAGAAACTATGGTACATCAAATAGACAACACTTAAGATACGGAGTGTTAAAATGTCCTAAAAAATGTAACACATTCCTTTCTACTTCTACTACAGAAAGAGCGAGTGCCACGTCCAGGATAATTTGCTACTTCTCGTATTATGATGTGGTATGAATACGATCAGAAAGAAATACGCTGTGTTCTCAATGAATAATCCGAGATATTCGTATATTCGAAAATCGTTTACTAAACAGGCAAATCTCAAATGAAAATTGAAATATTCAAAAACTAGTGAGAACCCGTGCGATTAAATCGCACGGTTAGTCAAATAACCAAATTGTTTTCTGCTTAAATTCTTTTTTGTATTCCAGCATTATAAACGACCTAACCTCACTAAGATCACTAACCTCTCATATTTCAAGATTTCTATTCAATGTAGAAAATCACGTTCACGTGCTTACACAACCTACACTAAATTGAAACAAACAAAAATGCTTGAGATTGCAACATTCACTTGTTTCCCGCCACCGTCCGAGTGTAATTTTCTTCCGATAGATCGCGCGGCAATCGGATATTACAGATCCCGATTACTACTTTTTTAATATTTAGGTATTTTTAACGCCCTTTTTCAATACGAATGTCCCATGTGCAGGTGAAAAGAAACACGATTTTTCAATCCATTGCTTCTTTATACAGATCGGTTTCGTATGTCGCCCAATTTATTGAAAAGACCAAACAGCCCTTTGAGAAATAATATATAAGATATCTATGATTTTGACTTAAACTTGTCTTTATTTTCAACACGCTAAGGTATCTAAAAAACATACGATTAAGAAAAGTCTTAAGAGAATATTCCGTTCCACTATACTTATGTTTACTAACTACATCTCGTGCATTCATAAACTTCCATTTGTATTGCAACAAATGTTATGGGGGAAATGTCCGCGTACAGCGCTGCACGAAACTGGCTACAAAACCCACGTTCGATACCTCATCAACTATTGATGGACCACAGGAAGCTCCGAAGAGAGCATCGAAACGCAGTGGTGAAGAGTGATGAATTATCGAGCGCCCGCCACATCACGTGCTACACGTTCCTGGGATCTACAATGTCTCAATTCCACAAGATCGTCAACAGTACTAAATGGCGGATGCTTTTCGAAACTGTTTAATTAGCATTCTGGTAACTGATAATGACTGTTTCTAGAGAAATTAGTTATTACTAATGATGGTGACTTTGATATTCATTGTATAACTTACGAATGCTCCTATTCATACATTAACCAAGTACAGTTTGATCTTAATTAAAACGAGTTCCATAAAAATTTTGTTCTGGCGTCTCGACTTGGATTATTCTGAGAGTACGTCAACAGCATTGTAACTTACATCAAAAGAAAACAGTAATCACAACGTAGTCTTTTAATAATACATTTCTTCCCTCGCTTTTAATTAAATAGTGAGTAATGGATAAAATGATTGGTCGAGATATACATCTCGCAGTCGCATGATGAATTATTTAATGTCCCACGTAAATTCTCCGAAGACGTGAAAACACAATCCATTCGTGACTTTGTCATGCATCAATTGTCATGCGTAATTTCAATAATCTCTGATACAGCTGGCACGAGATTTCAGCACATGTTGCCTGGCACTTGCGAATTTTGGCACAACCTCATCTCGAAGGATAATCACACGTCGACTCCCTGCCCCCGGAGCCGTCAAGAAACCCCGCCAATCTGCGCGGCGCCGCGCCCCGCATGCAACGGCCACCAGCGCTGACCTCGGCGGGGCGGGCGTCTAGACGAATCGGCCGGCTCCGTCCGCGGCGGAGAGTAACGACACCCGTCTGCACCGTACGTTTCGACCCGTCGAGCACCGAGGGGGAGGGCTGGGCGCGGGAAGGAAGAAGAACCCGAGGGGGCTGGAGGGGGAGGGGATTGGCGAGAGTCCTCGCTTTGGCGCAACGCCGAGACGCGGCATTTGGCGCGAGGGTGGAAGGGGGCGAGCGGACGGTCCAAGATGCGAAAGCGATGAGACCGAGAAAGGGAAAAGCGCTGCATGCAACTAGACGGCTGGAGGGAGGAGGAGGAAATAGGTCGCTGACTCATGTGACGGCGCCCGCATTAGGGTCAGCCGCGACGTCTGCATCCACAATGCCAAGTGTGAATGAAACACTTTTTTTCGCGATTGCGTTGAAAAGACTTTTACAAACCGTACGAAGTAGCAACTAAGGGAGAATCCCTTTCCGGATCGAGATATAGAAGTTGGGTGCGCCAACGGAAAGATTAACTGCACAAATTAAAAATAGATCATATAATTAGATTAGATCCCTTTATTTAAAAAAACCTAACTACAAAAAATTATAATTCATCTCAGTGCAATTTTACAACAGTCAACTTCATTAAATTATCCTTATTTTGAAAACGAGTAAGACGAAGAAATACTTGTGCACAATAGTACCAATTAAATTTGTAATTAGAAAATCAGGTTTATCTTAATATGAATTTTAAAACTTAAGCTTGTCATTTAAATTATCATTTGCACCCAGTTAGTATTAGGTTGAAAGAAGTATGAATTATGTTTCATGATGAATCACCCTCTTTATCGCAGAATAAATTCCTTCTCAACATTTTTTCACGCCATTTTGTCTCATTTTATATTGCAAATTTCAATCGTGTTTTCTTTGAACCGTAATTGCAAGAGAAATTCCTTAAAATACTCTGAATTCATGGTTCGTTTGCATCACCATCGTTCAAATATTTCATTTAGAATGCATGTCATATGAATGTAAAGCATTTTGGATATACCTACACAGTATTTTACTGCTCACGCTACTTCGCATGGAATTATTTAAAAAGTGCCCAGGTGTTATGGAACCGATCCACATCAGACGTTGCAGTTCGTGTCTGCTACAAGTTAAACAACATATAGAACAGAGCATGCGAGTGAGCAAATATAAACTTAATTTCTGGATGAGATACTCTCTGCGATGTTCTTTTAAATTACCGCACGATAAGAAATCAATGTATTAGTTGATCGATCAGAAAGAATGATATAGTAAAAAGGGCAGTTCAGCAAGTACAGACGACGTTTACCTACATTTTATTCACATCCTTTCACTTTTCTCACAATGTATCTTGAATTTATGATTAATCAGATTATTGAATTGTTAATAACAGATCTAATGAATGTTTATCCCCGGCCGCTTTAAGCAGTGTTCGAAGTATAATAAATTTAAAACAAATATTATTTAATAAATTATTTTAACCTTACAGGACACAGCATGTTTATATAATTTTTGGTCGTATACACAAAGTTTTATCTTTTTATACGAAATGAATTACGAAAAGTGTCACCCAAAGGAAAGAAAATAACAAAAGTACCATAAAGTGAAAGCGCAAAAAAGAAGGAAACGCCTTAGGTTAACACCTCATCACCAATAACATTTTTCCCCCGGAATTACTTATTAAATATAAAGTTTAGTAACCCTTTCTCAATTTTTTTTCTGGCCAAAATACAGCTATTTCATGTAACTATAAACCGAGAATAAAAATAAGTGAACATAAAATGACAAAATACATGTGATCGATGCCTTACAACATTGCCTTTGTTGAAGGGATTTGAGTGGTACAAAAATACAAGAATATACCGACATCTTAATTAATTTTATCATTTAGAAGTATGACTGGGTCTTAGACAAGAATTCCAACATTACATGCGTCAATGAGAGAATGAGTTACATTCCAATTTTTCAGAACGATACCCATTAAAACGTAAGTGAACGCGCGTGATATGCGATGGTTATTCTTCGGTAGATTATCCCGTGTCATCGGAAACAAGAAAACACCATCGCGAATTACGCAGCGGCTGTGGCGGCTTCCCGTCTAGTCGCTCATGCCGTGCAGAACTCCATCATGGGGACTGCGAAAGAGGGTCAGTCAATTTTAATAGCTTACAACCGCGAATCCAGGAGACGGGCGCGCGGCGAGGGAGCGGGGCGACGTGGGTCGAGCCGGGTCTGGCCGGGCCGGGGAGAGAGTGCGCAAGCAAGGAAAAGGCCGGCCACGGAAGGCAACCATTTCCTCCCGCCGGCCCATCCATAATGCAGGAAGGCCCGGAAGCTCACGGGCCGCGGAGTCGCGCCGCGCCGGCGCGGAGCCCAGCGGAGTGAGCCGAGCGGAGGGCACCGCGCAGCGGCGGAGAATCGCAGTGCCCGCGCCGGGGCGCCCCGCCCGCTCGCCCGCCGCCCCGCGGGGGCACAAGCCCCCACCGCCTCGCCCCGCCCATCCCATCCCCGCTCCCCAGAGAGAAGGAGAAAAAAAATATCGTGGAAGCCCGAACTAGGAACAAGTCGACACAGAGCACAGAGAGCGACAGATATGAGAGAAAATGAGAATAGGTGCGATGGGTGTGGAAAGGACAAAAAGACCAAGAGAGGAAAAATAAAACAATAACTAGAGATAAAAGAGATAGAAAGGGAGGGAAAGGATAGAGAGAGAAGGGGTGACAGATTGCGAAGAGAGGAAGAGATTGAAGGACGGGGAGGCAGACAAGGACGAAGAGTGGTAGAGAGAATGGGAAGAGAAAAAGAGAGGAGAAAGAGGAAGCGAGAGAGAGAAAGCAAACGAAAGAAGAGCGGCACATGCAAGAGTAGAGAGAATGTCGAAATGGAAAAAAGTAAGACAATCCAATATTGAAACGAAATATATTTCTGAGCTCAGAATTCGAGAGAATTAGCATTTTGTGTAGAAAATTAGAACAGGCTTTCGCTAGGGTACTCATAATGCTACTCAATGAAGGTTTCTCAAACTGGACATCAAATTTCAAAATTAAGAATGCCAAATGTCTTGCCTTGTTGAAACTTTGGCTCAGCGTTGATCTCTGTATGTACCTTTGCAACTGCGAAAGTAATATCTTTGAGAGTACTAAGGACATGTCAATAAAATTGCTTTGAATTTCCTATTGTAACAAGATCAAGGACTGTAAGTCCTTGACTGTAAGCTTGTAAAGCGAATGAAATTGGGAAGGAAGACGCAATACAACCCACTTTACGTTGTTGTTGTTGTTTTTTTCCACCTAAACATTTTACTCCATTTAATGTATTTACAAACATACACATCAACTGGTTTTGAAAACGATTGAGACTTTTAATCTCCTCAATTATTTCGTTTGATTCTGTTCATATTTGCAACAAAATATTAAACAAGACAAACATAATTTTTTGTACCTTTCACAAAGAAAACGACAAGACCTTGGAGTTTGAGAATGACAATCACATCGTCGGGTAGTTAATAACATACCGGTAAACTATTTAGAAAAAAAGAAACGATAATGAAAGGATAATTAAGAAGTGGAAGATCATATCATTCTAATTTACGTAATACATTTTAAGAGCAACTACTTATTAAATGATGCAAAACTACGAAAGTAGAGTTTAAGTTGAACAAACTATTATTAAAAGAATTTCATATTTCGAAAGTTTCTAAATAGTAAAATTATATACAACAGAAAGGAATTATGTAAATGACAACTGTTCTTCAATTTAAATGCTTATTACATCTAATTTGATTATCTGCATACCATACATAGGTTTATTACGAAGAAAGGAGAAACTGAACAAGAAACAAAGTAGAGAAAAGACAGAAAAGAAGATGATTTCGTACTACGTAGATTCATTCAAAATACCTTGAAGTTTAACTTTCATTTCCCTTGAAACAGAAAGAGATGCGAATGCGGCATTCGACACAAGAAGTGGAGCAATCGTACAGACCAAAAAATTAACAATTCCAAAATACAACGCCAAATTACGTCACGTATACTGAAATATTAATTTTTTCGGGAATATTTAGAAGGATAATAAATGGCGAATTAAAAAACTCGAATGCTATAGTGCGATTTTTATAACTTCGCCTCTTAAGCCCTGTCTCACGATGGAATATATCACGGCATTTCGCGTCTTTCTCAGTCGTGTCACTACATATCACATGATCGCGACCTATCAAGCAGTGCTTGCTATCACGCGACATCTAGCGGCAGGACCGAGAAAGTCGAGAAATGCCGTATGATATTCCATTGTGGCCATAGGGGCTTGAAAGGCAAAGTTAGAAAAATCGCACTATAGAGAAGGGCTAAAGGAAAGAGAATGAAAAATAAACGTAATGAGCAGTGGTTCTTAACCAACACTCAAATTCTTATGCGATTGACAATCAAATTATTCTTTGTGTCATTATATTGGATATCGTCAATTAAGACATTTCAGACAGATAATTGCGACACTTCATGAAGTACCGGAATTATTTCTGTCGTCAAAATTAAGAAACTTTTATTAATGTTTGTGTTGAATGTACTGTGCTGGCGTCTCGCTTTCTCTCCTTACTAAAAAGGTGCTCGGCTATCATATAAGAAGCTTACGTTTATCCGATCTTTCCAATCCGAACCACTATACTCGGTATTTCATTCAAGCTCAGCGGAAAGTTAATTCTACATTCAACACCTGCGTCGTGAAAAAAATATGACAAATCAAATTCTTTTTTAATTATCTACCGCATTCCTGCTATACTGCACTTCAACATTATTTACTTGAAACAGAGACTCTTTCTATGGTATCTGAACGACGAACACAAAACATACGCTTTCTTTCTGCAGTACCATTCGTCCTCTGCAGTAAAGAACGTCTTTTACGAGTGCAAGGGCGCATTATCTGCGAATTTAACTGCTTCGGCTGCAAAAGGAGGCTAAAAACCACTGCGTTTCGAGGGAGTCGAACGACCTTTCCGGCGTCGAACTCGACCTCGCTAAGGCATCGCACACGGTGTGTGTGGGGGGCGGGGGAACAACGGAAGGTATGGGGGCGGGGCAGCGAAAACAGATGCAGGCAGGCACGCACGTATGCACGCACGTAGGGGGAGCAGAACATATCGCGAGCCGCGAGCCGCGCGTGCCGCCAGCTCTCCAACAGGCATGCAAGCCGCGACACACCTCGCGCGCCCTAAGTGTCACTCAGCGCACACACACAGGCAGCGCAACATCGCGGCATCGCTAGATATTACGTAACATCATGTCGACACAGACACACAGGTTCACAAGTATCACAACACCAGAGAAGCACCACGACCTAAGGTCGACACCGATCAATAATGAGCAAGCACACAGATCGAATCAATATCGAAGGGGGGCAGCGCATCCAGGAGACGCAGCGAGAGATAGAGAGAGAGAGAGAGAGAGAGAGAGAGAGAGTGAGAGAGAGAGAAAGAGAGAGAGTGAGAGTGAGGTGGGTGCGGGAAGGAAGAGGGTGGGCAACATAGAAAGCAGCTACGGGTGAACACCCACCGAACATCGAAACGAGACATGCAAACACTGACGGGCGATGCGAGAGAAGAGGGGGAAGCACACTGACTGGCCGGGAAATTCGATGCCAAGTGAACACAGTTTTCATTTTCCGAGATAGACCTATTGAACGTAGCAAAATGAAGATAAGTTTTCTTAATGAAAAGGTGCGTTTATAGCTTCCGTTGGCGCATCGTAACTGCGGTCATAAGAGACGTCCTCATTGTGAAGTGAAATTTTTACGCCCAAAGAAATGAACAATGCTCTGAAAAAAGGCCGGATTAATTTTTTTGGGGCGAATAAAATTTTAATATTAATCAATAATAGCACATTAATGTCCGGTACTTAAGCACTAACGTATAGTTAAGTGACTACTTAAAACACATACGTATCTTGACATTCTCTTAAAATTATTCTGTAAAAATTACCACAAATACTTCCAGATAAAAAATATTCTGCTCTAAAAAATCTTCAAAAAAGCAAGTGTGAAGCACGCAATTATTTATACAAATGTAAAAATTTCTTGCGAACGAAATTGTCACCGTATTCACCTGACATCAATCCCTACGAATATGTTGAGTGGGGTTACCTCAAAAACCGAGTTTACAGGTATCGGCCAGAAATTGTTGAGGAACTGAAAACGGAGATATTCACAATTACAGCACACACTTACATAGACACTACCACTTCACTACGACACAGTTGGCGAAAGTTAGTGAAACCAATAGAAGACATAAAGTTGTACATTAAACACCATTTTAAAGACAGCTTATAACAAGAAAGAATGAGTAATAAAAGAAAAATGGGTAATTTAATCAGCTGAGGTGCATTGAAAACCCATGGGAAATCAGCGTTTAAAATAACTAACTCGCCTTCTTGCTATCTCCATTTGCTGGAGTCTGAAGAATGGAGCCATTCAAATATGGATCTCCAACTGTTTCTGAAACAGCCACAAACATCATAGGAAGCGAAATAAAAATATTCAAGCCATTAAAATACAACCTGGCCAAAGATTTATCCACACAGGGAATAAATTCTGCAAATTAACAAAGCGCCAATTGTTAACAGTGCATACAATACATCAAACTGGAATTTCATCAAATAAAAATTGCAAAGCGCTAGTTCCTATGAACCATTCTCGATGTTCGGTTTCGAAGTTTCATTCTCAATTGATTTTCCCACAGAACATTTTACAGCTTTACGAGTAATTTCATTATTGATTAATTAATGTTCTTCATGATAAAGAAATCAGAAAAGCTAGATAAAATTCACGGAACACAATAAACAAGATATTTAGAACTATCGGCTCTGCTTAACATAAATGTATACCGTACATAAGTAATCAGGTTCACATGTCAATAACGAATGATTCCTTCACAAAATATCATAGGATACAAACTTTAAAACGCCTATCTTACTTAGTATCAAATCCCAGACCACTCTGTTTTATTATAGACTGGAAAACTTTTTTAACACAGCAAACAGGCATTCGCGTTTAATGCAATATTTCAAAGTATCCTGCACGACAGTGGTAACAGTGTGAAATTTTCCACATCCCGGTGTGTCCACAAATTCTTACTGACTGTCACGGACAATCCCCAACACTTTACACAGAGAGAAAAAACCACTCGCTCCATTTCAAAACGCATGGGATACTTAAATATTACATCGAATACTTCGGATTTCAATTACCATATAACTCAATGCCCGACTATCATACATAGACATATATAATACATAACTATAAACGATATTGTTTAATCACTTACTTTCCGTTAAAAATCGAAGGAAATTTCAATGGTGACTACGGTTTTGTTAAGAAAGCATCTAACAATACTTGTTTTGCTTCAAAATACCGCTACATTACTCTGCCCACGCTGCTTATAATTTCTTAATTTCCTTTACCTAATACCATCTCTGAATGTCTTACCGAATGATACTTGGAATTACAACGTCCAAATAATAATGGAAACGGGCTACACGAATAACCACTTCCCTGCAGGCAACCCGCAGTACGCGCGAACGCAGCGAGAGACCTACCCCAGCGGTCAACGATCGTTAGTCCCCAGCACGGTAGTGGCGAAGTTCGTCACGCCACGGCTTCTGCATTGTGCCGTTCCCGGTACGCAAGTTGAAACTGCGCGTTTTACTGCCCACCAACCCTGTAATACTAATGCTTCCATTTAATTTTATTGGTAAATTCAAATTTGAACTTTGATAAATTACGTTTTGATGACCAATATTTACAAGAGAGATTTAAACGCTCGCTGCGCGATATCTCATTACATAATCTCCTATTTTCCCAATCCTTTTATAACAAGTCATTGTGAGGCCATTATAGCAATGCGCATAATATGCATTCATGGAAGTTTCGATGAAAATTATTTATTTTGCACACAAACAATATTTTTAACTCGCAATGCTTAAATGTCGTTTAAAAGTAGAAGAACTAAAGTAATTTCATCACCCATTATCAGCATCAATTATTGGATAAAATATTAATGTACCCAATTATTACGAATCTGTTTAGAAAACTAATCCAGTTATTACATTATTTAGTCTCGCAATCCAAATGTTGACTATAGATACGTTAACCTACCTAACAAAACTATTCGCAATATTCTTGATGGTTTCCGCACTTATTTTTAATAGGACGCAGATAATCAATTTCATATGCCATGCCAAAAGCAAATAAATCATATAAATAGTCATGGCAGTATCGTGTACCAGGTGCGCGAATTAACGCAGAAATACCCCGACATGAAACGTCAATTTTCAGGCTGTAACGTTTCGAATATCTTAACGGACCACTGATTTATGTTTTTGTGGTCCGACATTTCACGTTTTGCACCTTACTCGGCAGGAGTCGTTGCTATTTGTATTGTAGCCGGCGATGATACACATTTACTCTCACACGCATCACGCAGATAAAAATTAAAAGGAACGAAATAATTTGGCTATTTAAACTTTGAGAGATTACAAATAAAGTTTGCCAAGAAGTTTTCAAAATACAAAATTTGGGTCCTCCAGAAAGTTACTTTCAACGAAATAAATTTTATTTCGATGCTCGCATTTCTATAATGAGCAGTGATGTTTGATGAAAGATGAAATAAAATTTATTTCGATGTAAGTAACTTTCTAAAAGACCAAAATTTTGTATTCTAATGTATTTGATGCATCTTTCTATGATGCACGCTCAACAATAATTAAGCATTTCTCCAATCCGCAGTGACGTTTGATGTATTTGTAATGAACTATCTATGTATATATCTATCTATCTATGTATGTGTATGTATATATATATATATATATATATATATATATAGAGAGAGAGAGAGAGAGAGAGAGAGAGAGAGAGAGAGATGATAATGATTGCAAGGGAGCCGACAAAGGACGTTAGGTGTTGTGTGTTCCACAAATTTTACTCAGCCCTTATATTCATGGTATTCATTTTAGTACTGTCCATTTGGGTTATGCTTGAATGCTTAGACTTAAATTAGCACAATATTTTAACTTCTTGGCAAACTTAACTTGGAATCTCTCTAAGTTTATATAGTTTAATTATTTTGTTCCTTTTAATTTTTAGATGTGTGATGTATTCACATTCAAATTAATGATTGTGTGGTATTTGATATTAAGCCCTACAAAAATATCATATATTGTCATCAGTCACTCATTCATAAACCCCAAAATGATTATAAGAGCCAATCTTAACGAATAACATTTACCCTAGCAGCGTAATATAGTAATGAGATTAAAATTTGTTTAACTCCACCTGAAGTGAAACGGAATAGGGAAACCGCATACCTTGATGCGAACGTCTCAATATTTTCAATGTATGGCTTCATGCGTGAATCCTCATTGACACTCTGTTGACAACAATATACATACTCCGTAACTCCATACCACACCAAAGAAAAGTGACCAAACAGTAAAATTATTTTGTTTAATTTAATTTACAGAAGCGGGCAAAAAGAAATCAACCATCAGTGAATTTTAAATACAATTTTATTACATTTTGTTACATTTCTTCCAAATCATTTCAAAATTCAAATTCAGCGTTTTACAAAACTAAAACGAGGAGAGGTTTCAATATGCCATGCATCCTCAATCTCATATTTTGACTTCACAAAATAATAACGATGAATTCAAGCACGTATGTCTTGAGAAATCAGTTTAAGATTAAATGTTGATGAAAACAACGTGATGAGATAGATTTATTGTTTCATTCAACGACAAAAATCAATAATCTCTTAATAAACTCTGAAGCATGAATGATTGGATATTCGTGCATTCAAAATTTTAAAAACACCAGAAGAGAAAAAATCCAAATAAAAATTTGTGGTTAAACGGCATCAGAATAAACCCCTGAGAAAAAGTAATCGCGCGAGAGAAAAAAGGGCGAAAACAAAAGAATTAAGATTTGAAAGATGGAAGAAAAAAGAGGGAACGATTGCGTTTCCGAACCTCTAATCGTTTCTTTCCACGATCCCTAAGATTAGAGGATTCGTATGTTTCAACCATAGCAATTCTTTGAAGTCCACGCGAATCGCAGCGCCCAACGTCCGCCCTTCCCTCTGGTTCTTTCTCTCTCTTGCTCGCTCCCTCTCTCGTCAAATCAGCCGCGGGGGGAGAGCGCCCTCGCATCCTGGCGGGCGCACTCAGCAGCGCACTCTGCGGCGAGGGGCGGGCCCTCGGCGCCCTCCCGGCCGCGTCTCCGCCCGTCCTCAGCCCTCTCCCCCCACCCCACCCCTTTCCAACTCCCTCCTACTCCCCTTCTTCCTCCGCTGCCTCTCCGGCTCCTTCGCCGCCGCCACCGCCGCCGCTACAGCCCGGGGGTTACACGTGCCGATAACTAAGGGTATCGTTACGCTTGGACACGCCCCAGACGCCTGAGGGGCTGCTCGTTGCACTAAGAGAAGTTCACAGCTCGAGCGGCGGCATGCGGATGCACGCTTCGCGAGTCGTGAATAGAGCAAGCTATTTTCGGCAATAACGGGTAAAATCGAGAGCCCTTTCCTGGATCTAAAATCCACCAGTACCTGTACTTTAATATGAAGCAGTTCGCGTCGTACATAATTCGCCGAAGTGATTGCTACAATTGCCAACCTGTTGTTTATTTTGATAAGCGGCTTTCAGTGGCTTAGTCATCACATCTGCTTCGACCTATGGAAGACAAACAGTGACTGGAGGGCAATCAAACAGTGGGGTTATTTGACTTCTACAGGTTGATGACGATGACTAAGCGATTTCAACAGGTGTGCAATGACACTTTGACCACTTCTTTATATCACCAAAACTGATACTAGGGTTTTCATTCTACGATTGTTACAGCCAGAATCGCAGAAAAAATCCATTTATAAAATGCAAACATTCATAGCACGCTTATATTTTACATTAATATAACTTTAAATACTGAACAACAACTAAAAGCAGTATCTATCTGTAACACTGAACCATAGAGCAAAAAATGCAGGTCGCACCATTTCCTTCCTATAATTTTTATGCCTTCCCTCCCTAGAACAATTCCTCATTTAATCTTAAGTCTTAGAATTACGCAGAAATTGGAGAAAGAATTTCGGAGGATGAAAGCACGAAAGCCACTTCGGTATTCCTTTTTAAAAACACCAACGACCGCCTTGTTCATGACTCCGTTTAAATAGAAAACACAAACTTCCATACTTATTCAATAGAGTTGGACGTCCTATTACATCACAGACACCATCGACAGAAATTAAAGCACAGAGCTATGCAACCTTCACAAAATGACAACTGGAATCCAACCTCCTAATAGCCAAGCCACAAGTCCACTTCGTTCTCTAACGATTGCAATTACTTTTTGTTTTCTTAACAGTCTGTAGCCACCCTCCAATCGAAAATGGAGAAACGATTGTGAATAAGTTTTATTTCCACCACATCTCTTTCTTACTTTAAAAAAGAGAACATAAAAAATAAACTAAAACTGCTAATGATTTTCAATGTTTCCGTAAATTCATCACAAAATGAACAATATTTAGCATGCATAAAACAAATTTATCTTTGAAATTCCCGCAATAGTTCAAACATTTAGCATAAATTAAAATGTACAGTATATTTTAATAAAAATACGTTAGCGTTGATAAATAAAATAAACCCAAACAGGAAAATTCGTTAGACCTTAAAATGAAGTCTTCGCCTTTCCAAAGCTTTTTTTTTCCGAAAGTTATGACGCGGTAGGACTTCACAAAAACTAATTTAAGTCTGGAAACAAAGTGTGATGCATATTAGGCGCTATAGCTAGGTAGGACACCCGCTCACAAAAACCCAGAGGGAGAGGTAAAGTCTTGTAATGAAATTCAGGTCGATCATAAAACGGATATGCAATTTTGCGGAACATCAAAGGAACGGCGCGTTTCCACAACGTAGGTCCGAGAAATCACTGTACGTAGTTCCAAATGACAAAACATGTTTTCTAATTCATCAGCCTGCATTCTTCCGCAAACATAAAACATTCTAAAACATTCTAAATAAAAAAAATACCGTAAATTAAATAACTCGTTATTCCTCAAATTACCCAAGTCTGAAGTTTTAGTTCGTAAAAGTGCCAATTTTTAGTATTTTGTTATTAATAGTCTCAATGAGTGAATATTCGTGATGCTTCGCAGTTACATTTACTTCGAAAGTACGAACGTTTTCGAAGCGGTCTCTCATAGCAACTATTCTGACGTTTCAGTTCTGGTCATCACATACAAAAAAAATCGGCGTTCAGAACAACGCAAACAAAATGTCTATTAAAATACATCAAACACAAGCTAGTTTCAGGAGAGAACACAGCCTAAAGCAGTTTCTCGGTTGCACTTAACTTTCACTCTCTCTCCCAATCCCGATAGCACAGCCCCGTTCCGCCAAGTTTCTCCGGAGAGCGCGTATCGCCGCACTGGAGGTCACAACTCGAAAACCCATTATTCCCACGCCCCCCACCGAAGATGCGTAACGGAAGTAGCGCTTGACTTTTAAAAAGCTCTTTTATCCGCAGCCTTCGAGTGCGAGAAGTCTCTGTATTGACTTGGACTTGGGAACGCGCGAAAGGGAATGGAAGATGCAGCACGGCAACAGTTGAAAAAAGAAAGCACACACGGAGCGAAGAAACGCTGAGGCGGAATAACGAACGAAGACGGAAGAAAACAAAAGCTATGAACCTATGAAGTGACAGTTGCTAAGAATAAATAGGGCACATGGGAGGATAGCTAGAGGAGAATAAAGGGAGGATAAAAAACTCAAGATATCCACAAAATATTGGGGCACTAGTGGTGCTACAACCCAACCTACTTTCTCGCATGATTTGTAACATGAAATTTTCGTAAATTCATAGAATTCAACGAAAATGGACCCTGACCCATTTTTTGTAAATTACTTTGCTCTATTCGAAAAAATTAAAATTTGAAATGTTTTAAAAAATTAAGACAATGTTGAGGGTTCATGTAAAGTACCTCCAAAAGGTTAAAAATATCCATTGCAAATTCGCAGGGCCTCGAATCGATTCCCAGATCGATCTGGGAATTCAGTTTTGGAGAAAATCGGCTGAACGCTTCAGGCGCTAGCGTTGACCAGTGATGACGGACGGTCCGTTGCTCACACACTTTAGCCGTCTAACAAATTTTCGTTATCGAAGACTCCCAAAACATGAATTCTGACTATACAATGCGATAGAGGAAGAAATTACTATATGCGGGAGGAAGATTAATCATTTTCGATATCAGGGCCCCACAACACGAATTTTTCTTACGAAAAATCGCCACTTTGCGCTACAACATTACAATACTTTCTTTCTACTACGCAGTAGATGAGAAAGTAAAAACGAACGACGATAAGGTGATGGAAAACGAATGATGAACTACGAAAGTAGCTACTCGCTATTGAAAGGTTCCTGGCATGTACTCCCGTCCCGTCACTCTTTTGACATTTATTTCCCGATAAGATTTATAGCAAGAGAGTAAGTAAAGAAATACGTAAAGAATAAGTAGGAGCTTAGTGATCGATGCCTGTGCACCGCACTGTAATGAAGAAGAGATGGAATGCCAGAATTAGGAAGATGAGAATTGAATTGTGCCAGAATTAGGAAGTAAGCCAGAATTAGGAATGCCAGAATTAGGAAATAAGAATTGAATTGTGTCGTGATCAGTTTAGCCCAAGTAAAGACCAAAAAAGTGCAATGAAAGAGAAAAACTATTTTTTAAAAAAGCTATATTCAAACGACTCAGGTCAAAGCCCGAAGTCTACTCGATGATACAAATCATGAAATATGACGGGTCCATCAGAATCACCTAGCGTTTTACCCCGGTTCTATATATTCGGTACAAGTGACGAGATGAACTAGGTAATATTCAGTATGGCGCACATGGAATAATATAAACGAGTGAACAATAAATAGTATGCAATACTTTTAAGTTCAAACACCCTAAAAAATTGCTGCATTGTGAATTAATACGTGATAAGACACGGGTCAATGGAAACGATTCAACAGCAAGACGATCTGTAGGAATAGACTGTGGAGCAGCTACGGAAAGAGAACGTCGGCATCGGCGACATGACGGGCAACGGCCAAAGACGCATCCTCAAGCGGCAGAGCGGGACTGAAGAAAACGCGAGGAGATCGCCACGTCCCAAGGCAACTGCCCGGCGCGGCGAGCGAGAAAAGCCAACGGCGACGGCAGCGGGTCCGGAGGCAGGAGAGGCCGGCCGGGCGACCGAGCTGGGGGTACAGTGGGCGGGGCAGGAGAGTCCGGGGGAGGACCGGCGGTGTGGGCGACGGGGCCGTACGACGCGACCGAGCGACGGCGCGGGGGCCTGAGCGGAATAACGCCGAGCGGGGGCGGGGGCGGGGTGGGGTGGGGTGGGGTGGCGCCGGCGTGGCCACCGCGCCGCGGGCGGAGCATCGATCTGCGGACGGTGGCCGCGACGGCGCCGGCGCCGGCACGGGGACCGCCATCTGGAGCGGGCGCCTGACGCCACCGCCTCCACCTCCGTGACGACGAGGACGGCGACGAGCGATACGCCGACGCCCACTGCAGCGGGCCAGGGGGGCGAAGCCAGGCCCGCTCCGTCACTTTGCCTTCCCTTAGAGACTTCCTGCGCCTTCGCGCCCACGCACGCCCTCGCCTTCCGCCCGTCGCGCCTCCGGGAGCGCGAAGCGAGGCTACGCGCCGAGGCACGCCTCGGGACGCATGCGTGACAGCAAGGGCAGCGCTGACAAGCTGTAGTAGTAAGCGCCCCACCAACTGGCCTCCCCCGTGAAATAAAATCGAATGGCGATATGGCTGTGATTACAGTTACGTACATCAGACGGGAAAGCAAAAGGTGGTGTGATAGCATCTTGTTACACCGCTTTTTGATTCTCAGAAGCGGAGCCGCAATGAGTTTCACTACCTATGCGTGTTAGATTTCGGGCAGATCAATTCAGTCCATTTTCGTGATATATTAAGTTATTATGTATTCATTATTTTTATTGTTACTGTTATTATTGCCTTTATAATTTTTATTATTTTATTAACTATTAGAGTAGGCATCTCAAATATCCACGAATATGATGTTAAATGATATTTTTATACATTCTGCAAACAATACTCCAAATATGTCTCCGACACTGCAGAAGCCAGATGTTGCAATGTTATAATGAATATCTAATAACTAATTCTGCCCCACAGCGTTCATAGAGCATGTCCAACGTGTCTAAATAAACGCAAAAAATTGCTACTCGCAAAAGAATTGTTCTAATATAGAAAAGTAACTAACGGAGAGGAATATCACGATGTACTGAATAAAACGTCCTTTAAACTAGTCACACAAGAGGAAAATATATTTTGCCCATCAGTTGCGTGTGACCTTCGACTTTTTCTTTTTATTATACTGGAACAGCACATATTCCAACCGTCAACTATTTCTGAAAATTGAATTTACTCTTCGTTTATTTACATTTACAATATACCATTCCACATTTATGCATTTTCATACATATTCACATACAGTATCGCGTTTGAATTTAGATGAAAAAATAATGAAAAACGTACAAGTAATACGCAGAATTAATATATGTATTAAAAAGTACAATTAATGGCGTGAAGAACTAGCTGTGCAGTTTAAAAGTTAGCCCCATTTATATTGAAGAATACCTTTTAAGGTGAATGTTGGCAAGGCAACGAATTCGAGGGCATCTCACGCTTTTCCCGAAATCTTTTATTTCCCCCTCATAGTTAACACTAGCTCTAATTGAACCCTCAGTATAGCAACGGAAATTCCAATATTCTCGAAGAAACTTGGAATGAAATGGAATGTCATGGAATCTTCTAAGGCATCCGGAACTACTTCCGGAGCCTGAACCGGAAGCAGCGGAGCTGCAAAAGGAGCACCAGGTAATGAAAGGCCTGGCATACCTCTCGCCACCTATATCACCATTACCCCGAATGGCACCTTTCCACCCGTCCGCCGCAAAGACACTGTGCGCTTCCAGCTGCTGCGTGTCCTTCACCTGCAACCCGTGTATCAGTTCAATTTTCACCCTTCCGACCAACCCGACATCCACCGCCCACCCGTCCGTCCACCTCCCACCCGTCCGTCCACCGCCCACCAGTCCGTCCACCGCCCACCAGTCCGTCCACCGCCCACCGTCAACCCGTCCCTCCACCGCCACCACCGTCATCAAACCTTCTGATCCCCACCCGTCGTCCATTAACCCGTCCGTCTGTTTCCCGCTGGTACATGCACCATTAGCCCGCCCCTCCGCTCAACGTCTAACCGGCGCTCGCCTTCCCATTCCATTTCCCACCACCTGCCTATCTAGCCGGCGCTCACTGCCCGCCTGTTTCTTCGCTCTCCGTGTGCCCTCGCCTTCGTTCACCGCCCGGCTGTCTTTCAAGCTATACCCTCCGCCCGCCCGTTGCCCTTGAGTTGCCCGTCCGTCCGCGGACCACTCAACCCGCTCTCCCTCCCCCCTCCCCGCCTCCAAAGGCTCGGCCTCCGTCGGGGAGCGCTCGTGTTTCCGGCCCGGGGGAAGAAATCGCGCGCCGCCATTAAGTGGAGTCCCCGAGCTGCATTTGATATTCATGTCATAGCCCAAACATAAAATTGAAATAAGCGCTCTCGGAAGCGTCGCGCGAAAGGCGACGAAGAAATGAAGGGAACAGCCCGAGGAGCGAGGTTGATGGAGTGTGATTAAAGTCAGAGACGGGAGGAGGGGAATTGCGAACGGCGGAAATATTATGGAGGTGAATCAAAAAATCGGGAAACAGGATGAAGGAATCTGATGAAGACAAAAGAAAAAGGAATGGGAACAAAGAATATTACGCCGATGAGATCACAACAAAGATGAAAACTAATATCGATGTAATGAGTTCGGATGTAACTATTTAGGAAAGAGGAGACCCGTAAATAAAGAATAATCCCAAATAATTTTGAAAACGACACCAATACCCGCCAACTTCAATCACGCTAACGTATTTTCTCGCAACTGATCTGTACTGAAGTTGAGGGCTCGAATCTCATGTAAAGGGGTTGATGTTTTCGCCTTGTGATGGCGTGGAAATCAAATGGAAAAATCATAATATCATACACCAGAGGAAGTATTTCAAGACTTTCCTTTCGCAATTGTAATGTAGAAATACATATTCTGATTCATATTAAGGTATCAAACAAATCGCACTGCCCAGAGTGAAAACAGTCTATGAGACGATAGGAGCGACACTTTTTTTTTTCGGATACAGCTATCAAGCAGATGAGCTGGTAGTAGGTTGCGATCAATGATTTCGTTTTCAGTGTTATTCGTTCGGTTTATTTTGCATTTTAACCCTTCATCCAGGTGCTTAGCACCTGGAGTTTCCAGGCGGTCACCTATTCAAGAACATCAGAGCCCCGAACTCAAACCTCGATGACGAGGCAGAACCTCGCCAAGCAGTTGGTCTACAGACTCTCAGACGAGTGTAGTACAGTACGTAGTATTGGAACGTGACTGAATGCAAAGCGATTTTCTTTCTTTAACTCACTTCCCAGCAAAGCGAGGAAAGACGTCTTCTAAAACGAACAGGTTTATTTATGAACTTAACTGCATAACAGTCACAAACAAGTATTAAAATCTGCAAGAGAAAACGATTCTAAATACATCTGGGTAAAAAAAAAGGGCTGCGAAGCAGAAGACGGTCCGTAACAGGAAGGAAAAAAGCTGAATAGTAAATGCCAAAGAAAACATTCGCCGTTTTCCGGCGTATGATTACACAACTTTCTTATCTTACGAAGTAGTTCGTGTGGCG
This sequence comes from Acheta domesticus, assembly GCA_031308135.1. Taxonomy (NCBI): domain Eukaryota; kingdom Metazoa; phylum Arthropoda; class Insecta; order Orthoptera; family Gryllidae; genus Acheta; species Acheta domesticus. The sequence continues at coordinate 90,525,834 of JAHLJT010002406.1, read as the reverse complement.
AGAAAGTAAAAAGGGATTTATAATTCAGCGCACAACCAAAAGGAAACATGTGAGAAAGAATCATCGTGTATACGATTCACTTTGGACGATCTACATCACGCCTAATGGGATCGCGTGGGCCTCAGCAAACGAGGCCACTGGGAAAACGCGTTAGCCACGGTCGAACACGAACATGCATACGCGCATATCGCCACCGACAGGTACTACCTATGCTTCATATAGGTCGATTGCCATGTACGAGTATATGACTGTTTTACAATCTTCGTGTAGATACACTGCCAGAAGCGTAAGACCAAGTTGCAGCCATAAAAACCTCTTTCAACTCTGCTCTACCCACGTCCGCATTTCTTTCCCCTGGCACATCAATTGTGAATGGCCAGTTATTGAGTAAATATGTATGGAACACGCGCCACCAGAGGTGATATACAATGCTTTTACAATGGTTCTGCGCTTACTAGCTATTTCGCAACTCTCCGCTGGGAATTTTCGCGCAGCGTTACATCCATATTGATTCAGCCCGAACAATAACGCGTTAAGTAGGATGTCTGTCAAGTTTCTCACTTTTAAGTGTCGAGTTTGACATATGTCAGCGGATTTGAGAGCTGTGCCAACGCGAGAGCTTGCAAGACGCCGGTAACCGGCTGGCCAGCTGACAAAATCCCCTGCCGTTGGGTCGTGGCCAAACGCACAATGGAAATACTTTTCCGAAGCTTCTCTGGTTGCGACTCGGCTCTTATTAGATTTCGCAGAAAGTCTACGGCCAATGCTCAGAAACAAGATTTATACTTCAAAGTGAAACTGAGAAATTCCTATAAGACAATCAGTCCTCTCTCCCTCTCTTTCCGTTTCCAGAAGTTTCGTCACAATTGAAACGTCTCGCGACTGAGGAGGAATTAGAAGCCATACATAGAAATGTCAGTTTGTAAATTAATTTTCAGCTTCGCAATGAAACACGTTTCTACAGTAACAAGTTAGTTGCAATATTATATATATATATATATATATATATATATATATATATATATATATATATATATATACAGGATGTCCAGAAGCTCCCGTTACAAAAAAATACCCCAAATTCTGTGTTGCACGTCATGAAAAATGGCAGGTCCGAAAAAAATTTTGTCTTTGAGAAAATTGAGTTTAAAGTCACTTCCGGGCCGCGAAATTCAAACCGGCAGCTACGACACTGCAGACGGCGGCGACTCCTTCTGCGCGGAGCATTTCCTCGTTTCTCCGCGTAAACGGTAAAACTGTCGAGTAATATTCTGTATAAAAATAATAAAAGCATCGCGTGGCTTACACTAGAATACGTTAATAGTATAAAATGTTTGTAGGTTCTGTTTAATAAATATTTTAAATGTACTTATTGAAAATTCAGTTTTGTTCAAAATGATAGCCACGGTACACGGCGGCGTAAACGTAAATGATGAACACATCCAACACATGAAAAATATTGAATCTCCTGGAATGCTCGAATTGTTATTTTTAGCACATATTCATATGAACTAGTGCCTTGGGCTTAAGACAAATATTTCAGAACAAATATTTCATTTCCGAAACCCTTTTTTGTTTATCACGACATTTAGAATAATCTTCATGTGGCAGTCTTAAGCCCAAGGCACTAGTTCATATGAATATGTGCTAAAAATAACAATTCGAGCATTCCAGGAGATTCAATATTTTTCATGTGTTGGATGTGTTCATCATTTACGTTTACGCCGCCGTACCGCCGTGTACCGTGGCTATCATTTTGAACAAAACTGAATTTTCAATAAGTACATTTAAAATATTTATTAAACAGAACCTACAAACATTTTATACTATTAACGTATTCTAGTGTAAGCCACGCGATGCTTTTATTATTTTTATACAGAATATTACTCGACAGTTTTACCGTTTACGCGGAGAAACGAGGAAATGCTCCGCGCAGAAGGAGTCGCCGCCGTCTGCAGTGTCGTAGCTGCCGGTTTGAATTTCGCGGCCCGGAAGTGACTTTTAAACTCAATTTTCTCAAAGACAAAATTTTTTTCGGAAAAACTGGACCTGCCATTTTTCATGACGTGCAACACAGAATTTGGGGTATTTTTTTGTAACGGGAGCTTCTGGACACCCTGTATATATATATATATATATATATATATATATATATATATATATATATATACATATATATATACATATATAATATGTTTTTATCATTATATCCGAATTTGCTTTTCTACAACAAACATATTTGCGTTACAAATGAAAGGAAATTAAAAGCAATGAAATAACCTCCATTATTTTCCTTAATATCTAATCTCTATAAGACATAATATGCTGTACATCTTATTAAAAATTGTTCTCGACTGCTGACAGTCTTAATTCCCTCTTTCACCCTCCACTCTTCAATTATTTTTTCACGAGAAACGCAATTGCCACTTAACAACGCGATAAAGATCGCGGTAAATATTCTCAAAAGGAATGTATTCAACGTCCACTTCTTCGTTTATGACGAAGCAGTTAAGAGAGCAAGTGTTCAGAAACATGAAGCTCTGGGAAGTCTTTCAATCCTATTGCAAAATGACCAATTAACACAATCTCAACTCCCTGGAATTTTTAATTTCCGAGGGAAGGTAATATTTTAACTAAGAAAAATTATTCAACCGTAATCAACGACAGGGCAAATTTACATTTCTCAACCAACATTTTCATTATTATATAAAAATCTTCTTTTAGTTACATACCTCTATATAAAAAACAATGTTTCATTATTGAAGATATTATCATAAGCACTACGCATAGATAACCTTATCGTATGGAACACTGCTGTTTGTATTGGCCAGCAAATGCAACCTTTAATATCTGCCCTAAGCAGCGTCGTCTGTAAATGCAAATCCGGACTACGGAAGGGCGTGAGTGATTTCATTATGGTATGGTATGGTGCATTGTTCACTACTCGGTAAATACGTACTGGGGTGGTGCCGTGGGTTACTTCAGGGAATGAAGGAAATAGGACCGAAAGGATATTACGGGCTCCCTCGGTACTAAAGGGAACAGGTGCACGTACTAAGTTGGGAGTTGAGCACTAGTCAGAGTGGTATATTCCCCATTTAGCAGTCGGGAATAGGCCAAAAAAAGGAACTGTCTTATCCCCAAAAAAAACACCAGTATACTACCAAATTTACTGAGAAAAGGCACCCTCCGGTAGCACGTTCGTTCACCAACGGCAAAATGACGAGAGACCAAGACGAATTCTGCGCAAGTCACCGCGTCTGTTTTCGAAACAGGTAGCAACGTCAAGCACAATGTATAGTTTATGCCACTGACACACCAGTGATTTGCACGAACCTCAACACCCAGAAACGGTTTTTAATATAGTTTATTGGTCACATGCGTCTTTAACCCTTCTTAACGTGCAACCCCCCTTCAGGTTTGTTAAGATCACTTGCACCTACCTGAATGTTAAGAAATTTAACAACCTTAGCAACGTCAATAAACGTTAATTTGTTTCATAACGCAGTAATGTAAGTTTTCGCAAAAATCATGAGATTTTATGATGACCGATAAAACGTTGAACATACCACGAAATGTTACACTTATTACTGCCTCGTCCAAATTAAAAATCTCGGCTCCGCTACGCTCCACCTCTATTTTTAATAAGTGGCTTCGGCAGTAATAACACTTATAATATTTCTACGTATGTTAATAGCTATTAATAAACATTAGATAACAGAAAAATGTATGTAAAGTAGGTCGCAAAGAAAACCGGTTCAAGTAACCACGCACAGCGAGACTGTTTTCGACAGGGTGGAGCATTCAGTGTACTGTTCGCATTGTCTTCAAGAGGTCGAGGAAACCCTATCAGCCGACGTAAACCTGTCTCCTCGGGCCATCACCAGTTTGAAATCTTCACCCTTTGAATAGGTTGATGTTTCCGGGCACGTCACTTGTAGTCCTTTGTCTAGTTAATGAAGATAATATTTTATCCCGGGAAGTGGCGATCATCCTCTTCCGCTGGATGACATCCGGGACCGACCTACTAGTCGGTTTGCAAGGGAGGGGGGGATTTCTATCTCTAACACGCAACACTCACCGTGCTGGATACTCTGATTGACTTGAGATTTTACCAGCTTGTTCAGCACCTTTCAAAACCCCTACATACAAAATTTTACGTGCTATGAAGCATTGCAAGTAATTTTTTGCGATAATTAGTAATGGGACCTTTCTTGACCTTACCGACCGTGGAAGGCCGGAAATCGCTGCTCGCCGCTGGTTCTGCGGACGTCACTCATACACCGCGCCTGCACTTCCTAAACCGGGCAAGGACCATCGGCATCCCAATAACTACCGTCCCATCAGTCTACTCCCTATCCTATCCAAAATCTTTGAAAAAGTTATCCTTCTCCGCCTCACACCTATCATTGACCCAATCCTCCATCCCTCCCAATTTGGATTCCGGGAGGGGCGCTCTGCGTCCCTCCAAACCCTCAACCTCGCCCTATCCATTGCCACTCCCCTCCAAGACGGAAAGGAATCCCCACCATCCTCACTGACCTCACCAAGCATACGACACCATATCCCACCCTATCCTCTTAGCAAAACTCCGCCCCCATATTCCTGCCCCAGTCCACTCTCTACTCCAGAGCTACCTTTCCCAACGATCCTTCTTTGTCCTTTACCTATCCAAAAAATCGCCCCAATACCTCATCCAAGCCGGCGTCCCACAGGGCGCCGTGCTCTCCCCACTCCTATTTTCCCTCTATATCAATGACATCCCTCCTACCCCTGGAGTAGAGAGATTCCTATATGCTGATGACCTTGCCTTCCTTGCATCCTTCCGTAACCTTACCCGATCCCTCAGAAACCTCCAAAAAGCTATAGACACCTTTCATCTCTGGGCATCACAAAACTCCATCACCATAAACCCCACCAAATCCCAAGCTATCCTGTTTTCCTATAAAACCTATCCCTCCGACCCTCCTCCCCTCACCATCAACCAGATCCCCATCCCTTGGCAACCCCATGTCCAATACCTCGGAATCACCCTATCCCGCCGTCTCCTTTGGACCCAACACATCCATAACACCATAATAAAGACCAACCGCATTACCAACTCTCTACCCCATCCTTTCCAATCCTTCCATCCCCATTCCTAAAAGAATCCAAATCTACAACACCTATATCCGTCCTACCCTTTCCTATGCCCATCCTACATGGTTCACCTCATCCAAAGCTAATCACGTCAAAATCCGAATTACAGAAAACAGAGTCCTCCGAATCATCTTCCGGCCCCCACCATATACTAGATACAATGACATCCGTAGACAGCATAACATCACCCACATCCTAACCTACCTATACGACTCCTCCGTTCATCAAATCCGCCAATTCATCAATAACCCCACCTTCCGCAACCTAATCATACCCCACCACTACATCCTCCGAAATCCCCCCCGGCACACTAGGAAAGAACACCCCCTAGACATCCTCCAACTTCCCCCTCCTGTTACCTAGGCCAGAGGACAGACTAAAGAACAGACAAACAACAACGACCGACGAACTACGGACTAACCAACCGCAATAGCCTCCCTTACCCCACCCCAAAATCTATCCTATCCCCCATCACAACTCTCCCATCCCCTTCCCCCCCAATAAGAACCCGAAATTCCAACATCTACACCATCACCACAAGAAGAACAGTAAACTTCCCCTCCCCTCCCACCTCCCATCCTATCCTCTTCCTATTTTCCCTCCCCACCCCTCCCCCATCGCAAAACTCGAAAATAAAATAACCCATCTTTCACTACCCTGGATCCCGATCCCCATCCCTGTACGGGGAAGAGGATTCACCAAAAGGATATAAAAACAAACCGAAAAACAAACTAGCGTGAAGAATCTCGCAAGAGATAGGCACGTTTTAATAACTCACCAAGGTGCTGCTGCTGCTGCTGCACTATCGGCCTATCGGCAAGGTCTCAGTTACTTGAAGGGCAGGCGGGGGTGACAAAAAAGGGGGTTTACTTTGCAGGTTCAGATGGAACGAACGCGCTTGGAAATCTGACACCGGCTGATAGACACCGCGTAACGTTCCTAGCGCTGCCGAAGCAACAGCTCGCCCGCTGCAGGAAGCGCGAAGGTTACGAAAGGTCCTGATACAAAATGCCTATAAAACATTATTTATAATATTCCATAGCACTTCAAAATTTGCGTATGTAGGTTTTGCAAGGTGAAAGGTTGCAAGATTCAGCTGGTGAAATTTCATGTCAATCCGAGTATCTAGCACGGTGAGTGTTGCGTGTAAGTATCTCCCCCAACTGGGCACCGCCCCAGCCGGAACAACCTCGAAATTTCCGTCTAATATCCCAATATGTGTGGTAGGAAGAGGAAGGAAATATCGCGCCCGGCCCATGGCCAGTTTGTTGCTCTGCCGTTCGCCTGGTGTTATTCGGAGAAAATGGAAAACTACCGATAAGAGCAGCCGGTCACTAGAAATCTCCTCCATATCGCGACTGAATTCGACCTAGCTCGACTGCTCGTCTCGAAAATCCGCCAAAGTCGGGACTGAATTCACCCATTGAAAGTATCTATCTACTAGTTTGCGTTCTAGATGATCATAGGAAGATTCGCTCAGAAACTATTTCCAAGAACTTGCTACATCGTTTGAGCAGGTGCATTAACATAAAAGGAAATGGTTCTGAGAAAGCTGACACATCGATCCAATTGTAACTCAGTTACGTAAGGCTTGAAAATATACTTATAAATTAAAGGGCGATGCTCTTCATAGTACCGTTCTCGTATACATGTCTAAGACAAAATTTCTTTGGTTATCGATCCCACAAAAAGAAGAGTAGAGGTAACTGATCGTTCAATACAAGCGGCAGTTTTGTAATTTTCGAATTCCACACACGAAAGGAGAGATAATCGAAAAAAATCTGATTTCTATACTCTACATCCAAGATCAAATAAAATACGTTTTTCACTTTTTTTTCGCGAAAAACGTACACCAAGGAGTTTAATTAAAGTGGTGTTGGCAAACCGTTTTCCCGATACACGATAAAAGACACCCATCTTGCACCATCACCCGCTGTACGCTTAGGTGCTGCGGGTTGCATAGATGCTCGATTCGTTTCTTGGCAAGGAAGATTGTACGACTCATCTTAAGTAGGCTTTATTCTAGAAGACACTTTCAAACCACTTCACTCTCTTTACACCGTCTCGGGAAACCCATTCTTACGCTCTTCACGCTGTCGCAATGTTCTTCCTTTCGAAATACCCTATAAGGCTCTGCCATAACGGACGCTATGTTCGGCGAAATTGCGCTTTTTATGGGTGTTACGGAAAAGCATTCCTCGGGAACATGTCATGGTCAGAATACTCATACTGTAAATGTAATAGATTCTGAGAAAACTGGTAGTTCTTTTTTTCCTTTTTCTTTCCAAATAATGTAAGTAAATTTGCGATTTTTAAAATACACTTTAGTCTGATACAATTTCACCTGCATGGTTACACATTGAAAAAAACGTTGATGGTCAAGTATCGTTTATTGTACGTAGCCCTCTCGTAGCCCTCTTCACGAATGGAAGAGCAAAGAGCATCCAAGAGATTCACAAAAAATTACCACAGAAGGGATCATATTCGCTTATCTGCTTCCGTGTTAAGGATTCAATATAATGACTTGGGCATCAGTAGAGTTTTAATAAACATCTTGTATTCCAGATTTTGAATGACGTTCTGAATAATTAATTATACAATTTGGCCTTTGCGACCCACTCACAAAATACTTGGGTCCCTCTCAAGAACTGAGAATTACTATCGAAGTTCTGAATTGAAAAGACAGAATTGACCAGAACGTCGCCCCCTCCTTTCTCAACTCGAAAGCTCATATGCGTAACGGTTAATGCAAGAAACGCGGCGAAATGGCAAACATGCTAAAAAACAAAAAAAACATCGCGCTTTGCAACGCAACTTAAAGATTACTTCTTAAAAATGCATTCCTCCTGATATATATTTTCTGCACCGCAAAATTGTCCAAACCGCAGCAAAATTGTCCATAATTATTAATCTTGCTTTCGATCAAATAAAATAAATTTATTTCTTTAATGCGAACCTCGTTTTTCATTGCTCTAAATACCAATTACTCCACTGTCCATATTTCTCAATTTTATGTTTACTGACTGACAATGGCCAAGTCGTACGCACACCGACCACCTCCGGAGAAAGCTCTCCGGGGTTTATCGACCCGCTGCGACGCGACCGCATACTAGTGTAAGCCTTGGCTCAGCCGCGCCTCGCAAGATATCCCAATCTTATGCGCCGAGGGGGAAACGCTGTCAATCAATCTGCTTTATGTCGGCGCGCGCCGCTGCGAAAGCAATTCTTGCCCGGTGCCGTCGGCCCAAGCGGGACGTCGAGCAGCCTGTGAACCCGTCAGGGGACGACCCGATGGTCGTAAGCGAGAGAGAGGGACACACTACAGAATACACGAAAGCACTCTACGTGCAGGAATTTGTAAGAAGTTAAAATGGGAGTGCCCCACACAAGCAACTGAGAAAGAAATAGAAAGGTGGATCCCGTCAGTCGTAAGAGAGAATAAGACGACGTGATAGCGAAAACAGTAAAAGAGTAAATTGTTTTAAAAATTCACGTCACCACTCGATGAAGAGCCTCAGGCTATATAATGGAATCTTAATGTACACGAGGCAGAGGAGTAATGAAATGGTCTGATAAGACGCCTCTGCCAAGTGCAACAATCTCGAAGACCGCATACAAATTCATGGCAACTCGAAAACAATCGGGAAACTTCCCAACTTTTATAGACATCACAGAGGCAAAATTCAGTTCCGGGAATTGCTTCCAAGCAGAATTTACGGTTTTCATAACGCATTTGAAAGAATATGTATGTGAGAGTTGAGACGTAAGATTATTCCAAAGGTAGATAAAAATACATCGCATCAAGACTACCAACAACTACCCTTTGAGAACGACACCCAACATAGCTAAAAAAAACAGATGTAAGTTGAACGCGTCGCAAAACCCATTACATTTTCCAAACAATTTAATCGACAAATTCATTTTTTTATGCCCAGCGCTCACGACTGTACCACTTTTTCAAGAATGAAAGAAAACTGTATGTCACGTCACTTGATTACCACAATTCTGTTTGAATGCGAATGGTGTCTTGTCACCACAATAACGCAAGGGAGGGTTTATTAACGCTCCGAAGGGTACATTAAACCCGGGTTTTCAATTTATTTACTGCCGCCATAATTTAACCTAGAATCGCCCCATCTTTCGCTCTCAATAGTAAAACAAGGGGCATTACGAAGGAGGGGCTGTGAACGCGGCAACATGGAGGGCAGCGAGAGCGGCCGCGAGGAGAGCAGTAGGGCCCAGAGAGGGCGCTGGCGAGGGAGGCGGCGGGGCAAATCAATGCGCCGGCGCGCACGCCCCATGTGCGCGACGCAGATCCGCAAGATCCCAAGGAGGGGCAATCAGCTGGAGCCAGTTGAGGGGACAACCGGGCCACGGCAGCAGGACAGCTGTGCATCCGACACGACGCCACTGACCTGCAGAGATCACTGACGGAACTCCAGACACGATGAGAGAGACAGCTTCTCCTACCGAGGGACGTCGTGTCCGGTTTGAAACAACAGAACGATAAGCCTAACAAGGTGAAAATCGCGAGCCATCGAAGGTAACCGGTGACCAAAAATGAGTAATTTAAAGTGTTGTTCAATCTGATTACGATTAAAATCGGCACATTGTTCTGCTCAATAGAGTCAGTCGACTTGCCAGAGAATAGTCCATTACGGTGCGAAATCCAACTTCACTAGTTTGTGGGTCGATAATGAACCGGGGTTTGTAAACTTGCTCATCGTACTGAAGGTAGATTAAGGCTGAACGCAAGTGAACACAATTTTCACGGGATGGCTATTTTCAAACTGCAGGCCTGGGAATAGCACAAAGGCAATTACGAGCAGCTTGCTTGAGAGCAGAAACACGACGTGAACTCAATAAAACAACGCCAACGATGAGAGAGTTATAACCGAGACAAAGCTTACGAAAGCTCATATGATCAAAGACCACCCCGGCACGCCAAGCGGGTTCTGCAGGATCCGCAGCAACGCGCGACCCCCGGATCGGCGGCGCTGCGGTTCGCGGGGGCGTGACATACCGGCAGAGGGCCGGGGCCGGGGCCGTTGCGCCCTGCCCTGCCCGCCCCCGCCTCCGCCCCCGCTTCCGTTGCGCTCCGCTCCATCCCTCCTCGCCCCGCCACGCCACGCCCCGTGCCATGGCAATGCCATGTCGGCGCTCGCGCCCGTGTCGGGCGGGCGCCCGCCCGCGTGCTTAGTCCGTATTGATCCCGGGCGCCGGCGCTGGCCCACGTGCCGCAGCGGCAGCAAGGCGTCCGCCGCCCACGCGCTTGTCGCAGCGCGGCACAGCCCCGCCCCCGCGCTACGCCGCAGCCCCCGCCCTCCCCCGCCCCCGCCGCTCCGTCCCTCCAATCTCCCGGCCCGGCCCCTCCACCCGCCGGCGCCACCACTCGCTCGCGCCGGCGCTACTATCCCTGAACCGCCTTCAGCCCCCCTCCACCCCCTCCTCGCTGCTGTCGTCCACCTGCATCGCCACAGTTTCGCGCAGAATATTGTACCCAGTGGTGGCTCAACGCCAGTCTGCTTTCCCGAAACCTCCCGTCTCTAGAGTCACCACAGTGCCTAATCTAGGCTTACTCAACCTCCGGTCCCTAATCCTCCTCCCGCTCCTCCATCTTCTCGCCAGCCTTTCCCACCCCACACCGCCTCTTTTCACTCCTCCCCAATCCCCTAATTCCGCCTACCCATGCTATGCCGGAGACTCGAGGGTGGCGCCTGCGTCTGAAAATGCTGCCTCGACGTCTCCATCACAGCTCCTCCCTTCGTTCCCCGCCATCCCCACCCCAAGTAGCGCCACCAGTATTGCTATCCCTCCTCAGTCCTCATCACCGCCATGCCCGTCTCTTGGCCAAAGACGTCGCGGCCACCCGGGCGCCCCGAACCCCAATATTCCAACCCGCTACGCCTCCCCACCCCTTACACTCGTCACCGTTGTTCGCATCGCAATCTTCGACCGTGACACGTCCCTCTATGGCTCGCGCCTCGCCGTCGACATCTTTTCAGCTTTCGGTACCGCTACCCACACCTCCACTACTACTGGGTCCGGTCGATAAGCGCTCTTGCTCCCACTGCAGCCGTCACTCGTCCTCGACACTGCCGCATACCCAGACCACGCGTCCCGCATTCACGCAGACATCGCAACAAATCTAAGTTTGTATCAACCTGCTACGAATGAATTTCTTCCTATTCACCAGACACTATCAGCACTGCCTTTTTGCAGCCCAACGACATCGATTGCCTCTCTCAACGTTCTTTCTTTCTTTCTACCATCTTCATAATCATAAACGCCCTCGCAGATCACGTACTGGCCGGGTACGGCCTCACCGTCATCTACCTCCCCCACTCAGACTGCCACAATACCTACAAGCTTTTTTTTTCAATTATCGCTAATCACAGTCGATCCCCAGGCATTCGCTACAGTCGCTCCTTCTTTGCACTCACTCCCGCCTTTGCACCGTCTTCTTCCCTCTCCAATCCCATAATTCCCCTCTTCCTCCTCCACCCACGCCGGAGAATCCTCCGTTGGAACCCGGGGCCTGCGTTCCGCCGCCTCCAACGGCGCCCCTCCCTTCTCCGCCCACGCCCCGTTCCGTCTCGCTCGACCCCGCCCCGCCGCGCCCCGCCGACACCCACGCCTGCCGCAGCGCTGCGACCGTCTCACCCTCCCTGCCGCGTCGCGCCGCGCCCTCTTTCGCTCGCTCGCGCGCTCGTCCGCAGACTGCTCAATTCGCCACCACCGCCGCCGCCGCCCTCCCCCCTCGCCCGGACCTCCCGCGCCATTACGTGGCAACGGCCGTCGCTCGCGCCTTGCGCAGTTACGCCAGATGGCCTTTCGAAAAATGTCGAAGGCGTCCACGCCCCCCGCGCCCCCGCCCACGCCCTAGCCCCTCCGCCTCCGGGCAATATCGCCCGCCGAGTGGCGAAGAGTGTACCGAGATGCACAAGCAAAAGATTCTAAAGGCACAGAGTCCGAAAAGATTGAATAGGACGAGACATTTAGCGTTTCACAATTTAATGAATCCCGGCCTTTGAGAGAAACCAACTTAATGAAAAATAAATTTTAAAAAAAGCATTACGTTCGTCATGGGACATAATTAGATTCTTCTTATAGTAAATAGCAGCACAATACAAATGTTCTTTTAACTGTTTGCCTGATGGTTTTGCAGGAACTTCTAACTTTGCGCAGTGTCTTGAGTGCCCAGGATGGTACTTGTGAAATTTGTGTTTGTACGAATACACAAGCTTCGAAAAAATTTACTTTACCTCCCAGAAGAAACTGCAAAATTGTTTTTAAATCTGCAATTATTTCTCAAAGTTTTGTTTCCAATCATTATTATTTGATTTTTGCTCTATTTTACGGTAAATTACGTATAATTAATTTCTCACTGATGTAGAGTCTCTCTAAAAACAGTGATATAAGCAATGTTCAATGCTTCAAATAATTAATCAAACTGTCGTGGTTTGAACCTAAGTATTTTATTTAGGCCCATACAGAACGAAAGAACGTCGATACGTCGAAAACCTTCCTTGTATTGCCAGTGCAACAGTCATTCGTGAAATGAGGGTGAACAGAAATCAAATACAAGACAATTCGCTTCTAGATTCCTTTTATCAAACCTCTAAAACACTATTCCATTAGTAACAGAGGCGCATGCACGCTGAATGCTTTGTCGGATGCACGATGCAAAGAAATTCATGAATGAGAAATTCAGCTACAAAATTTCGAGCGCTTCTGTGGCCACCAATTAAAACTCAATTACATTCTTTCCATTCGAAATCGGGAATGGCCATACAGCTATATATATATACATTTCGCAAAATAAACAAACAAATGCGTTAAAAGGATTATAAAAAGATTTCAATGTGCAGATGACAAGAAATTGAAATATAACCTACTCGCAAACAATTAGACGTAAGAAAAGACTAAATCATCCACATTGAAAACAAGCCACTCACCGATTTCCGTGTGTTAAACAGTCATTCGTCTTGTGGCCCTGACGGGTTACTTACCTGTGAAAAGAAAATTATGATTAGTCACTAATTTGCCTAGTCCTTCAGGATCTGAACAGTGGCCACAACACACAAATTCACACGGAAAGTATGAATACGGGATAAGGTGCGATGTTGAAAACAGCTGAACCAGAATCATAAATAATTAAATATTCTGTCGTATTCTCGCTCTTCTAACAAGTTAAAAAACTATCGATCAATCTAGCAAGATTCCTCATGACAATGGTCCGGTTATTATGAGTTAGTGATTCACTTTTCTAAGCTGCTCCAACATTTTTCATGGAAACCACCAATCACAGAGCTCAAATTATTGAAACCAATCCTTTGACAGCTGCGATTGGTAGTTTCGTTCAAATGCCACTCTCATATTTAATTTAATCAGCCTTCATCACTTTTTTTCCATACACGTAGTGTATGCTTCTTAAGAGACTAAAAGGTTGAAAGTAAAGCAACTTTATGGATGCCAGATTTGAAGTTTACAAATTAGACTGAAGGTAATAATCATAAATTAGAATCTGAAACCTTAGTTATAGTTTTCCTTCGTTCGCAACGAAACAATACTTGCACTTATTTAACAGGTATTCAGTAATAATGGCTTTAACGAATTGGTCCTAATCTCTTCTGTTCACAGATAACTGGCTGACCGCTCCAAACGGGAAAGCAGTCCGTCTGGAACCCCTATGATAAATGCACACGTTCATGTTCAGAAATTATAACTCAACTATCAAATGCATGCCCGTTGCTACACTGCACTAACAGTGCGTTAACGTCAACGTGAACATGCACACTAATTATAAGCCTGCTATTTGTGAATTTAAGCTTGCTACAGTCTGCATACTAATATCTGGATAATTACTATTTTCAATTATGAATTTCCAAAGATTTGAATTAAATCAATGTGCCTAATACACTGCGAAGTTTTTTCCCCAATATGAAATAAAATACCTAAGGAATAACGATCGTTTTTACAAACAATACTTAATATTTTATGGATTAATATTGAATATCAAAAGTACAAATATGAATTTACTGTCGAGGAAACTTGCCAAAACGAAAAAAAGTATTTGAAGCAAAAAGTATCGCGAACTACAAAAATTACAATAATTTAGAAACTGACATCATATAAAAGTTGAAACATAGTTGTTTATATTCTTGATTAGATAAAAGACTTTAAAAGTCTCTGTTACCTTATGAAGACTCCGGCCAATAGCATTATTGGCCCAAGACACTTCCTGCGAGCTCCACTTCATCATATGACCCTGAGACGACGTATATTGGTGTTCACTTCCGAAAACATTCGTATTTCCAGTCAACGCGGATGGCTATCAGGCGTGCATTAGCAATTTCGTCCGAGGGGTATGTGGTTCGAGAGCCGCATGGTTGTTTACTCGTGTGCTGTAATAAGGCAGGCTTTCCCACCCTTCAGGCATCGCCTGTAGAACCGTAATATCTATTCTGGCTTCCCTAGGTGATGCGGGAGTTTGGAGGAAAGAACACGCTGAACCCAGGCAGTTTCTTGCCCTGATCCCGTATGTTGTGGCATGGTGTGACAGATTTAATCACCCTGAATCTCCCGCTAGTCTATATCCTTCTCGACTAGACCTCACCTACAACCGGCTAGAATAGCTCGTACTAACTTAACAGGAAAAACGAGATGGGTCCAAGGACTATCCTTCGACACCCGAGGAGAAGGAGGGTACGGGCCCGACACCAAGACTAATGGGTAGTTAAAGGAAGGACGGAAAACGGGCCAATATCCCGGGAAATCGCGGCCCAAGAGACTATCGAGGGGTCACCACAAGGGCCGCCAGACTAAGCGGTGGCCTGATCCAAAAGAAAATGTAGACACACGTACCAACAGTACAACGGATCTCTCCGTTTTCGGTTAATCCGACGCTCTGGTTGATCTGAACCCCCTTGCTGGAGACCACGCAGGCAACGATGTGATCACGGCAATTGCCTATGTAGAAACCCAAGCCAAGGAAGCTGGATGTAGCTGTACGGTATACTGAATAGATTGACAGATAGCATTCCGACCATACCCCCAATCCTATGGGTGACGGATTAGCGAGGTGTTACTATACTCTGATACTTCCAAGTACAATGGTGTAATACGATTTTCTACCATATAACCATGGCAGTAAAGTAGAATGTTTTAGAAGAATAAATTACTGTAAGGTAACATCACCAAAACAAATCAATACTTCTGCAAAGAGATGCTCCGAAATTGGTATGATCGGTCCGAGACGTGATTGTATTCCAGAAACTGCCAGCCTGGGCTAATGTCAAGAAAACATTATGATTGAAACCACGATTGCGTTGGAGATGCCAACATCTGCCACAATGCTGATAAAAATCGACATGTTATTTCCCTCTAAGACGTACTTCGCACGAGACAGCAGTGAAAGGAAGAGCTCTGACCGACGAGTGCGATCAAAGCTGAACTGTGTGAAAAACTGGAGCTTTCTGCTTAATTATGTACCACCACCACTATGGATAATAAAATATCAATCAGCAATGCGCAATGGAAAATTGCAGAGACGTGAAAGAAAGCAGCAAACAAAAAAGGTAGCCTTCCTGTTTGTGTGCCCATTGCTAATATTAATTAACAATTACAGGGAGGTTATTCCACATAATAACAAATCTCCGGGGCATTTCGAAAATTCATCGGACGAATGCAATTGAAAATGAATAATATATATTCGACCAACTTTCGCGAAGAAATAATTCATTTATTTCCCCTCACCCCCCCGCCCTTTCGGCGGGCTTTGTCTCCTCAACTACAGCAGAGCCAATTTCCTGGGGTAATGAGAAAGTATTGACGCCGTTCGAAGTTGCGAGACGCCTGCCGTGAATGCCCCCCAGCGAAGGACAAAAGTCGGCAGTCGGAGTGCATTACTACAGATGTAAGGCGCTCAAAGAGGGTCGGAAAGTTCTACGAACCGCCCAAGGCATTGATTGTCCTTTCGTCGCCTGAGGGGTAGTAAGAGCTTGCGCTGCCTGGGGGCACTCATGGGAAAGACAGATTTTTTAAAGGAAGAATCGACTGAAGATCCTTGTGATCAGAATAAAATACTTCCGTTCTCTGGCAAACGCTAAAAAACTGGTGGTAGTATACGAAACGATAATAAAATTCACGAGGGTAATTCAACAGGGGAAAATTTCATTCCACGATTTACACAGAGATACAGAACTTTAACACACAGATTTTTAACAAGCACCATGGTCATCGGCATGGAACTCGCAGGGCGCTAGGTCGAAGCATTGGAAGCGCAATCTATTGGCCCGACCTACCCTGGAGCGATTTCCACTTCTTCGTACTAATGAAAGGTACTCTGATTGTAGACTATTCACAACCAAGAGCGAAATTAAGCAAAAGTGTCACCACTTGGTTGTCCATTATACATCGAATCGATTGTCGTATAACTGTGCGTTGGTATAACTGTGGATCATGAAACTTCCTGTTAGTAGTTAACTGGTTCTCAGTTGGACAGGATTAAGGCGAGCAAATTATGCGGAAGAGGATGGTTTGACGTCATCAATGCACATGTTTAAAGGATAAACGAGAGTGATTCAAAAAGTATCAGGAAACTGAATATTACTTAAATAATTACTGGAACAATAATTATAAAAAATGTCATTTTTTACCAAATTCACTAGCTTCAGCTTCTCAATATACTTCTCACATTGTTGTCTAATTTGTTTTATCCACCAAGATAAACTTGTTTTGATTGTGCCTTACACAAAAAAATTCACCACTTTCTTCAGATCATCACTCTCAAATCCCCACAGGCCCCAACGCATGGTAATGCGAAGGAGTGTATGTATGGGTGGTGTTTTAGGATTTGAAATTTAAGTTTTGAAAATGATTTCAAGAGTAGGAACTGTGCTGTGGGAACGAGCGTTGTCGTGAAGGAAGAGAACTCCTCTTGATAAACGGATTCTGCAACGGCTTCATATTGCTGGCTTTGGTTCCTCCCACACAACACTGAACTGGGTACTATTAATTCTTTCCTGAGAGCGCTCCAAAACAGGCCCATTAACATCCCAGAAGTAACTATCTCCCCGGTGGAGAATTGAAAGGAGACTACTGGGACGACGAGAGCGCTGCTGTCAACGACTGATGTCCGTCCCGTTTTCAAGGCATCTACCCATTCGTACACTCCTCTTTCGCTAAAGCAGTTACCGCCTGCAATTCCATAACCTTCTATAAATTTCTCGAATTTTTATGCCCTCCGAACACAAAAATTGAATGACTGCTTGCTGCTCTTCTACGGTGCACGCAGCCGATGCATCGCCTTTTATTTCATTTTCCCTTCGCAAAGCATAAGTCATGTCGTATGTTGGGATATGCCAACATATTCTAAAAGTATGCACCTTTCCTTCGCGGTAATTTCAGATGCCTGAAGTGTTCAATTTGTATAATATTATGAATTTGCTACAATGCTTTGAACCAACTTCGTGGGTTCATACGATGCTTGTTAAAATTATTTATAGTTTTTAGTCGGGAGACCCAAGCCCATCTTCCTCCGCCATCAGCTTCGCCATTGTTCGGCTCCGCTGCACGGCACCCGTCCGGCGTGCCAGCGGGGAGAGACGGGGCCGGCTTCATTTCGCCCTCCGGCCGAAGCGCAGGGAGAGCCGGAATACGCTGAATCCACGTGCCACCGGATCACGCGACCTGCGCGGTCGCGGAAATGGAACCCGCAGGGATCGCAGCGCGGAGGAGCGGAAATGGGAAATGGGGTCGGGGGCTGGAGCGAAGCGCTCCCCCGACGGAACGCCGACTTCATGCGCGTTTATCAATATTGATGTCGTTAATATTAATTAACGTAATAATCTACTCCGGTCGAAACAATATCCCTACATGTCCACTTCGGGTTAAAACTTCCTTTGTAACACACAGGAGATATAATTTGACATTGAATCTCTCTAGATTAATACAAAATACGTTTGTTACATACGGAGAATATTAAATATAGCTTAATGCATTGTGTTTCATGTTGAACCTTTGTGAGAGCATGAATCTTTCACGTGTTGACTCGAATTTCTTGCTCGAGTCCCTCTCAATTTAGTGACGTCAGACTTGTTTTATACCACTGTTGCTACTGAGATGCTGTAGCACTACACTGTCAGTCACGCTTTCACTTAAAAACGGCAAAGAATGAAACATTGTTCGATTTCCCTATAAGTGTCTTTTCTTAAATATTTCAGCATTGGTCTCCCTTACTAGTGAATTTCTTAACGAAACTCTTGTTAATTATTTTCGGGATGGAAGACTTCGTTTCTAGGCAAAGTTTGAGTATCAATTTCACAAAATTAAAGTATTAGGCCATATTCTTCGCTGGGGATACCTTTTTGGACCAGAGTTAAGGATTTTACACGGTCTCGATGCCTGTCGAAAAGGAGGTAATAGGGAAAATAATATCTTGTTCTGGCAGAGAAAAAATCTGCAGTGCCATTAGATTCGTTCATGAACTATCAACTAGCAACGGATCAAAACCACATTAATTACACGAGGTCACGAACTTCACCACGAATATTAAAAAAATCACCATTATCTTTTAAACAGCGTATGAGATGCGTGCTTTCGATATTTGCATCAGAAAAATCCACCTAGGTTGCATTAGAACATCCCTTTTCGAAGGGAAAATGAATATTCGGAAATAAAGTCACTCTGAGCAGACTTATTTCACTAGCAAGAATAACCTAAGAATCTGAGCGTAATTCTCTCATACGGTGACGGACTTGAACTGGGTAAAATCCGAAATAAATAAACAAATAAATGTTCCTACGCTTATGAACAGAGTTGTCTATGCCAAATACGTATTTTTCTAATAAAATGTATCGAAATATTTTTTTTTCATGAGGTGTCTGTCTCGATCGTCTCAGTATTTAATTGAAGTTTAAAGAACATGTGCTTCATTGGAGTGTTCCACTTCACTTCGTCACAAGAAATGCGTTCTTTAAACAATATCAACGGCCAATACAATATTTTACGGTTTTATTGTAATACTTATAAAATATTTGTTGTGATTTTTAGTAATGTTTCGCTTAGATTATTTACAAGTTGTTTAATTCTAAATCCCCAAAACTTGTAGATTGCGATCAATATTAGGATGGAAAAATTCAAAAGTCCATGGAGGTAAACAATTACACAATGCATAACTGCATGAAACAACTATTCTTAGAAGTACAAGTATGCCGTAAGGGTAGGTGAAATTTCCCATATTTCTACCGGCCCATACTAGAAATAAGTAGTTAGCCAGCTATTTTTCATATTGTCTGAAATCTTTCAACATTAATTGAGTAACTGGCAGGGCAGGCACTGAGCACATTCTAAGCATTCAAGGATGATGAAAAATCTCTTTGTCCTTAGTGAAACCAAGTTATATTTACACATATATGTTACCATTCCGGTTGCGATGACTTCATTAATGAAGTACATACATTATTTCAGTATTTTGCTTACCACTGCGTGAATGAACAGACATTTAGTATTCTATCAAATAAATAATTAAGTCAAATTATTGGAAGGGACATATGACATCTTGCCTTCCACCCAGATTTATAGCTCTCCGGAAAGTTCACTCGTGAAGCAATAAATTCGGAATTATAATGAAGGAAAATTACTTTTAACTAATGATAAAATATATGCATCGTTATCACAGGACAGCGTATCTGTCATGGTTATTGATCCGGCCCTTTGTACACTGTTTCGCCCACCCTGGATTCGCGGATTCTCTCGACACGTATATTTGAAAATATGAAGATAACCTCAATTCTTTAAGCTTCTCGGATTTTCGATGAAGGGTGCTCTATAAGGAAGAAAATAAAATGTTCGCGCATGGATGATGGTAACATTAATAAGCGAAAGCGTAGTCCCGTAATTCAAAATTCGTAATCCGCAAATTAGTAATTGGCCAGAGTTTCGTCCGGTTTCGAACGTGTGTTTCATTTTCTAAACAAATATTCATGATGAGTAAATTGTTCATAGCATAAATTACCTCCACGAGGACTCTTAACTCAGTTTTCCTGTCTTCGATCATTTCCTCCTACCACTGAGCTATCGAGACAACCTATGCTCCGAAATGGTTCTTGGGCCACTTCATTCCCCACGTATTTGATATTTGTCACCACTATCATCTTCATGGCTACAGCTGGCCATATCGTTAGTTACCTCCCTCGTCGCCATAGCGTAAGTAATCTCATTAGCTGAGTGGTCAGGGCAAGTTAGCGTTAACCAAGTCACCCGGGTTCGATTAAAGGACCAAGTAATTTATGGTTTGAACAATTTACTCATTTATACGGTCGCAAAGTAAGGAAGTCACAGAAGAGTCATCAATTACAGGGCGAAACAAACATCCAGTTGTATTTGAGATAACCACAAAGGAGACAGAGTGGTGACAATTAAATTTTCATGTCCCACGGATGAAATACAATGCAAGCGCTAGCCGGCAGCGCATTGGAAGCGAGAGAGTCGATCGCAAGCGAGAAGCCGGGACCCCATGTCCGCAAGGCGTAGCTGTTGTGGAGCCTCCGAGCGAACGGAAGAGCAGAAGCGATTCGATTTGCATTATGGCCTCCCGCGTGTAACGGCCGGACGGGTGTCTCCCGCGAGAGAAAGAGAGAGACAGAGAGAGAGAGAGAGAGAAGGGCCTGACGCAGCGAAGCACGCCAAGGCGAGATGGCGTGTCTGAGGGTGGTAAGCGATGTAGCGGAACGCAATGTGCGACGCGGAACGGTGTGGAAGGGGGAAGAGACATGATGAGGTGGAACCAGGAAAGTTAGGACGGGAGGAGGGGAGACAATGGCGAAAAAGAACAGAGCAGGAAGATGAAAGATATCCTATATCAAGGATGAGAAGTGAATTCCTAAACTGGACACGATGCTGTGAGACAACCAGACAAGTGAAACACTGAATTTCATAGATTAGGTAGAATAGGTACTAAGGAAGAGGAGATGAAGAGGATTAGAAAGATTGGCCGAGATGGGAGGGAATCGATGGGAGTCGATGGAACGGAAACCATGCCGACAGAGTGTGAAATATTTAGGAAACAAAAGGTGCAGGATGTAACGGAAGAAGACAGCGGAAAGGCTTAGATATTGCATCACGTTTTACTCTGAACTTTCCCGCAACGAGATCACTGCAGATCGGGCGAGAAGGCGATAAGAGACGGTGCAGTTCGTTCTTGAGCTAAATCGAGCACGGCGTCTCTACAGCGGAACAGAAATGAAGAAAAGATGAGCTTAGAGCAGCTGGCAGAATACGAAACAGCACGGAAGGGAATGACACGGCACGCAACGAACCAAACAAAAGAGTAAAGCCCGTTGCACCGACCGCAGCGAGAGGGCATGGAAGCGGATCGTGCACAAAACGAAAGGCACCACCAAGAGGAGAAGAGCATGGCACCCACAGAGGAAATACGGGGCCGTACCAGGGCGGAGACCCAGGCAGCGGGAGGAAGCTCCGACAAGCGAGACGCGGCGACGTGCCAAGAACCGCCCCCGACGGCGCGGCGGCGGGGAAACGGGGCCAGGCGGCGGACGGGGTGCAGCGCCCCCGAAGCCCATCCCTCCTCTCGCCACCCCTCCCCTTCGCCCCCTCCTGGCACCGCGCGTTTGCCCAATACGGGAATCAATACCGGGGCGGGCGCCCGCCCAGCGCGCGCCTCCCGCCCTCCTACTCGCCGCGGCCCGGAACAGCCCGCTCGCGAAATCAGCACGTCGCCCGCAAAGACTGGAGCTTCGCGAAAGTTTCTCTTGCGGCACCGCCACGCCACACCCCACCTTACCCCGTCTCCACCGCCAGGCGCCACCGTCGGCGCCTGCAGCGGGGGCGTTAACGGCGAGCGAAGCCCAAGGCGCCGGAATTTTCGAAACGCTCTTTTCCTGCCTCGCACAATGCGACCCAGGAAATATCCTTCACATCTATCCAATACACTGTCGATAACGGCGTTGAGAGGTTGTAAAATGACATCATTAAAGAGACCGGCACTCGGAAGTGACTATGCAATGGGGGAGCGGGGAAAGACATTTATTGATTCGAAAAACTCATCCTTCAAATGCGGTAGCGCCAATAAGAAGGCATGCGTGATAGGTGATTCGCTCCAGCGAAAAGACAATTGACAACGTGCGCTGTTAAACCGAACACATAAAAATTGAGGACAAATGTAATGTTTCGAAGAATATTACTCTACTGAATTTCATAAGCACCTGGTAATTTATAATTCGTTCGTAACCCAGATTTACTGGAAATATACCCTGGTGATCACGGGTCTTATATTAGTATTAATATTAACGGGTCTTCAAAATATGTTATTGGCCCAGCGGAAATTAAAATATGTTTAATTTAGTAGATTGTTTTACGAACAAAATTCAGAAAATATTTGACATAACATTGCGAATAATAATTAAATTTAGAGAAACTTCATTCTCTTTGCGATGATTCATGATTAATTACAATACGCTTCAAAACCTAGAGGACAAAATTTCAAACGATTTGCGTTAATTTCTATCATTATTAATTTTTATCATATTTTTAACACTGCTTTTTATTGCTTCTATGAATGGCAGATGTTGCATTTCTGGCAGTATCGTGTTACCTTGTCGGTAAACGAAAGCACATTAGTTTCCATTCGGCAAAATGTCGAAATACAAGCAATTCTTAGAAGCTAACTAGCAAACACGTAACTACTTTCCACCTTGACGAATTGTCAAGAGGGTTGAAATTTACGTTTCTCACTTACTTTCAATTTTTCAGTAGGATAGTTCACTTCTGGGAATCGCTATAACCGCGTGCGAGATTCATCAGAATTTGATTACGAGAATATTACATTTCCCTCTCGAAGAACAGTTCGGCAATGAATAAAATCCAGTTTTGTAAACAGGATAAAATTACGAACTCTTCCTTCCGAGAAACACGACTAGTTAGAAACACCACCGCATACGTTACACAGTATTTTACGAGAGAGACGTAACTTCACTGCGTAAATATCCTTTGGAAAAAAAAGCAACAGATACGAACGGAAGAGAGGGAGGAAAAAGGGTGCGCGGGAGCCATTAATTCGTGGAACACGTTAATACTACCTTCCGCCCACCATCCATTCTGCTTACAGGTAAAATATTAACACGCGCGCGACTATCGCACACAAGCGTTCGGCCCTCAGCAGCTTCCAGCTAATTAAAGGAGAAGCCAGCGAACGCTCTCGTTCACGAGGCTTCGGGCACCACGAGGCTGTGAGGCACAAACACCGACGAGGCCTCCGCGACCCGTCACACCTCCTGTTACACTGATCGGGTTACACCGCAGGTAATGAAGGGAATGTACAGAGGCACGCCGCCGCCGCCGATGGAAACAACAACGTAAGGGAACAGGCAAACATTTTACTCGAAGGAAATTTTAAAATAACGAAGTACAATTTAAAAAAACAATAAAACGCTTGTAACAAATTCTATTTTCTCATTTGGCGAGAAGTTCCGTGAGCGGCACGCTCGATTTGAATATAATCGTGTATTGACATCTAAATTGCATATCTGAAATGTTTCATAACCCCAACTTTGTTAGAAGTGACAATACTTGAACCTTTTTAATATCTACACGTGTTCGTTTCCGTGAGAGGTATGAAACAGACATCCCAAAAAGTTCCTAGCCGTGTTTCAAAGTTATAATGCACACTAGGAATAAAGCCGAGAGTAAAAAATGAGTATCTCATAGACGTTAATGCTTTTCTATTCTCAGTCGTTGAAAACGCGCATTGGAAAATAATTATTGCGCATTGATCCCTTAACAACAGCCAAGCTAGCAGGATTAATGAGAAAACACACGAAAACACTTAATCACAACCCAAAATTGTTGGAATCAACTTGGCACCTACAAGGAATCCACAGCGATTTTCCTCAACAAGAAACAGGTTGATTCTTACTTTCTATGAAATTCTGGAGTGTTCTCAGATTAATTTAAAAACTCAGTACCAATTTTATAGCAACTTTCACTACATCACGGTTCTGTGAAAAGATGCGATTAAACACGAATAATCAAAGATCATTCTCGTCTAGCGATATTTTGCAAGCATTTCAATACTCCATGAAATGCATAGAATATCTCAGGAATTATATATAAGTATATTAGACCACGGAAGGTTTCTCTTACAATCAATCGCCGAACATGAAAGTAGCATACATTAACAAAGACTTCCAAACAACACGTGAAAGATTATTTCTTTCCAAAATGGTAATGTAGTAGACTCTCCGGAAAGATCCGTACGGGATTATACTTAGACGATTCTTCAAATTTTTTACTAAAAAAACGAAGAAATATCACTACGAAGATGTATAAATCACGTTTGGAATTTAGGGGCATCGTATAACCTTTATAAGACTCAAAACGTCACTGGGAAGGTTACGTTTTGCTGAAGATAATGTCCCAGATACCAAAGAGCATAAAAAAATTCCAACAAAATCATATTGTTTCAAAATAAGACGAAGAGACGCGACGCCTTGGAGCTTGCAAAACAACATTCCATTCCCACGAAATCGAATTGAAAAAAGATTACCTCCCTAAACGAAGCCCAGAAGCAGAAACGCTGGAAAAGAACGTTTAAACTATTTTCAGCTCCACACTTACGAGATTTTCAGCTCCTTCTCCTCGCTGGAAATGAAGACTAATTATTTTACAGCACAGCAATTTCCGAGAAGGCGCACGGTACGATTATGTGGCGAGGCTTAAGCGATCGCCCCACGGCCGGCCCGTCGAGCGACGATGGGCGCCCTTCCGCGACCCGGCAATCTTCGCGTTTCGATAACGAGAACGCCGCCGCCGCCGCCCAGTGGGCTGAATTTAGCTGAAAAGCGCGCAAGGGGAGAAAGAACGAAACCCACATATAAAATCCGTATTGTCAACGAAACGAGTAGATTTATGTTCTTTATTACTTCTTTTAGCAAACTTCATGATTTAAAAAATAAAGTAATAAAAAAAACACGCCAAACACAGTATTGATGTAAAAAAAATTAATTCATGCAAGTAGTATTTACAATTTGCTCTGACCGTGAATAATTGTTTATAATTTTGTGATAAATATGATGGTCAGAAAATTATAAAAAAGTTTATTTATGTAATTTTAGAGGGATCAGATTTACATCAAATATCTTTTTTATGATTTGGAGTGCCAAACGTCTATTTTTACGACAAAATGTTCATTTAAAGAGCTACATTTTCAGCTTAAATGCAACTGCGACCAATTGCGACCGTAAAAATTATATCATTGTCAAAAATGTATAAAATTTCAGAAAACCTAGTTTTCATTCAAATACATTTCAAAAAACTCTTACAGTATTTCAACTACTTCTAAACAATTCTAAATATTACCTAATTTGAATTCAGAACCAAACAATCATGTACAATGTACTCAGTACAAAAATTACATGCATACAACTTACATAATAAAAACAAAAGAAACAACAAAGAGTATACATTAATTAGATATCCCCAGCCGGAGGTAAAAACTGAAGGAAATTCACTACATTGAAAAGGATGAAATATGCAGATGTCTGCATCTGTAATTTGCATTGTTTTAATCGATACTTTACATCTTAGAATAAATATGTAACATACATCAATATTTTATACACATTGTTTAACTACACTACGCGCGCAACCCAATACGCGCGTTTCAGTCTCTTCAGGCCCAACTGTACGTCGCCACCGCCTCCCAGAGGCCACAGCAGCGCGCCGGCAACCTGGCCGGCGCGGAGCAGGGGGCGCCCATTTCTTTAATCTCGGAAAGCGAATCAGCAACAGCAGCAGCAGCAGCAGCGAGAGCGGGAGCTAAAATCGCCCACGCGGCGGCGGCGGCGGCGGCTGCGGCGGCGGCGGCCAAGGGGGTGCGGGGTGCAGAGGCGAATCGGGTCCGAGGACGTCGCGGAGCAAAATGAATCGCTGAGTAACGCGATTGCCCAGCGATGAGAGGCGAGGCTGAGCGGAGCGAGTGACGATGAGGTGTGCAGACCGGGATGAACGAGAGAGAGAGAAATCAGAAAAACAGCAGGAAATGAGGAAATGGGCGGTGAGAGAAACTCGAAGAGAGATATAGAAGAAGCAGAATGCGATTTGGGTATCCACCGAATTCTTCCAATGAAGTTCGTTGACATTTCGGCAGACGCTTCCCTCATTCTACCTCGCAACTCCCTGACGAACATTCGCATTTTGTGAATTGCAATACTTGATTCGGGCTCTTTGTATCTAGGTTCACAAAGCAGGATTTTATCCTGGAACTAACCACAGCTTCTGTGTTGTTTTGCACGCAACCTCCAACTTTTATTTAATAAAATGTAAAGAAATGAATAGTAATGATATAGCGAAACGGCTGAAAAGGTCAGTTGAAAAAAACTCGAAAACATAATATAAATTAAATGAAGGCGCCGGGATTCTGTGCAGAAAAACATGTGTTCAAAACGAAGAGCGGAAAAAACAAAGGAAACAACACGAAAAATTGTATCATACAAGAAAGGAGGATGTTCGAAAAGAGAAGAACAAAAAGAAAATCAAGGGGGTAGAGAAGGGAAATTGACGAAGAAGTAACGAGCGGTGAAGCGATTATGAGAAGAGACTGCAGGCTTCCGGTTCATGCAAATGACGCTTCATTAGCTCAGGAAATCCTTTCATACGTTTCAGAATTAGAAATGTTTGAATGTTAAAACAGACCATATTTGCATATTTCAATACATGAAGCACCAGAGTAGAAAAAAAGAACCTTTGTTCCACGAACCCGTATTTCATTATCGCATCACACTTCATTACAATACCGCAGCAGCCTTTGGGATGCAAACCACCGGATCAAAAAGAGAAGCGAGATTTTTTTTTATCTTGACAGTTTCCGGTGTCCATGACAGGCCTCGACCTTTCCGGAGGTAATTTGACCGTGACGCAGGGGGGTCGCCCCACGGTGTCTAATCTGGGAGAGCGAAGGAGCATGGGGGCTGCCTACAGCGACGCCCCGTGGCGGCGCCCGCCTCCGCTCCGCCTCGGCCCCGGCCCCGGCCCCGGCCCCGGTCCCGGCCCCGGCCCGAGGGGGACACATCACGCCAGCCCCGGGGAGACAGGAGAGCAAAACGAATCGCACAGTAACGCAATTTGGAGGCACGGAGGCGGGGCGAACGAGGTGCGGAGGCGTGGCGTGGCCTGGCACGGCGTGGGGTGGCGCAGTAGCGTCGGTGGGGGGGGGCGGAGAGGGGAGGACTGGGGGCGGCGGAGATGCTTGAGGGAAAAGGGTACGGGGTCGCAAGAACGTGCAGGCTGCGGAGAAGCTTCCAGAGAGCGAACGTCGCATGGTGAGTGAAAACGAAAAGATACTGGGAAAGAAAAAAACAAGGTTTCAGCAAGAAAACTATGGAAAAGATAATATCAAGGTTATATGCGAGAGGAAGATGAGAGAAGACGACAGGCGCAAATGCTAGGAGAGGAACACTGACGTGGGAGCTCGCCGGGGCGTAAGAAAGGCATGTAACGAGATGCGCAAGACGTCAGGCAGGAGCATCTAAAGCCAAGAGGGGGCGTATGGATCAAAAGAGAAACGAATCGAAACTCAAAAGAGTGGCATTTGAAGGAAATCTATAAGGTAATAATGAAATTAGAGAAAGCCAAAGACATTTCACGCAATTACTGAGGGAAATTTGACAGAAGATGGAAAATGTATTACAAAGTCAGGCAGAATACTTATATTACGAAACGCGCAATAATGAGAGTACCAAAAGCGCGGAAACGCAACAAAAGATATGAGAAACCCAAATAAGGCAGAAAGAATCGCACAAGAAAATCAATATAGACTGAGGAAAGCAGAACGTTAGGATTGAAATGGACTGAGAAACTCCCCAGTAGAAATGTATAAAAGGGAAAGAAAGAAGAAAGAAAAAGTAAGAAAGAAAGAAAGAAAAAGGACGAAAGAAAGAAAAAGAAAGAAAGAAAGAAGGAAAAAGAAATAAAGTGTAACCCGAGAGAAATGCTTGAACTTCAAAGCACGGTGTGAAATGACACGCGCAATCACAAAAGCAGGAACCAAATCAAACGGGACGCGTATCCAGAAACCAGCCCCGGAAAACCGGGAGGATCGGGGGCCGCCCTCACACGAGATCTCGCACATGCGAGCGGAGTCCCCGCGAGGAATCTGCCCGCAAGCGTAGGCGGGCCGCGCCTGGCCGCCTGGCCGCCGCACACGCCGCGGCACCGGGGCTACGATCAATAGGCGGCAGCAGCGGGCCGCGGTCCCGCACCGCTCCGCTCCTCTCTTCACCCTCCTCCCTCACAACTTGTCCCCGCCACCTCCCTCGCCACTTGTTGATGAAGCGCGGGGCGAGGAGCAACGACTTCCCAACTCGCGACGCGCGCGGGAATCGACCCGCCGTATCACCGACCCCGCCCGTCCCCGCCCACGCCGGCGACCCTGGCGTCGACGCTCTTCTATCCGCCGCGTGCGGATATCACCTCCGCATTCCGATCCAAATATAGTTTACCTAGTCGACGAGCGACTCGAAAGCGAAGGGCGTTGCTCGCAATATGTTAGGAGAGCCCGAAGCATCGATCGAATCGCTGCAGTACTAGGCCACGCGCATCAAGCGCTGCGAACTGGGTGTAGGTCGAAGACTGGCTGCCCGCTCCAAAAGTCAGCGCCCGTGTTTGACATGAAGCAGCTAAATTAGAACATTCTCATAATCATGACTCATCACCCATTTTCATGTTCCCTCTGAAAACCTCGCCGCGAACAGTTTTCGTGAGAAAATAAGTATTCATTAATAGTTCGTAATAAACTAATGTATATTACATTATCTCACAAATATTTTTCTGAAATATCGCTATGTCAAGAGCATGTGAAGGTGCTTCTACATGTGAACGAGAACTGAAAACAATTTCGCAAATATTAAGTCATATAACATAAATATTCACTCATGCATTTATCAACATTCAATTATTCCGATATAATATCATATAAATGTCATTTCCATTAAAAGGGGAAAAATATATTGGAGTGGGCGAACGTTCAGACGAAATTGATTGCACTCCGATGAAATATTCAAATCAATTAAATATCAAATAAATATGACAATTTTTATAACAATTCTGTTGAACTATAAATTTTACGAAAGATAAAACAATTCTTTCGCTTGCAATTAAATTTCATTTAACAAAAAAAAAATTGTAATATCAGTTTTAGTGCGCAATCATCAAATGGCGAAGTCCATTTCCCAAAAGTCTGAACACAGTATATTCAATTATGTAACAATGTGAATATGAACGAAAAGTAGAAAAATAAAGGAAAAATTAATTCTAGAAATATAGAGAGCTAAATCAAAGTATTGAATTGTTAATTCCATAAAGCTCAATACGTCACCTGTGTTAATACGGCGTCTGAGTTAATTCCACAAGACATTTTCACGACTTCATTAAATAACTCAATCTTACTTACGTACTTACGCAGTAAAAATAAATTATTGTAATATTTAAGCAGAAAGTGGCTATTTTCTGATATCGAAAAAAATCAATAAATACGTTTCCTATATGTATTAATTACTTCCTCGAGCACAATGTGTAATCAGAATCCAAGTTTTGAGGGCCCTTGATTGCGAAGAGTTAGTTTACGACAAAACTGACTGGTCAACGTAGGCTTTCAAACTTCAGACAATTTTATCAAAAATTAATATTCCCCGATTTTTCTCGCCGAACTTCCTAAACTCCTGAGATGTGAAGCCGATATTAATTTTTTGGGTGAAGCCTCAACATTTTCCAACTTTTCTCAAAAGAATTTACAATTTTTTTTTTATTTCGGAAAGCACAAAAGACGTTTATAAAACTGGCGTATATCTCATTTTTGTTGAACTCTCGAAATTTTCAAAAATTGCAAAAGTTGCCAAAGTTCAAAAAAATTGCGCCTTCTTTCAACTACAATATTGAAGACTTTTTTTTTTTCAAATTCGTTCCTGAAATACAGATTTTTAAATGAAGTCACGTATAATTCTCGAAAATATGTGTAGTTTTCGCGTACTTTTGCGTGAATTAAGGCAATTTAAAGGCAAATATTTTCTCAAAAACAGCTCCAGGTTTTCTTAATTATTTTTTCTCGAATAGAGCAAAAACACTTAAGAAAATGGCGCAGGTCCCAATTTCGGTGACATCTCTGTATTTTTAAAAAATGTAAAAAAATAATAATAACATTACCAAAGTAAAATATTGAAGATTAAGATTTTTGTCTGAAATGATACCTATTCTAAAAAATCAGATTAAAAAACATGCAATTTTTTTTAAAAATACTTTTAACTGAGTGACTTTCGCATAATTTTTGCTTGAACAAACAACTCTTATTTTTTTCTCGGAAATAAACCCATTTTTTTCTTAATTTTTTCCTCGAGAAGAGGAAACGTTTTAAAAAGACACAGATCTCAATTTCGTTGAACTGACGTTCGAAATTTCGTTAGAAAATGACAAAAATTATAAATAATGCGAGAAAGTAAGTGCGGTTGTCTCACCACAAGTTATTTATCTTCTCACCTTAACATATGCAAGCGCCTCGAAGCAAAAGAGGCGACTGCGTTTTTACGCTGACGCTGCGCAGAGGCAAACCAGATGACAGAATGAGAAAGCAACGGGACAGCAGAGAATAGAAACACTTTTCTTTTCAAAAGGGTATTACTGCGCGTCTGTTCAAAACCTGAGTAGCGTCCACGGGGTTGAAGCGAATTAAGTTCATATCAGGGAAAAGTAACGATGTTTTTCAAAATTCCGATATTAGAAGCGACAAATGGTGGAAAAGACATTGGATTTAAAATTACGCATAAAAGCAAGGAATAACCTAAAAATTGAAAGAAAACACAAAGAGATCAATATGAACCAATAAGCAGAGATTAAATAAAATGATAGGCTGTAAATGACGTCAGTATGCGTAGATAAAAAATAAAGAAAATGAAGATGTATAGAAAAACAATGGATAAGGAAAGTGAATAACTCACAGCGACATTCGCAATTACATGGATAAATCGGACTTCCATGACATCGAAAGTAATAGAATTACAACAATGATACTAAACCATTCGAGACGACGCATACCTCACGATTTACGAGGTACCGAGATTTAAGATGCAAAACAAGTAAAATAAAGGAACGAGATAAAAATACAGCACGCAGGTTCCCCGAAGCTCGGAAAGTAGAAAGACGGCCATAAATTCTCAGAACTGTCCCAGACAAAACTGATGTCAAACGCTCTGACCTACAGGCAGGAGGGAGCAGCCGCCCGGCTTTAGGGCAAGAGGGAAAGGTCGGGGGACGGAGTGGAAAGGGTGGGGAGGGGAGGAGAGGGGAAGTCTGTGCGCACAGACGGGGCGGTGCTAGTCGCACAAAAGCCGGGGCGGGGTCCTGGGACGGGATGGGATGGGATGGGATGGGCTGGGCTGGGTCGGGACAGCGGGGACTCACCCGCGGGCACAGTCGCTGTCGACCAGACAGCAGCGACGGCGGCGGCAAAGGCAACGGCGGCGGCAAAGGCAACTACTGTTCCGGCCAGTGTTTCTCCGGCTTTCAGACCGACATAGTGTCCTCTTCCCTCCTCTTCCTCACCCGCCCCCTCCCGCCACTACGTGTCTCTCTCTCTCTCTCCTTTCCTCTTTCCCCGGCCTCGTCAAGCAAACGAGCAGCCCGCGGGGCCGTGATTGAGGGCTCCCTGCCTCCGTCAAACACCCCAAGGGTGCGCGTTTGCTCGCTGCAAACTCCGGATATAAATTGCGTTTAGCGAACGCAGAGCTTTAAGCGCGGAACTAACTAGTCTGCGATATCGCCGCTTCGATACTCGGGCGACGAACGCCACTCCTCCCTCGCGGACGCTTCTGGAACAACACACCGAAATAGCGCATCGCTCGCGGCCTCTAATTACACTTCCCTCGTTCCTCGGGATAATGCAAAATAAACAGAGAGGATACTATCTATAAATGGGAGGGAAATGAAAGGCAGTAGAAAAGGTTAAACAAACAAACGCGCCGGCGTTCTATCTGAAACAGAGGACAGCGCACCCGAGTTTCCCGTCAATTACATCATACAGCGTACATTCGGGAATTGTTTAACATACTGCGCGTTTTAATAAACGTTATTTGTCCCAAACATTCTCAACTCGTATCATATTCAATACCATATCCAATCACGAACTAACAGCATTATCCAAGTTCTCTGACGTTAAGAAATGTACTCGCGCGCAACAGAATGTACCCTGTAACCACATAAAATTACCGGTTCCATTGCAACTGGTGCGACTTACTTTCTTTCTCCCTGTTTCTAGTGATTGCTGAAATTCCTACAAAAATAACTCTTTCTTCCTGCAACCTATATTGGGAAAAAGGCAGAGTTAAGAAGAGTTATTGGTTCTGAAAATATTTCTCACTGAAAGTGCATGCAAGTTGCTATAGCCTCGTGTTAATTGGAACTGTACAAATCTAGAGACACAGAGACTATCAACTTCAGCCATTATGCATTGATGCGCGAATAAATCAAGCTAACGTTGACTCCTACATCATTCTCACTGTCCTCGCCACATTACTGAACAGCAATTTCCACAATAGAACGGGTTATTTACGTCACATACAAACATGCATGGAAAGGGTTGCAGAAGATCACTGTGACCACATTGCGATTGCGAACACAATCCTACGCAGTACACTGTATTTAATCAATGCGATATACTTTTGTACCTACTCGTTACGATATAGTCTGCACCTTCTCAATACCATATACTTTTGTATCTACTCAATACCATATACGTCTGTATCCACTCATACGATACTTAACACCATTAAGAAATCCATTTAAGTTGTAACAAGCAAGTGTTTTGCAATGGATGTTCCTTTTGAATTTAAAAATTGGTCAAATCAATTATTACAGTAATTTTTACTAAATGCTTAAAAATAAATCTAGCTTATTGGCACGGGGAAATGATTTTAGATTAGTGTCTCG
Organism: Acheta domesticus; assembly: GCA_031308135.1. Classification (NCBI taxonomy): domain Eukaryota; kingdom Metazoa; phylum Arthropoda; class Insecta; order Orthoptera; family Gryllidae; genus Acheta; species Acheta domesticus. Next base: position 90,492,702 of record JAHLJT010002406.1, on the reverse strand, counting down.
TCACACTACAGTTTAAATGGTGAATCACACTCAACCTCAACCGAACTCATCTCCTGAAAGCAATAATCGGTGAACACTAGAGGTTCACCAATGTCTAATACATGTATTCCCATTAGAAAATATTGAAAGTTGTCTTTATGTTATGTAAAACTATAACGTTAAAACTCGCCTCTGAGACGTCCAAGTAATTATGAATGTCGATCTAAGGTTATCTCCTTGTCGCAATAATTAACTGATAGAATATATCTATCGGTCAATATTTATATTGGGAAACATAGATAAGAATAATTTACCCTAAATTTTCCTTCCCAAGCAATTTTGATCAAGTTAAGAGGAGTATCTGTTGCAGTTACGAAACAACACAATCCTTTGAAATGAATTGAAGCATGGGCTGTTTCAACTTTGTAAGTGACAATTTCAGAATTTTACAGCAACCACAAAAAATTAGATAGGGGACAAAATACCCTACTACATACAAAATGTTTCAAAATACTTAATTTCTTGTCATTGGTGATCTCAATGTATCGAAATCTTTGATTGGACAGTATTCTGAAAGATGCAGATTCAAGTACAGAAAAATGTGCTCTCACACAGAAATCAACCAATGCGCAAATAGGAGACTCTGGTAGGTCTTATATTTTCAAATTCTGGACGTTGGATTTAATTGCGAAACTTATGTGTTGTATTCGAGTTGAGAGTTTGGCTCCTAATTTGTGAAACTGAACCGTGAATTTGTTACAAACCCATAGCAGTACGTTATGTCTGCCCCAGGCGCAAAAACGCCGCGAGCCGTGGAACGAGCAGCGGCTTCTGCGTCTGACAACGTTCGTTATCTCTTGACCTTTCACCTTAAAATGCCTTTAATATTTTACGTCAGTTGATGTAGAGTGAAGTATCTAAAACTTAAAAAGAAATTTTAAAAAGTAAAACAAAACAAAATCCTGAGCAGCAAAATACTGTTGAAAATGAAAAATATTTTAAATTTTTAAAACAGAAAAAAGCTCTGTAAATTAAATAAATATAAACAAACATTTGTGATTACAACAATCGTTCGAAACAGCCATCTTGAACACACAAACAATTCCCTGCTCCCCGCAAAATAGACAACTGCAATACTGCTAACATATTCCCTCAATTTCCGTTCTTCAATATTTCCCTGAATTTTCGCAGTCCAAATGTCATTGCTTTCCATTGGAGAAGAATGCACTTAATTTATTTTAGTGTCTCATGAAAAAAATCTAAAGAATTCTAACTTGGGCATCCTCTCTCTCTCCTCCCACCTAAAGCAAGATGCAAGCGAACTTGCCTACATTCTTGGCCAAGTGGCCCGTCATCCATGAAGGAATGTAGGAATGATTTTCAACAAAACGTTCCTCCCCCCGCAAAAAAATAGTTATTCTAAATTCACTAAGAAAGTGAACACTGCACACATCAATCAGTCCGGCAAATCAAACATGGTCAAAAATAAAATGTCCCAAACTGCCCAAACAAACATTTACAGAAATGCGTACCCTCACTTCAGGCGGCCTGCGTTCCATATGAATTTGCTTCCGCCCAATAATTGTGCAAGTTAAATGTTGCTAAAGGAACGTAGACGTTGCTATACGAACACTCGTCTATAAATAAAATTGTGGAACACATTTGCTTTGCAACCCAGTTCCAAGCTACGGTCTCGGATACATAACACTTGCACACCTTGCAAATGGCGTGGATTAAGGCAATTCTCTCGCAGCACACGCCAAGTTGAAGTCCGGAGAATGGTCTTGGCTACCCGGGTGCCGCCGCGTCGAAGGCCGTGGTGCCGACATTTCCACCATCTTGTCGTGGTCTTTCTCCAGGCTTGTCTGCCCTGAGGAAGTCCATGGCAAGATGGTCGGAACGTAGGCACCACAGTCTTCGACGAGACATCACAGGACAGCCAAAAGCATTCGCAAGACTAACCGCACACGCCTACGTCTTCAAGTTGAAGTCCTATGGAATGTGAATGGATCGTGTCAAGATATCTAGAATTTGAAAAATATCATTTTCGCTTCCCCTAAGAGTCAGAAACTACTGACGGCTGAAAAAAATTAATCAATTGTCTAGAAAATATGATCTACCTTCTTTTAGTTCCTAGTGGCTTTGGAGTCAGAAACCACAATTCTCATAACATTAGGAAGAACTGAAGAAACAGACTTTTAAAAATCTCCCCCTCCCCCCGCCGTTCGCCTTTCCACTGTTCAGCTCACGCCTCGCCCACAATCATTTTTATTATTTTGTACATCGTGACTAAAGGAACAATTGGTTTATTTTTGAAGTAAAGTAGAAACAATTTTCCTATTTTTCCTGAACTAATATTCAGGTAGAAGAAACTGTTAAATGTTCAATACACCTGGTGAACCGTGCATAAAGGATTGGATATTCTAACTACTTGTTTCATAATGGAGCCGTGAAGTGTTACACTTTAAACTAGTAAGCCTTTTTTACATAAAAGAAAATGTTTTTCTTACAAATAATGTTTTTACGTTGTACTTTTTTTGGCCTAAACATTACAGGTTTTAGAATGTTTTTGAAGCTAACATGGTCATTACCTTGATCCTTTCATCTGTTTCCTTTCAGCAGTATATTTTCCTTCTCGTTTCGTTACAATTTACGTGTTTTAGGTAACAAGATGGCAACAAAGCCAGCCTAGCGCCCGTAATTTTGTCACAAGCAACAACGTTGCTTAGGGATATTGTTAGAATACATCCTCACATAACCCGTGTCCATAGAATTGTGATTATATTTTTGCGGTGACGAAGACAAATGCATAATTACTTAAAACATTGTCACACAAAAGTCTCATTTTTTACAAAATTGTCGCTTGCAAAGTTGCCGTGACCCAAGCTTCAATTCACCAAACGAAATGCACATAAATAACTTCTGCACTTCTTAAATACACCCCACTGCTACAATATTATTTTAATGGAGGAAGCGCAATGGAAGTCGAAAAACCTGATGTATTGTAGCACGTAATTTAACAAATAATATTCATTTACTAATCAGAAACTTTCTTAGACATGAAGCACTACATTTCACATGAATATTTTCGTATATTTAAGACCATGTAGACTACATAGATACTCAAAAATAAATTCACAAGACGTCTATCCAGACATCTCTTCAGAAATCATTCAATGGGAACAGAAACGCTAGTCATCGAAATAACATAGGAAACCAACTTCTAAAAGCCCTCGATTTCTTTACAGAAATTAAAGTATTCCAGTGGCAGTTTTGTTTCAATTATTAGATATTAGAAATAATCGAATACCATCAATCAATATTTCATTTGATAACATCGCAGTATCTTGCAAAATATATTAGGAATTTTTAGCTCAATATTCATCACTGTACTAGCGCGGACAGCGCAGACTCTTAACTTCGCCCGCTTTCTAAGTTAGAGTAACACTTGCTACTTCGTAAAGTTCGAAGAAATTATAGCGATGAACCCCGAGCAAGACAGTCTCCACAACTTGGTGTCACCGAGGCCTGCCTCCCCCCTTTTCTCCCTCCCCCCTTTCAGCACCTCATTCCATTAAGTGCAGAGGACTGAGTGACGTTGGCGTTAATGGTCTCTTTTGACGGATGCCGCGCTAGCAAGTGAAAGCGCGGAATCCAACATGCAGGCGGGAAGGAGACGCTGGGGGTGAGGGCACCAAGTAGGGTTTGCTACGCTCGATATCCCCGGAATAAAAGGCATCGCGGCATATACACCGGCTCCCCTCACAAAACATAAAGGAAAAAGTCCTGTTAGCTTTTTAACTACACTCCCTCATTTGGCAACATTGCAAATAAGGCATGGAACCTCTAGACGGTTAAATAATGAAAAACCTAATTAACTCTTTTCTTTTTTTAAGCATTGAAAATATATCTCTAAGAAGGCCAATCTATTCTACGCGTTACACACTAACAGATTTTCCAACAAACACAATAAGTGGTTAATGTTTAATAGACGGCAACCACAAGGCCCACGAGGGTATTTTTAGTATTTGTTTTAAGTAAACAACATGTAATTAGCTTTCAATAAGCCATGAGCTCAACAAGTTTGTTTCTTGGTACACAGGTAATTTGATTATGTACAATGAAGGCAAAACCAATTATTAATTTTTTTATGTCATAAAGGAAGGTCATGAAGGAATTCCTTCAATGATTAAACAATCTTCGCAGAACCAATACAAAAGTAAAATATTTAATATTTTGGAATTACGGCACGAGTATTACATTTACACATTCTAGAGGTTTTCTAACCCTCACATGAATACAAATAATGGCCTTATTACCTAATCGTATGTTGTTGTTTTTTCATTATACGTCTAGTAAACATCAAGCACTTCAATAACTTACTAAAATCATGTTACTAACTACATTAAAAAATTACACCAATTCAAGCAAGTAAGAAAATAATACTTACATTTTCCTCCACGGTTTTCTTTATTTTGGTTGTTGCTTCAGTCACCGTTTTGCCCGCCTTGTTCACAGCAGAAAATAGAAAGCTGCCTATAGACTTAGCTCCTTGCAAAGCTTTCGTGGATACTGCAGAGAGAACGAAAAGGTTGGAGAGAAAGGTGTATTTTCTATACCAGTGGCATTCAACCTTTTTTGTGGACGTATCCTCCCCCAGGATGAAATATCCATCCTCGATGAAAATATTGAAAAGAAACAACATAATAAAATTCCCAAAGTTGTTTCACGATGCCAGGTGTAATAAATTCGTACAAAAATTATAACTTAGGACATGCACAGAGCAGTAAAGAATTACTCTTCTAGGGGTTTCACTGTTTGTTTTTTTGTGGTAGTTGTTTCTTGCCAAGTCACATGCAACCATTCTCGTGAACCTTTCTTTATTAAAAACATGTAAGGAACTAGTAGATCTCGTAAACCAAAGACTAATTGCAGGTGTATATTCTCATAAACGACCAAAAAACACACCAATTGCACTTAATGTCAAATCGCGTACGCCAAATCTATTGAAATAAAAGTGAACTTGGCTCTACAGTAACATCAATTTAAGAACCAGGAAACCGAAATTCAAGACACAAATACCTGAAAATAATCTAAAATTAAACATATAAACTAAAAAGAAATCTAAATAAAAAAATCTAAATTTTTTCTACCACCATTTTCTTCCCGACCATTTCGTAACTCTACGCGTGTAGTCCTAACACACCGACGTGTACGCTTTCGATATTCCCCCTCACCCCACCCCGCACCTCCTCGGGAAGATGGACACCCCCCGGGGGAACGCCCATCCCGGTTGAAGGCCACTGGCGAGCGCGACGAGGAGCGGCAGCGCAGGCGCAGCTGGCGAGGCACTCACCCCCACCGAGGGCGTGGGCTCCCTCCTTGTCCTCCCCGGGGGTGCCGGGTTCGGAGGCCGCGACGTCGCTGTCGGCGCCGCCGGTGGCACTGTGGAGAAGGCACGATGAACACACATGCGCTTGCTCGGCCGCCATGGCGCGCACGCCGAGCCCAGTGGGACAACGGCTCAATGTTCCACGAACGCATACGCCAAAGGGTTTGATTGATTGAATTAGTAATTCCGGACGTTGAAGTTCATTAGTTACGTAAGTGTAGTGTATGTTTTATCGCAGCAGGTGGCGGTGAGCTTCCCTGCTGGTTGGCGATGGCCGCGACACATGTCGGGCTTGCGAGAATTTCCCTAACTAGGTATCTTCCAGCAGCGAGGCACTGCCCAAGCCGGGACTAGCTCTAAGTTCCCGACTGGCCTCCCGACATGCGACTGGCCTCCCGTAATGCATGTGAGAGTGTGTGCGTGCGTGTGTGGGTAAGAAGCGGGGGGTGAGGAAACTACAATGAAGAGGAAGAAAAGATCGCGGGCGATCAGTGGCCCGTTTATTAGGGAACAGCCCAGCTTTCGGAGAAACCACGGAAAAATACGGACCAGAGCAGCCAGCCGCTAGAATTCTCCTCCAGACAGCGACTAAACTCGACCTAGCTAACAAGCTAGTGTCCAGAATCCTGACACCGTCGGGACTCGAAGCCTAGGACCTCCAGAACAAAGAAAGTGCAGTGACATCAGTTAATGCCCTGAGCGACCTTTGCCGGTTACGCCAAAGGGTGAAAAGGTGGTTGCTATTAGTGTTTTGTGCCCTGGGCGCGAGGAACAGATTTTAAAGCACGGGTCGCTGCATTGCAGTAAGACTTCGAGTAAGTTTTCAGATTTATCACGTACGTTTGGAAATCAAGTTTGAACATTTTCTTAGCAGAGTCAATACATGTGCTGAAATGTGAAGTGGTAAGTATCTTAGTTCACACCCCAGCAACAGCGTGGCAAGCCTTTGGATAAGTTCAGAATCCAGTTCATCAAGTGCGTTTAAGCGTGAAGTTTGCCCTTTCGTGGTGCCAGCAATAAATGTGCTGAGATGTAAAGTAGTATATGGATTTGCGTGCTTAACAGGGCAGCATACAAATTTACTTGTACTTAGCGTGTAGATGATAAAGGGGTCGCTCATAAATATTGAGCCTGAAAAAGCCAAAGATTGCCGTGGATGTTATCATTATTAAAAAGTACCATCTTTACTGATTAACATGACCCTCAATATAGCCTTAATCGGTGACAATTCCACCAAAACTGATTTTATTATTTTGCCACGTCTGTTATTTTCAGATTACACAATTATTAAAAGCGACTACAGAAAATTTAGAGATCACAATTTAAGCAGTCAGCATGTTTTCGTCATTAATCGTCATTGTCTTGTAGAACACACCTTGACACATGGTGAGTGATAATAAATGAAATATCCTACACTTTTGTGAGTATATGGCATCAGATTTTAAAATGTTATCAAACAGCGTTTAGCACGTCAAAAACAATAAAATGTTTTTTTATGGTCACTGATGTGAGTTGGAAGAGTTTCGAACAGTATGAAGAAACGAAAAGAAATTACCGGCTGTATATACCAAATTTAGATATTGAAGTTTTAAAATTTATCAAAAGGGCAAAAGATTCTTTAATGGTATATCTTCTAAGATCATTTATTAACTTCTTACCGTGTCCAATTTATGTGTATACACGTTTAAGCTTGTTTTCTAGAGGAAGACCCGAAACAAGATTGTGGTTCAAAAGTTACATTGTCTTCAAAAATTGCAAAACGTAAACATAAACATTTTATTGGCGTAATTTAAACTCTGCACAGGTTTTCTGTATTTTAACCAATTATTTCCCTTGAAATGAATATACCCTCCGATAACTAACACTTCGAAAGAAAACCTTTCTGGCATTTTACACAACCGGATGAGAGAACAATAAATGGTTCCAATGTTTTCAAACCTTCATAATAATTATGATCATCATTAAATGACGTTCTGGGAACAGCTCAATCTCTCCTCAATAGAAGCCCTGAGGGGAAAAGTGGCTGGTGTCGTTTCTCTACGTCTCCCGCCGCAATTTCGCTTAAGCTGCTACTCCAAAAATAGAATACACAGTCACGCAACCACGCGATTAACAACCGAATTCTGTCCATTAATGAAAACTTTCTTTTAAAAAAACTTCGTACTAGATGAATTATAAGGTTCATTTTCAGCTTGAGAGTTTTTGTAGCCTTCTTGAAAATCAAAATAAAGATTCTTCCACAAGTTAAATGCCTTTATTTAAATGTTTCTCTTGTAGAATGCATAGTGAAGTATTCATTTAAAAAAAGTTTCGCAATACTTTAAATGAATTAACCTGGCAAGACCAAACTACAAAATGGAACAAATAACATCTTTTACACTTAAAAAAGAGAAAATTAGCACCTATTACCGATAATAAACATCGACGGATGCAGAACACAAGAAAATTTTAATGAACATTGAAACTTTACAATGCTAAATCTAATAGAGCCGATCAAAAATCTCGAAATTAACAAGCTGGCAAACAGACCCCCCTCCTTCAGCATTCTCACCCTTATAACGAAGTGGCTGATTCAAACTACCACCAGGAGTGTAACCGTTGCCCCAGCATCAAGAACAGTGCTGCGCTCTATCACAAAGAGGAACTTATGTTTACCATCTTACACCTGGCATTAAACGAGTCCCAAGCTGAATATATAACGAAACTTCCGATCGGGGCGAAATCTTTGCATTCAATGGGCATTACCAAAAATTCACGTGAAGCGAAATCGAATATAATTCATTAAACTATTTTTTTTATCTAACACACATTTCCGAGAAATGTTCTGAAAGCAATATCGTAAAGATTTCATTTTTACATTCTTTCTCTGAAACAATAATTCATTAATTCATTATATATTCAATTAGAATAATCCATAAAGAAGTTCTCCTTGTATAGTAGATTATCAGGTGTTTATCCTTCGCTTGGTGGAGAATGACCGTTCCACACTACAAGAGGTGCGTGGTTGAGCAACACAAATGTTACCTTGAATTTGATTTTAGAGAGTTAATTTCAAAAAAAAAAAAAAAAAAAAAAAGTAAACATTTCGGCGTAAGAGAATAGAAGTTCGAAGATTTAGATTTGGGCCGTTGCTCCCTCCATCCCCCTCCCTGCCCACGCCCACGGGATGTAACATTCCATCCGCGGTCCGCCAGCGACGCGTCCACTGACCTGGAGTCGTCGTCCTCCTTCTGTTCGACGGGAGAGCCCTTCACCGACTTCTCGGATGCGGGCGACTCCACGCCCATCTGGACGTCGGCCGGGGCCAGGCCGCCCGCGCCGCCGCCCAGCCCGCCGCCGCCGCCCACGCCGCCCATCGCCGTCGCGCCCGCCGCCGCGGGCGGAGGGGCCGGGTCGCCCACGGGGGGCAGCCCCACGGGGTCGGGCACCGTCTCCTCGTTTCGGCGCAGCCCCTGGATGCCCGTGATGCCCGTCGACAGCCAGCTCGACATCTGGCCCTTCACGTTCGACAGCATCTCCAGCTTGCTGCCGCCGGCTTTCGTCGGGCTGCGCACACGAGACAAGAGCGGCCATGAGCAGGGGGAGCAAAGCTCGGTGCGGATCAATGCATGCAGCATAAAGTTGCAATGTGTCAAACGAACAAAGATGCTTGCTTCTTTTCTAGGCTGGAGTGGGCTAACGTCATTTGATGTGCCTACAAATAGCTGCTTATTAAGCCTAAAAAACTACTGCTACATCTACATAAAGCCACCAAATAGAGAAACGAAGAGCAACTCTTACGACAGGCGTCCGTAAGAATCTTAAGACATATCCGTTACAACGAAACATATGAGTAATTAATGACGCCGTGTGCGTAGTCCTAATCCAAGAAAAGTTATTTCTAATTTACATAATTTCTTCTTATAAGGAAGTGGCATTACAAAAAGTATTCAACGACACACGGCAAATATTAAAAGTAAGGGACTTGGTTGGCGTTAAACCTTGGCTATCGCCTCGGTTTATAAAATCAAACCACGTCCGTTCCTTCCACTATATCAGCCTAATGGCGTAAACAATTACAAGCTAAAGGACCCGCACTTATACGAAGATCATACTGAAATGTTAGTTTCCCAAAAATAAAAATATTCTTTCCTATTCTGACACACATCTTTTACCGTTAAAGAATCCGTGAATCTTTTTCAACGTTCAACTCCCACAGCATTCTCCTATGCCACAAACAATTAAGAAAAACACAACTGACATTGGTTTGAACTACAAAACTGCAGAAAACGTACATACCGATGGCAGAACTAGGAACAAACTGGCAATACGAACTGTACCATCAAGTACGATTACAAGATTTTCGATTAGAACAAAAAAAAATTGAAACAAAATCAGATTTTTACTATGTTGATTTTGGAAATGTAACATCTACAAACATGAAACAGCATCATCAAATATTCAGACGTACAACAATTCAAATTCAGTTTCGATAAAAATATTGCTAAAAATACCTTCAATATTAATACAAACACCAACATATCATTTTAAAATACTTTATGGTAATTATCGTACAATATCGAATTTGAACATAATGTTTTAAAATCATGTATAAATCGAATCAAGTAGCGGTAATGTAATATCTTTCATTAGCAAATATGCAGAACGTCTGACAAAGTTATTGGATAGAAAGGTCAGTCTGATTTGCTTCGTCCTTAGGCTCAGGGATACCGTTGAGAGTAATTATAAGTATGATTTTTTGTACACACACCTACACACATACACGACAGGTTGAATCGTCAAAAAAAAAACTAACCACTGCGTTCAAACGTTTCGTGTCATACCTTGCAGGCCTATAAAACAAGATTTGCCTGTTTAATTAGTAGTTCTAGACTAACGCACGTAATTTGAACAAACGTGTGGCCTTTCAATTACCAGCTTTTTAATATTGATTGTTACATTATTGCTACATATTTGTGGTCACATTTCACAACCATTAGTTCATATTGCACAACCACAGTTCACATTTCAAAAACTAACAAAGTCATAATGGCAGCCATATTGGCAGAAAGCACCGTGTACTCCAACATTTCATTTACAATCCAAAACTCGTTTACAGCAACCACAAAATTAAATGATATTTACAGTTTAGTCCTAAGATATGACAGAGAAGCTAGCAACATCTTCATGTCTTCAATCCGTCTATTGAGGGGGGAGAGGCAGAGGCAGAGAGAGGCAGAGGGAGAAGACAGGGAGAGAGAGAAGAGGAGAGAGACAGAGGGGAAGGAGAGAGGGGAGGACAGGAAGAGTGAAGAGTGAAGAGGTAAGGAAGAAAGGGCCATTGCGGACTATTGAGATGTCAAGGCAACAATATAAATTCATTGCCGAGTTCCTCGCAATAATTTTTCATAATCCTGACCGAAAGGCATGGCACAGACTTCAAGTGGCGGTAGCCATCGGAGAACATTCTCAATATGAATGGATGAACTTCGTCTCCAATTACGTCCACATACCTGGTCATTGTCAATGACTGCTGAACAAGAATAACTACCGAGTACTTGACAAAAAAATATCGTCCAGATCATCTTAATCTCCGCCCACAATGCATCTAGGTACCATAACATTAGATGACAATCGGCATACAAGTTCTCGGCCGTGGATGTGATGAGCCAGGAAAATGGATTCATCGGGCCATGCGACTTTTCTTCAATAATACACATGTTACAGTGGATCGCCAGCTTAATAATCGTCTTGCAAATATCGGGGGGAAGGATCACGTCCCAAGAGACGGGCACTCGACGTTTAACCATATTCACACAGTTCTTCAGGTGCGCAAGCACACAGACCAGCAGCATCTGTTAGCACCCTTTAGGGTAGGGATGTGCTATGAAACATTCTCCTGGAAACCACTTCTGTACCTCTGCATGGTTTCTAGAACTTGCCACGCGGTCCCACCAAGCAAAGTGCGACTGTTTCGTTACCTTCTGGATTCAACAATGTTTTACACATAAAGGGACGAAGTGTCTTTATTTCCCCATTGTCGCACCTCATCTGATCCTTGCTCACAACAGGATGAGAACAGCCAACAAGACGAGCCCTTTTGGGATATGCTGGTGGCAAGGTGTCATGCCATCAAAGCAGACAAAATCACCGAGCCTTGAAGCCGCCCTGTAAACAAATTACATTCCACGCTATACTCCACAATCCCAAAGAGATGCATGTAACCGTCCTCACTCTGGACGCGAGAACTGTTCTCGCGTCGGTTGGTCATAATGTAAGAGCTCATCGGTGTGTGAGGCACTACGTAAATAGCACTAAAAGTCGTACCTTAACTTGCTCAGAAAATTTCTAGCATTAAAGGAAGTCCGTGTAATGAAGTTTCTTTAAAAAACAAAATTTGCTTGTAAAAATTAGTCAAAAGGCGCGTTTGAACAGAATGTTTTCCTTTCTTGATGTTTCACAACAGCTTAAAAGGTCCTGATAAAAATAACATATATATCGCAAAATTGGTAAAGAACATAACTTATCACTACGAGCACGTGCGTTAAATACACATTTCAGATGATCCATTTAATGCGTTAAGAAATCCCAAAGAAGAAAACTAACCCATATCTACCCTAAGCCATTCAAAATTTATGGAACAAAAGAATGAATGCCACACTGGTTTTCTGTGAAGTTCCCTATCATACGACTGTATGGTACGCATTACATTCAAAGTTAGTCGTGCACTCCACGGACGACGCAAAACTGCGTCCTATCTTTTACCCTGCGACTTGTATGCATACAAACGGAGCAAGCAGTGGCGTTGCGTAGTGGGGGCAGCAAGGGCGGCTCGCCCCGGGCGGCACTTTTAGGGGGGCGGCAAAATTTCACAATAATATCTTGTAATAACTTGAACCATTTCATATTTTGTCGTACTTACGATTCGGATCGATTAAAATGAGCACGGAATCTTTTATTACATATTCTGTGAGGACTTCTTTAAATGAATGTTTAATAATGACACTTTGATCATTGTAGCGACTGGCAACACCGTCTGTACTGACTTATCGGGTTTCCTCGTATTTTATTTTGTGCTTGGATTGTTTATGACTAATATACTTGTATTAGCGAGAATGACTACTATCACATAAATAATCGTGACTTTCAATGATACATTTTTGGTGACGAAACCAGAGATGCCAACTTGTTTTGTGAAAATGAATTGAAACGGAAGCTGTTTTCTTCGGTAGATAGTCTGTAGAAATTTGCGAGCATTTGCATTAGCTACAGAATTTGGCGGATAAGTTTACTTATCCAATCGGTTATATTACTAGATCCGGACGATAATAAATGCAATGTAGACTATGTATCTGCCGAAATTGACGAATAGGACTTCAAGTCAGAACGACTGCGATTGCGAACTTTTAGTGTTGCCACACAGGCAAGGAAAATTAATTAATGCGGACCCACTTGAATTATTAGAATTTATTGTGAAATTCAAGCTGGAAGATACTCGGCCCAATATTACAATAATGCTCCAATTATTCCTAACAATTGCCAGCAGCGAGAGGAGTTTTGCAAGCAATTCCAGTTGTGAGAGGAGTTTTTCAAAATCAAAATTGATCAAAAATATTTAAGATCAACAATGAGAACTTTAAGGCAAACCAATCTGGCTATCGTGTCTATTGGACAATATATATGTGATGCTGTAGACATTGATAGGCAGGGGCGTAGCGTCCATAGATGTGGGTGATGCGTTACATACCCTGACAAGATCAGTTATTTTTATTTTAAAATGATTGTAAATTGTCCATATGTTATTTTCATTTTGTATTACACAATATATCTTTATATTTCAAACTTCGCGCCGTTGAAAATTCGATTCTTCACATGGATGAATGACTCGCTCGGAAATGCAGCCTCGCCTGCGCCGTGAATCAGATGCACAGGCAACCATTACATCCAGCGAGCCTATGAAATAAATCTTATGTTACAAAATTTTATGGTTTTCTTCGGTGTTTGTAAGAGAACGAGGTTAATTAATTAGCGTAGTAATTTTATTTGTTTTATTATCTTATTTTAATGCATTTAGTAAATATATATTTGTAGCCAATTTAGGTTAGGGATTGTGGTGGTTGAATGCACAAGGGTATGTGAACGTGCAATCCACATCCGTGCTGAGGAATGGCGAGTACAACGTGATCCAAGCATGAGCCTATGTAATTATGAAATCTTATTTAGCCGAGCACATAATTATGGAATTTCTTGTGCCGTGGAAAAATTAAAAACCAGAAAAATTCAGAGAATGTTAGTCTGCAAAGGAAAATATAATTAAAGCATTCTGTCAAACATCTACTCTCAGTATAATTTCGAACATTACAAAACGTCAGCGACATTTTAATAATAAAATTTGGGATAATGAATCATGGATATGCGGATGTGAAAGTTTTAAAACACTATGTTACTGATGTTTTATGTTCTCAACAGAAAAAAAAGGGTGGGATTTCAATGTTTACGCAGATTTGAATACAAGCAACAGCGATATAAGGAAAAACAGGGAAATTTTATCACACTTCATTTGAATTGTATGCTTTTTGGGGAGACAAGGCTTGCATTTCGTGGCCATGATAATAGGGGATCATACAAAAAAAATCATAGAATATATAAATGAAATAATGAAATATGATTAAACTCTCAAGGATTATGGAAAAATTCCACTGTTTCATGCAACCTCACCAGAAATTCAGAACGATTAGATTTCAAGTGTGAGCATGGTAATGTCTCGTGAATGAAATTTCTAAAGACTTTTGTCTCATCGACACTGGATGAAATCCCTGATGTAAGTAGCAAAGAACTACTGTCAACTGTTTTTCGTTACGTGACTGTAAATTAATTAATACTCTCTTTCCTATTGTTTTTTACTATACAAGTTGAAGATCATTGCTTTCCATTTTATAAATTACGTTCATTCTAATGGGTCACAAATGAAATGGGGCAATTTTTAAAATAGGGAATAAGGAACATTAAGTGTTTTCAATTATTTTCTCATTTCTAGAGTTACACACCCTAAGCCAAAAATCAGGCAACGCCACTGCTGATAGGGCAATAAAATACTTTGCTCTTAAAAATGTAGACAAATAAAGCTTTAGTTGAAGACAGAAGGTTTTAATTCTATTATATTATTTTTCAATAAAATTTTAAATAATAACAGTATAGTTCTAGTTTTAGTTTGAAGTCAATTTGCGTTTTATAGTGAATTCCCTAATAACTTCATCTTGTAGATTGACGAGGTGTAATCATAAGTGCTCTATACCTATGTAAGTCACATAAGTGAAAGAATTTTTGTAATAAATGTCGTTAAAAAAAACATATACATGGCTTTTATATATACACGCATATTCTAGAATTTTAAATTGAAATATCTAAATAAGGAGGCGGTGAAACTTTTCTCCGCCTTGGGCGGCTGTCACCCACGCTACGCCACTGTGAGCAAGGCTTTTAAAAGTTTGTATGTCTAGAAAGGTCGTTGTCCTTGGCGCATTCAAATAATGAGTCTTGCGATAAGATTTCCCAACGAATTCCACACAACAAGATTTCATTGGCTTTGCATATTTTTATCAATTCGCTGAACATAATAAAATCGAAACATAAATTTACTTCCCGATGGTGTAATATTGTCTCCCTGGGAACAAGATTCTCGGGTATTTATGCCTCGATGAACATTGACTAGGAATTGTCTCTTGTTCCAGATTTCCCTACTTTCAAACAATAAATCACTCGTTTTGTTGGTAACAAATAACACGAAAAAGCATCCAAGTCTCATCCGTATAGTTTCTGCTAAGAGAAAAACATCAACATCAGAGAATTCGTACAAACTCAAAAGCCTAATTCTGCGACGATTTGAGCTAAAAACAAGGAACCTCGCAGAATCACGATTCGAATTCTGCAGTTATCAGCAATATCTACTTTAAAAAATGTGGGCAGAATATATTTGCGAATTATCAATCCGGAAGATGCCAGGCACCACAGCCTTCACTTCGAAGCGGCGTCACCCGGAGAGCCAAGATCATTCGCACGACTCCGGCCGCGGAAGCCTTCGACATCGTAAAATGTACTTTTCCCACATACGTCATACACAGTTTGACCTTCTTTTTACAATAAATTAAATTAAATATTTGTCATTTTCAATCTTATTTAAACACAATATGTTCTCACAATAAAACCAGCAATATTTGGCAGTTCCAAAAAATCGTAAAAGAAATAAACTGCATCCAGAAGTCTAGTTATTCGTCACAGTAGCCTCCAGCAAATATTGTAAGTATTAATGCACTATTCTCCGTGAAATGACTTCCTAACTACATTGCTGTACGGCGAGGCGTACATTATTAATTGGCTAATCGCCCAATCATAGTCCTTCATCTTCCAATTATCTTCAAAATATTGCACCACAAATTAAAAGTCATGGGCAGCGGGAAATACATCCATACCTGTACAAAATCGTAGGTGATACACGAAAAGGCAAAAACAAGACTGCTTGGGTACAATACTGTTGATTGAACATGCAATTAACTGTGCGGAGCACTCGCTCGGAAGTTTAACACGCAAAGCTAGTGAGTCGACTCATAACGTGCGACAACACATTATTTCGCAACATTCGCCTACTTGCATCGGAAAAAAATCATGAAAATGGACAAAAAATAATGACTGGAGTAATATCTAGGGGCTCTAAAAATGAACTAAGAGGAACTTCCAACAATATTCATGCATACGTAATACAAACATAATACATATGTAATCAAAATAAAAATGAAAATAAACCATTATATTTGCAATTTAAAAATCTCTATGAAGTAATATGTTTTTGTTCAAAAGGTAATTAGGGTCCCTATTCAGCAGGGACCCTAGTCTATTTATACATTAACCTTCGCCTGAAAATGAGTAGCAGGTAGCTCTCATGTTAATAGTGCTTTACGTATCAAGTACAGGAAGTGAGTTTTTGGCATACGAATGAAATGTTTACGGACAAGGCGACGCGACGATAGTAGTGTACGGCATTTTGAAATGAGTACGCCAAAGGTACTTTCACACTTGCATACATTATTTTTATTTCAAACTCATTCAAAGTATACATACTTGTGATAATTCTCTACACATGAGTTGGCAGCAAACGTTGATTCATGTCGTGTCAGTTTTTTGTTGTTTTGTTTTTGAATTCTCATTTGTCTGTGGTTTCTTCCTTCGTTTCGTACCGCAAAATAAGACTTTGCGAACAATAAATAGTGAAGATAAGTTCTAGTTTCCATGCTTCCACGAGTGCTGGAAAGAATTTTTATCGAACAGTTACTAATTTATTCGAATAATTCAGATACAAACGTGATCTCAATTTCTCAAATTGAGTTCAAAGAAAAACTTAGTATGAATGTTTCAAAATTCGGCAATTATAACCGGTGATTTGGCCGACTGGGTGGCGAAGATCGCTAATGCGCAAGCGCCTGGGTTCTCTCGGTTCCCAGCCGGGTGGCGGGTTTGAATTCCGCCTCGAGCAGGAATGTTTGCTTGAGTGTCGTGGCACGGGGCTCTCCCAACCACCATGTATCACTTTTCAACCACATTTTATTCATTCCCGGGCAGCCTAGGTGGCGCAGGACTTGGGGTAAATACGCCCAAGTATGCTTTACATCCCCCATAAGGCATGGATGTTGTGTGTTGTAATGGTGGGACAGACCCAACCATCATGTATCTTTAAACCCACTTACTACCCACTCCAGAAATTGAAACATGCCACCGAACCGACTGTCGCTGAGACGGACCTGAAGGGTATCTCGCCAATACCACGTACCGAGAGACTTACGGAAAAGGGTCTACGGGCCATCTCCGACAGCTGAGCAGTTGGAGGGACGGGCGGGTCCCTGAGGAGGGCCGTAGTAGCTAAGAGCGTGAAATGAGTACGCCAATATATACGGGCGCCGCGGAGCCAGGAGGACATGCGAGTCACCTGCAGCAGTACATCAGAAGACCTCATCAATGATGACTCGCTCGCAGGGCTCCGCCGCCGCCACTGCTGTCGTCGTCTCCGCCGCAGACCACGGAGTGATGGAGTGAGAGGCCGCCATGTCTGAGCTCGACTCCCTGTGCATTTCCTTATCTGGTCTATCGTTCCCCCTCCCCCTCTCTCTCTCTCTCTTATTTAACTGTAATAAATGGTGCATTGACTGAAATAAGACTTCTTTTTGAGGAAACTGTCCTCCCTTTCCCCATCTCACTAAACCCCTACAAGTCAACTACAACACTCAAAAGTGACGCGCCGCCTGAGGAATACGCTCAAGTCAGTCAGCTCCGAGGGTGGCATGTCACAAGATTTCAAAAAAAAAAAAAACCAGCACTATGAATCTGTCTGTTACATATTACGAGAAGTGGAAGTCAAAGCCCGCAAAGTGATGTAAATTCAGAGCTTTCAACAATAAAAGAGTCCGTTTGTGAATCACGCGTCAGAATATCCTCAGAAATTCCACCAAAATATCTCAAGTAATCAATGTAATATACGATTCAATTCTATTTTTGAACATTTGATTGATATACTCATGCGTTTCAGGAGGCAATGCAAGTAGATTCAACGGTCAGAAAAAGGGCTTAAGTTGGATTGTACTTGATATATTCAGGAAGTCAATGTGCGTTTTCAATCTACATTCAGGTACAAAACGTGATTTTTTGAATGCTAATGCGTACACATATTAACAAATCGTTCTTTTTATAACGGATATTCACTTCATTAATTTAATAGACTTTATTAGTAAATTAATGAAAATAAATGAGTTCAATTGCCTCAGACAGTGTTCTGGTTTATGTTTTTGTAAGTTTCCGATAGACACAAGACCATCAGCTGCTAGCCCGGTGCCAGTTCACGTGCCGTCAAAGAGGTGACGCACCTTAAGCACTTGCATGTATTCAGTTCAATACAAAGTCTTTCCTTATCTCACGTTGCGAGAACCCTACAATGCAGGAAGCTAAACACAGCAGCTCCACAAACGCAGTATGTTAGATACAAAGAAGCTGACTCAGTTTTATGAACAGGATGTTCGGCTGTTCCGTGGATTGAGACTACAAACATTATTTTGTACCAATAATTAAAATGTCAATTTTGATTAGTTCCGAAAATAAAACAGTTTGAAATATGTTTGCTCTGGTATTTCTGCCTACCCGTTAGGTATTAAACACGTAAATAATGAAAACATGTCAGGGTTTTTCGCCGACAAAAATAACACAGAGTGCCAACGTTTTGAAATGTCAACTTCCTGGGTTACAACGCTCCTTTTCTTACATTCAGCGATCGCTTTAAACAGAAACCAGCACACGGTTCAAAAATCATCATCAAAAATAAAAACATCTCCTTAATATTTTGAAAAATGCTGTATGATTTATTTCAAGATCTAGTTCCATAGTTAAATTTACTTAAAAAAGCATTCATCCAATACGTTGCAAAAATCACTGATCGTATTAATTTCATACACTACCAAATTAAGATGATTGAGTCCGATTCACGCAGTTTTCATTTTGCACACACAATTTTTCTCAAGGGATAAACATACATTCAGAGACATATTTTGCATGTCAATTCTGAGGAGCAATGCTCATTTCCGTGAACAAAAGATTCGACTTTCATTTATGCACCCTGCAAATGAAATTTTTTTGCAACCTAGAAATTTGGCATCGCCGATGTGCGCTGACGGCTTTGATGCCACTCACAATACTTGGTCATTCACACAGTAATGAAATCTTCGCCACGTAATGAAATGCACGCACATAGATCGAGCTCCTTTGTTAATGAAACGATAGGTCACGAACTATCTTTATACTCTATATCACAGGCCGTCACTGCGTCACGACATATCTGACAACGTACTTTCAAAGCACTCACCAAAACACGAATAAAAATACCATGGACTAATAAACCTAAAACCTTCCAATACTAGTATCTGAAATTTTAAGCAGGAATCCGTAATACAATGCAACTATGTTAATAGTTTTGCTTAAAAGAATTCATTCAGATTATGCAGCACATTCCCAACGTACACAAACTTATATTAGTCGCTGGTGTATAAGATGGTGTATAAGAAATAACTATGGAGATATGTCTGTAAGTGGCGACGATCGTTGTACCGAAGGAGTAAATGTTTCAAATAAATTAAATAAAATTACAAAAGGTAGTTTATTTGAGACACTTACCTTTCCCCCTCGACCCGCCAGTGGCCAAACAACTCGAAGCTTCTTTCCTACCTCGCGCATCTAAATACGGTACTTCGTATGTACTTGCATATCCCCTCCCCCAATTGAAATAATTAACTGTTTAAAAAATAAAACTTTTTTACAATGGCAAATATATTTTAGAGTTTCAGGGTAAATCCAGAACTAATTAGGAGACTTGAAAAAAAAATAAATGTAACAAACAATCCACTCAATATACTTGTTATCCCGTAAAATCAAGTAGAATATTTTAGTGGAGAAGATATGCCTCCAAGATATATTTATCATCTTTCACTACACACATAAAATCAGAGAACACTAACAAAAACGGAGTGAATGTGACCCCTCGCAATTTTTATAATATTTCTTCTGCAGTTGGAAGAAAGTCTGCTTGTCGTCACAATATTGTTTTTTACTAATTGACATCTGACGAATGAATTTCATTTTCAAAAGAAATGGAAGGAGACTGGGGAACGAACGTACGTCTGCAACGGCTACGTCACTGACGTCCGATTTCGGAGGAGAAAATGTATAATTCAATCACGAAACTATTTACATTATTACAAAATTCATAGACATAACAGTGACTAAATCGCACGGACCAAATAATAATACAAAAGACAATTTACTCAAAACAGGTCCGAACGTCACACAGAAAGGGAATTACTATTGCACCTTACATTTAAACATTTATTAAATGTGACAATTTTGTAAAAATTAAATCAATGAATAAATAGTTCTGAGCAGTGATGACATATGATTAAAATTCTATAACGCCTAAGTAAAATTAATCGTTATGTACGAGACGCCATTGCAACGAAACATCGTAATGTGCAACTGCTAGCTAGGGAATTACCCCCTTCGAGGTGCATCCAACATATGTGTCGAAAATTTACATATTTGGGGAAGGGAGGGAATTTTGCTCTAAAAATGGTTAGGCCCAGAAGCAATCCAAAATACACGTTACACACTACGAGATTCGTTATCATTAGGGGCGGATTTTGATGACCTAAACATCGTGAAAAATGGTTAACAAAATGCTCTTAAAATGTTTTTCAAATGCCTTAACAGCAAAGAAAAAGTATGTAAAAAATGTTACGAAAACCAGTTCGGATGAACAACTCAAGCTGTTGGATACGTTACGTGATTGAAGCTCCTTCTATTCGTTCAAATAAACTCAGCTTTCAAACTTTTTGGACAGAAAAGAAAGACTAGAAAATCAGAAAATCTGTCTTTAGTTATCCCGAAATCGGTTGAACCGCCAATGGCGCTGACAGGCGTCTCAGGAACCTTAGATTACATACAATGGCCGACATTACTACTTCTGAGCGAAGAATAGGCTACTACTCAGGAATTCTGTGGAGAACATTTGTTGCATCTCATAAATAATATTTGAAGCACGTACCATTAAAATATCAAAATCGATGAAATCAGCGAAACTGCATTAAAAATGACGGGGAAAAAAGACTTATTAGTCGAAATCGACGAAAATTGCAAAAAAAAAAATTACGTATAAAAATGGGTATTACCTTTTGTCATAACATGAAACGAATTTCAATAATAAACGGCATTTTTCTAAAGTAAAAAAAAAGACTTTTCACTAAAATCCGCCCCCTCGTTATCATGACATTACTACAAAAGTCTACTCCCTACGTCTTTAAAACTCTAGGCCTTTTTGTGACTAGAGGGAGGGACGCGTTATATTTCGCAAATGTATAATCAGTTCGTATTTAATCACTAAGCAAATGGTATGCAGAATAAAAATGACAGAAATAAAAAAACTACAATGAAACTTTTTATAGGTTTCATAAGTCCAAAATATGCTTTCGTTTCAGTCTTTAAACATATAGCCTTATCTGAAAGGTGATTCGCATGCTCGCATAGGTAGTACACAGGAAGTGCGGATTGTTTGATTAATTAGTGTTTCCGAGAGCGTCATTGTTAATGTCGTTAACATTGTTAATGTCGTAATGCCGTAAGTGTAGTTCATGTTTGTGCCGCGGGATGTGATCTTCACCCGCTGGATGATGAGATCTGGTGCCGACATACAAATCTGCTTTCGGGGTTATCCTTACCCAGTATCCTCACCAACAGGGGGCACCATCCCAGCGGGGACAAGCACTACGCTCCCGACTGGTCTCTCGACATGTATGGTAATGTAGTCCACGTTATGTCGCACTTATCACGGCGCGCATAACTATTGGATTTGGCGCGCGAGCATCAAGACAGCGCGCTCTAGCGGGAATCGGCGGCGGCAGCGGCAAGCCGTGGGCACGGTCCGGCAGGCTCGAGGCTTGGAGCGAGTCTCGCCGTCTAGCATCGGCCCTTTATAGGGAGCCGGTCGACATCCCTGGGGCAGTCTGGAGAGAGCCCCGAGAGAGCCACGAGTGGCGGTACGCGTCCAGTCCAGAGAACCAGCAGCCAGATGTCAATCGTCGTGGGGCGACGATCCCAGCCAACGTCAGCGGGAAACGTCCAGGAGCCGGCCGTGTAGGGAAGCAGGGCATTGGAGATTGCCCGGGACTGGCAATGTGGCTGGCTATATTTGTAATGAATGAATTAATAAATTGTTGTTAAGTTAGCGTGCGGTTTTCATTTATGGACATAACAGTCCATGTGTGTGTAAGGAGTGAGAATAGGACAAAAAAAATAGGAAGGAAAGATAGAACGCATTCCGTGGCCCGTTTGTTGCTCCGGCATTTACCTGGTCCTGATCGGAGAAACCAAGGAAAACTACCGATCAGAGCATCCGGTGGGTGGAATTCTCCTCCAGTCGGCGATTACATTCGACCTAGCTGAAAAGCTAGTGTCGAAAATCTTGCCACCATCGAAACTCAAACCCTAGGACTTCCCGGTCAGAGGCACTGCAATGACATCAATTGATGCAATGTACAACGTAAGCCGGTAGGAAGTACACAAAATTTTTCCATCGTTACTAGCGAACGGGGTACAGAAGGGTACCGCACTCCCTTCGTCCAAAGTGACGCGCTTGTCTCAGCCTGTTCTTTCAGTCTTCCAAGCATAGAATACTTATGTCCTGTTTTCGTATTACAGATTACCGGATAATATACAACGCCCGAGGATTAATATTTCTAATCCACAGAGACTTTTTCTCTGCGCTCAGTTCGTTTGCAAGTACTTCAGCAGAGAAGGTGGGTTTATGAAACACCCTATTTTCTCACCTCGTATATTGGAAACCATCTGATACAAAATAAAGCTATTATCATGAAATTATGCAAAAATGTTTTCATTTTCTATCTTTGAGGTAACATAATTCCAG
This sequence comes from Acheta domesticus, assembly GCA_031308135.1. Classification (NCBI taxonomy): domain Eukaryota; kingdom Metazoa; phylum Arthropoda; class Insecta; order Orthoptera; family Gryllidae; genus Acheta; species Acheta domesticus. Next base: position 90,469,849 of record JAHLJT010002406.1, on the reverse strand, counting down.
AATGGATATTTGTCACTGGTACTGTTGATTAAGAATAAAAGAGCAAAACGTAGGTCCCCAAAAATAGAGGTAATATGGCACAATGCGGAAAATAACACACTCAGTAAGTATGCAATGTTTTTTTCTTAAATCTTTACCCTAATCTTATTCAGATCATTCCAGACTCTACGAATTCTTTTAGAGGATAAGTCATTATTTATTCGGACACCATCTCTGCTGACTACCATCAACCTGCGCATAAAAGAATTGAGGTGATAATATGGAACGCAACAGTGTGCAAGTCTCAGTATACCATTGGCTTTACAGTATGATCTCAAAACGTTTTGTTTATGAATTTTCTTATTTGTAGCAAAAAAAGTTAAAGCCATTTACCCTCTACAATTGAGTGATGTGTTGCAATATATTTCATCTTACTGATGAATTAAACTAACTCTGGTGTTTCAAAACTTTTTTAACAGTGCTAAAACAACTTGCTGCAACTCCAAGCGCAGCTCTTAACAAAATGAGGGGCACGCTGAGGAGAAACTGTAAAGAAGGAACGGTAGAACTGACAATAAATAGTGCGAGTGGCCTAGCAGATAATCTAATCCAACACTGTTCCACATATCCACCTTGTCCTCTTTCAGCTTGTTCTGGATTTTCAAACGAAAACCTGATTGATGTACGTCATTTTAACCATTTCCTTAGTGTTTTAGGCACAGATTGATGGTTCTCATATATAATAACCTCTGTGCCAACACGAAAGCCACCCATGTTGATTTACTTCGATCGTAAGAATCTTTCTGCATTATTATAGAAGAATGATTATAAAAAAATAATAGTTAAAGTTTCTTTTAATACAACTAATTCAATATGAGAAAAATTATGCAGTAGTTCTTTTCTACTAGGGCACTTTTCTACTGCGCCATTGAACTACGAGGCATATAACCCCATAATTGGTTTTATTTGTTTTAATTTCCATCGAATGTTCACCTGGTCGGATTTTACCTAATCGCCGATTAAACTGTGGAAAGCCTCGCGACGTGCCGCAACTCTAGCAGATTTCGAGCTGATCGCAACGTGTAAACGTAGTGATGCCGAAGATCGATGCATTATCACGCGCAGAATAAGCAGACAGTGTCTCTCTTCTCTTTCACAATGACCTACATTGTTTTTCACTGTCCACCTATTTACTGAAGCACTACACTGACAATAGCGACTACTTTGCCAATATATGCTTACCGTTGTGAGCCCAACAGCGATTGATGTCGGAGGGAGTTAATGATATTTACCCAGTGGCATACCCAGGGGGACGAAACAAAATAATAAAAGTACAGAGAGAGAGAGAGAGAGAGAGAGAGAGAAATGCAATATCCTAATGCAAACTGCGCTGGAAATATTGTACTAACTACAAAATAGAGCGAAGTTTCCGGTAACATTTTTAAACAACTCTTGAAGCTTTCAGTTGGAGAGAAGAGGTACCACTAAATTGGTGAGGAGCTCTCATTAGAAAATTTCAAATTAAATGCCTCAAACTGGTTAAGGTTAAAATTATATGATTATAGCAGATGTAAAACGCTGGGAGGAGGGACAACATTTCCTCTTGGCTATGAACCAACGCCCAACGTTTACTTCACGTAACATATCACATAAATGTCGAACTTATATTGTTTTCCAGATTGTCTGTATCACTAATTGGTACAGCGAGAGACGCCTAATATTCGTTTCATACCGCAGTCCCATTTCAAAAAATGAACAAATAAATAAAGCACCGAAAAATAGCAAACAGAAAACAGCCAAAACATGAAGTGTGGAATATAGCATGCCAGACAATTTGACGCGAAACTTCTGGGAAATGCTATTAGCCGGTGGAGAGGGGGTTCGTCTGGGAAAACCGCACGTAACATTACATGCAACCAAAACACGTTAAAATAATTTGGGTTATTCACTATATCAAAAAAAATATATTGCCTTCAAAATTCTGGCTTGAAATGGTAAACACTCATTTTGTTACCTAATAACGGTACTCTGCAGGATTGTTTATTTATCCTTCAGTGGTTGAATACTGAATTCAAATACACAACCTTCGAATCGTAGCAGCGATCTTTGTGTCGGCACCCAAAACAGCATTGGTTCGCGACTTACATCACGGTCTCTGCTGTGTTAGTTGTTGTATTGGCCATCAGCAAAGGCAGCTTATAAAGCATGAGGCATAGCAAGGCAAGTCACCGCATACGCAGCTTTACGTAACAGAGCGGCTCAATGTCTCAACCAGCGGCGGAGATATCGAGAGCTACTCACTTTACAAGCCGACGTGTATGATACATAAAATAAAACCACGCCGGCTGAGGGCCGGTTTTTCGTGTGCACGTCCCTCCGAAATCATAGTAGTATTGCTGGGAACGTACGAGATGAGAAAATCAATGAATGTTTCTACACAACCCGTATTTCGCATTTAAATCCCCTAAGGGGCCTAAGAAACCTTTCAAAAATATTATTTCTATGTTAGAATGACAGTGTAACTAGACATAAATCATTTGGTTGAGGGGAACTTTTTACTATCTTATCCGAGGGTACCCTTTGGCGATAGGCCTCTGATCAGCCGATTATACGCCCTCATCGCACCCAATCGAATCTAAGCTCGAGCATGTTTAATTCGCACGCTTTCGAGAGTGCATTAAATACTGCACATTCGCGCGGAAATATAAAAACTGGGGAACGAAAGGTACTACAAACATGCAAAAAAGCAAGTTTCGTTACTTGGCCAATAGCGACTCGGAACTCTGACAGTGACATTAAATTCCATGGAACCTCAGACACGCCACTGATTCCCTAAAATCGTCGCATTCATTTCAAAAGGTTTTGAAGGTCCAAAACGAACAGTTGCTTCCAGAGGACCTATATTTTTCCTAATGGCAACAGTTTTTTAATCCCGCCAGTGTTCATAAATCTGAGCTATTAAATCAACGTCCGCCAAACAGATGTATTCTCTACACATGCATGTATTCTCTGCTCGTGATTGGCACGCGAAAGGACGAGCCGTTTTCTGCGTTTGTGTTTCGCACGGAATTGTAACCACAAATAATACGTAAGAAACGAACAAGTTATTTCTAAACCCATTCTTAACAATTTTAGTTCTTAAGTCAATACATAAATGATTTTCTGGGATGACAATATTTCTTCTTGTATTAAGATGCTGTCCGAATCTAGTCCTGCTAAGATGTTATGTTATCCAGCAAGAAGAAACATCGCCTTCACATGTGAACCTTTCACTTCACTTCACTTCACTTCACGCCTTCAAATACCTCTTCCAAAACCTATAGTCTATTTTGACGCATAAACAATCTTTTCGGGCCAGACTTAATTACACAGACAGTTTGCGATCGACAAAAGGAAAGTCAGCTCGAATCTCAGAGATCTCTTCCAGTACCTCGATTGCGGCCACATCACTGAAGAAAGTGTCTGCAGTTGACACAAGAGCATGTGCATTGACAGCTTAACCACTGGACCCCGGTATTCTTTTTAGACAACACTAGAAGCTTTCTGCATTAGATCGTAACAGGGTCAGGAGACATTTAGAACAAAACCTGCCTTGCAAGGTGCAGGAGACTGTTGTGATGGTTTTTGGAGCAATTTCTTGGTGACAAAACACTTAATGAACAGTGATCAGAGTACTTTTCATTTTGCTTGCAAGTGCTGCTACACTTTGTATTTACTAGTGGGAGACAAAAAGAAACTTGTGTTCTTTTCTCGAACTTTTTTGTTTCTGCATGGAGAAAGGATCACGTTTCGTGTTTGTATACTGAAAAAGAAAGTTAATAACAAGAAAAGTAATATAACCTAACAAAAGTTTGATACTATTTCGCAGTGTACCTTTGGAACCTTACTAGTCCTACCTACGTGCCTTACTTTGATTTCGTTGGGTGAAGAGAAGAAGCATCACCTGATCACGCACATGGCGCTTTCGGAGATGACTGAATTGCCTCCCCGGTCACGACGCAATAGGAGGTAAATTTAATGCCCCGGCCCAACATTAAGAAAGGCTGTATTGGGGAAGTATGTTCCACAAAAACCTTTCAACCACAAAAGAGAGACTTCTTTCACATTTTTGTCGAACACTTTTAAGCAGCCAAGAAAATGCATAGGGGGGTTCACTTTCACCAAAATGTTACCCAAAATTTGGTTGCATGCCAAAACGTGTTACTAGGAACGAAATGCGTTACCCATATAAGCGTCGGCATTATTGCGAGTTGAGGCAGAGCCGGCCTAATTGAACGGAGCGAGCTAGACGGGCACCGCGGACAGGGCACGCGAGGCGGGCAGTACTGTTTAATAGCCGTATCCGATAAATATCCTGGCGACGTCAAGTAATCAGTGAAATAAAATATCCAGTAATCAAGAAATAAAATATCCAGGGAAAAAATTTACTCTTATGGACATGAAATAGTATCTACAGAAAAAATGCTACATTCCGTTACTTATTGACCTTAACTCGACATGTTTCTAAATTTGTGAGACTAATTACACTGCCTACTCCCCTGCACCTACATAAAAATCGTTGAGGTAGTACAAGTTTCAATGCCCTGGGATAATGTGCCTGACAAAACGTATTACATGCACTTGATTTATGGTGTATGTGTGCACTTTTCCCAGACAGACGTGGAATGGGATCAATAGTACACTCATGATTCACATTTTTTTAAATTATGCGTACACTTATCGTCAATGCCTTTTACATTAATTGCTGGAGCAGCGATGCCCCTGAAAGTCAACCAATGTCAAATCGCCCGTTTTAGGGCAGATCGCGTTACAATGAATGTCGAGGGGAGAGGGGTCTGCCGTTTGTTTTCAGAGATAACGCCTCTTGCTGCAACAGTGAACCTCTGTGTGGTTGAATGTGAGCAATCCCAGACCTATTGCGCAATGGAAACTGTTAGTCCGAAAACAACTAGCGTTCGGAGCACGTACGACAGAAGCTGAATGTCCACACGATTGGTTTATTGTCGTCGGAATTCAGCAACTAACTGCACACGAACGTGCTGTGCGTTGTCGATTAAGTCGAAACTATGTACGAAGAGTAAAAGAGTACTCAATGTAAAATTCTCAATTTGACAATACTAGGTCACAAAATGTAGGAAAAAATCTGTATTAACTGTTGTAAAGCCTACTTCAGTCGCCATAAAATTCTTTCTTACTACCCTATTTACAATGTACTACTATTCATGACAGTCGAAGTCATAACCATTAAATCTGCATCCCATGAATCATGAAATGAATTTTACTGACACTGAATGACGAAACTATAAAATTAAAAAAAGGAACTTCTGCTCGTAGCCGTCTTTCAGTCGTCTTTCGGACATGTCTGGTGGGTGCACGCACGTTTAATCCATTTTATTTCAAATCCAATTGTATTTGAAATAGCGTGGTCTTCCTTTGGAATCTATAACTTCATTCAACAATTCTTCTGGCCACGTGCTGAAACATCTTTGTGAACACAGGTGATCCCATTGCCGTTTGCTCTTCAATTATCTTCCAAATCAAGCCTAATCGTCTGCCTCCCTCATAGCCTTCCAGCCGGGGGATTTCATAAGGGTTTCTTACTGTACTCCACTGCCTAGTTACAGTCTGTAGAAGGCCCAAGACGTTCCAAGTGCATCACTGCGGCTGCGACTCTAATACAGCCTTCAATAATTATCTTTAAATATATATGTGTCCGGGGAGGAAACGTCGAAACTTCGAAAATAAGTTCGTAAGACAATTCTATGCATATTTTGTCTAATAAAGTACGTGGATATTCAGAACGGTTGAGCCGCAATGAGCACTCAAAAGTTGGTTTGAAAAAATGATTTTTAGCAAAAATTTGCATTACGGAAACATAGAAACACTCCAGAAACATGTAAATTGTTTATTATTTACAAAAGAAATTAGTATATTTGCTTAGTTAGAAAAATTAAGCGAGAAAGAAAAAAGCAGTCGAATCGTGTAAATTGGATGCTTTTTTTATTTCTCGCTTTTATTAATTTTTGTTTTCTGAACAAATATATTCATTTCTTTTGTAAATAATAAACAATTTGTTTCTGAAGTGTTTCTATTCTTCTATAATGCAAATTTTTGCTTAAAAATCAATTTTTCAAGCCAACTTTTGAGTGCTTATTGCGGCTCAACCATTCGGAATATCCACATAGTTTATTGGACAAAATATGCTTAGAATTGTCTTAAGAGCTTATTTTCGAAGCTTCGACGTCACTTCCCCGGACATCCGGTATAAAGAAGGTCTCAAAGAAACGTTTCTCACATCGTAATCTTCGGGAAGAGACCTTCGTGAACATTCTATTACATTTTTGTTGGTCCGGCGCTTGTCGATGTTACCTCCCATGCTCAGAGACGAGCAGAATTTGTAACTAAATGTGAATGAGAGGGACAGAGAGACAGAGACAGACTGCGACAGGGACCGAGAGAGACGGAGACAAAAAGAGAGAGAGAAAGAGGGAGGGACCGAGAGAAAGATAGATGGAAGGGGAAAGAGAGAGACGAAGGACAGAGATATTTTTCCTGTACATACGATTAAAGATGTTATGAGTCGGTTGAATATAAAATCTACTCCAGGTTGCAAAACCAACTACCTGAGGAGCACATCTAGGGACTGTCGGTGCCTCTACAATACTTTGCGCAAAATGTGGGCTGTTCTAAATAAAACAATTTCTTGCACTCTCCAGCCTTTTAAGTTACCTGGGAGTTTAGCCAAGTTCTTACACAAATTTTGCGGAAGAAATCTCAGAGCTCCGATGAATATCGAAATGATCTGTGTTTTTTCGCCCCACATTCGGCTGATCTCCATTTCCAAACTCTTGTATTTAAGACGTTCCTCTGTCTCCTTGGTTACGACGTCTTGATCGCAAGGCACAGCAACAGCTACAAGTAGACACGATTTGACCTTCTTGAACACCAATTGACTCGACTAATTAGCTTTCATACGTCGAGGCGTCATTTTGGCACTAAATTTCAAGGAAGAGAAATGAGGGAGATGCATTCCATTACGGAAAAAAAACAAAAAATGAAATTCCAAGGTTCAACATCAAGTACTTGCAGGCAAGGTTATTACTCCCGTCAACGACAGACAAACCACTCATCGCATGAAGTACCATTAATCACTGTCGCTCGCAAGCGGGATGGGACTGTTCAATAAAATCGGAATGCTTCGTTCTGCTAAATCGATCACGGAGATTAAAACATTTAAAGATGTACTTTCAAATCAAAAATAAAACATACAGACTTGAAGTATACAGACGAACAGATTTCAGTTCATATCAAATGCTACACAGACCCGTACGAACACTTCTCTTTGTTATCGTTATTCAAAAGACTAGTCATGTGAAAGCCAACATTAAGAAGGCCCGGTATTGCACACGAATAAACTTTTTATCGTTTATAAGCGAATATAAACATTAAATCCTTGACACTAAATCTCAGATATCAAATTACCAATTCAACAGCACACAGAATTCGGGATTTTGCAAGCTACCTCATTTCTTCTTCTTCCTACCTTTCTTCTTCCCAGTCTCGGATACTTCCAGGGTCCGCAAGGCCACCTCACCGACGTATGCCAATTAAAGCGGGGTGAGTTAGGACGGGATGTCCTCCCCCAAGGCGCACCGGTACGGATTGGGAAGGTGTACAGAATGATGATGAAAAAAATTGTGCACGTTGTATAAGCTACTCCGGCATTCGCATAGAAGTGATCAGGAAAACCAAACACTAATCAGAGCGGTCTCTCTCTCTCTACAAAAACTAATCAGAGCGGTCTCTCTCTCTCTCTCTCTCTCTCTCTCTCTCTCTCTCTCTCTACAAAAACTAATCAGAGCGGTCTCTCTCTCTCTCTACAAAAACTAATCAGAGCGGTCTCTCTCTCTCTCTACAAAAACTAATCAGAGCGGTCTCTCTCTCTCTCTACAAAAAACTAATCAGAGCGGTCTCTCTCTCTCTCTACAAAAACTAATCAGAGCGGTCTCTCTCTCTCTCTACAAAAACTAATCAGAGCGGTCTCTCTCTCTCTCTACAAAAACTAATCAGAGCGGTCTCTCTCTCTCTCTACAAAAAACTAATCAGAGCGGTCTCTCTCTCTCTCTACAAAAACTAATCAGAGCGGTCTCTCTCTCTCTACAAAAACTAATCAGAGCGGTCTCTCTCTCTCTCTACAAAAACTAATCAGAGCGGTCTCTCTCTCTCTACAAAAACTAATCAGAGCGGTCTCTCTCTCTCTACAAAAACTAATCAGAGCGGTCTCTCTCTACAAAACTAATCAGAGCGGTCTCTCTGCAAATTCGAATACTGCAGGCGTCACAAATCCGCCTAAATGTTTAACACATCAAGAAAATGTCTTAAATCCGCAATCTTCCAAACACATACATCGAGTCCTCAAGGCGTTATTAGTATTGGTTGCAAGTCTCTACCTACCCGTGCGAAACAGTCGGAGTTCCCAGAAGTGTAAAACTCCCAAAAATAGGATAGAATGTGGAGAAAGTTCTCATTTTGTAAATTACAACCGAAGGATCATCTACTCTTTGATCCCCTAAAACTAGAAGAACCTAGAATACACCTTTTCCGAATAATCCACGATCGAGTGCGGAGAAGAATTTATTTTCATAGAAATTAACGTGCCTGATCTAAGCCTTATACAGTCGAACTTGCTTAGTGTGAAACGTGTATAATGAGGAAATCTATCTAATGTGAACAAGAATCGCGGTCCTGTCAAATGTAAATTCCCTGTTACATTGCATAATGCGGAATCTTGCCTAACACGAAAAAAAAAAAAAAAACCTACTAGTCCCTTGAGAATCCGCTTTGAGCAAGTTTTACTGTTCAGTATACGAGTAACCTACGTCCGTCACTCACGGAGAGACCACTTCCGCTCCACCAATGAAAAAAAACAAACAAGCACCCCAATATTCTCAATGATGGTTTTTAAATGTTTTTAACTAACCAAACCCGTTTTGGGTGACTTATTATTCCGAGAGATGTGATCAAGAGCTCATTCGATTCCTCTCGATAAGACAAATTAATTGGCATAATTCTTGGTCAGTTCCCCCTAGGATATTATACAAGAATTCTACAAAAACATCTTTTTGATGGTTTCACTGTACCTGAAGTACATTGGTGACGCACAACTCTGAATTACTGTTCTCTCTTTCCAGTATTTGCATCAATCTGCATCGTTATTCATTCGATTGACGAAAATTAACCTACGAGTGGTGCAATTCTACGACCAAAATAAATTTTGCAACGAAACAAAACATTATACATGAATTTTAACCTACACTCTGTGTAACTTTGTATGCCTAAAAATGGATGACAGAAGCAACTAACATGTATAAATGTATTAGTTATGTTTAATCGGTCATTTAAGTAAATCTGCAATCTTCAATATTTAATAAAATATTTATATATATATATATATATATATATATATATATATATATAATGTGTATATGCATTTGCGTGCGTCAAAGCCAAGATAATCCTATTAACAAGCTTGTCATTTGGATGATGACATCTTGTGTAAGGATTGTGATACTGGTGAGATAAATTATATTGTCTTATGAAAACATGCGAGAAAGTTTGTGTTATGTAGCACCACTAGATTTATTATTAATATTTGAATTTGTTTCATTGCCCTATTGACGCGTCTCATTTCACATCACATCGCAGTCGTCTAGGATTGGTGTCGTTGATAAGCAAAACACCCTTTCTAGAACTACGATATTTGCAACATCATGATATAAACGCATTATGATCCTCAATACTACAAATATCTCCATTGTGTTCTCTGTTGTAATTAGAAGAAGAGCGTACACTAAATTTTTCCAAATCCACGTAAAACACCAGGCCTACATGACGTTGCAGGCGCTAGACATCAATGAAAGGTACTATTTGTCTCAAATGTTTTTCCTATTGCACCGATTAGTTAATTACATCAAATCCCCCTAGATTAAGGTTTATTGACTCCCACACAAATTTCACAACCAGAAATGCCAACCACATTTCATTAATGTACGTTCATATAACCCTCATGATGCAATTAGGTATAGACTAATACAGAAACTTAGGGTGCAACAGAATTCCCTAATATTAACCGATTTGAAACAAAGGAAGATCCTTGAAACTTTTTAGACGCAACACTCACAACACCCACGCTCCGTCAATGACAATAACACAAAGCAGACAAAGGTGTTGTAAGTCAATGACCTCGATAAGCCGCTATGTGACGCTCCACTTCAGTTCCATCGGCTGAACTGGCATCGCTCGTCTTGCAGGCCGTCGACCTTATCTGCGCGCCCGCTGTCGAGCTACTATCGGCGGAAATCCAACGTTGGATCGGCAACATCGCTATGCGACAAAAACTAATTCCACTCATTGCTCCGAAAAATAGCACACTGCTCAGTTTCTCAATTCGGATTTTCAATTGGACGTTTCACATGCACTTTATTCCTTCGTTAAAGATCCAATTCGCATTTGCATAAGAATTAGACCGTTATTCCTCTGTTCGTGTACGGATTCACAATTGGTCAATTCAATAAACTGAGCAGTTTATAGATGCAACGGCAGGGATCATCAATAACTTAAGATTGAGCGTTGAATGCAGAGAGTGCCTCGCACAATATTTGCATGTCAGTAACGGTACATCCTGAATCAAAGATAATAAAGCACTGTCATAACTGGATTGAAATCTATTAAAAGGACCAAATACTACTAAGCCGTTCCTATCCATAACGGAACAATTTACAAATATCCATTTCTTTTGCAACCTCGCACTGCATGTAAATCCCATTTAGACTATTCTCTTTATATGTAGCAAGGTTAAGATATAATTTTCTATAAATCAGAAAAGCGAGTGATAGATTAAAAGTGACTACCATTCCTAGGTATTCAATAAATAACTAAATTAATGAATTGACTGGCTGAAAATATGATTGGCATTTTTTCCATCCACTTTAAACGATTTGCCTTTCATCTTACACCACCAATTCGTATGTGCTCAACCCGTTTTGTCAGCTTAAAAACTTCAGAACACTTAACCCCTAACAGAAAATCAGTTTGTATCAAAATCAGACTGGGGCAGATTGCAAAGGACGAAAATAAAGATGTATCGCCTCGCTCACATTATTTTAAGAGCGTAGAAAATGTTATGTACGTGAATTATGAATCGGCATGAAACTGTGTGTATGTATATATTTATATGCGTTTGCTTCACAAAAACATTCAACCACAGGAGCGATTACTTCTAGTGTCGCACGAATATTTTAGAGCGACCGAGAAAAAAGAAAAGGGAGGGGGCTGCGATTCAGAATGTTTCTCATAAATGTGTTTTTTTACACAATTTTGTGCGGAGAGTGAGGGCGGGGCGGGGCGGAGCGAAGCGGAAGGAGAGGGCGGGGCGGAGCGGAGCGAAGCGGAAGGAGAGAGCGGGGCGGAGCGGAGCGAAGCGGAAGGAGAGAGCGGGGCGGAGCGGAGCGAAGCGGAAGGAGAGGGCGGGGCGGAGCGGAGCGAAGCGGAAGGAGAGAGCGGGGCGGAGCGGAGCGAAGCGGAAGGAGGGGGCGGGGCGGGGCGGGGCGACGCGGAAGGAGAGGGCAGGGCGGGGCGGAGCGAAGCGGAAGGAGAGGGCGGGGCGGGGCGGAGCGAAGCGGAAGGAGAGGGCGGGACGGAGCGGAGCGAAACGGAAGGAGAGGGCGGGGCGGGGCGGAGCGAAGCGGAAGGAGAAGGCGGGGCGGAGCGGAGCGAAGCGGAAGGAGAAGGCGGGACGGAGCGGAAGGAGAGGGCGGGGCGGAGCGGAGCAAAACGGAAGGAGAGGGCGGGACGGAGCGGAGCGAAGCGGAAGGAGAGGGCGGGGCGGGGCGGAGCGAAGCGGAAGGAGAGGGCGGGGCGGGGCGGAGCGAAGCGGAAGGAGAGGGCGGGGCGGAGCGGAAGGAGAGGGCGGGGCGGAGCGGAGCGAAGCGGAAGGAGAGGGCGGGACGGAGCGGAGCGAAGCGGAAGGAGAGGGCGGGGCGGGGCGGAGCGAAGCGGAAGGAGAGGGCGGGGCGGGGCGAAGCGGAAGGAGAGGGCGGGGCGGGGCGGAGCGAAGCGGAAGGAGAGGGCGGGGCGGAGCGGAAGGAGAGGGCGGGGCGGAGCGGAGCGAAGCGGAAGGAGAGGGCGGGGCGGGGGCGGGGCGGAGCGAAGCGGAAGGAGAGGGCGGGGCGGGGCGGAGCGAAGCGGAAGGAGAGGGCGAGGCGGAGCGAAGCGAAGCGGAAGGAGAGGGCGGGGCGGAACGAAGCGGAGGGTGGAGCGAAGAGGAAGGAGAGGACGGAGGTGCGGACGGAGGTGAAGGAGGGGCGGATCGGGTGGAACGGTAAAAAAAATTCCCGATAACGTAACCAACTATCGGAAAATCCGCTACTATTTTATTCATAAGCATTCATGATTCCAAGAACATTTCTAAGACACGTCCAAACGCAACATTTAGACCAATATTCGAAATACGACCCTAACTCTCAAGGGTAAACCTTTCAGTTATCGAATCACTTCGTAATTCTGTAAGAAAGTGAATCAAAGAATTTAGAGAAGATACATACGCTCAACAAGCGCTAATCATTAATACGCAAATTATAATTGGTAAGAGATAGCCTATTCAAATTCTTTTTAGACCCGAATTGAAACACTGAACATATACAGAACGGCAAGTGATGTGGTATGCTCTCCGCTTCAAGTTTACTCCGAGATACGCATTCGACAGTCGTGGGAATTCTTGGACTACCCAGCTCTCATTTCACTGACAATCGACACTAGTGACTGAGCTTTAAATTACGGAACTCCCACATTTAGTAAGAACCCGAGATTGCAGAATAGAAAGTATTCCAGATCTCTATAAAAATTCAAAAAGATCAAAAAGATTTCGGACAGTCATATTTATAACATTAAAAACTTTTATTTATGGCAACGTTTCGAATGGTTGGTGCACTTTCATCTTCAGGCCAATACAGATGTATGTGACAGCCTTGTAAAAGTATTCCAGATCTCATTTCAGTGTGAAAACTACACCCTCGGAGTTCAAGAATGGAAGAAATATGCATAATCCGGTACTATACGAGTATAACCCACAGAATCATGTGTTTTAAACACGGCTTTTACAACTCTTTAAAAGGGTGATTGTCTCACCTTCTGGTGAAGGCACGGAAAGAACCACCCAAAGACCGGATTGAACGAGATTATAAAACGAAGAAAGCAATGGGAAAGGAAGCGGCTGCCATAGTAGGGGAAACGGTAAAGTAATACTATAGGATGGGAAGGGAAGCGAACAAGGAATGCAATGGAAAGGGAAGCGAACATGGGATGAAATGGGAAGGGTAGAGAACAAGGGATGAAACGGGATGGGACGCGAACAATGGTCGATATTGGAACGGAAGTAAACAAGACAACAAGCTACTTGTCTAAAAGTAACGAGGGAAACCAGAAAAGCACGTGCGCAGAAATCACCGCTCAGACAGTCGACCTCGATACCGACAAGACTTCTAATCTCACTGGTACTTACACGGTTCATACGCTTTCTAGATTTTCAAATTTCCTGACTTTTCCGCGTTGTCCAGTCACAATAAAAATGTTTTCAGTTTTGTTTATAAATTATTTCCGTAATAGATACCTAGCGCACCCTTGCGAGAACTCTCGCATGCTATACCCCACCCACTTCCTTATTTTTCCATTTCCCAATTAAGCCAGTAAAATATATTTTTCTTCAAGACCCTCTTATCCCCCGTCACTTATTCTATATGTCACCTTGTAATTGATAATATAATACACCCTTATCAATACAAACTATTCCCATTTAACTTTATTATCAACAAAGAGGTACACCCGTGTAATTCAATTGCACAGAATACCAAGTAATCAGTAATTTCCCAGATGTAGATTCTACAGGCTCTGAACAGATGGGTTAGAATCGAGAAGCGTTGAACCAGCAAAAATGTAACAGAATGGTCAAGAAGACTGACAGAATGGTATAAAACAGTGAATATTTAAGAATTTATTCATGGATGTGTAACGACTCCGTTTTTAAAGTTTTCACATCTAAAAATTCATTTTGAACTTGATTTTTTTTTTAATTTGTAACATATTGTGTTAATTCTTTTTTTTTAAATGGCACAATATTATTCTACTGTAAATTCTAGACATTTTATAAGTACATTATATTTCTCCTCGCTACAAAAAAAGGTTTGCATAACTTTTAAAATAAGGGTGCTACAGAGATTTGAAAATGTGTCAGCATATTTCGAAAATCCCCTGTGGCAGTTTTCGCAGTCGTGGGTAGGGAGGCGCCGGTAGTGAAAGGGCAACTATTTTGATCAGCGTTGCCAGATGAGTAAATGCATATCCCAGTGCCAACCTTCTAACATCCTGAAACTTTCATCAAAATTCCTGGTATCACTGACAATGGATTTAAATTCAGAAATTGTTGATAACTGTTAGATTTTTAACGCGCACAGGAAGTTCGTTAAACTTAACTCGATATCCAATGAACATTCAATGAACGAAATGGAAGACAAAGACGCTATTTCCTCTTCTACTACATCATGTGTAAGAAAAAGACCATCTTATGTCACCTCAGTTTTCACCAATATCATAAGATATTTGTAATATTGATGTTAGTTTTAAATTAATGAATAAAAAACATTAATCTTAAATCGTACCTCATCAGTTACGGTAAACTTAAAATCCTGGTGTTTTAACGTATGAGGATGTCTTCATCCTGGTAGATGGTATCTTTATTAAAATCCTGGTAAAAGAACCAGGATTCTGGCACGTCTGGCAACACTGATTTGGATATATCAAATTTCATATTTCTCGGAATGAGTATAGCCAGCGACAATCAGCGGTATACTTCGAATTATTTCAAGCTGCACAGCTATTACGGTGTCATCCAATCAGAAGCTTACAAATTACTACAGTGACGTCACTACGCTGACACTCACGATTGGATGACACAGCAACAGCTGATTTACGTCAAGTACAGTTATGTGTAAATCGTCAAGTGCAGTTATGTGTATAATTAAGTTATTCCGGGTCACGGATTCGGTGTTTTTAGACCGTGGACATTATCAAAATAGTCAATCACTAAACACTACTCAAATATATCAGTCATTTTTCATCTCGTTAGAAAGTAAAGGGCAGAGATGTGAATAGTGTTTAATGATTGCATTGTGTCCATGGCGTTACAAATGGCGTATTATATATGTACCGTATTTCAATATTAAGGCCCTGTCGAACGCACAATTACGGACGTCACAGATTTTTCGAAATATTCTGAAATAAACAACGTTGCACACAATTTACAACCAGAGCGCCATTTTCACAAAAAATAACGTGTTTTTAATCAAAATTGTCTGAAATAATATTGATATGTCATTTTGTAAAGGTTTCTAGTTTTCGAAGTGGAGAAATGAACAAAGAAAAAAAAGTTATAAAATTATAATTGCAGTCGAAAACTAAATATTTCGACTTTCGACATCTGCTTGAGAATATTTTCTATTGAAAAAGGACACATTTATATTCACTGAATTGTCTGTCCCTTTTCAATACAAAATATTCTTGGTTTAGGAAAATGCCAATGATTTCAAATGCTATTTTATACTGATTAAGCATGCACTAATGGAGTTTAAATTGTTTGTCATTCAATATTTATAATTAAAAGTTTTGTAATTATAAATTTGAATAATAAAATGCGCGTAAAACAATAATATGACTGTTTCTTTGGTTGCAAATATTATCAAAATAAGCCACTAAGTATTATTTGTCGTGTTCATAGTTTTAGAAGATGTCATATCTGAGTATCCAAATTTAATAGATGGCGTCACTTTGAATTCATATATTTAATATGAAATATTTATAACAAAATTTATTAAAAACAATAAAATTTCATATTAATGTCTACTTATAAGCATTTCTCACAAAATAGGAAAAATTTAACAATCATCAATTTTTATTGACCAAAAAGAATTGCAAGTATTTACATAAATTCCCCGACTTTTCCAGAAATTAATATTTCCCTGACATTTCCAGGTTTTTCAGGTTTATATGAACCATGAACACAGCAAGCAAATGTGGAAATAAGTGGGATGGAACCTGGGAGCATATACTAAGGAGTCATTTCTCTTTGTTGCGACTTTCCAGTGTGTGGGGTGCTCCTGCATCATGGATGCTGGAAACGATGACTTTCTTACTGCCTGCCAAATGGTCACGAGTTTATTATAGCAATATAAATAGTTTTCTAGGTACTGAAGCATTCACCTGAACTACGCTTTCTCGCTTGTTTCACGAAGAAAATTCTTCAAATACGAGTAGCTACAAATGAAGACATGTCCCTAGAGGCAAAGTTCCAGCAGACTAATGCAAAATGAGAGAGCTTTAAAGACGCAAAAGACTAATATAGCAAGACAGAAACTTCAACGGAGTAATTGTAAAATACGACTTGATTAAAGATATGCTGCGCTGTGGCAGGCTCGGAAATGCAAATCTGAGATTGGTAATAGATTTCGGTCAATGGAGTCAATGGAGCGATTTTTTGACATTCATTCATTAATATCAAACCAAATTGGGCCATGGTTGGTAACAAAGGATTCATATATTACAAACGTTGGAAACTCGAGAATGTTCGCATGATACCAATGTGTTTACGTGCTAACTAGAATGCTAGAAACGTACACTTTAAAACTTCCTTTTTAAGAAATATTATTTATATGTGTAATTACGTTATTACAATATGGTTGTTAGCACATTTTTCTCGGCGCGGTGAAAAGTTCCTGTGACTTCCGCCCACCTGGGCACTCTTTGTGGCACTCCCGCCAAATTATGGGAGTTCCATGCTGCACCAGTGTGTTATGGGGGTGCCAACTCCAAAGTTCGCACGTCCCACTTAAAAAAATAATTAATTAATTAAGAAATTAATTAATCATTGTTCCCCCGCGCCTCTAAGCATGGGGCTTTTTCTTCCGCCGCGCGACTTCACCCACGCCGCCGACACCGATGACGTCACGTCGACATCACCACCGCCACCGCCGCCGACGTTGCCGCCGGGGCCGGCGCCGCTGCCACCACCACCACCGTCGCCGCCCGTATCTCCCCTCGCCTCCGTCCGTCCGCCCCTCCCCCGGTCGGCCGGCTAACCACCCCCTGCCATGCGCCCGGTGTCATTCTCGGGGAGGTGGTCAGAGCTGGCGTGGTTAGCGGGGAGAGTGCTGGGTGGAGTTGGGCAACGACGGAACGGGCAGTGCGGTGGGCAGCTTATCGCTCCACACGGGAATGCTCAAAAACTTTGGCGTGAAGCATTCCAGTCGGCGAAGGGCATTTTTTCTATGTGCATTGAGACCCTCTACTAGACAGCTGTGTAAAAAGGAGGAGCTGTGGTACTATGAGAGTAGTCTGGTTTGAAAAATCTAGGCATGTGTGCCTCGTAACCTTCAATACATTCTGCAATGTTTACACTAATTTAATTTTTCTTATTGTATCAGTCAGGTAGCCTCGCCTAGTAAGTGTGTACCTTTCATTTTGTGTTTTCATAGCAATGCAAGAGTTTTGTGAAATTGTTAAAGTTTTTTGTATTCTTTGACAATGGTTTATGACGAGTTCGATGAAAACGTAATGAAAGTAAGCAATGTGAGGTCTTTAAAATTCGGTAGGTATAGTCTGACAGTTAACAACCGTTCAATGTCTTAATTCACACGCATACATATTCTCATCTGCTTTTCGCCACGATTCACATCAATTCTTACAATTTTAGTAACGGTGTTGGAACAATGTAAATCATTCGTGAAAACTATCCCCAACCTGCACGCATTGAACTGACAAGGTATTATGAGCCGGCAATCCAGCCCATGGTTGGTGAAAGAACCCTTTTCCTCAACGCGATGTAGTTTTCAACAATGCTCAACAATTTTTAGAACTTGGCTATTGGCCGGAACGGACAATAGCATTATATCTGTAATTTTTTCTTCAGCTTACAATAACTCGTTTTCCTGTCACGGAACAATAATGCTTTCAGATCGAAATGGAAATTAAAAAATGAGTGGAAGCGACAAGATACTGAAATGTCATTTTACCATTGTTTCACCCCACTTGCAGCTCTTTTTACAGTACATACATAAAATATAGTATGCAATGTATTTAAATGCGAAAAAGAAGAGATGTATCCATAACCAAAGAATTAACAAAAACTTCCACAAGATATGGAAGAATATCAGAGCAGGAATGCCCGAAAAAAAAAAAACAACAACAACAACAAATGGGCAGGTCTTTGATTCTCCCGTTTTACTTTGACACCCGCAGTTCAAAATATGTTTATTTTAAACTTTCACAATAATTTTGACGCACGGTATATTTTACAATATCAATACTCGAACCACGAGTGCAAATTATCTCATCGACATCAAATTCACGAACCCGACATTTGTTCCTCCTCAAAACGATTTCCTCTCTACATTTCTCTGAGAACCCATCTCCACCACCGGGCAACCTCATTTATTTCCCTAACCGAATAATTACTACTAAAATTCCGTTTGCAAACAATACTTTTTTTAACTTTTTCTTCTCGGAGGCTTTTTCCGCAGTGTACCGCGAGGCCAACTCATCTCAAAGCGGTCTCACCTAGCTCGAAGACCAGGGGGAAGCGCTGTCCCACCCAATCCTTGGGGGCCGAAGGTATGAAACGCGCTCATTAAACGGGACGGGTCGAAGCGCTCGTTACGGACGTCGTTATCGGCGAGCGGACGGGACGGGACGGCGGACGGCCGCGGCATCAATAGCCGGCGATAATGCGACCTCTCCGCGTTTCGGCCACGCAGCGACGGAGCGAAGTGGAGGTGGGGAGGTGCTCCGTCAACAACCGGAACGCCCGACGCCATCGCCCCCCCCCCCGTCCCTCTCGCGCGCTCCACTCACCTTCCTCCCACTTTCGCGGTCGACTGATCTCGGCCCGGAAGAGGGTTGCTCGGGAGTCCATTGGAATCAGTCGGCGTCATGAAATCCCAAAGAAACCGTGAAGTGATACTGGCAACCCAGACAATAATGAAACAAGACCAGTAGGGATACAGAATTGTGAGATTACCATGAGGAGAGTATTTAATTAATGATCCTCTTCTGAGCTCTAATCTGAGAATGGCCTGCTGAATAGAAGATAATCGTGATTGCATGAATAAATGAAAATGGGAGACACGGTGTATAGAAGATTTACTCAACTATCTACCTTTCCTACCACTTATTCTACGTAGTCACATTTGAATCCCTCGTAACCAGATATCATAAGTAAGCCTGCCAATCATACGCTACGGGTCGCCCTCGCCATACGCACGATTATAACCAACGACCATACTGCGCACTGGGTCGTTACGGAACGTCACAATGGAGGCATTAAAACATTAATGACAACTTTAAATTCTTTGGGTAGTCGTAGACTTTCATGGTTGGAATCCTGCGAATGCTCTTTGTCCCCGCCCAGCCGCAAAATAACAAAATGCTCAAAAGCATGCCCAGAAGTTCTAAATATCTTTCAATTACCAGAATAATGTATACGAATACCTAGTTAATGTTTGAAGTTAGAATCTAATACTAATTTTCAAAAATCAAAATGGCGGCTGTTGTTTCATTTGCATAATTTATACGTTTTAAACGATTTTTTCCATTATAATTGGAAGTTTTATTACTTAATTTATAAAATTCTTAAGAAACATACTACAAGTGCATTAAGTTATGCAATCATTTTATTACAAAGACATATTTAAGACATATTTCAAACATTTGAATAATTATTTTCTTAACAAAGAAAGAAAAAATCATATGTAAAGTCAAATTCGACAATAATGATTAAAAACGTTAAAAAATCTAAATTACCGCAACATACTTTATAAATACGCTTAAATATTTTTTTATAAATAAGTTTTGTTACCAATAAACTTTCATCACTATAATAAAATTGATTTTATCATTAGTTGACAACAGAGAACAATTGAGAAGTTTTGATAGCATAACGAAAGAGCACACTTACATGCTTTTTATTTACATTTTTCTTTGTCTGGCAATAAGATTCGAAGATTCCGACGTTTTATCTCCGAAACATTTTCTTCAATAACTAGCACGATAACCTTTACAGTCTTTATTGCGTGATTCTTGAGCCTCTTCTGATAGCTGACCAATGTGCAGCGTAGCCAACTGCATTATCTCTTAATGAATCAAACGTTTTTTGAAGAGAGCGACGTGCTATGCAGTACGTACGCTGGTTTGCGCTTCAAAAGCTTTAACCGTACTCGGAAGTCACAGGATTAATCCTGGTCAAGAGTTCGAGGCTTTCGAAAATTAAAAACTAGTGTATGAACTCCTTCAGAATGTGCAAATGCCACTGGAAACATGTTATCAAATTACGAACGGTAAATCTCCCAATAATCGCAGGCAATGACCGCTGCGGGCTATATCTACCTGTTGGAATCTACTTTCCATTTCTTTGGGGCTACCGCAATAGAAAACTATTGCTGGCAAAACGCTCTTCAACTGCCGCAAATTATATCTCCAGCTTCTATCTAACCATCTCTCTCTCCTCTTTTCAACCGCTTCAATTTCGAAAATCGCAAAAGTCCTGTTTTTTTCTTTGGTGTTTTTTTTTCTTTTCTTTTTCTTCTTTTCCTTTTTAGAACCCGTCTTTCAACTTCAATGTTGGAGCTAAAGATGTAATTTTAGTGTTCCAATAACGTCTTATTCTTCTCTATAAGAGGTCTTTTACATTATTTCATTTTAACTTTTCACATCAGTTTTCGCTGAAGTATGTGTTATATCGTGAGAATTTGGCAACTCAAGAACTGTTTCTCGCATCCACACACATACGAGTTCTCGTTCAAGAATCTTCGTAAACCTCAGCGCTCGAGTTTAAGTCCCAACTCAAATACTTTTACTTTCTTGCGATGGAGTAAAGAAAGTTATGTAATGTTGCGCGAAAAAAATTGCGGAATTTCGGCAGAAAATCTCTTATTGTCCGGACCTGCTAACGAGAAAGGGGATAAATCTAGTTGCTAAATTTAATGGAAAATCCTCTAACACGTGGTGTAGCCAGAATTCAAGTTTTGTGGGCCCTTGAAAACGAAAATCTCGATTGACGGAGAAACAGTCCGTCCAACTGTCTGTCTGTCTGCCTGCCTGTGAAAAACGCTAGCGGCTAAACCGTTCAGCCGATTTTCTCCAAAATTGATATTTACCAATCGTTCTGATGTCGCGGCCCCTAAAATTTGAAACATATTGTAATAATACTTTACACGAAGCCCCTGGGATATTTTCAAAATTTTCAAACAAATGGCTCCACCGTTTTTGATTAAATTATGTTGTTGGATATTGTTTCTCTCATGTTCAGAGAGAGAAGGGTCTCATGTTCGTTGAAAACCCAATTTTTCGAAAACTGCAAAAGTTCAACATTTTTTGGGCGTCTTCCTACATCTATAATTATGAAGATAGAGATTTTTTCCTTAATGAAATGTTCCTTAAAAATAGATTTTGAAATAAGGTTATGTACAATTTTTCGAAAATGTTCGTATTTTTCGCGTAATTTTGCGTGAAAATGTGGGTGAGAAAGTATATGCTGTTTTAGCACCACTAGTTTTCTTTACACTTTATGTAAAAATTGGCACAGCAAAATATAGTGAATTTAATAATCGAAAGCATTTTCATTTAAATATTTGATTTTACAAAATTTTCAAGAAGATAGGCAGTTTTTCGGACATCTCGCATGTTATTTGGAACGAAGTTAGTAAGTGATGTGGTGGTGGAATGCACGTTTGCAATACAATATCACGTACGCGTTACCGATAATTAATATAAGAAAGTACGTGCTGTTGTAGCACCAATAGTTGCACTTTTTTATACAAAACTATGTGTATCTCTTCGCCATCTGCACCAATCTTAAAAATATTTGAAACAGTACTAGAGTCCTTAGTTCTGACGTTTGCACCAAGTTAGAGCACAAAAGCTTCTAACTTGCCTGGGTTATGTGTGACGTCAGTATAATCATTGTAAAAAAACACTGCTCATCAAAGGAATCCTGGAAACGAATTTTGCCATCGAAATCTCGAACTGGAATTCTTGGATAGGCTAAAACTTTTCCTCTATACTAAGTATCGCCGAGGAAAAGTAAAAATGTGATGCAAATGAGATTTTGCGGAGAAATCTCTTTTGAAATGTTTTAAGGCGATTGACATTAGTAGGTGATGCTACAAACTACAGTGGAGAGGCGTACGATTAGTTGAGGCGAATGAAAGTTTTGTACAATAAAACGGCGTTTGTTAGTTTAAGTAATGATCTGTTGAGTAACTGTTAAAATAGGATTGATTTTCCGTAAGCCTTATTTATAACAGAGTTGATGTGATACTTTCAAATTAGACGGCGGTCGAAGTACACTCCAAGATACTCCACTGAGTGGGTGGCTGGCAGGCAAGGAAAAGGAGTTTGAGAGCGTGAGAAAAGAGGTCGTACGGGATCTTCGTAATGTGAATACCGTTGCGGAACTAATAACTGGGTTTAGTTACATTCGCCATTTTGTGTATCAAGCTTTGAGAATTGAGAAGTAATACTGTAAGTTGGCAATTGTGTTATCGATGTAATAGGCGGACGTGATAAGGACTGCATTGTCAGCAAATAAGGATATTTCAGGTCAGATTGGTTAAAGTATTGTGATATACCAAGTATTCAGGAAAAGAGTAGACAAATGGCAGGTGGTTGCTAGGGGGCTTTATTGAAAAAAGATGAAAGTCGACTTTTTGGGAGGTAAAAAGTTCTGTTGGTTTTGAACGAGTGATGGTTGTAAGCATATGTGCTGTGAAGTTGTAGTCGTTCACTAAAGTAAAATAAATATAAAATTGCTGAGTGGAGTGCAGCCTGGAAGTGATCTAAGTTATTTAGGTGCAACGCCCGCTACTATCAGTCAGAAATTTGGTGATCCAGAAGTGAGAAACTAGCCACAAGCAACGAAAAATCCGCAGCAATCAATAGCCAGAAAAACTTTCACGGAGGTTTCTCGTCCCCCGTATGGCGGGCGGGTCGAGTTGCCCAGATTGTAAATTGGTAAGCAAATGGTAGATTTGATATTCAGTAGCAGTAGTATAAAGAAAAAGCAGATTTGTTACAGTATTCCAGTTACACAATGAACAGAAGTGCCCCTAATACAATACCTTGTGGCACTCCTGCTTTTATGAATAAAGGTCGAGTAGTTCATCAGCACTGAGAAGTCTCTGTTGCTTAAAAAACTACGAAATGTGGAGTATAAATATTGAGAAATACGCAACAGGCGTTATTTATAAAGGTGTTCTGGGTGTTAAATATGGTCAAACGAACGACTTACTCGTAAATGAAGGAATATTGCTGAAGTGTGTTGACGTTTGTGAACGGAGAATGTGATGTGTTCTGCGAGTCGAAGCAAAGGATCTAGTGAGGAGAGTTTTGGGGTAAATCCAAATTGAAATGCGGGAATTGCATTAATGGTTGTAAGAAACTTTAGCGGTCGATAGTGAATTAATTTTTCTAGCAGCTTAGAAAGGGTTGGCAGAAGGGATACTGGGGGATAGGTTTTAGGACTAGAGGGGAACATATCGGGTTTAAGAGTAAGAAATATGGTTGCATGCTTCCGGGATGAGGGGAAGTATCTTGCGCGGAGGCCGGCATTGTAGATTATTAGATAAACAATGGTGATTTTTAATTAAGATTTTTGAGATAAGATTTCAGCTGGTGAGATTAATATGATTGGGTGCGGTACTATTGGAATTTGCTGTGGGTTGAAACTTTCAGAGATTGTTGGTGGTGTTTGTGAATAAGGGAGATGAGTGAATGTGCTGACCAAATTTGTGATAATATTAGATGTTTACCACTAGAGATCTTCCCTCTGATGTTTTGTGCTTTTAAATTAGGTATTTGATTTGAGATATTTTTAATGACTTAATACACTCATTTGCATCTCCCTGAAATTACGTCATTGAGAAGTATTCGAAGTAAGTTTAGCCTTTAAAGGACGTGTATATGCCAAAAAATATTCATTGTGAAAAATATATTCATGGTGCGCAGGAACTAATTATAGTTTTGTAATGAGATCATGTGATATGAAATTTCTGAAACATTTAGTTCCGCAAAATCATTGCAGGTCAGTATTATAATTCAGATGAGATA
Source organism: Acheta domesticus (assembly GCA_031308135.1). Lineage (NCBI taxonomy): Eukaryota > Metazoa > Arthropoda > Insecta > Orthoptera > Gryllidae > Acheta > Acheta domesticus. The sequence continues at coordinate 90,445,666 of JAHLJT010002406.1, read as the reverse complement.
TATAGTGGAATTAAAAGCTTACAACCACATATGCCTCCTCTCCCATATCTAGAGGCATGATTTTTTCATACTGACGATATAAATGACAAACGCTACATTAATGTTATTTCAAGTAAAATTAACTGGAGTCGTTCGGACATAAAATTCGCATGTTGCATTCAAAATACAAATAAAGCGGACCTAAAATTCAAATTCAAAATACAAATGTTGCATCAGGACTACTCGAATTGATTGTCGCCATTTATATTTTTTTCTGAAAACGTAACTCCGTGTTTATAACACTATGTTGCTGCAATAAAGTGAAAATAAAGGTTTACCACCATTTATTTAAATATTATATAACTTCCAATTATAATTAGTTACAAAATTATTATACCTAATTTTTCTGAACGGCGATTCTCAACAAGCAAAAATTAAAGCCAAATTAACGCGTTGCAGCTTATTCTTTTTCGCGAAATTGTACAAAAAATACCGCAAAAAATAATGCCACTAAGCATACCTCACGAAGGACAAATTGTCTTTCATTTCGCATCCTTCGAATTCCTTTCATTTTAAACGCATTTTTCTAATATATGAAACTTCACAATGATGAAAATAGTATTATTTCTCATCATGAAAACAATTATTTAGAGCATTCAAAGTATAGCGTGACGAGAAACTTATTCCATTTTTATTTGCTTTTCTTTTTTTCCCAGTCAGCAGGACATTTAAAATTTCGGGAAAGAGAAAGGGATACGTATTTGAATTTATTGTTAACAAGATACGATAGAGCATGTAAGAAATGCATACACCATGATCACAGTTCAGACCCCAGGCTTAAATTTCCTCCGTTCTTTTGAGCTTTGATATAATCGTAGGACACTTTTGAAGAACACATCGGTCCTCGTCGTTCTAGGCTTCACCCTTGATCGCACTAAATCTCCTACGACATGATGGTCCCTCCTTCAGCTTTTTATTTTCTAGTTGAACGTAATACAAATATATATATATATATATATATATATATATATATATATAGAGAGAGAGAGAGAGAGAGAGAGAGAGAGAGAGAGAGAGTCAATCTCTCACTGGGCGCGCAACACGGACAAAGTGAAAGTGGCGGGCTATAAAACGACCGCCAGAAAAAAGGGAAGGTACGACTCCCCTGTCAATACGTGTACGAACATATACAGTATTTCATTCGTTCGCGAGTCTGTTAATTCTCACTGCTCTGCCGATGACAACACTTTGTCCGAACTCTAAACGTCAACTGCTCTGAAAAGTGAATACTATGTTGAGAAACCAATTCAAACAACAAAAGAAAATAATTCATAGACTTCCCGAGTCAAAACTGAATTTGCACGTCAGATGTGAATGTAAAACGTGCGTTCCTGTTATCGACATGAAGTTCGTCAGCCTGACTCGAAAGGCTAAAATGCAAACAAATTCTCATTACTTGAAGTTGACCATAGCTGTTTATCCGACTGTCCCGATTTTTTTTTTTTATTTTTTACCAAATATCTTCTACAATAACACACAAGACATAACAATGAAAACGAAATCTCACATAGGAGAAAAACAATGAATCTTGCTTACTTTTTGCCTCATATTTAAGTAAAAATTAAATTGCATCCTTGCGTCATTATACAGCAATTAAATACTATTCGCTTATGCCTGCCTTTGCTGATCCACTCTATTGGCAATGTAGCGTCTTTTATTTTTAATTAACTTCATTATGTGAAAATAATGTAAAAGTGCACTCGTTAACGGAGTCTTCTGCATCAGCGGTTGCCCTTTAACTGATAATTGCGCTCTAACCCCATAACCGATTCGCTCTGATCACCTCTACGAAGTCGTGAGTTCGAACTCTCGCCAGCCAGCAGGGGATATCATCGCCACCTCCCGCGGTAAAAACATGCATTACACTTACGAGACTAATGACCTTAGCAGTTGACGCCCGGAATCAATCGATCAACCAGTGGTATTACTGCTGGTTATACGGCACAACACATTTGGAGTTTTATTTTCAGCAATACCAACAAGTCTGTGCTCCAGTGGTGACTGGCATGTACTCAAGTGTTGAAAGGAAAGATCAAAGAGAATGGGTGTTCAGTTCATTTCAAGGATTTCCCCATCAGCCAAGAAAGCACGCAGGATGTACGATCGCGCCATCTACAGAGCTTTATCGACAAACCAAGAGAAACTGTAGATCAGCTTGGGGAGGTCTCTTCCAGACAACAGCCTCTTTATTTCCAGTTATTTCTCTTATGTCGCAAATACGTCGCGGAATTTAATACGCCACGCTGATATACGAGCTCCATTTATGAACTCACTAGCGTAGTCATCTGCGGAGCTCAACACTGGCTCAACGTTTGTCTTTATTTAAACACTTTGGGTGTAGAAGATTCATGAAATTTTGTTTATTCAAATTGCTATTTGTTCGAGTAAATATTTCCTTCACACAGCATTTTTGTAGAGCTATGCTACAACTCATTACACATTTATGGAAAACTACTATCGACCCTATGCAACTTCACATTAATTTAGATTCTATTCAACTTCACATTAATTAGACCTTATGCAAATTCACATTCAGCTAGCGTACCGGATTAATAGGGATATGAACACAGAAATTTCTAGATCGCCCCCTCGTAATTATCCTACATTCGGAATAAACTAACTATTTCTAACAGCAATGTTGTCATCGCTAAGAAGAGCTGAACCACAGAGGGAGACAAACTTACTATTTGCATGTGTAGGGGGTCAATGACAGATAAGCGTAAGACATATTAATGTAGTTTCGAAACAATTCTTTAAATATTTGACGGACACAATCACTCAGATTTTAAACTATCATCTGACTAGAAAATAGAAAAGTAGATTTACATTGTTCTTGATATTTGGTTTAATCAGAGGTGGAATTTCGGATATTTTATTGGGGAGGCAAATTGGGGCGCTATTATAAACCGAAAATATTCGTCTATATATTAATTTAAGTTAATTGTGCTGCAATTATATACATTTTCAAATTTTTAATTATTAAATCGATTATTGAATGTTATTAATTAGATTAGTTGAACACAGAGGTGATGATCCTCATTGGCGGCACGAGGTGATAATTCAAAGATGCTTTTTTCTCAGTGAATCATATATCGAAAAATATCGAAAGTGTATATTATTTATTATGATTACAACTATTTGTACATATTTAGAATACATATTTAAAATCTACATTAATAAATTCTTTTAATTCAAATGAAATTTTGGGTTTTTGGCATAATCGAAAGTATTTATAGCAACGGGAAATACTCTTTCTTTTTACTTTCTCCCTACTGCTTTCGCAGTAGACACATGGTTATGTAATGCTGCGCGAAAAAACGGCGAATTTTCGGCAGAAAAACTTATTACAGGGCGCTGGTAACGAAAAAGTGGATAAAATCAGTTGCTAAATTTAGAAAAAAATCCTCTAACACGTGGTGTGGCCAGAATCCATGTTTTGTGGGTCCTTGATGGCGAAAAATACAATGACGGCAAAACGTCAGTCTGCTCGTCTGTCCGTCAGCGAACAACGTTAGCCTCTAAACCGTTCCGCCGATTTTCTCCAAAATTGTTCTTCCCCAATCGATCTGGCTGGTGTCGCGGCCCCTTGAATTTGAAACTGATATTTTAGTTTTTTGAGGTACTTTACCCGAAGGCCTCCCCGGTGGCTCGTTGGTTTGTGCTCGCTTTCCACGGCGCAGCCCCGGGTTCGATTCCCGGCCGAGACAAATTATACCTGTACGCTTCCCTTACAAACGTCCCAGTATATTTCGTGTGATGATGAGAAAGCCCACCCTAAGGTTTTGAAGACCAGCATTTATGGTGAAGGAATGTCTTTTTACTAACCACACGAACCCCTTATCCCATGACCGAGAGGTTGGCTCACCGTTGGTGTCACCGCTGGTGGCCCACAGCGGATTGTGGAGGCAAAGAACAGAACAATTTTACATGAAGTCCCTGGGATATTTTCCAAATTTTCAAAAAAACTGTTTCAACGTTTTTGATTATTTTTTGTTGGATAGTATGAAGGACGTTTAAGAGATTGGTGCATGTCTCATGTTCGTTGAAATCCCTGATTTTTCGAAAATTGCAAATGTTCACAATTTTGTCGGCGTCTTCTTACAACTAAAATATTAAATACAGAGTTCCTCCATTCATGAAATCTGTTCCTTAAAGATGCATTTTGAAATAAGGTCATGTGCAATTTTTCAATAATTTGAGTACTTTTCGCATAATTATGCGTGAAAGTATGGGCGAGAAAGTACTTGCTGTTTTAGCACGTACTAGTTGCAAGTTAATTTGAGTGTTACCACTCATGATTTTAGGCAAGAAACAGTTTAATTTCTCAGTAAATAACATTTAAAAGCGAAATATAATTGGAAGAGGATTTATTAATAAGGGATGTTCAACAGTAACGCTGAACATTATCCCACTGAACTAAAGTTCACCAATTTATTAGCGTATGTTATTGGCTAGGCTTAATAAAATTATTGTCCTCATATTATTAAATTTCTTCTCGAAATACAGAAGCAAGTATAACTTTTATATTATACATTGGAAGATTCGCAAAATAAAATGCTCATTACATATAATTTTTAAAAAAATGTCCCATTAATGGGGGGACAGTTGCCTCCTCACGCCTCCCTCCCCCCGAATCACGCCTCTGGGTTTAATAAAAGATTTATTTAATACGGAAAGCCATATCGGGTGAATGTGGGTCAAAAAACTGGCGTGGGAGTGGAGAGCATTTTGGTACACTCAACTCAAAATTTGCGCAAATTACTACTTCTCACTGAAACCTTCATAGGCGTAGAATCGATGGTCCATTTAAATCGACATACCGAATTTTCCATTGCCACAATAACTCCAAAAATTCCCATTGTGCGTAAATAAACCTGAAAGCCTCTGTCTGCCGCCTTTTTTTATTCTGACAATTATTCTTAAGTGCGGGGGTTCATGATGTGCAAGTATATTTGAAGGGACGAAATTGTTGTTAAGAAATTTTACGAAGAGGGATCAAAAATTAACAATTTTTGCGTACCCATTTGTTGCACGACTTAAGGCCTGTTCAAAAAGCTTTTAACTTTCTCGCACACTACCTTTTAATATTTAACCTTTCGTAAAGGGCTGCATACATTCGGCTTTTAATTCATATTTGATCATAAGCAGCACGGTGACCAAACTAGCCTGTTCCACCAAAGTTGTGTAGAGAAGGTCATCTCTTCTTAGGTCTTCCTTCTTCTCTTTTTCCTTTTGGGTGATAGTAATAGACCTGCTTGAGCAATTATTCATTCTTTGTAAATGGTCTATCCAGCTTTTTCCATAGGTTCATATTTGATGAAACTACAAACAATGAAAAACAATGAAGAGCAATGCACGCAAGAAGAACGACAGACTGCGACCTCGTGAGAGAAGTTTCCACCACAGCAGAGAGATTTTCTCAACAACTTGCGCTGCGTTGGGATCAGATTTCATTTGCCGATAATTTAAATATGAAATATTTCTGTTCTTTAGCACAAAAGTGAAATTCATTGGGCGGAAGTAACAAATAACTCATGGGTTTCGGTGTAAATCCATCTGCAAAAAATTACGAATACGAATATGAACTCTTAAAATAACGTGAAAGTACTTTCTAACAGTAATAATACAGTGCATCCCACGAATAAAATGAAAATAAATTGAAAACAATGATATCGATGATTAAAAATTTTTAAAAAGCATTCTCATTCCACTAAGAAAATTTTCCTACTAAGAAAATTTTCTCGTATGTGCGAAATCTTCCGAAGGAATTAGTTAAAGCTATTACAAATTAATTTATTAGTAGTTTCAACTCTACGACAATCCAGCTTCTGCAGCATCTATATCGCACTGAACTAGTATTATTTTTGCGGCAAATCCACTTTCATAATAAACTAGTTGCTCAACAGCTTATACTTTCTCGCATTATTTGCAACTTTTACAATTTTCGAAAATTCAGAGAGTTCAGCAAAAAGAGACCTATGCCTTTTAAGCGTCCTTTGAAATTGAAGTGAAATGAAATCCAAGGAAAAATTTTAATCCAAAAAATTGAATCCTTTTTGAGAAAATTTTGAAACTATTTAAGGCTTGTTTTAAATTCACAGTGTCTGGAATGGAGTTAGATCGGAAAAAACAATTTTGGGAAAATCGTCTGAACAGTGTGGGTGCTAGAGTTGACAACAGAACAACGGCCAGACATTTTTGCCCTAAACCAATTTTTCGCTTTCAAAAACCCACAAAATGTGGATTCTGACTATATGAGAAATGAATTTACCACAAATAGGAAGAAGATTTGTCGACTCTTTCGATATCACGACCCATAATGCAAATTTTTCTGACGAAAAATCACTACTTTCCACTGCAGCATTAATAATATTTCTCTCTTCTACGTAAGTACAAGTACGGCGTGAGAGTAAAATAGCGTGAAATGACGAATAAATTTAGGAACCTATGTCACTGCACGGCATCTGGGAGATGCCGATGCATGTGGAAGGGCTGTGAAATTATTATTATCATTATCTGTTTCTACTCGCTCAGAAATAAGAATGTTCTGTCTTAGCTGAAACACTTTTAATTGAATGGAGTAATAAAAGATGTCGTCTCCGTCAACTTAGTGTTTATTGAGATTACTTTTAATTGAAGCGGAAAACATGTCTCCCTGTCCAAAACGCATTTTTTTGGTAATCAAAAACCACCATTCTAGTAAAAATACGCCAAGTAAGTGGACAGTACAGCTAAGTAAGAGTACTACAGTCTAACTCGGCAGAATGTTGGTCCAACAAGAATTCAATAGCTTCATTCACATATTGAATAGAATTCAATAGCTCAAAGACATAACTTTGGATTAAGGTCGATGCGGTGAACGTCTTTATCATTGTTCCACGAATTTGTGAATAAGTTTCCTGATTTTCTGACATCACGAATAACGAGATAATTTATTGCACAGGCAGGGGAAGGTCGGGTGGTATCGGCCACCTTAGCTTAAAAAATGATTTCTTAATTAAGGTTAGTTAAAATTATTCGTAAAATACAGAACATAAGACTTCAATCTCTAACTCACACACTATCAAAGACGTTTGGTTTGAAAGTAAAATAATATGATTATTTGGGGATAGTAAAAATCGTTGACAATTTACATGTCTGAAAAGTGGAGGGTGGTATCGGACAACTAAGTAAATAATGGTAAAATAATTTTAATGGAGTTTTTTTTTTACAGCAATTCATCAAAGATACGCTCACTGTTGAGACAAATAATTCATTGCTTAATACAAAAAAAAAGAGTGGTTACATGGGAAAAGAACAGTTCTTGAATTAAAAGACAAAAACTCAACTATTATGTTCAATTTCACAACTATCATTTTTGAAGGGTTTTTCTTTTGAAATGACCTTCATAATGGATATCTTCCTGTTATTTCTTCCCATTTCCCGCGAATTTTACGTATAGTTTCCTGAAACACGGACAAAATCCATATTAGTATTCGAATATTACCTCCTAACAACCTACACACAAGAAATACGGAAAAGTGAAGAGAAGGCGAAGAAGTAACTGACCGGAACCATCCGATTCTACTTTGTTCGATACCACACGAACGACCCTCATCCTTCAGAAAAATACAACAGAGATATAAATTGTACAAACAATAAGGTACTGCTGTAACGTAACAAATACACCTAAGTAAACATACTAGTCACAGTGGAATGTATTTAAACTTATCCTAAGAAAAGTTTCAAAGCTCCAAAGTTATCTTCGTATACTGGTCAACATAAAAAAAACGTAATGCGTGTCGCAATAACCAAACTGATTGATGTACTCACCTCATGCAAGGCATATGCAAAGCTAATTCGTGTCCAGGAACATACTGACAGTGTGACACGCGTTACCACCAGTGCCGACCGCTGTCCGATATCACCCGACCTTCCCCTAACGAAAATCCTGAGGAATAGAATGCAACCGGTGAAACAGAAATGAGTTTCCCCGCATTAATGCAAATGACGCATCTTCATATTTCAAGAGAAAATTGGGATTTGTACACAGTAGGGGGAGACGATTGCAATTACTTAACACTATTAGCGAGACCGGTTTACATTGTAATAACATTTAACTATACTACTTTACAATGGTATGCGGAACTTACATTTTACAAAGAAACTGACTTATAATTTTAAAACATGAATAAGATATCGCGTTTTATTCCCATTTCTCTATTAGTCATGTTCATTGTATTGGATTCTCCTTCGAACGAAACAAATGAACCTCTGTTTGAGTAACCGTTTGAAGAAAGAAATTAAGTGTTACAATTCTGTACTAAAATAAAATCACTTTAGGAAATTCCTTTATAGTTAATTGGTAAAAACATAGCATATTTTTAAATTATTTTCCTTCTGAGAGTCAAGCATGGAGATCTTTTTTTATTTGCATGAATAAGCGAAGTTTGCCAAGGCACATTTCATTTCTTTTTAAATATTTTGACACAAAGGAAATTTCTGGAATAGTTGGCATTTACTGGCCAAACCGAAATTTCTGGAATAGTTGGCATTTACCAGCCAACCAGAAATGTCTGCTTTCAATGATTTTAACTAATTTTACAGGACTGAAATCTTGGGTATAAAGTGACGGAATTAATTTTTGTCAAAACCTAACTTAATCATAATGACTAGAGTTACAGAGATTTTATTGTTCAATATTTTTATTCAGTCTCTTATTCACATTCAAAAATTATTTAATTTTACATCAGTTTTTAATTGTATATTGTGCACATTGCAGAAAGAAATTATTTTACTTTCCACATATATCTTTCTTGATTTTTATTTATTATTTTCCCATTTATTTTTTTACTATTATTTCCAAATCTATGAAAATACTTTTTAAATTTCCTACTGCTTCTTCCACTCCCTTCTAGGAGAAAGTGACATTTCAAACCTCAAAATTACTTCTGCATTAACATTATTCATTAAATAATATATTTCATGACAGAAGAATATACATATAATGCAAGGATAGGACTAGTAAAAAAACTTTTTTTAATGAAAAGTTGCTGCAGTGGACTGAGCAATGTACCAGTAACAGCAATGGACCAGCTCAGGAAACAGGACTGCAGAAGGATCATAATGCAACAAATTTCTAGGACTACATTAAACCAATCTACAACGAAGTCAATTTTTTTATTTCTTCTTATATATTGTCTTGTCTTAAATATTTCAATTTACCATCTAAAATCATAGAGGACTGTCATATGACACGATTATATTGGTACAGCTATAGAAAATACCTTTGTGTCATTTCATCAGAAACATACTAGAAAGCAAGGACGTTCTGAACAGATAACTGAAATACAATTAAACATATATCTGGAAAACAAAAATGAATGCCTTGAAAAATAATATTTGCCAATTCCAAGAGAAGAAAAATGCAGAAGAAATTAGATTTTTAACACAGAATAATCAGATCAATACTATGCAGATAAGTACTCAAGAGTTTCTGAAATACAAAAGGATTCAATGCACCACTCAATCATTGGTAATGAAAAACAAGCTACCAAAAGTAGATTGAAATTTCAAGATGATAGACATTTTTTCCAAAATAGAAAACTAGACACTAAATTCATTCTTACAAAACTGAATGCCAAAAATGAACTAATACATTGAAGAACACTGACAACTTAAAAACATGCACATAACAAAATGAAATGTATTCAAGCCCTTCGATTTAGAGGTAAAGGAATAGGAAAAGTCAAACAGGTTATGAGTTATTAATGCCCTCTGGCAAAGAGCTGAAACAAGGTACCTCAAAATTGTCACAATACTAATCAAAATTAAGTAAACAAGTTCATTACAAAACACATGCAATGAAATCAAATCGACGAAGTGTCATCTTAAAGGTAATTCACATCATCCATTTTCAAAAACATTTTTAATCATTAGAATGAAACTGACCATGCAGTAAGCTGGTATATAAATATGAAACTAATAATTGAGATATGAATTTAATATTTCATACCACGATGTGAATGTTCAGTGCAACGAAATCTTCGCATCTTCTATTACCCAACCTAACCTGAAACAGCCACGTCATTGGCACAAAACATTTCATCAGTTTAAGTTTGGCACACTTACCTCACGTCTTTTTTATCTCCTTCCCCTATGTTAATCGGCTCAATATCAGCCACAGGAGATGACAACTTCTCCTCTCCTGGTTGTTGAGGATCCCCTTCTTTTTTCGCTGGACCCCCCATCCAGCTACTCACTTGGTTTGTTAGTCCGGAGAACATGTTTAATCGGAAATACTGGTCTATGAAAAGACACTACAAAAATTGGAGTTTAACACTGACACCGCACTTCTATCTTTTCGCACCAAACTTGTAAACCCATAACCAGCTGCCTCCTCGGTTATAACCTGACAGCAGCCTGAACGAACACTCCTGGATCTTCCTCGCACTTCTATACGTCGCTTTATACTAGAAGGGGGGCGTAACACCCGCAACTGACCAGGAACCAATCACATCGTTTGTTGTAAAATGTTCACAGAGTAACCAATGAAGTCACAGCACAGTGATGACCTAATTCATTTCGACGCTACCAGGTCTCGCTAAAGTATTTCTCTGTCTCTAAATTTGACTTTCGAAAATGTAAGTCGACGTAATTTAAATGAACTTGATTTAATTTTCTAAATAATATTAATATCCCTTTTCGCAATTCGTTATGGTTCATAAAAGATCCCATAAATATGTCAAACTTGTTCCAGTTACAGTTTAGATCGAAGTCGGTATTTCACTAGAACTACGCGAAATAAAGAATTTCAAATTGAGTAACAAACAAGTATGGTCGTATTTTAATAACTGTACTTTATATATAATTGTTGGGTTATAGTTCATTTCATAACAAACAAGAAATGTATTTCGAAATGAAAATGCATCACATGACATCGACCGCGTCATTTAAACATTTTTCTAATGTTAGATATTTACATTGAATACTTAAGTTTGAAACCCGACCATTTCTCAAAGAAAATCGCCAATTGTGAATTAAGGACATACCATGAGGGTTTATTGAGTCCATTGAGACCATGCATCCAAGGTCTTGAGGGTTTATAATTTGCCTTGTGCAATGTCATTCAGCTGCTGCCGAAACTTCTACTCAAAAACTAATGCTAGTAATAATGCTAATAATAATATTTAAACTGATTTTTTTAAATTATTATTATTATTATTATTGTTGTTGTTATTATTATATTACCACTGCTTCCCAACTATGCTATGGAAATATTGCTGAAAAAACATTAGCTTTCTTATGACTATTGACTTCCTTGCTAGCCTTTTTAATTCATGTTCTGGTTTGAAGAAGTTTCAGGTATTTTTATGTTCTGCATCATTTAATACAGTCTTACTATTTATCTTTATTTGCAAATTTCAAAAATTGGAGGAAGTATTTTTTAGCTCTAGTAGGTGCAACAATGGAATACCCATCTCAAAAAATATTTTAAAAATTAAAAAATGCTGAGGAACATTGAAAACTTTGTATTTTTAATAAACTTTTTGTCAACTATTTCTATTAAAGATTTTTCAGAAGACTAATGGTGATTGAAGATAATAGATTTTTAAGACATGATTATTGTGAATAATGTTCCATGAATGTACAATTTTGTTTTTAGTTATTAATATAACTTTCTTCTGGATTTAAAACAGAAATGCAAAATTATTTGCTTTTTACATGGTTCACCTGGAGGTAGACAAATCTTGTCAGTCAATGCTACATAACTTGCTTCAGGACCTAGAGTTTGTAATGAATTTGTCAAGTTGTAATTTTATTTAATGATGTGACATATGGATAATTACAATGTAAGAAGAGATAATAAATTTTTGCACAATTAACAGAACACAATGAAAATAATACCCACAAATATAGGATATCATATTTATTGTCCTTTTACTTGAAGGGGATATCATATAAGGCTCTGAGATTAAAATTCATCTTTTATCTTCTCAAAACACAAAACCCTTTTAGTATTTAAGTATGGGTTTCTTACTGGCCCAATTTCCCAAATATATGGCTTAAGCCACTGATGCCCTCATATGAAATCATTGATTATCTTTGAAAAGCTTTTTGAAGGTGTACATTGTGGTTATAGTGGGTTGAAGAATATCGTGGATATTGTGGGTTGCTTGTGTTAAGTATATATTCTGTTAAATATGCTTCTATTGTGTGTACCTTTTGTTCTTCACTATATTGTATAATATTATTGTGCTGTATTGTATAAAAATGACTTGTCCCATTTCATGTTATGACCAGTTGGATGAAATAAATATGGTAATCTAATCTAATGAGTATTCATTGTATATTGACTTAAATAATCAAGGATGTGCCGTAGGGATAAATATGATACAACAAAAGACGGTTGATAATGTACAAATAACAGAACACAAAAAAATTATACACAGATAAATTGTATCATGAAGGTGATACAGCATCCCTATGATATGAATGCTCTGAAGGAGTAAAATGATTTATCAAATAGGAATAACTTCAATCTGACATAAATAAATGTCCACTTTTGCAAATTCAAAATATTTCATTTAAACTGTTTAACTCATGTTTTGGTCCTTAATTCAACAAATGCATACACACAAATTGCCATTTTTAGCTTCAAACATCCCCTTGGTACAATTCCATATCAAAATTCTTCTGCTCCCCTCAAGCACAAATACACATGAACCCAGTTCACTACATGATAGAACTATAAAAATATATGATAATGTGAGTGGTACAATAAAAATTAAATGGTGAGTAAAGGAAAGAAAATAATTAACCTATTATGGTTTTTTCTTGGTGAAATAAGTTTCTGAGACCATAATTGTCTATTGTCTTCCAAAAGGTCTTTCAAAGAGAAATTTATTTTTATAATGTGTGAACACTTTTCCAATTATACCTTTCCCTTCCCACTGTACAATTTATTAATCTTCTGGCAGGTGCACATGTTTTTATTGTTCTCAAAGTGAGTATGGCTATTTGAGATGTCAGGGGACTTCAGTATTCTCACTTGGCAACATTCTAAAAGAAACACAGGAATCTCTGTTACATTGTCTTCTCCATATCAGTCGTAAAGAATATTTGAAGATAAAAAAAGTTCCGACTGCAGCATTCCACACTCTACCAGGCCCACTCATGTAACTATTTTTATTATTCTACAGGAACGTTTTACTAATTTAGATTGTTTTTATATGCATTTTCAATCATTGTAAGCAAAATTAAAGATGATCAAACTGTTTTTTGTTGATTTTTTCTATTACTTGTCTTGTTTATGTTTCTTTTTTCTGAAACTTGTGTAACAAGAAGAAATCAGGCATCTTCTTGAGTAATAGAAAAAGGCTTTTTGAAAACCAATTAATGCTTTTCTTAAGATTAAGGACAGTAGATTGTTTTGTTTAATTAATTTGCCTATTTAATAACAATTTTCTACTTATTTCTATTTTTATTTCCCTTATTATATTTTGTTTCATGTTTTCTGAAAGAGTTTGTTATTTATTACTCTATACCTAAAACTAGTTACATTTCTGTTATTTGTGAAATGTATTAATATTAAAAATGAAATGATGAATAGTTGTCAATTTTTATTCTTCCTCCTTCAATTAAATAATAGAAGGTTTGAGGGAGCAAAAGACTGCTTTCTTGAGGCAGCGTGCAGTTCTCCTATGTGCCCGCTTATGTGAGTATTGAAGGTGCCCACCGGAAGGTTAACGAACTGGTCAATCCGCTCCTTCCCAGTAACATGTATTTCTTTAATGACCCCATAGTAGCCTACATTAATTTCATGGTTGAATCATATTTTCCCACCTTCATCCTCTTGAGACAATTGTTGAGTAACTAATCTATGTTACCTCCAATTGCTGTAAAAGAATGAAGAAACCACAGTGTATGTAAGAAACCCTGACAATATGAAAAGAAAAAGAGATCTATTAGATTCATATATTACAAAGTTCTGGGTAAACATGTTTACTCTTTGTTGCATAATAAATGAAATAGCACTGTAAAATCCTGATCATTATGAAACTCAAAAATTATTTCTATATTATGAGATTAATAATACTTTAATAAAAAAAAGGTTTTTTAATTTAATTTATTCTTTCTCAAAATGTTGATATTTACTGTTTTGTGATAATTTACAACATTATTTGCCACATTATTTTATTTTGCTCATTTACTTAATACAAAAAAAAATTCCTAATATTCCTAAATTACTCACTAGACATTTAAAATAATACATCATTCTCGTTGATTGGAAAGTGAAGCTTTCTGCTTCAGTGTATCGAGTGTGAAATCTGTTATTATAAATGTTTAGAAAATAATGGGGAAAATAACGCATAAATTACAATATTCATAAAACAATGTCTACGAAGAATCTTAAACATTAGGTGGCCACAAGTAATAACAAATGAAGAACTATGGAAGAAAGCCAATGAAACATCAATAGCAATGCAAATAAAATGCTGAAAATGGAACTGGATAGGACACACTTTAAGGAAACCCCAAAATTCAATGGCGAGAGGAGCACCATGTTGGAACCATAAGGGAGTAGAAGTCAAGGTCGGATGAGAACAATGTAGAGAAAGATGGTGGAAGGAGAGATCCAGGAGCTTGGGATGACATGGAAACAAATTATGCCTATAGCAGAAAACTGAGTAAGATGGAGATCCTTTACAGAGGCTCTATGCTCTGAAAGGAACTAAAGGAAGAAGAAGAAGATAAATTAACTAATACTTATTTAGTTTATTTTTTCACAGCAAAATGCTGGGAGATTAATACAGAAATAGACTCAGATATTGACACAAACAGTTTTGTTTATTTATTTATTTTCAAATTCATTTAATAGGCAATTAAACATTTGAAGAAAAATAAATCAATAGCGGTACAAACAAAAACCAGAAAATGTAATTAAACAAATGATTACAATTTCTTCAGGTGGCTAAAGATGAACATTGTTTCAGATTTCTTACATAAGACATAAGATCTTGCATTTTGTTCTGCATACAAAATTGAAATCTTTGTGAATTTATGTGGACATCACAATTGTAATGATTTCATCTATTGCATAGAAACCCCGAATTCCCCATAAACGTTTTCGAAATAAATGTAAACATTGAATAGACTATAGCAGGAAGCGGCCCAACTATGAACCATATACATGAACCATAGCTAAGCCAAGACCAACTACAATACATACAGATATTGTAGTTGGTCTTGGCTATAAGCGGTCGGCCTGTACTTGAATCGATAGTGACAAAACAAAAGAATGACGCGCCGCGGAAAAATAATTTTATAATTTTTGAAAACGCGTACAGAAACAAAGTCTGACAAAATAGCGAATTAGAGATGGAATAAATAAACGTTTTGGTGTTTGTTTAGACGCGATTGGACGACGGGTTCGCTTAAATTTTGAATATGTAAGAATGGAAGAAAAAGTTCACTGAGACGTTCAAATACAATAGCATAAATGTCAAGATTTTATGAAGAAACCTTGATGTGGGCGACGAAAGGGTTTGCAAATCAGAATAATTTAAAATTAGCGAAATTATGGAATGCTTAAAAGACTTATAGAAAGTCGGAATTATTTATTTGAAGAAATCTTATGTTAATAATGTCGAAAACAATTACCGAAGCAGTGCATAATTTCGACGTAGAAATTCATCATTTTCGGCATATTAAGCGTTAGAAACGTCTATTTTGGCAATAAAACTCGGACGTTGAGCACAAATAGTAATAAATAAACGTAATGGCATGTCAGAATAACTAATATTTTAGATTTTTAGAAAATTTTATGAAACAACAATAGAGGATGCAAGAATGGAATTCGCCGGCATTTTTAAAAAAAAACAGTAGACAACACGAACTTAGGTGGTGAATCGGCGCTGATTTTGCGTCACTTTTGAGTCAGAGCTCGTGTAGGCAAGATACTGAATTCATGTTAGGCTGTTTTAAGATTTTGTGTGCAAACCTGACTTAGAATATTTTTTATCGAACAGTGCAGTGCTAATGGACATAGAATTTTTGTCGGGGAAACGTGAACGATTTCGGACTCAGTGCATTCGCAGCTAATCGACGCGGCAAATATGTTTTAACATGAACATGAAAAAAAACAAACCGCAATTATTTCTGTGAGACACGGTTGGAAGTTTTACCGAACGAATTGTAATTTCATTTTTACATAGTGAACTTTATTTTTGCGAGGCAGCGACGGCGTCCGTTGTTGTCGCAAGAATTAGATACTGACGCGAAAAATACTTAAAGAAGAAGTTTATTTTGTATGTGCTTCGCAAAAACGCAGTCGCGAGTAATTAAAAAAATTCTTGGAGGCTATGGTTTTCTTTGGAAGTTTGTGAATGCAGTTTTAGCGTAAGCTGATCTGTCGGCGCGTGCAATTGGGCACGCAAAACTGGTGACCGTATTCGGGGCAACGACGACGTGCTGGCTGCATTTCGACAAAGGGAAGTGCCCGCATTTTTTTGTGTAGTATTCCCAGTTAAAATCTGTACAAGACCAAGAATGTTTAAGACAAAATAATTTAAATTCTTTGCAAATTAGTTGAAAGAGATGTTGTGAAGTATTTTATAAAACATAAAGCGAGTTGTCGCTGAGCAAAGTTATAAAAAAATAAATGTTCTTATTAACAAATGGTCAACGTACGTACGAAAACAATTAGATAAATATTTTTACAAAGAGGAATTCCTACATAAATTAAAGTCAGTCAGTTGGTTTGGTCATTTGGATTTTTAAGTGTTATTGTATCATATTGTATTGTTGATGTTGCAATGCGAGTGTGTATGTGTGTGTCTTCGTATTGTTGTTTTAGTTACATGTTTTTACATGTTGTCTAGTTACTGGGTAAGGGCTTTACGAAAGCGAAGAGAATTCCATGTGAATACTTATTTTTGAAAAGAAATAAATTAATGAGAACGGAATTTTCGAAGTTCTCCTTTCTCTCACAGAAAATGTGTTATTATTTTGAATTAAATAGAAGCCTGGGTATGCTGCAGTATTGAACGTTAGTTTACAGGTAATTCCCATAGGGGCCAGCCACGACCTGCGACCAAAGAAATTTTCTGTAACCACGTAATAAATTAATTGTAGTGATTGTGGCGAGAGGATAAGGAGAAGATTAAATGAAAGTGGCACCACAACGTGTGGCCAGATGAAATGAATTACACGTTACACAATATACCATTGGTGAAACCTGGACATAACTGAACTCTCTCATTCTGGAAGCAAGATATTGAAAGAGGGAGACTTACTATTTGTTCATATTTCTAAATTATACTTAACTAGTGGTGCTACAACAGCACATACTTTCCCACATTATTAGAAACAGCTATGTAGTACTGAAATATTGAACTGCTACTAACATCTTAGCTATTATTTGAAAATGTCCATTTCAACCAATAAGCATACAACTCATTGTTTCCATCGCAGTGTTCTCAGAACTATGTGAATTCTACAACTGCACAAAAATAGAATACAAAAGTTTTGTAAACCTATATTGGAAAAAGATGCCTGATACCCTGGACAATATAGAAATGCATCCCATAGGGCCATGATTAGAGAAGAGTATTCTAAAACCATGCAACAAATACTCTACTCACTACAAATGATACAGCAACTAAATATTTTCATGCAAATATCAACATAAATAAGACAATTACAAATCCTTTTCATACAGCTCCATCAGGTCACAACAATGACATGTAATTCACAAATATTTGCGAGCGCAATATCGCGCAGATATATGCTTGCGAATTCCATTGTTGCAGACCCTGCATTGTCGCTATTCTGAGAGCAATTAATTTTTTTAAACTTTTTATTTCAAATTCATTTTTAACTCTTTGTATTTAAAATTTTTGTCTTAAATATTTTAAAATAAACAATTTCTAAAATATTGATGTGTAAGTATATAACAAAAGGTCAAATGTAAGAAATGAACAAAGAAATAATATACAAAATTGCAAATTCTAATTTACGACGAAGAAGCTGTCCGAAGCGCAGTAAATTTACAGCAGGCTATTATGTTTGTCACAAAATTATAGAAAAACTACTCGTATTTTGAAAAAAATAAGCATGACCTTATTTGAAGATGTAGTTTTGATAAAGACATTTAATTGAGAAAAAATTGTATTTTTAAAATTGTTGTTGTAAGAAAACGACGAAAACGATGCGCAGTCAATTCCGAGCGGGCTATTGTGTTTGTCAGGAAATTATAGAAAAACTACTCATATTTTCAAAAAATTCAATATGACCTTATTTGATGATCTGTTTTTGATGAGCATATTTCATTAGGAAAAACTATTGTGTCTTCACAATTGTAGTTGTAGAAAGACGCCAACATTTTTTAACTTTTTTAAAATTTTTGCAAAATCAGGCTCTTCAACGAACATGAAACCTGCACCATTCTCTTAAGCTTCCTTTATGCTATCTCAGGTCCCAATTTAATCAAAAAACGTTGTGCGGTTTTTAAGAAAAAATGGTTTAAAGAAAATAAAAAATTGTCTATGTTTGACACAATTTTTCGAAAAAAATATTTATGTTTTTGAAAAATTGAACATGACCTTATTTGAACTATTTTTATGAACACATTTCGTTAAGAAAGAAATGTATCTTCATAATTGTAATTGTAGGAAGATGCCGAACAAATTTTGAATTTTTTCAATTGTCGAAAAATCAGAGTTTTCAACCAACATGAGACTTACGCCATTCTTAAATTACCTTCAGACTATCCAAGAATAAAATTGTCAAAATTGTTGACGCCATTTTTTTAAATTTTGAAAAGGTCCCAGGGGCTTCAAATAAAGTACCCTCCAAAATTAAAATATAGGTTTCAAATTCAAGGGGCCACGAAATCATTCTGATCGATCGAGGAGTATCAATTTTGGAGAAAATCGGCTGAACGGTTTAGTCGCTAGCGTTGTTCACAGTCAGACGGCCGGCCGGCCGGACAGACGTTTTGCTTTAAATTGTTTTTTCGGTATTAAGGACCCACAAAATAGGGATTCACGTGTTAGGAGATTTGTTTGTCTTCATTTAGCAAGTGGATTTATCCACTTTTTCGTTACCAAGGCTCTGCAATAAGAGTTTTTCTGCCGAAAATCCGCCGTTTTTCGCGCAGCATTACATAACTTTCCCTATACTATACGTACGTATACTATGTACATAACTTGCCCTATACTTACAGCATTACATAACTTTCCCTATACTACACGTACGTACATGCGTATAGTGTACGGGAAAGTAATAATTATAATAAATGATGTCATGTTCATGTAGTTTATGTAGTTAAACAAATTATAAGTTATTTTTATATACGTTTTCTTCTCTTGCTGATTTGGTCTTTGCAGTAAGCCTAGCTAGCCCAGAATACATGCCAATGCAATATACAAAATTGTTGAGCTGATCATTTCTGAGATTAATATGCCAGTAATTTAATATGCCAGAAGTAGATATAAGTAGGTCATCAGAGTGTTAATAATAGCAATGCATTTTACTGCTCTGCTCTTTCATTTTAAATATGTACATTTTTGTATCAACAAAGAAAATGTTTCTTCTATACTAAATTACTAGGAAAACCCGGCAGACGTTGTTCTGCCCTTCATCTCCCTCGTTCCCCTCCCATCACCGTTTCTTACTGTCTCTCCCTCCCTCACCCTGTACCTGTCTGTCTCTGTGTGTTTCTGTCTCTACCGCTCTCTGTTCCTCTTATTCACATTTACTTGCAGATTCTGCACGTCTCTGAGCAGGTGAGGCAGTGGCGTGCATTCCAGGTAAGCTGCGCTCACCCTGAAAAAAAATCCGTTAAATGTAATTATTATAGAGTGAAATTGCGACTTTCACCATGATGAGAACTCAACTAAGAGCTTAAATTTCTGTCAAGGAAGGGTACACTGCCTTGCGTGAGCGCCCGGCCAGAGCGTGGCCCTACATCGAGCATACAACGCTGATGCAGACGGAGACGGGAAGCGGGTGAAAGAGACGGAGATAGTAAGCGCCGCCACCCGGCCCGAAGTGAGCATTGCGATGTTCTCCATCTAAATGCATTAGGGAGTTCGCGCATGCGCTCTTGACTTTTAGGAAGCTCCATTTGATTGGATGTAGCTCTCTGGTACAGAGC
Source organism: Acheta domesticus (assembly GCA_031308135.1). Classification (NCBI taxonomy): domain Eukaryota; kingdom Metazoa; phylum Arthropoda; class Insecta; order Orthoptera; family Gryllidae; genus Acheta; species Acheta domesticus. The sequence goes on along the minus strand of JAHLJT010002406.1, from coordinate 90,425,487 downwards.
GTTCAGTCATGTGACCGATTTTTTTGACAGCTTCTATAACAAATGAGCGTCGCCGAAGACCGCATTGCTCTCCGAAAAGTATTCTTCCGCCGCTCAGCTGAGTCGGAATGTCAGCTGGTTGGATTTTGGAATTTAATGTATTTTCACATCGTGAACGTTAGAAATAGTTTTCACAAGAGATTTATTGTATTCCACTATCATTAGGGACGAAAAATTATACGCATTGAGACAAATAATTTCGAAATGCTGTTGATAATATGTGTGACTGAGTGAATTAAGCCGTCTGACAGGAGAACGACGACGAATACTGCTGGACCCATACGTAGGCCTTGTGAAAACTGTCGGAATTCTGTTGGTACTTTTTGATCTTGCATGTTCAGAACTTTGCAATTAATGTAGTGCTGCATAATGTTCTGCAATTAGAATAATTGATTTTTTATAATCTCTATTGATTGATCGTTATGATTAATGATCAATTTAATGTGTGAAAACCAGAACAGTGACATTTTATAAATTCTGAGAAAACTGTTTTCTTTCATTCAATATCACTGTAAAATCGTGTTACTTTGTTTCAGTATTAAAGCCTCGGCATTTTAATTGTTTATTAAATCACGAATTAACAGTGGCACTGAAATATAGCCTACTGTAAACGTGGTTTTCTCAGAATTTATAAAATCTCACTTATACTGTGCTGTATTTCACCCATTCAGTTATTGATCATTGACATACTGATTTGTTAAGTTAATTGTGAAATTATGGAAACAATAAATACTGTAAATCATTTGTTCAACAGTTCATGACAGGTGAAGCAACGCTTCATTGAAATATTAGTCATGTATGATTTGTGCCTAACTAATACACAACTGCCATTAATTGTTATTAAATATTTTATTAAATTTTGAGTTCTTCTAATTATCATCTTTGGAATGTATTCAAACCATGTTAAAAGGTTTCTGTGAAGAAAAAGATTCAAGTTAGTAAACATTCCCTGAGTACTGATTGGCAAAATACACGTAGTTAGTCAAAAGATGAATAACTTGCAAGTGAATTTCTTAAATATAAAACAAGCAGTCAGTTCTTAAAATTTAGATATTAAGTACATCATGGGTTAAAAAGTGCTATGAATTATGTACTTGTTATTAAAAGGATACTACAGAATGTTAAATAATAAATTATAATTTATGCAAGATCCTAAATGTTTTCCCAATTTCAAAAAAACAAAAAGTATGTGATTAAACAGGCCCGCACACTGGAAGTTTCTTCCTCAACTAATTTGTGCATAACAAGACTGTTGATAAAATTGAATTGAATTTCACTATGAAAATTTTAGACGAAATGAAACTTGAGAGGTTTCATACCTTCAATAACTTTATTATCTATAATAAATAAAAGTCATGTTGAACATGGGTGAAAAGATATCACAAAATCAAAGTTATATAAATGAAAAAATAATTCCCTTTATTTGTGTTGTGATTCCTTTGAAGGATACAACTGTTGCACGAACACCTTTGAAGTTTAATAAATTTGATTCACTTTGATGATTTTAAATGAAAATTTATAAAATTTAAATTACTTTCCTATGTACGTTTAGAACATGTCCTGAAAGTCCATGACCTCATATTAATTAGCTCAAAACCCTGCCCGCCAGGTTTGCCAAGATGAGGAGTAAAAAGTTGTATTTTGAAATGAAAATTAAACATTGGAAATTTTAAAAATGAACAAAATTCATATTGTAACATCTTATATAACAGCATTAGATTGGTTATCAAGCCTGACCTAACTGCATAATTTGATAACTTTTAATCTCATATTGTGTTAAGATGTCGTATGATACTTACTTCATAAGTAAGTATTAAACTCCTTTAAAGATAAAACGTTTCTTTTAATTAAATCTGCATTCTAATTCTTTTTTATTCAAAGGAATAATATTTTTCTATTACCTGAATTAATATTTGGTTTATATGGTGTTGACAATATATTTTCAATGCACATTCATACTCATCAAAAATTAACTTCACAAAATTGAAAAAGTTCCTTTTAATAAAAAAGAACTAGAATTTCTTTTAATTGCTTTTTTTTACAAAGATAGTTAACATCAGCAGATTTAATGAAGTGACTACTTATATCTTCTGAGAAGTATACATCTCTGTATTGTAATTAGTGGGAATACACATAATAAATAATGAAAATATTCATACATACATGAAGAAAGATTCAGTAATTGCAAAAAAAAACTAAATTCAAAGACTAGTTATATTGCAAAAAATAATAAAAAAACATTTGTATAGATTCTGTACCAGTTAATGTTTAGCAAAAAAATTTGAAATTAAGTTTAGAAAAAATTAGAGACATAAATTAAGAGAAAAATTGAATTAACCAGTTATGGTCCAGTTATCACTTACTATATTATTACTCTAACTTCCATCACCAACAAACCATTACAGAATCACATGCTTTCTTCACACACACAATATTTATTTTCAGAGAGATATTGAGAGAACATTCACATACACAGATACAAACACATGGCAAATTTGATAAAGATAAAAATATTAGCTAAAAACAAACTGGTACCACAGTCCCCACCCCTCAACCAAAAAAATTCAGAAGTTTTCTCTAGTTCTAATGCTCTACATTACATTCTTTTGTCAACCGCCTATATGTACAATGAAGTCACTATTAGTAACTATTTGAAAGCCATCTGGTTGTTTTTATCTGCATGTTGAAAGAAAGTTGTTGTCATTAAAGATCTGAAGCATAAAAATATACCTACATATATCTAATTTCATAAATGTTTATTGAAAATTAAATTCTGATGTAACAGTTATTAAAGCATTTCTACGAATCCTGATAGTATATAGTTCTTTAGAAACCTGTAAAAGTACAAATCAGAATAATGATAATAATAGTGAAAAATACATTTCAATAAGCCAAGATCAGCTTAATAATAATATATATTCACGCTTTCCCATGGAATATAACCACTCACTTGCCCTAGTTGGAATAATCTAAATTTACAACTTGCAACTCTGCACCTATGAAGAATAACAAACGTCAAATATTTTACAATCCATTTTCATGTGCAGCCACATTCCTACAAATAAGAAACATCAGCGGATCCTGGAATGGGAACACCAGGGGGATCTTTGTCATAAGAGTCATCCTGAAAATTTATTATGACTGGAATCTGGGAAGCCTCCTTACTTATTTCTACTCTACACTCTTCTTCTATATTCTTTGCAGTATATGTGCCATATAATTATCCCAAATACAGAAGTGTTCAGAATAAATGAAAACCATACGTTATATTAGTAACATTTCTGGAAAATATCCTAAGGAAATATTTTTATATTAATTCACTTTCTTCTCCACAGTAATCAGTTCTATTGCTTCCTTTCTTTTTCTGTTGCTTTGTGATTGAAAGTGGTATCATGATGCCACTGATAATATCTTTTGCACTGGCTCCATACCAATTCGATAGAATTATAGTGAAAATATAGTGACAATAAGGGGGAGGGGAAGACAGAACTCAATGACCAGCTTTTTCTATAATTTCATCTTCCCCATATCAACCAATATGATTTATTAAATAGTAAGAATATTGACAAACATTGTATCAAAATAAATACAAAAAGTAAAATTGTATTCTATGATTTCATTCAACAAAATTTGTTTATTTCAGTGAGAAACTTTATCTGAACATCAGCCTCAGAAGCTTTTATACATTCTATTAGCAAACTTTAAGTTCTAATTAAAATTGTATTACTGATTTTACTATAAGATCATTGAACGTTATTGAATTTAATATAGGTTGTACTCCACTCTTTATAGCGATGTAAATAATGTTGAAACTACTTTTGTGACTGAATTGTATAGTAGCAATACCTGTTTTTTATCAGTTATTTAAAAAAAGATTAAATGAATTTCATATATGAGTGTTTTTAACATTCTTAAAAGAAATATTGTTGAAAAATAACACTCACCAACACATAATGAATTGCTACCCTGTCCATTACATAAATCCATGTTTCTTACTATCAAAGTAGAAATCTTTTCACTTTTGAAACATCTGTGCTGTCAGAGTCGCTCAATGGTCATTTATTTCTTTTGACTTTGAGAGAATAATAATTCTGTACTTGTGATGAAACCACCTGTATGTAAGAATATATATTTTCCCTTCGTCTAAAGTTTTGCTCAAGCAGCACTCTCTACTCTTATTTGGTCATGGCTGAGAGGCAAAAAACTAAAAGGTAGATTATTAAAGACTATATATAAAATGATATATCAAAATAAAACAGTATTAAACCACAATGTAGGTGCTTCAAGCCAGACAAGCATTATTCATGATCATTACACCAGCTGATCTAATTCCAATTTCACAAATTTAAACATACTTCAGTACATGCAAATCATGTACTTATTTGTCCCATTTCATATCTTTCAATTGTAAAGAATTTAGTAGATGCTTCGCTTGCCTTTCGAATATAACCATGTCATGAAACAGACAAAAGGCCCGCCAAATATACAAAAGTCCTGCAAGTTAAACTTCTCATTTCTGAAGGAAAGTCTCCACATATTAACTAAATACGCCATAAAGAAAATATTAACTTTTATCTTGAACATAGTTTCAACGAATATATTCACTATAACACAATATTTTTCTGCGAACATTTTCCTTTGGAGGAATGACAATACAATAGATAGTTTCACGGCGCTAAGACAAGTTAGCCAACGTTCGTGAAATAAAAGCGAATAATTGCTGTGTGTTAATCACCGACCACGCCCCCTGGCACGATCTCTGTGGTGTGGCAACAATAGCTGTCAAAAAAATCGGTCACATGACTGAACGCTCTGTAAGCGCAGCTACCCAGGCCCGCCGCCTACAGTACCACCCAGGGTGGCCCTGAAATGAGCTTGCAGACGTGTTCGCATATGACACAGTGGTAAGCGCCGCCTAGTGAGTCTGGTGTTGTAAGTGATAATACGAACTCGTGTTTTTTTCATCTGTGCGTATTATTTCTGTGTGTTCTTCCCTTGTGCTGTCTTTTGTGCTTCGTAGCGGTAAGGCACTGAGCTATGGCAGAAAATACATGTATAATTGAGGATATTTTAAAAAATCCGTTCAGTTGTACTTTTGTGGAGAAAAGTGACATTATTCGAGTAGGGAGGCCTGTTCCGGAACTTCCTGACTTTAGATGTTTGCACAAAGAAGGGCGGATAGATCTGCCAATGTATTATTTAATCATGTGGAGCAAATAGTAAAATTCGGCGACAAATTGGTTGCTCAGACATATGATGGAGCAGCAGAATTTGCCAAACAAAGAGGAGAATGGAGTTTATTTTGAAATAAATTAGGTAAGATTACTTGTTTACTTTCAACATTATTTATCCAGTAGATATGATGAAATAACAAATATTTGTTGTTCCTTATGCTTTACTTCAAATGTTATAACAGTGTATGTACGTCTTCAGTTGCCATTTTATTGCCGTTCAATTGCGAGTGGTACGCAGGAAATCGTAATACAGTACCACCTTTGTTCTCAGTTGCTTCATCTGTGATACTTTTCGTTTTCTCCCCTGACAGCATAAGCTTAAGAGAGAAGAGGGGACACTTGTCTCCAATGTTTCAAGCTTCTTCGAATTTTTGCAAAGTAAAATGTTAAAAAATTATTTAATATAAAATATTAAACAAGATTTAAAACATATTACTATCGAATAATTTCAAAGTGGAAATATGTGAAAACAGTGTAACGAATAATTTCAGTCTCCCCCTAGCCATTCCGCACCATATAATCTCCTAAAATTTCCATCAGACGCAATGTCGTGGGACGGAGGGCACCAGAGGGCACTACCGCTGCGGAGGCCGCTTCCTCGAATCGGTTCCGACGCGTGAGCTTTGCAGTATCAGCACAAAGGACAGTGTTTCAATTCGGCGTTCATCACGTCCCGACAGACACGAGACTTATATCCCCACGTACAGAGCGTACAGGCTGTACATAGCATTACGCAATGTACTCCGGAGCAAAGCAGGGCTTATGAATTTAATTAAAGCACGAGGCCCGATAACCAATATCTTGGAACCAGAAAGAAGGCGTTTTTTCGTGTCCCCGATAATTTTAACGCACTTCTATCTTAAGCACCTAATAAATATTAATAAATTTCATCTCAGTTGCGCCCTGCGCTCAGATAAGACGTCGAAGGCTCCAATAACTAACGCCTGCCCCTTAACCTCCATGTAATCATGAAAGGTCACTTCGGGGCACAGTCCTCGTGATAGCAAGACCCGCGCCTCGGAGTTCCCCCCTCCGCCCGTGATAAGGGCCACCCAGAACGCGCTTGCGTCTCTGACCATAACAAGTATCTCCCCCTCCACCATGTACTTACAAACAGGAGTGGGGATGTAGTCTATATAGTTCCTAAGGAGATATTGTAAAGGGTTCACAACCATTTTCGACTTTGTAATAGAAATTTGTATAACCTGTATTTTATTCACTTCTGTAATAAACTCGGTGTGTTCTCACTCTGAGTTTCATTTCACTAAGTCTGTCTGGAGAACTGTCGACTTGCCATCGACGTATTTTACTCGAGGAACATCTTTCCGACGTGTGGATCGTTCAAATGCCAGCGACTGTTGGTGACTGGTAGTTCATAGAAAATGTTGTGCGCATATGCTGGGACTCGCATTCTTCCAGAATAAGCAATAATAATAATAATAATAATAATAATAATAATAATTTTGATATAATTAAATATTTATATACAGTTACTAAATGGATTTTCGATTTGTCTCCTCAAACACATGAAGTCGCACCCTTGCTATTTACAGAGCTTACCCATAGGGATCGGTCACCGCACGCCCCTGAGGTGAGGTAATATCGGGAAGTACCGTAAAAGCAAAAAGGTAATAGAATGTTCAGGAAGAGTTCATTCTGTAGATTACGGTGTGAGAAACGTTTCTTTGAAGCCTTCGGTCTGAGGCCTCAAAAGTTTAGTTTTTAAGGACCTATAACATCTCATTTAGGAGTTATTTAACGATATAGATTCAAAACGCTGCCGAGTGTGTTGCAGGTTGCATATGCCGTGAATATGTATTGTAGTGGATATGAAGCGCCATGTAGTGGAGTGACAATAGAATTAACAACACATAAACCTTCTAGATGAAAAAAAACACTTCGAAGCGTCAACTTTCATGGAGATCGGTCCAACGGTTTTGGAGTTTTGCTCGTATATACATACCAACATCCTGTTTTAGATTACACTTTCCAAATCAAGCATGAACAACGAGGAATTACTCATATTATGTTCATTCTGAGAAGAATTCATAATAAGCTGAACTTACAAAACGAGCCGTCGAGAGAGAGCGAAAGTGGCGTAAGTCAAATTTTGGAAGATTCGAGTTAGATGCACTGGTAGATGGCTTGAACATTGTTCCATCACGGGCTATACTTGCAGTGGCGTATCTACGATAACTGTTTACTCAACTCAGATTCTGAGCTAAGTATTAGTGGTTGAACCGTAACAATCGATGTTTTCAAAACGGTGTGTATATTCGTCTCACGACGTCAGCGAAGATTCGTTCTTCGAAGGTGCAGACGCTCAACTTCATCATGCCTCGTGAAAAGTCGGGTCAGTCCGTGGGTGCGCGAGGATAATGAATATGAGAATCCGTTCCGTTGTGATGGACTGGTAGCAATTTCAAGTTCGAAAGAATTTTTTATTTTGGCTTTTGAGAGCGTTTTACGTACGTGCTAACTACATTATAATACAATGAAAGTATAAAGCACCTAATAATACCGAGAACGTTTATATTATGTTAAAGAAAGTATTCTAAACAAACTAATTCTTTACGTACCATTATGCAGTTCTCCCTTGTGAAAAGGGAATGCATCGGGGAACTCATTCCGCGCAGTAGTCATGGCATCTAGCGAGGAAAGTGGGAACAACCCGCGTTGACAGGGCATCGATGCGGCGCGGCGCAACGCCCTTGCGATAATCTCCGTTTCCGGTGATACATTCGAAGTAGGCACGATCAACTTTCAGAAGAATAAAACATTACAGATATTTCGAGGAATCACCACACATAAGAATTGCAGACGGAAGTTTGGATCATATTCGCCCTTGGTCTATTATGAGATAAATTCTACCAGGATTGTCGCGGGAGTTGATACCAAAAATAATACAATATTTGCATTCAGAGCAAAAACAAGAAACACAAGATGCAAGAAAGAGAACTAACAGGACGTGAAATTTGTCAGAAGAATTTAAATCGCAGAGCATCATGAGAATGTGAAAAGTGTAAGAAAACAATAGAATGGATATCACATCCATTGTTTTTATAGGTCGTGAAAAACATTATTACTGAACTCTGAAGATACATTTTCAAATTAACATTCACCATATATTAATATTTACGCACTTATTTTTCATTTTATGAAAGACAAAATGCTTTAATGCATTAATGGATTTTAAAAATTCGTTAATAATTTTAAATAACTAAGTACTCGATAAATAAGGTTAAGTTGTAAGCCACGTAAATACCGAATAATATTTGTTTATAATGTTAGAAGGCATTTAGCCAACGAAATTTTCCCTGGGGTGTGTTTACCCTAGGTAAGGTAGTACCCAGGTAAGGTAGTTTACCCCAGGTAGTACTATCCAATATCTTTGGTGTTTACTCACCAGTTACGTTCGTATGCAAGACGCCCGGGTTAATAGTCACATTTTGTGAAAATTCATATCTTTAACTGTTTTATGTTTTTTATACCTTGGACTTCAAAAGTGCTTCCCCTACTAAAATTATAAGCGCCGCCACTGCAGTATACCCTTGAAAACAAATAGCAACAATCTTAATTTCAAGCATCTCCAGAGGGGCGCAAATTCTATACTTGCCATGGGCGCCTGAATACCTAGATACGCCTCTGTATACTTGGTTTTTATTTCTTGGCGCGTGGGGGCGTGTCCTAAAGATGGAGTATCTTACGGTATTTCGCGTCGTTCTCGGTTGCGCCGCTGCACTGTCTCGCCAGAACTGCTCGATACAGTCACGACCATGCGACTCCTAGTTGCACGATCGTGAACGATGCGAAATACCGTGAGATATTCCATCGTGTTGACACGCCCCCACGCGCCAAGATAAAAACCCAAGTATAAAATAGAGAGAGTTCAATATTTCTTAGCTACACTTGGGTTTTTATTTCTTGGCGCGTGAGGTCTTATCTTCACAATGCAATAAATCACGGTATTTACCGGCACGTCGTTCTCAGTCGTGCCGCTAGGAGTCGCATGATCGCTATCGTATCGAGCAGATCTAGAACGACGCGAAATACAGTGAAATATTCCCCATCGTGAAGACAAGCCCCCACGTGCCAAAAAATAAAACCCCATGTGTAAGGTCTGTTCAGCCTTAGAACGATCCTGATGTAAGCAAATACATGTGCTTAATAGAGCCTCTTATTGGTTGCTTGGATTTGCGGGTGCGTACGTGTAACGTTTCACTTCTGAAAATAGTTCTTGGCAAAATTATAAATTTCATGCTAATTTAGTGCAAGTTTGAAAATACAACAAGGGATTAAGAGAAAGGAAAATCGTGGTAGAATCCAGAAAACAGTTACTGGAAACTCTGAATCAGACCACTGTTCGGAAATACGCCGAAGGCCAAGGCGTCAGTAATGGCGGCGGAGAAACCGTATACCCGTTGTCCGGTGTAGACAGCTTTATCGGCGGTTGACTCATAACAAAAGTTCCAAACGCAGCGTTCGTTGGGCTCCGTGAGCAATAGGCCAGTTAGTTCTCTTCGCTTAATGCAGCAAGATCGGCGTGGCATCTTTTAATGATTTTAATTTTTAGGCTATCTTATTATTTTATAGTGGCGGATGCTGAGGCAGGACAGTCTTTTACAAAACATACAAGAGATAACCCATTTATACGGGTTGAAAAATGTAATTTTAAGTGTTTTTAGTGTGGCTGCAGAAAATCCTGCATTTGCCGTTAAACAGAGAGCCGAACGCACATCGCGGACCACGTAAGTGTCTTCAAGTGTAATGAAAGCACGCAGAGGTGAGTACACATAGAAAACTTGTCATTTCACGGAAATAAACAATTTTGTGTTGAACCTTTTCCGTACGCGTCGGCAATGAGTAGGCGTGACGGTTGTGAAACGGGATGCGTGTGTCATTGCTGGAAATCGGAACTTCATTTTTATCGCAGGTGAGAATGCTGCTGCCGCGCACGCTTCTGACAGTTCGTATACATGTGTACTATTAAGGAGGAGCCTGGGGCAATCGGCCAATGAGATTTGCAGACGCGGATGAATACCATGCGTCTTTGTTTACATCAGGATCATTCTTAGGTTTAACAAAGATTAGAGGCCAGCACAATGCAGATGTAGACAACAAGTTGCTTATCAGAGAGTATATGATTCGGGGCAGTTTCGAGGATATGCTCACAACTATCGTCAGATGGCAGCACATTTAGAAAGCACATTTTCAATTTTTTATTAGTTTGCAAAAGTCGCTATAGACCGCGCAACAGGATGGCTGAAAATGGCGGACCTACTCATAATTCCCTTGCCTCCCCCACCACTTCCCTCTGCCCCCCACCACAACGCTGAAAAAAAGGAATTTTCCCCACCCAATAAGTGCCAGCCCCCTGTTGCTCATGCCGCTGCATGCAATTGTGGTGTAAGTCTCAAGTGGGACGAAACTATAGCTTCCAAGTGCTCCCAAGAAATAGCATCTTGTTTATCTGCAGTCCTCACAGAAGAAGCGCCTCGACAAAAAAAGCCTTAAATCGCTTTGAGTGATACGTGCACAGCTCAAAATCGCATCTACAAAATTGTTCTCACATGGTTGAAAATCGCGACAAAGCCTTATTTTTCGATATTTTGCCATCACATTATTATCTCAGGCCAAAATTGTGCATGACAATTATTTGAATGAAAGTCATAGTCACGATGTTTACAGTTATAGTCACAAAGTCTGTAGACTTAGTGGTTATAGTTTTCGGAAACGGCGTGTGCAAAAGTGGTGAAACGATGATGTAATAAAGTGTATTAATACCCAATACAACGAGTTTCATACGGTACTTTTTCTACGACTTATGGAAACTTTTGAAAGTTAAACGTCTACATTGAATCGTTTCGTGGCAATCGACATGCAGGATTCAGCCAAGCTAACCTAGCGGACACCTCTCTACCCTACCTAACGCAGGTGGCTTTATTTTACAAGAACACCTGCGAGTGAGTACAATAGTTGCGGCAATAATATTCCGACGTCACCATTTTCTCTCATTTCTGTGGGATGACAACACCACCAGAAAGAACCACCATTCTCTAGACATTTTAAACTAACTGAATTGGCCGGATTTTAAGGACAACCACGACAGCAACATAAAACACAAAATGACTTGCGTTCACGTCTCAACGTCAGTCAAATGATCTCTTCAATAACTATCACTGAGTTAGCCAAATAGGATCAAAGTGAAATTACGATCCAATTTATTTTAAATAATATTACACGTAAAAAATTAATAAAATAAATTAAAACCGCGAAGTATAATATAATATTAAATGCAATTTTAATGTACACAATCGAACGAAACATTTACTATAACGATTCTCAATTATTAATGAAGTGCCAATACTTGGCTTGTAAGCTTCTCCGTGATTGCTGAGGAACCTGTATCATAATGAAATCTATTTCGTAATAAGTATCATTATGCAACTGGTTGCAGCCATCAAATGACAGAATTATACGACGGGAGTAGAAAAAATACTTAATTACTGAATTAATTAGCAATGTTTCAGTCCAAAATATCTGTTGTGAGTTAAAATAATAACGCCTTAACACGTGCATAAAATATTAGATCATTTATTTCGAAGCGTTATTGTTTCTCGTTTTTCTGGAAAGTATGTTTTTTGACTTGCACCACTTCGGCTCTCAACGGCTCATATTCAGGCCCTCCCGTGTTAACGCACGAGCCTGAATTTACTTATAAAATATGGCTGGTTGATTCGAGAATGTCACTCAGTGATGGGAAGTTTAGTTTTTAACAAGACTTGCCTTTAAATTGGGGGGGGGGTGTTGGTGAAAGTAAGAGTAGGGGCCCCCAAAGTAACGAAGGCCCAAGGGCCCCCAAAGCTGTTAAAACGACCCTGCTCATATTATGTTCATTCTCTGAAGAATTTATAAGCATAACTTACAATGAAACAAAGATGAACTTAGATGTTCACCTTTGAACTTAGTAAACAAGTATTAACGATGTAGTAATTGATACGTTAGATTTCAGTTTTACCACCCTCATAGTGTGCTTGTATACCACTGAGATACTACACCAAATATACTCAAGCGAAATTTAGTCGAATAATAAACTTATTTTAGAACATTGGAAAATGACAATATAAACTTGTGTACATTATACAGTATAAACATGCTTACCGGCGACTACATCCTCTTACCTCCGATTTGCGACTGCCCGGCTAATCTCGGAGATAGGTAGTTGCTTTTTACACCTGAAATTCTGACGGGCCAACAGGACGCATGCATGAAGGAATGTTTGGTCTGTCGACCAGTAAAAGAGTTGCTATATTTACATTACATTTAATTATTACTCTTAATGACATCAATAACGCCATAATGATAGCGGATGACCCAGCGACGACAATATATTAATAATTAGGCCATTCGGCTTCCTCACCAGTCTCTTGCATGTTGCGCTGATGCTGACGCGATGGCGTCCTTCTCGATGTCTCATAGTGTGGCCCGTCCGCAGAGGCGGGATTCGGGGGGGCAAGGGGGGGCAACTGCCCCCCCAATGTTGGGACATATTTAAAAAAATATATTTAGACATTGCATTCAAGTTTATGTAAAAAAGTTTTACTTTTTTCTGTATTTTCAGAAGAATTTTAAGAATAATTAAGGGAATAATAATTTTATTAAGCTAAGATAATACCATACTGCTTAAATAAATTGGCAAACTTAAGTTCAATATTATAAAACGCGCGGGATAATGTTCAGCGTTACTGTGAATATCCCGTATTAAAAAAAACATCCTTCAATTATATTTTACTTTTAAATGATATTTACTTAGACATTAAACAGTTTCATGAGTAAAATCATGGTAGGTTTGACATCTTGTACTTCCTACTCAGTTTCGAACTTACGCGAAAGAGAGAACGAAGTCTCTGTTCTTTCGGAGCCCTCAACGCATCCACAGTACGCGTCCTTTCGGCACTGTAGATCAGTGGGGTCAGTGGCGGGCTTTCTCACGCCACGACACTCACTCACACACACCACATAAATCAGCCCAGCTTATCGGAATGACCAACCTCACAGGCGCTGAAAGAGATGTCAGGAAACAGTGGGCGGTTTGCGGCACGATTCATTATAATCGGTACTATTCACACGTAATTGGTTTAATTCACACTTGTGATGAGAAATGTCTTGTAAATGGCGTGGAAAGTTGATTCTTAGGATTTTTCTTATAGACCAAAATAAATACTCTATTATTAATATTTAAGAAAATTAAAAATTTCTTAACGACAGCCGTGAGTGACAGGGACAAAAGAGAGCAAAATAAATCAGTCGTTAGTTATAATAAGCCTGTTGTCCACCCATTTGGTTCTCTCATTTTTAAATTGTTTTTGGGGGCTGTGAAATAAATGTTTGTCCAACGTGAATGCGGACCACTGTCCTAGTCCTCAGTCAGAGGGCTTTCGGTACAGGTGACGATGACATCTCTGCGACGTCATAAGAATAAGAGCTCAGTTGAGTTCTTGCAGTACTGGCGAACGCACGAGTTATTATTATAGTGAAACGAGCCAGATCAAGAAAGTAAGAAGATTTCAGCTCTTGTATCTGACAGGTGAGAAATTAATGTTTGTTCATCGCGTTTAGTTCAAATTAGAATTTTATCAATAGCTGATTAATAATACAAGTGTTATTGTTTACTGAAGGAAATGTGACTTTACCAGACGACAATCTCATAGAAACTTTGTTCTCCTAGAAGTTATAGCAAAATAGCAAACTTCGGTGGCCATTGACTCACGTTATTCTAGTATCCCCTGGGTAATCGAGAGAATACTATCTCTTCGTTAATGACGACAGAGGAGTGTCAAATAATACGTTAATCTGATTTGCAGTCTACCCAGGAAAAATGATCACGCTAGGCCACTGATAATACCTTCCCTTCTCTGTTATTATAAATGGGAATATGTTGTTTTAATCTAATGTTGGTTGTATTATTATAACAACTAGTGGTGCTACAACAGCACTTACTTTCCCGTATTAGAGGAAACAGCTAAGTAATACTGTAATATTGCACTTTATGCGCTACTAACATCTTCGCTTGGAACTCACTATTTCCATTGCAGTGTTGTCAGAACTATGTGAATTCTATAACTTCACAAAAATAGAATGCAAAAGTTTTGTAACCCTGTATTGGAAAAAGAAGCCTGATACCCTGGAAATATAGAAATGCCTTCCATTGGGCCATGATTAGGGAAGAGTATTTTAAAACCATGCAACAAATTCTCTACTCACTACAAATGGTACAGATTTGGTGCAAAACTAAATTTTTGCCTGCAAATATCAACATAAATTAGACAATTATAACTCCTTTTCATACAGCTCCATTAGGTCACAACAATGACACTAATTCACAGATATTCGCGAGCGCAAAGTGAATTCCATTGTTGCAGACCCTGCATTGTCGCTATTCTGAGAGCTATTAATTCTTTTTACTTATTTCAAATATTTCAAAATAAACAATTTCTAAATATTAATGTGTAAGTCTATAACAAAGTTCGAATGTAAGAAACGAAGAAAGAATAATATACAAAATTGCACATTCTAATTTACGACGCATCCAGCTGTCCAAAGCGCAGTAAATTTACAGCGGCCTATTACGTTTGTCACAAAATTAAAGAAAAACTACCCGTATTTTGAAAAAATTAAGCATGACCGTATTTATTTTATTTATTTATTTGTCAAAAAACAGAAACAGAATGGCACAGACTTTCCCGTATTAGTTTTCTATTTTCCTGGGTCATCGCTAGCTATTCGGAATTGCCACATACTCTTTCTTGCCAGCTACCATCTATCATCGCCAAAAGTACATTTTTTTGTCATTTTCTTAATTTTTCGGTTTCCTATTGGTAGAACAGAAACATTAATTTTAGAATATTAAAGAACACAAAAACCTAGCCGTAAATGGCAATTTTCTCTTAAAAATTATGTGCCGTTTAAGAGAAAATGGCGTTTTAGCACTACTAAAAATGCGAAATTTGAAGCTCATTTGCACAGAAAATTTTTGAGTTTTCAAAATACTTTATTTGAAGTTATTTGAAGCACTTACACTCACAAATATAATCATCTTTACAAATTGCGGATAATGTGCATATTAAAGATGTGAGATATCTTTCAAAAAATTTACATTTATATAATTTTTGAAAAAAACAAAAAAAAACTCAAAATAAACTTCACGCTATACTAATGAGTGTAATTAGCACTATCCGTTACAAAAGTTTCAAGAAAAAAATTGCAGCCTTATACGAGAAAATGACGTTTGAGCATTTCTAAAAATGCCGAAATTTGAGCTTCTTTTCACAGAAAACGGTAGTGTTTTCGAAAAACTTTACTTGACATTATTTAAAGCATATATACTCATAAATATAATAATGTAAAAAAATCGCCGATAATGTAAATATTAACGACGTGAGAGACAAGTAAAAAAATTTACATTTTGTAATTTTTGAAAAAACCAACCCATAGACCAAAATGGTTTTTATGTCATTGATAGAGTACATTTACTACTATCCCTACCAAAAGTTTAAAGAAAAAATTTGGAGCCGTTTTTGAGAAAATTTTGTTTTTGTAATTTTTTAAAATTGCACATATTGCACGCATTATTGGACGAAAACTATCAAAATTGTGAAAAACATTTACATGACCTTTATTAAAGAACTCAATATGCAGAACAAATTTTATTTGAAGAAAAAATCTCTATCTTCAATTTTGTAGTTGGAGAAAGACGCCGAAAAAAATTCAAACTTTCACAATTTTCGAAAATTCAGAGCTGTACGTGAAAATCGGACCTATGCCATGTTAAAAAGTGTATTTCCCTCTATTCCTACAAGAAATTTAAAGAAAAAATTTGGAGCCGTTTTTGAGAAAATGTTGAAAATCCCCGGGGGGCTTCGTATAAAGTACCCCCAAATTTTAAAGAATCTTTTTCAAAATCACAAAGCTTCGACTAGAATCAGATTGACTGGGGAATATCAATTTTGAAGAAAATCGACCGAACGGTTTAGGCGCTAGCGTTGACCACAGACGGACAGACGGATAGACGGACAGACGGACGGAATGCCGTCAATCGATTTTGAAGTATAAAGAAGCAACAAATCATGGATTTTGACCACACCACGAGCTAGAAGATTTTTTTTCTTAATTTAGCAACTGGTTTTATCCACTTATTCGTTTTCACGGCCCGGCAATTAATTTTTTTCCGCCGAAAATTGGCCATTTTTTCGCGCAGCATTACATAACTTTCCCTACACTACGTATATCACTCCGTGTATACGTACGTATACGGGAAAGTAAAAAGGTTTATATAACAAAAAAGTTTTGGGGTTCTTTTTTGGACAACAGAGCAACTTTTACTACGATAATTTAAAAGAAGGTTTGTTATTGCTATGAATCGTTAAAGTTCGTGCATGGTAAAGTTCAGTAAACTGACAGTTTTGTCCACTTTCCAGAATGTCGAATGTTTTTATCTCGTCGATTTAACATTGCGCAGCTAATATTTATGTACTCCAATGCACGCAATTTGTATGTCATTAAAACTGTAAATTTTAATCACAATTCAAATACTTCAATCATTTAATTCTAATACTTAACACTGATCATTATATGTAAAGAAAATTATTTGATCGTCACTTTCCTCAAATAATTTAATTTCAATATTCAATTTTATACTTAACATGTGAAAAATTGCTACATTCATGTAATTATTTTATTCAGAGACAAGAACAAAATAGTGAAAGCAAAATTTTTACATATGTTTTGTCAAAATATATTAATGTGTAAAGTTTAAGTGTACATTCACACAAAATTTGACATTAATAATTATGTATCTTTATTCAATTCTAATATCTAGACCGCGGGATTTCATGGAATTGCATGTCTGTTTTTTGTTATTTGTTAACTGTGACGTTACGGTAACTGTGAAGATGAAATGATATGGTGATGATAGGGGGTGAAAGGACGAATAGAAATGCAACCATGCCCAAGGCGGGAGTCGAACCCGCGATCCTTCGGTGCGAGATCACTAAGAACTACCGGCGTATATTACAGTTTTTGTCTAGAAGTGGGTCGAAGTCAGTTATTTTTGTGTATTTCTCTTTCGAAAGAAACGTGAATTGGGTCAAGACAATACCAACATAATATTTCCGATAATATTCTGATAACATTGTTTTCGCTTGAATCGATTTACTTCCTGTAACATGATTCGTGCACATGAACTTAGTGAATGGGCTGAATAGTACGGCGTCTTGTAAGATGGCCATTTGTTCTCTCGCTTAATATATTTTCTTTTATTAAAATGAAATATATTTACTTTTATTAAACGCCTTTTGTAGTGCACTGTAAATCAGGGTTCATCAAAAAGACGAGTCGAGAGCAAAGGGCCGTCGGCATTGCCGACTCGGCAAGAGCCGGACCTTCGTCAAGCTGCAACCCCCACTTTTCAGAAATTCAAAATCACGTAACCCATTGTTGTCTACTAATTATGTACTAATTTTGTACCACAATTAAAAAGTTTGTACTCACCTATAACCAATTTAAAAACGGTTGAAAAAGATACACTTTTTGCACATACTGACGAATTTTTTAAATCCCCTTGGAGTCACACTTCGAAGTTGAAATGTATTCAGCAGTTTGCTACTATAGTGACCTTTCAGGAGTATTTGTTTCAAAAATTTATCTGGTCCCCCAACGGAGATAATGCACTCGAAAAACAGAAAAAAATTGCGTGTGGCATGAAACAAAAGTGCCTGCCAAGCCACCCACACTAGTCACAAATTCAAATCCAACTATACAATTATTATCTTCTATTTGTCTACAAATTTTGTACCACAATAAATAATTTTGTACTCCATCCGTCTGTCCGTCTGTGAACACTGCTAGCGCCTAAACCATACGTACAATTTCTTTCAAAATGGATATTCCCCGGTCGATCTGATTTTAGTCGAAGCTTTGAGATTTTGAAAACGATTCATCCAAATTTGGAGGTACTTTATATGAAGCCCCCCCCCGGGATTTTCAAAATTTTCTCAAAAAGGGCTCCAATTTTTTTCTTTAAATTTCTTGTATGAATAGAGTAAAATACACTTATTAACATGGCATAGGTCCGATTCTCACGAATAACTCTGAATTTTCGAAAATTGTGTTTGAATTGTTTTCGGCGTCTTTCTCCAACAATAAAATTGAAGATAAGAGATGTTTCTTCAAATAAAATTTGTTCTGCATATTGAGTTCTTTCATAAAGGTCATGTAAATGTTTTTCAAAATTTTAGTAGTTTTCGTGCAATTACTTTCGTGCCTGCAATATGTGCACTTTTAAAAAATTACAAAAACAAGATTTTTTCAAAAACGGGTCCAATTTTTTTCTTTTAACTTTTGGTAGGGATCGTGGTAAATATACTCTATCAGATGACATAAAAGCCATATTGCTCTATAGGTCTGTTTTTCCAAAAATTACAAAAATATACATTTTTTCACGTTTCTCACGTCGATAATATTTACATTAGCGGCGATTTTTTTCACATTATTATATTTACGAGTACATGTGCTTTAAATAATGTTAAGTAAAGTTTCTCGAAAACAACCGTTTTCTGTGAAAGTATTGTAGCTCAAAATTTCTCATTTTCAGAAACGCTCAAACGCCATTTTCTCATATACGGCTGCAAATTTTTTCTTGAAACTTTTGTAACGGATAGTGATAATTACACTCTTTAGTATGGCGTAAAGTTTATTTTGAGTTTTTTTGTTTTTTCAAAAATTACATAATTGTAATTTTTTTGAAAGATCTCACATCTTTAATATGCACATTACCAGCAATTTGTAAAGATTTTTATATTTGTGAGTGTAAGTGCTTCAAATAACTTCAAATAAAGTATTTTGAAAACTCAAAAATTGTCTGCGAAAATGAGCTTCAAATTTCGCAATTTTAGTAGCGCTAAAACGCCATTTTCTCTTAAACGGCACATAATTTTTAAAAGAAAATTGCTATTTATGACTAGGCTTTTGTGTTCTTTAATATTCTAAAATTAATATTTTCATTCTACCAATAGGAAACCGAAAAAATTAAGAAAATCCAAAAAAACTGTACTTTTGGTGATGATAGATGGTAGCTGACAAGAAAGAGTATGTGGCAAATCCGAATAGCTAGCGACGACCCAAGGAAATAGAAAACTAATACGGGAAAGTCTGTGCCATTCTGTAGCACCACTAGTTCCTTTTCACGGCCCGGCAATTAATTTTTTTCCGCCGAAAATTGGCCATTTTTTCGCGCAGCATTCATAACTTTCCCTATACTACGTATATCACTCCGTGTATACGTACGTATACGGGAAAGTAAAAATGTATCGTTGAATTAACAGTTCGGACCGTTCAAGTAACAATGCGGAATCTCACCGCTTTGTGCAACTAATATAATTAATAACATTCAGTAATAATTAACAAAATTAAAAGAAATGTGTATAATTGCAGCACAATTAATTAACTTAAAGCATGTAAACGAATATTTTGATATTTATAATAGCGCCCAAATTTGCCCCCCCAATAAAAGATCCGAAATCCCGCCCCTGCCCGTCCGTGCAGTGGAGGCGCGGGGTCCGGCGACGGTTTTCTGCGGGCGTCTCTAGCGACGAAAGAGGTTCAAATTTGCCTCGTTCACCGGAAGGTAGGCGGAGCGCCGTTTCAACCGCGGCAGCCCGACGGCCCGTCGATGCCCAGAATGAAGCTAATGCTCATCGTAATAGCGTGAAAATGTCCTCGAGACAAGTTAAGTTCTATCTAAAGAATCTCAGAAGCCACGACGAGTCAAGTTCTCTTTATCAATCCGAATATATGCTTCCTAGTCTCTTTCCTGTTCCGCTTATTTAAAGCCTCGCGGTCTATCCCCATCCAAACAACCGAGGGCACCAACGTGACCCCTGGCTTCCAACCCTGGCTTCTCTCCTCGGAGCGCCCGAAGACGGTTCCCTTCCACCAGGATCCTAGCGCGTGTCGACTCCCTGATTAGTTACGTGATGAAGCTATAAACCGCCCACGCTTTACGAATGTTTGGGGATGGATTGTCCCTCCGCCTGGCAAAGAAAGTCGAGAGGCTAATGAGCTAAAAAGGCCATTCCGCTTTCCCGAGGAAGTGAAGGATCTGTTTTCTACAAACACATATTTCGTTCTAAAGATTTCCTTCCCCACTCGCACTAGCTTTCTCTAACTTAAGGGCTGTCTCCCATTGATAATATGACTTCATTTTACAGCCCTTTCTTGACCGTCTCACGGCCACGTACCGCGCAAGCCGTGCCACCTGGAGTGCGAGGCACTTGCTTGAATCGACGCCTTCGTAACAACAACAACAACAACAAAAAAAAAAAAAAAAAAAGAGGAACCTTCTCCCTCCCCCGCTGTTAGCGGAGCGCGGTCCCCCTCATTGACAACGGCTCCCCCCTCAGCGGGTTCTCCGCTGTGAGCATTGCACTGTCTCCTTTCGGGGTGACTCCGCGACCACCCACATGTAACACACGCACACACGCACGCACGCACGCGCGCGCGCACACACGCACACACAGAGACACACACACACACACCACACACACACACACTGTATATATATATATATATATATATATATATATATATATATATATATATAAGGTAAACTCCCACACTGTATGACCGATCTCCATGAAAGTTGGCACATCTAGGTGTTTTTTTCACCCCAAAGGTTTATGTAAGTTAATTTTGTTGTTACTCCACTACATGGCGCTGTAGAACAAAAGTAAATATTCACGTCAAATGCAACCTGCAACACTCGGCCGCATTTTGAATCTATATCATTAAATAACTCATAAACAAAGCGTTCTAGGGCATTAAAAACTAAAATTTCGAGGATGAGACCTTTATGAACATTCTATTACGTTTTTGCTGGTCCGGCGCTTCTCGATATTATCTCACCTGCTCAGAGATGAGCAGAATCTGCAACTATATAAACGTGAATGAGAGAGGCAGAAAGAGACTGAGACACACAGAGACAGTCAGACTGAGACAAGAACAGAGAGATGGAGAAACAATGAGTGAGAGAGAGAGAGAGAGAAAGAGGAAGAGAAAGAGGGGAGACAGAGAGAAAGGGAGATGGGAGGGGAACGAGAGAGATGAATGGCAGAACGTCTGCCGGGATCCTCTAGTATTCAGTACAATTTAACACAAGGCAACAACAGTAGATTTAATAATAACAATAGCAATCGATAGCAAAAGCAATAATGGTAGCAATAACAACTATGTCAGCAATAATGTAAGCACCACCCTCGCTGAACAGATCAATAGTGAGAGATCACACAAAGACACATGAATTGATCCTCCCTTAACAATAATTTTCTCAACAAATCCTACAAAATGCTAAATCATAATTTGTATAATTCTATAAAATCCCTTGTTTTCAAAACGGTATTTTTTAAATTTAAAGTCTACAATCACTAATGATTATCTTCTTGACCACTTACTAATTTTATTTCATTTATGTTTGGACTCAATACAGGTATTTATTAATTAATCATACATTCTTTTTGTTTTAATTGAGTTTATTTAATTTAACTAAATTCGGGTTTAAGACATTATGTACCGAGAAAATAACCAAGAGCATTTTATAAAATTTTCCACAAATTCAAATTTCTGTGTTTATTTTGCAGGTCAGAAATTTACTGAGATCAAATATTTAGAAGTTTCCTGCTATCAGTTACTCATATATTGACATTATGACAAGAAAAACACAAAATTACATTTAACTTTCCAAGAATTTCATGGCTTATCAGAATGGAAATGTTTTTTTAAATATATTTTGAATTTATCTAAGTTGGTTCATCTAAAAACCAAAATAATAAAGCTTTTGTCTTTATCACTTCATCCACAAAAAGGTACCAGAACACCATTCCAGTGCATTTCCCCTGAAGTCAAGCCCTGGATGTAAATATACATTTTATTGAAATTTATGTTACTACTGACTTTTCCTCCTAATTTAAATTACATTTCAGACATTATCAATTTTAATAGTTTCAGTGCTATTAAATATTAGTTTACCTTCATAGATTTTGATAAGTTAAAGAATAATTATATATAATAAATAATTTCTGAATTTATTTTAGATGAATTAAATTTTCCTTTTAAAAACCTACTGAAAAATTATTTGTTAATAACTAGAAAGTTGTTTTAATTTTTTTTAACATTTCTAAACATTTCTAATTTTATTTAATATTTCTAATCATAAAATCAATCGTATTAAGTACTTTGACTCAACTCTCAGGCATTTTTATAATAATTGAAAATTTTACTTTGGTAAACAAATAAAACTTGCAGTAGATATATTCTATGTTATAGTCTATATTATATTCTATTGTTAGTAGATATATTCTATGAACTTGTTTTTGAGTTATTGTTTCTTTTAAATCTGTAGATTTTTTAATTTTTTTGGAGAAGAAGAATAAAAAGAAAAGAAAAGAAAAAAAAAAATTAAAGCCGCCAGAAACCATTTGGATATTACTGACCAAGCCCAAATTTGTGTCAAAAATTTAAATGACAGACATGAATTTTTTTTTATCTTTTATTTAGGGTTCAGTACAACTTTCGAATGTTAACTTAGAGGCACCACTACTAATGAGTGTGGATGTCTATTGTAATCAAGGGCCATTTTTTATGTGAGTTAGCATCACATTTTAATTCTGTGTGCCTGTGCCCCAGTGGCCCACAGATTGTGGGTCTGCAAAGTGCCCCTCTTGAGTGTTGCGCCCCTGGCAGATGTCCCCCTGGCCAGCATCTAGCTGCAACACTGTGAGTGGTGAGCACCATACAAATTATTCATTTAGTCATATACCAAAAACACTTGGGAGTTCAAATAGTCATACTAATGTATTTCCTATTCAAATACTTTACATCTTTCAGGACTCAACAACGCATCATGAAATTAAAACTGGTTACTTTTTGTTTTATTTGTTTACCTTTGTACTGTAGGAGCACTTGCTTTGGATTTACAGCAGGTTCGGAGTTATGTCTCTAACCTTTTATGGTTACTTCATTATGTAAAAACTGATGTCTTTAAGAATCCTCACATCCAGTTCTATTTGATTTCTTTATTCTATGCACATCATATAAGTCTAATTATATACTATATACTCAATTACAATGTCTCTCAAATCCATGTTTAAGGTCTTCTTAATCTTTAATCATCTTAATGCTAGATCTCTTGTAGGATTGCTTTATTGAAATGATTATTAAAGAAATGAAACAATGGAGGTGTAATAAGAGACATATCCATAAATAGAACCATCTTGAGAAAACTGCTGCAAACTCACCTTGTCCAACACAAATTCCACATGGATTGTCCAAGAGCTGAATCCTAATCGCAGCAATTAAAGGGAGTGCTCTATGGCCCTTAAAACCCTTTTCAGTAAGAACAGTAAAAAATTGAAGATTTAGAACTCTGCTTCCCTGCTGAAGTAGATTTTGGTTTTCACATTTCTGTGGACAAATAATTTTTTAAAGAATTATAAGTATTGCAGTCATATGTCTCTTTCCAATTAATTTGCTCACCTATTTATGGAAATAAAAACACTGAATGAAAATAATCAATTACTTTCAATACTTTACTCATGACCTAGATCTAATTAAACTTGCATCCAATAAATTACATGTTTTTAAAATTGTTTTCTATTTAGCTAATAATACCTGTTTAGACAATGCACAGAACAAAGAAATAAGCAAAGGAAAATTTATTCCATTTTTCACATTCACATAATTAAATATAATTGTGATTCAACATCTTTTCTCATATACAGAATGTTGAATGGCTTCCTTTGTCACTAGTGTCAGTGGCTCATTCCATAACTGCCATACTCTGGCTTCGGTCTTGTTTATGACAATAGACAGCACTCTCAATTATTTTCTTCAAAACTATTCCTTCTTTCCTGAAAGAAAATTACTTTCCAACAGCAAAATTGTCCTTAAAATCTAGAATTCGTTTGATGTGATTCTTCTTTTAATATCTTAATTTAAAAGTAGATAAGGGATACATATCTGATTTACTAGTTGTAACAGAACTAGTAGTGATCTGGCCTCATTCATTCCTCACTCAGCGTATTTGGATTAATTCCTGTAAAGATATTTGCTGTAAATTTTGTCCTGTTTCTTCCTAATAATAACTACAATTAATAATTACTCAATAAAACCATGTCTATAAAAAAGAAAGAAGTACCTATAATGTAATTTTCAATTACTGAAAAGGTCATTGGGCTCTTAGAGTTGTGTATATACTAAATACTCCAAATGAAGTCTTTAATTTTGTGGAAGAAAAGAAACACAATTATCACAACTAGAAAATTGTTTGTAAATGATAAAAATCTAAGCTCTGGTTTTAGATGCCACATGTTACACCGGGAGCCAGCAAGAAAATCAATGTAACATAAGCTCAAAGCGAAAACTTTTTGAGAAGTTAGCCAGTGTAATGAGGAACAACAAGGAAACACAAGTATGGCGGCCTGTTGGTGTCCGCATTGTGCTGCGCAATTTTTTGAATATGTCGAAAAAAATCGGCCATTGAGGAACAAGTACACAGCTAATTCTAGTTGTATATTGTTCGTTAGATAGCCAAAGTGTGAAGGAGTTGTATGCCATACTGAAGCGGCGTCTCGAACTGTCCGGCATACTGAATTGAAAATGTCATTTTTTTTATGCCCACTTGGATTATGAGCTCAAAGCTATTTTTGTGGTCTTCTGGTAGAAAAATCTTTTTCATTGCCGATTATGACCACGCCATACCGTTGTGGCATCTCTAAGTAGCTGCCATACTGGTTCAAAAACGTCAAATTTGTCACTAATCCATGTATGATAGGTACACACCTGAGACAAATATTGATTTTTAATGTCTAGAAGGCGAATCTGTAAGTGTCATACCAATTGGATGTCTCAAACGTGAGAAATTAACTACTAAAGTTGCGAAAGATTTATAGGTGCGACGTATAACAGGTACATGTGCCATACTTATGTTTTTGATGTTATGAAATACGAATATATGTGTGCCATACCAATATCACGTCCCTATGAAGAGGAATAAACCTATTTATTTGTAAAATGTTTTCAAAAGTAGGTGAATATAACTAAGTTCTATTTATGCTGACTTTTTATATGTATTAATACTTGTAACAGATTGTTACTGGAGAAATTCTATGACATTACTATAACACTCAGATATCCCTCTTATTTTGGTCAATCAATGTACAAGTTAAAATAAAAGGTTTTATTTTTCTAATAATACTAGGACACAAAGATTACCATAATATTTATACGCAACATCAGGTGTGAACAAAACATTAATTTATTAAATGAAAAAATGTTTGTATTGTTTAGAATAAGGGTATTAAAATAAAGCTACACACTAATCCGGGATGAAATTATTTTCAAATAATAACAAGTACCCCACTGATAGTTTAACGTTAATTATATAAATGAATATTACCCATTTACAACAACTGCAGAATCTATTAGCTCTCACAAATGAAGAGGAAGACAATGACATCAATGAATCTAACTACTTAAATGAATTTCAATGTAACATACCACCTTTTAAAGACAGCCATGAATCCTGTGGATGAGATGAAAAAGATACATATTCCCATATCCTTAATGTTTGAGAAATAAAAAAGAACTGTTTTGTAACAAAACAGTTGGTTTTACAACAAATTATAATGTTGGTGGTTCGAAATTTTTGTTGAATCCATTTCTCAAATGAAAGATATTTGTATATTATTGGTTTGACATGAAAAGCAGAAAATATGTTGCAGTGAATGTTTCTTTTTAATATCTTTTTTTTTTTTGTTAAAAATATTGTTCTTAAGGAATGGATCAGACTCTTTCTTAAGGAATGTGATCCTTTTCAGCACACTTATAAAAAAACAAAATGGTTCTCTCAGTTCAGTTTACCGTTTTTGTGGAATATGTAACTTTTTCATTTCGCCTATGTAACTATCTAAAAATACCATATTTTATTTATTTCAATAACTTACATTGATCCTAATTTTTCATAAAACATCGAAAATCAACCATTTCAATTTTTTTATTGATGTAAAGAGTATACAATATATTTTCCAGCATTAACCAATGATATTACGAGTATTTAAAAAAAGTAGGTTTTTTCAGTGTGGCGGCCATTTAATGACATCTTATCAGTATGGCATTGCATTTATTTATCAAAATGGATCATGGAGAGTCCTAAAAATGTACCACCATACTTGTACTCATGATACATACATACATGGATTACTGACAAATTTGACATTTTTCAACCAGTATGGCGGCTACTTAGAGATGCCACAATGGTATGGCATGGTCATAATCGGCAATGAAAAATATTTTTCTACCACAAGACCACAAAAATAGCTTTGAACTCATAATCCAAGCGGGCATAAAAAAAATGACACTTTCAATTCAGTATGGCAGACAGTTCGAGACGCTGCTTCGGTATGGCATGTACTCTTTGATGGCATACAACTCCTTCACACTTTGGCTTTGACATTTGTGTTTCCTTGTTCCTCATAACACTGGCTAACTTCTAAACAAGTTTTAGCTTTCAGCTTATCATACATCGATTTTCTTGCTGGCTCCCGGTCTATGTCTGTTATTCAGAATTGCAAATGTTAAAATCCACTCAAGATTTGATCTATTATTTTTAATAAATATATAAAATATTTGTTATCTGAAGATAATGTCTTATGGTTCAGCATTCAGAAGGTTGGAAAGCTGTGAGGTACATTCCTGCCAGTGACAAGAAATATACTTGATTTATTGAACATCAGGAAGTTTGTGGCACTTTCTGGAATTAAATTCACGGAGCAGCTGATCTGTGGTTTGCATAGATTCCCTGATGATTTACAGGGATCCTTGAGGATCACAAATCACACATGATCTTATGTTCCCATTCTTAACTGAATAAATGTTTAATTCATCTGTAGTTTCCTGTTGCCTAACATTTTGAAAATAGAAGACAGGGAATCTTAAATATTGTTTTGCCATAAACTGCAATGAAGTCTTGAATGTAACTATTGAAAATGAAACAACAAATTAAAATATTTTTAAATATCTTTATTCCAGCAAAACACTCCAAAAATTTATACTAATTTACACATTTCCTAGTATGCTAATGGAACATTGGGCTTCTGTATATATGGTATTGCCCTGAGCAATATGTACAGCAAATGAAAATTGCTAGCCTTTGATGTATTTAAAATAGAAAAACAAATGTGTATCTGACACCTTCACAATTTGCACTTGCTCTAGAGATGCATACTTCACAACTTCACTTTCCAAAGAAGTTATTTCTAGGAAATGAGGATAGCTGCATACTCTAATTATCATGCAATTCTTTTGAGGATTGTTTGATGCAAACATGCACAATTCTTTAGGATTTGATCAAATGAATTGTCATTTTGGACACATCAGGAAACATATATTTTAATAATATACATTTTCAGAAAGGCCATGATAACTGTAATAAAATCACTGTGATATGAACAATTAAGAGTGAAATTAAATATTTTATGAAATTATGATATATATTTATAGATTGTTTCAAATTTGAATTCTTTGTTTGAAATTGTTATTTGTGAGTCAAATAAAATTACATATTTGAAATTTAAGAAAAAACAATGAATAATCAATTATACTGCATGTTTGTTTCATAATTTTGATTGTCAAAATCATTTCAGAGTTTTTTGAAACACTTTTTTTAACAATGATGCAAAAGAACAGAAGAGAAACTATTTTTGGAAAATATAGTTTAAGCCCATATCTACAAAACCCGTTGTATGTACAATTTGGTAATCTTTTACATCATTTTAGCAAATTTCACAATGCATACTAAAACTATACTTCCATATCTAAAAATGGTCTACTTTCCATACACTCATTTCCTATTAAAGGATTTTTTTTCCACAAACAGAAGTATTTACTCCCTTGATTTACAATGTAATGATATCATAGAAATAACAAATTTTGTTTAGTGCTGTAATAGCAAAATTTTGTATCTCTTCCAATACAATTTATTCATCCATGGTCCAGTTTAAGTAGCAAAATTCATTCCATACTCTTTGTTCATTTTCTAAATTAGATTTACGAGACCACTGTCATAACCTTGTACATTACATCATTTTACCCAACATTACAACAGGTAATGTTCAAATTCAATCCAGATGTCAGAAGGTCATTGAAATAAATTAATAATTTGTCAGTGTAAAATCCAAAACACAAAATTGTATACTGTAACTCCTTCACAGTGTTAATTCTTTTTGACAGAGTGTGACAAGAGTGAAATTAGTGATGCTAATTCCTCAATAAGTTCATATATACAATGCTGTGTATTTAAAACTTGAGAGAGAAAAAATATTTTTGGGGATTATCATAAGGAAACTTGCTCTCAAGGAATGATGACAATGATTAAAGACAAATGTTTCACAGCACAGACGTATGAAGAAATCTTCAAAATACAAGAAGTGTGTGATATGAGTAGAAACATTATTTGAAGAGATAATAAAGATTCTACTTGTGAAGAAACACATCTGATCACTCGTTGATTCCTAATTCCATTATTTTGTATTGAAGAATATCAAAGCAACCCACATTAGTGCCATTTAATGACATAATAAACAGGAATAATGTTACCATATATTAACAAAGATATTTAAAAATTTTCAAATACTATTACAGGATATCAAAGTGTCTAGGTCTCACATCTGTCATATTTTCTTGCTGGTAGTGTTAATATTGTAGTTATGTTCAAGTGTGGCTATATTATAAATTTCAATGAAAGAAGATACAATCATAGAAGTATTTTGAAATTATGTTTATTATGATTTAGTTTTAACAAGAAAAAGCACCATTGATGTGAAAGCCTAAATCAAAATACATCTTTCAGTAAAGGATAGAATATATAAATTTTACAATGATGTTTATTCATGAATTTTTGAATCCTTTGAATTCATATAGGAATTGCTGTGCTGAATTTCAAGTTGTTAATGATTTCTAAAATAAATGCCACTATTTTTATTTTTGCAAGCTGTTGTAACCTTGATTTGGGGAGTGTATTTAATTACCAGTTTTCCATAATTTAATTTCCAATTTATAGTTTTGAAAATTACACTACATTTTATGATGTTAGTTACATAATAAATGCTGTATATCAATGTTCTAGTATTATATGTACAATCAACTTTAATTTGAACAATAAATATTCAATTACCTTTAACGCACAATTGAAACAACAAGAACATAGCAACACAGACTTGCATACTTATTATGAATTACTTAGATAAATAAAATATCTAAGCCTTTTCAGACTGTGGGGCAATTTTTATATTATTCATTTGACACTCAAAACACAATCTACCACTGCTTAGATGGAGACAGTTATGTGTGACTTTTTTTGAATTTTTGCTGTTTTGAGTTGTTGGTCATTAACAGGTTAGCTAAGATTTTTTTAACATTACATCATGTTTTATATGCAAGATATATTTAATGTACACCCTCATACAAACTGTATCCATACACAATATGGACTTTTGTAATACAATATTTCAACTAGCTAACAAGATTATAATAACTTTGAGTGAACTACTTGTAAAACAAACTCTTCTGTAAAGTTTTCTTTCTGAAACAATTATTCCTTTAAATAGCTACATTCTATGTAATATCATATATGATATACTTTACACAAGTGATGAGAGTAATCATCACTTCCTCTTCACTTGAGCGTGTTTTTCTATACAGTCTCAACCACAGCGAATGTATTTTTAAGCCACATGTCAAGATTTTACTTCCCACATATCTTATATACTCCAGTCATAACATTCTTGCATACAATTTTAATGATGGCAAATTCTTCCTATATGAACATTATGGGTAGAACTGCACATGATCGTTACAACAAAATTTGTTAATGAGACATCTTAATCACTGAATACACAATCTCAAATCCACTAACAGGTAATTAGTCACCAATACTCAAGTTCACTAAAACCTGTTTTGCATTGATGAGAATTGTTATTACTCATTTGAATAATATATTCAAAACAATGCAAACAAGTCAAATTAAAAATTGTTTATGATTTGTAATTAAGAAAATCTACTATGACTAATTTGAAGTATGGCTTAAACTGGGGGAGTAACAGTTTCAACCAGACCCATTGTAATCATAAAGTATAATTTTAAGAAGTCATTTTTGGAAGTGAGCCTGGTGTTGGGAGTAGTATACCAGGCTTTAACTTGGAAATACTTATTAGCATGAGAGTAGTTTAAATAAATGAAATTAGATTTAAATTCATCAGAGTTCATGTAGATAGTTAGTGGTGTAATTTTGGAAATTAGTGTGTTGAAGATGTGTATTCATTTTGTATATCAATGCACTGTATGTACTTTCTTGAGATTTGAATTAATATCATTGTGAATAACTCAAAACTGAAGGTATGATTGACAATTTGGCTGGATACAATAAAACATGAATTGGAATGTGCAAATCATGTAGTTAAGGATCATAGAACATCTTAAACTTGTTAATGAAAAATGATTTTCTATTTTTAATAATTCTCATTTTATTAACTCTGAATTACTCTTTATTTAAGAAAATCAATAATTTTGGTGATTTTTAAAATGTCTTTGAAACCTTGCTTGATTAGGGCATTTTGTTGTGTCCTGGAATGCAAAATGAAGGTCGGTTCAACCAAGATGATATTAAAATTATGAACGGTACATACATTTAAGTTATATTTTAATACCTTGTTATTATTTCAAGGACTATACAAAAATTGCAAAGGCATTTAAATCCAAAATATTAGAAGCCAGTTCCTTTACTTAATGAAATACTTTAATTATTGAAACATTTGGGATTGTAGGCTTTGTTTCTATAAACTACTTCATAATAACATACAAAATTTCTCTAATTCTAGCAAAGAATAACATAACATAAAATGGCAGTGTTTTCTTTGAATCAGCCAGCAACTGCATATATTTTTAAGAGCTAAATTGCACTATGAAGCCTTAAATATTTATGATAATTATGCATTATTTCTTTCCTATATTTGCCACACTTCACACACACTGAAATATCACACATATAACATCTAATCAATAAATTCAGAGGAATATATTTAATTCATACAACTCTAAATATAGACACATAAATACACAGAGAATAACCATAATGGATCAAATGTACATACATAGTATTAATCAGAGTGCATTATTATGATATATGAACATACTTGACATTATGCAGCTGCTAACTATGCTATATAAAACATTGTTAAATTCTTTTTGATATTTATAGCCAACATAGTACTGAGGTCATTACATGCATAATCTAAAAGACAAGTAACTTCAGGTCCTTTTTAAAAAAAAAAATCTGATTCTCTTAGCATGATAATATGAATGGCTATACAGCCTGAAAATTGCCTTGAGAATGTGGCACATGGGCGTTATCAGAGAGGCAAAAACCACGATGGAAGTCCTGAAAGCAATATCCAGGTTGCAGTTACTATCAAAACAAATTTTAAGATATTAAAATATTTTTTTGAGATAGATATTTATAATTCTTATTCGCATCTTGAAAAATAGGAGAATGAACATCAATTTCTTTTATTATGTTAAATAGAGAAATATAGTTTCAGACAATCTGCAATAATGGGAAATTGCTAATCATCAAAAGTTATCAAATTTGTAAACATTATTAAAATTTGAGATTTCAACTTACTATGTTTCAAAGAATTATGCTTGTGCTGACCCTTCAGAATTCTTCTAAATAGAATTCATGCATATATGCAAATTTGTCTTTTGCCAATAGAATGGAAAACTCTGCCATTGCTACACCGAGGACAAATAAGACAGATTTTTGCAGCAAGAGAGTAATTAACAGAATATCTCTGATATTGACATACAGTTGTAGAGCTGCTAAGAGGAAAGAACATGAAAATGTGGTACATATGTGAGAATGAGACTCGCAAGAGGCTGTGTTTAACTACCATCAGTGCTGAGTCTATGGCAAGGGCTCAGGATTGTCGGCACTCAAGCCCCGATAGTGTACACCCCTGTCGAGTCCCATCTAATAAAAACCTACAACTGTTACACCAACCTAAATATTCTGTAATGTTCTTTTGCTGCAAAATTTGCTATCACAATTACTTACAATTATTCATAGTTCAGTCACACCAAGTTACAGCAGACACAATATTATGGTTTACAATATTTTTACTTAAAAGGTGATGTATCTCATTTTAAAAACGATGCTAGCTGGCAGCTTAAAACCTTCACATTGTTACTCATATAACAGTCATTAAATTTTGTATGTTTATTATAATATACATAAATATATTTTTCTCATTTTGTATATTTTTCTCACATGCAATACAAACAGTACCAATACCTTTCTTACAATCAACATTTTCAAAGAGATTACAATAAATCACATATAGCGAATAAATTCTACAATCTACAGGATATTTTCATAAATTAAAAACTTGATGGCAGCGATTTATCCAGCATTACAACATGAATATCTTAATAATATGTATCTCAATCCCAAATGCAAATTTTACCTAGTAAAATTTTACCAGGTAATACTGTAATATTTCATTCATAGTATGAAATGCAAATTTCAGATTGCATCATAACCTTGTAAACTCAATATTAGTTCAAAATTGAAAACAAAATACAACATGCTTTTCAAAAAGAATAATGCCTTTGTTCTTAGTTCTTTCGACATAAGATGAGTATCACCAGTGCACTGCAAAGTGCCCATTTTATGCAAGGTTAAAATCCATTATTTTTTCAGATTGGCTATTTAATCATTGCTAAGCATAAAAGTAATTAATATAATTTAAATTAAATGAGTAAAGTAGTGAGCAGCCTAGTTACTAGTTTTTTATAGATACCCTAAAGTTGCATATGTCTTCACAAAGGGAGTATCCATCTTACAGCTTTCCCTGTTACAAAAGAAAAACACATTTTATGACTAATTTAGGCCTTACTCCTGAGGTAAGTTGGGATTTGCAAGAAAATTTGAGTGAAGATTTACAATGTTTAAAAAATATAGAATCTTCTTGGTTACTTCTATGAGTATGTTATGTCATGGAAACTCACAGACAATGAGAAGGGGAACTTCAGAGAAAGTACACATGAGGCGTGTATGTGTTGACATGAAAGTTCTGAAAACTTTTTTATTGTAGAAATAATCTTCTATTCTAATTTGGCACCATGATTTTTTTCTATTGTGTAATCAGTTTCATAAACAAATGCAAAATAACATTTTATGATAGAACCTGAAAACATTGTGTTCAATTTATGAGAACTATCAATAAAATGTTTTCACATGGGTATACAAAACAAAAACAAAAACAAAATAAAATTGTGACATACTGAAATGATAATTGGAACAACCTGTCTTCAACAACCTTTTGAATCCTCTGAAATAATGATTTACAAATTACATTTACATGAAAGGGAAATTTTAAATAAATGGTTATTAGAATGCACAGAATTGTTAATAAATAGTGAATATTTTCCTGGTAAAAAATATTTAGTGTTCTTGACCAATGACTCATAATGTTCTTGCTGGAACGAGGAAGTTATATTTACCATTTATGCATTTTTTAGAGTAAGAAATTAAAATGTATTTTTAGTTAATTGATGTAAGAATCAAAATAAATTTATCAATTAAATTTTTCAAGTTTCACAGAAATATCCATGTGATGAAAACTCAATGAATTTCCATTGCATTCATGTACTATTGACAATTAATAGCATTTTAAATCACATTATAACAATGCCATCTGTTGACAACAGTCAGATAAACACATACATTCACAACTTCATGAACACAATTCAAAATGTAGTTCTGAGTAATTTGGCACACGATTTGGATATTTTGACTCACTGCATAAAAACTCTCTTACCACATTAACTATAAAGAAAATGAATAAAATAAAAGTTACAAATTTATAAGAACCTCCAAGAACCCTTCACAAGGTGACAAAAACTGTATTTGAGATTTCAACAGTTTGCTCATATTGAAAATTAGAATAATTATGCAATCATATATCTTGAAAATCTGTTTGTGTAAATTACTAAATAATATTTTGCAAAAACTTTAAAAATTAGAGTACATACTGGAAGATAGATAACCTGAGAAGAAAAAAAACAGAACACAGTAGAATTTATTTACTTACTCATCCTCCCAAGGACAAATTTCATTCGCTTTCCTTCCCTTAGGCTCTCTGCTCATTTCTTGCCAGGAGGTAGATACTTCAATACTACCTTCCGATTGCAGTTTGCAGCTTGTACCTGCTGTAGTTACTTCAGACTCTGATTTTTCAGGAATAATTTCTGCTGTTTTTGGCAAAGTCTGACAAGAAGTATTGTCAACTGTTTCATCTACCACTGAACTGACACTTATGACGGGTGCTGTAGATGAAGACACAGAAGATCGCTTTCGACCAACACTGCTACTAGATTTCTTATAGGTTCTCAAACATAATGGTTCATCAGCTTTACTGTATCTGTCACTACCACTTGGAACCATGACAGCAGAAGACTCAGTAGATGTTCCTACCATCACAGTGAAATCTTCAGGGGAAGACACTGAAGGCCTTGTGGCACTTTCTAGAATTTTCGTTGTGACAGATGACCTACGGGATTCTGCCAGTGGTCGCCCAATGGATGTGGTGGAGTACTTACGAACATTCTGTATTCTTGCTATAACTTTCTCTTCTGGAGGAGCAGTATTAATAATCTTTTCCACATCAGTTGGTGGATTTGTGGCACTACTGCTACTAGGGATTGGTTGCTGAATAGAACAAGACTTGCGTAATTTCTCAGAGACTTCTAAAGCAATACTAACATCCGATGAGGAACTACCAGAATCCATTTGGGATGAATTCTTTCGAGATGAGAAAGACTGACTCGGCCCACTATCCCACGGGCATGTGTCTGCACCCACACTGGGTGGGGCATTTGATATGCTGGACTTCTTTCCCCTAGAGGCAGCAGCAGTTGTTTCTGCATCACTTTCTGAGTGTTGAGGTACTTCTGGAATTGTAGAAGGAGAACTTGCCACAACTGATATACTCTTTTTCTTTTTGTTATTCTGAGGAATTTCTGAATCACTTTCTGAGAGCTGTTGTTCTTGAGTGCTAGTAGTTGGTGGCTCTGCTGGTGTTTCCCAAGGACAAACATCATCTTTAAGATTTTCAGTGTTAGCTCGTTTCTCAGCCTGAACCATTCCTCCTTCATCTAAAGATGTCCCAGCAGGAGGATCTCTGTAAAAAAAAACATAAGATATCTTACTTGTAAAACAGTAAAATTAAGTTTTAAAAATTACCAAGAAATTAAGTTTCTATCCTCTGAAAATACTCTGCAGTTGAGTACATTTTTAGTGTTTTAAATGGATTTGCCTACAAATTTTCTTTGTATTTTCTTTTTTGTCACCCAGAAGAAATTATTGTGAAATATTAACATTATTACATTTGTT
The DNA here is from genome assembly GCA_031308135.1 of Acheta domesticus. Lineage (NCBI taxonomy): Eukaryota > Metazoa > Arthropoda > Insecta > Orthoptera > Gryllidae > Acheta > Acheta domesticus. Next base: position 90,389,658 of record JAHLJT010002406.1, on the reverse strand, counting down.
TTTCATTTATTCATCAAGGCAGAAATATTTTTTCCTTAATGGGTATGCAGAAAACTATATCAATTCAAAATTTGAAAGTGTCACATTTTTCCATCATTACATTCTGCCATTAATTTGGAGAATATACTTTAGATGATTATGTATAATCACATAAAAAGCTTTGTTGAGAATACTAAACCTTTCAGAGACATAAAAAAGAGAATCAGTTACTAGAGGTGTTGGACAAGCACTGCAGAAATCAAGAATAATTATTGATTTCTTAATTTCATGAATATTGACATTAACATTAACAATGGTTTCAGAATTACCAAGCCGAATTGTTCAATGAATGATGAGAAAAATGATATACAAGGAACTAGAACAAGTATTGCTCTACTATATTTCTGTTACCTAGGAAAAAAAAAACTGTCTGTTCTCTCTTTCTTTCATTTCTTTTACAAGTTATTCAGGAATTCACTTTCTCTCATACTCTGAGTACTATTACCACTTATAATAGCTTAGACATTCTGTTTGACAATTGTATTATTTTTTATCATTACAAGAAGGGGAGACTGTTGTACCATTGAACATTAACTTTTAGGCCATTGAGGCAAAGATAGTGATGTTTTTTGTGGTTGCTGTTTAAGTTTGTCAACACATACTGGAAAGTTCTAAGTGTTCTGATATAAGCTTGTTAAAAATACATTTGAACCTTGTAACAAAGTTTTGATTGTCTATAATATTCTGAGTAATTAACCTATTTCTCTGTGTTTATTTTCACTTTTAACATAACCAATAACAGAGCAGCATGGCATTTTTTTCTAGTTTAGACATCAATTTGTACCTATGAAAATAAAAAAAAATGTACCTATGAACTTTGATTGTAAGTACACATTGTTACAAAAATTGTTCTTCAGAGTTATTCTGAAGATGAATACAAGAACTTATGATATTTGACATTTGTGAATCTGTAACTTGGTGACTAAGACACTACAGAAAACTAATGAAGATACACCTCATGATGACAGAGTGAACAAATTGTTCTTAAGAGTTACTTTTTGTGATGATCCAAAATACAAAGTGAAATAAATGCATAATGAATGCAACAAAAATGTCATAGGACTATACTGTTTTCATTTTCTAAATTTAAATTGAATATTGATAATTACAATGGGAAGACAAGCTTTATTTTCATACACCCTAACAGTATTTCAGTGTGAGGTAGGTTTTCCTAACATTTTCTTTAAATTCACTCAAAAAATTGATTTTCACTGGTGCACAAGTGTGTGTTTACAGGTACACGATTTTCATGCGCCTCTGAACAACTTTCCAAATTTTGAGTTTTCTTTAGAAAGGGGAATTTGTGCTGCATTATTCATATTAATGAATTGATGCTAAATATGCTTCTTCTTTTAATTACATATTTGGACAACATCAAAAAATAATATAAAAGGGACTTGTGCTTAAAATGAATTAAAATGTTCAAAGTATAACAATCTCTCCTATAAAGTATGGTACTCGTTTTCTCAATACATTCCCAATTTTTAAAAGATGTTTTTGATTAAAAAGCTTTGTATTTCATACCAATAAGTAATAATATTATGATATAAATAATATTTCATTTCTGGAGTCTGCAAAGAAGAATAAGTGAATCTGTCATGGTTGAAAAATGAAAATTGCTAAACATTTTTGTTTGAAATGTTTTAAATGCTGACTCTATTACTGTATATAATTATTTCTCAGTGATTAGATTTTATTTTAGCACATTCATTTGCGCATAATTCATTTCAAGCTCAATGAAATTGACAATTTTTTCATATTTAAATACACTTTTTAAAACTGTTTTATAACTATTAAGTTTCATGCACATTTAGATGACAAACAATTTCAATGAAGAGCTTAATTAAAGATTTGTATTGAAGAAAATTATGTGCAATAGTTTTTAGCATTAAAAAGAAGATCATAGAAATCATTTTCTTTTTTTAAATTACCAAAAGTTCTAAAAAAATTGCAAAAAGAAACCAACACATATACACAGACATAATCATTGAAATCCTACAAACGACTACATAACACACAGAGCTAATTGTGAGTTTTTGATTGCAACTGAATGTTTGAAACACAGTATTTTTAAAGCAAATGTATTAAAGGATTAAAAATAAAATAAATTTTACTTGAATATAATGTTTACTTTACAATTCACACTTGTAAGTTAAAAAGCTACCTTAAAGAATACCAAGGAAAATAGAGAGCTTGTTGCAACGCAATAATGAGAAAGTGTAAATATAATCAGTGGTGTTCAATCAGGTAATTTCACATTTCCTCCAAAAGATAATGAAATGTTATTGATATCTTCAAGAAACTATCAGCTAATGAAAATTTTTTTTTTAATGTCGTTCCAAAAATACCTGCTATTTCAGTTCTTTTCACAATATTATTACGCTTCAAGAGAGAATTCTATTTTGCTAATATTTTTCTTTGTTAAGCTTTCTTTCTACAGTACCAAAAAACAATATTTAGATTAAATAGAAAAAACTTGTATTATTTTAGAATGCAATCTTGACTTTAGAATCTCACCATAAAGATGAAATAAATTTGGAAAAGTTCCCTGCATTTCACAAAACAAGACAGTATGATTTTAATCTTTTTTTGTACTTCCAGGCCAGAATTTAGAAAATGAAAAAGCTGTAGCAACTTTGTAAATTGTATTTACAATAAATGATACAGGAAAACTAAAGAAAAAAATTGTTAATATATTATTGGTCTAAAAAATAAAATATAGTATGAGTGAAGTAAATGAAGAAGATGAAATTGAAGAATTGAGTATTAATTCAATTTTTCTGAGATGTTTAATTTCTAAGTCTGTTTAGAACATCTTTATCTCATCATCATAATCATCATTTTATCTCATCATCATGAATATTTTAGGTGTGGTAGCCTGATTATTAATTGGTAGTATTCCTTTAGTTACTGCTTAGGCATTCCTCATCTTCTCATCTTTTCCTTGGCCTGCCTGGTTCTCTTCTTCCCCTTGGTCTGTATTTCAAGACTCTTATAATTGCTTTATGAAAGCAAAAAAGCACTGATATCAAAATTCCAGTGAAGTTGAATTTTTTGAGATGTAAATAAATTTCACATTACCCGAAAAGAAATTACCATATAAAAGGAAATTTTATGGTTCAATAAGAAAAAGAATTTAAATATCTCAGAGATGAGAGTGAGGTATTAATTATATGTTTACTATCTAATAATTCAATATTATTAATACATTTTTATTTTTGTTTCCTTATAAAATTGTAACTTTTTAAAAACAAAATAATTGCTAATATCTTTTGGTGAAGATGTTTTATGGCAAGAATTAACTGCTGTATGTAAAAACTTTTCTTTTGCCATTTACATTAGAAGACCTCAAAAGAGACAATGAAAACAATACCAATCAGTTCATTTGAGGTGTGTCATTATTTTCTCTCAAACATTCACTGAAGGTCAGAATCTTTTTGAACTCCTAAGCTTTTAAGTAATCACATGATATCATATGACATCAACTATGTTGTAAACAATGACACACTGAATGTGAGAATGTATTGTAATAGTAGATATGAGAAATTATGGATTAATGTCACCGAATATTTGCATTTTTGTCAAAATCAAAACTGTTTATTTGTTTTTGTATTTTTCCAGTCTTACTGGGTATTTGTTAAACCAATGACATCTCTCATATGGCCTGAGGCTTCTTAGTTTTCTGTCAATTTATGTATAATGCATTCAAAATTAATAATATTATAGATTGAAATATGATGTATGTTTACTTCAACTTTATACAATTCCTTTGGACAATTATCTTAAGATTCTCTCGTGTTTTTCCTAACAATGCAGGATTCACATTTTAAATCCTGATTATCCTATAAAATGTATATTATTTGAAGTACAATAACAAATAATATAAAGTATTTCATCCTTCAGATGAAATATTATAAATTTGTTTATAAACCTTCCAAAAAGTTCACTTTTGAGAATATTTTAATTAATATTCCCATTCCTACATATTAGCAAATATTCTTTATTTTAGTTTATGACACCACTGATTATTTCTTGGGACTTAACTCTACTGTGATAAAATTTGGAGGAAAACAACAACAAAAAACAAACAAACAAAACATGAAAATCTGAGACACTCTTTCTACATAAAATATCAGTGCCCAAGACATGTGAATAGTAAAAGTGCATGCAAAACACTGTTGCAATCTTCAAAATTGTAACATGTACATGTACATATTGCTACACAGAAAACACCAAGAAATAAAAACAGTGCTTCATAAAGATGTTCACCATTTAAATAGTAATTTTAATACATAAGAAGTAAATTTAGAAAGAGATTAAAAACAAAGAAAAACAATAATGAAAACTTAATTTCAGAAATGTGGTTTTAGTATGTTTTCTAAAGTACCATAAAATACTTAAGTATGTATTTCTAAAAGAAAAACAAAAACAAAAAGTTGTATAAAATAATTGTGTGAATAAGCATTCTTCCCAACCTTCCAGATGGATAGAACACTTGCTTTTAAATGTCCATTTAAATAGTAATATGAGATGATACAAAATATATTACAAACACATTTTACAACAGCAATGAAACTGGTAACAATCACATCAAGTGGATATTTCAATTCAATACACAGCAGTGAGAAACACACGAAATTAGGGAGAAAAGTCATTCACAGGAGACAACAATGAGATTATGACCAATCTATAAATTAGGCAGAGCCTGCAACAAACTTACAGACTAAACCAAAGTGCAGAGGCCTTCGTCTGACAAGGCAGATCACCCCTGCAAACCAAGCCAATTTGGTTACTACTATCAGCATCTTGAAATACATATTACAAAACAGACATACAAACTGAAAAATGAAGGTCTTCTAATGCAAATAATTTCTCTCCAATCAGTAACCTAATTCCTAAGTTATGAACCAAAGAGTATAACTGTATTTTGGGTTACTTTATCCACTATCAATATAATAGTTTCTGAAAAATGTCTCCAGAACGTTTTGGAAACTTTTAATTCATCAAGATGTCTTTTTATTTCCAGATTAAAAATGTTTTCTCAAGAAAGCAAATCAATGGAATAAAACTTTATTTTTGAGGAAAAATAACTTTTTTCTTAGATCTATCAAGACAATAATATTGATAATTATCTTCTCAATATTATCTAAGATTTTAATTTTTGAATATTTCAGAAAAAGGTGCTCAAAGTTTCATTTTATTATTTACCAAGTTAGTTATATGAACTTATAGTTAAGACTTGTGATCACATACTTTTAATATCAAATTAAATATATTTTCATAATGAAGTTTATGATTGTTATTAATTCTATGGAGTTGCAGGGTAAAAGTGCTCAAGTTCTTAGCTAAGACCTACAGAAAACCCCTTTATAAGAGACACATGGGGGAATGGAATTTTGTCTCTTATAAGCGGGAACTCTTATAAGTGGGAAATGCGTTTTTGACGTGTTTAATGAGATGTTTACACTTATTTTAAACTTGAGGAAACAAATTAGTTGATTCCAGAGCCCATTTAACCAGATCTATTGAGTAAACTTCATGACATTTAAAGGACATGAGCTCATAAATGGATTATATGAACAAATTGCCTCTAATGTAAATATTGACACAAGAGTTATAAAAAATTACATTTGTGTAATTTTTGAAAAAAACAAATGAATAGAGCAAAATGATGTTAAGAGTCTCTTATAAAGTACCTTCATAACTATTACTACCAAAAGTTTAAAGAAAAAAATTTGGAGCAGTTTTTGAGAAAATCTTGTTTTTGTAAATGTTTATTTCACACGATATTATGTGAAAGCTTTTTTTTTAGTACATAACGTTAATGTAAGACCTAATTATAGAGAAAAATTTATATCTTCAATTTTCTAGCTGTAGAAAAAAACTGAAAAAAACAGCAAACTTTTTCAATTTTCGAAAATTCAGAGTTAACAGTGAAAATACTAACAATGCCACCTTTTTAAGTGAATTTCACTCTATTCTTAGAAGAAATTTAAAGAAAAAATTTGGAGCCATTTTTGGGGTAATTTTGAAAATGTCCCACGTGCTTCATGCGCAGTACCCACAAAAATTTAGAATGGTTTTCAAAACCGCAGTTTCGAGCCGAAACAGCTCGATCGCGGAATATTCATTTTGGAAAAAAAACGTACGAATAGTTTTGGCGCTAAGGTCCGATTAAATTAAGGTGATTGACAGTTCTGTGTGACGTCAGGACGCCTCTCCCGTTTCCATGGCAGCTGCCAACCAGAGAGAGAAAACGTAATGTGTCAGGTCGCTCAGTTGCCGATGCCGAATACGGGGAACATTTGAGCATCGCACAGCGACTTCCCTGCCGCCGCGCCGCCCGCGTTTCTGCCTGTGCTGCGCGCGCAATGTGTACTGTGTTGTGATGAGTTGCGTTGAGGTTAGGCTTTTGTCGTATTTTTTACACTTTTACACGTATTTTTTGAAGTGTTTGTTTTCGTGTCCCGGTAACACGTGCTCAGTGGTTTGCGACCTGGCAACGTCGCTCCCCTCCACTCACAAATGCCAATCACATTCTTAATTTAATCGGACCTTAGTGTTATTCACGGGCGGACGACGGGAAGTTTTGAAAGAAGAAAACAAACCTTTTTCGGTAACAGGGGACCCCAAAACATTCATTCTGTTAAAATCTCGGAGTCGATTTTCTGCAGCATTACTTTACTTTCTCTATATTACGAATATATGTACGTATCCGAGAAAGTAACAATTGGAAACACTGGTCAAAACACTAAAAGCAAAATTCTGTGATGTGTTCAACTCTGCCTATGGCAGGTATCAGCTGCTGACGGTTTCATCCAATCGGGAGCTTGAAAGTCAACCATCGTGACATCATTAGCGACACAGAAGCTTCCGATTGGATGAAACTAAACAGCTGATACCTTCTAGAGGCACGGTTACAAAAGACGCACTATAGGTGTCTTCCTTGTTGCCAAAAGACACGAACACGAAGTCTCCTTGTAGACTTCGTGGTCACGAAGCTTACCGAATGAGCTTTCTTTACGAGAACTTCGCACACCTCCCCCCCCCCCGCCGGTGACACGGGTGTTGCGAACCCCTGCTCCAGTTTTAAGCACGTATCCCAACCCTTACCACGCTGAGGAAATTCCCAAGACACCTGGAGGAAAATTCCACGTTTTGTCTCTTACAAGCGAGAAGAAACGAATGGCGGGGAATAAAATCTTGTCCACTATACGCGGGAATCTCTTATAACGGGGTCTCTTATAGCGGGGTTTTGCTGTATCTATCTAAGAACTTTGACACTGTAACTACAAAGTTATACAGAGCACCGTAAAAGTTGTCTAAATTATTACGTTTCGTTTGCTTATATATATGACTATGTAGCTTACTTCATTGAAAATTAAATGATTAATAGGAATATTCTAGCATTTTAATTTATAACCTGAGGACTAGATAATATTTTTGGTTTCTGTGCTTTTGCTTTGGTACTATTTACTTTTTAAGTGCTTTTAACTTTTGATGTTGGTCTCCCAGCTTAGGCAAATGTCAGAGGACACTGTGCACAGATGTGCATGGTAACATGGGGGTGGCTGGAATTTAAGAAATTAAACCTATTCTATTAACTCAATGACCAATCAATTCAATATTTTGTATATAAATGTAATTAATTAACATACTCAATATTTTTTTTTGAACTAAATAAAAATAAATAAAACAGATAATGCAATACAAAAAAATAGTAAATTAACAGATAGTGGAAAACATCAATTAAAAAAAAAGTGCTCTTAAAACTATAAAAAACATAAAATCATCCATTAAAATGAGAATAACTTAGTTTTGAAATTGGAATTTCTCTTTTTAAATTGCAATGATGATATTACAATACCCTGCAATGATTTTGCAAAACAAGATTAAACAGATGATCAACCCAAATTTTGGTGTGCTGAATTCTGATCTGCAAACTAACCAATTGTATTTAAAAAATTCCCATTTTGACAATGCTATTATGTGTCTGACACACTGTGAGGCATTCTAATGCCATCTGTAACATTATAATGGGATTGCAGTGCTGTAAATGATTAATAGAGTCAAAACATACAACATAACTGACGAAATAATGCAAGAAAATGTGTAAATACAGCTTTTATGAGCTTAAAATAAGAGTTAATATGTCATATGCTTTCGGGTTGTTTTCTTGACTTTTACTGACAGTTTGCAGGAGAAACATTTCTTGCATCTATTGTAGGGCCATGAAGTTTGACTATGTACCCGTACCCTGTACCATTCTCTTAGATAAAAATAGGTACTAATGTGCATTTATAATCTTTTTAAAAAATCAACTATTTTGATAATTTTAGGCTGAAACCTGCCATAAAGGCAGAACAATGAAGATTATTTTTGGGGATGGAATCATTTTGAAGTATTTTCAATAAAATTGAATTTAATTTTAATAAAATATTTATTTTCAATAAAATTGAATTTAATTTTAATAAAATATTGCAACTAATTGGTTGAAATAATTAATCTAGAAATCCATATTTGGCTATTGTATTTTAATAATTAAACAAACTTTACCTTAAACTTGTGAGAAAAAAATGAGATATTTCAAATGAGAAAATACAACCATGTATATATTGTAGAAAGGGTTGGGCAAAATGCTTTAAATTTAGTATTTAAATACTTACTGATTTAGATTTATCATTTAAAATAAAGAGAATTCATATTAAGCAGCTGAAAGGAGCTTTTATTTTTGTTTCAATGAGGTGCATTCACTAGCGGACTTAAACAAAAAACTATCCCTGTTATCTTTTTCCTCATCTCTATTTAAAGTATTTTAAGTATTTGTTTTAATATTCCTATTTTTTGTATTGAAATACATTTCCAAAATACATGTCTGGAAAACTCAAAAAAACAGTTTTTCAAATACAAAACATATTCAAAAAACTGTATTTGAGAAATGGTTTATCAAATACAAATGTATGAATTGAGTTGAATTGATGCCTTATTTTACATGGCGAGGCTCAGGCCATGAGGCCTCCTCTTCCGTCTGACCACGCAAATTTCACTACGCTCCTTTCACCAACTAGCGGAAAGAAGGTATTTCTGAGACGACGAAACAGGCGATTTGAATTTAGCGCAGAGGCGTCATTTAGGCTTGAGGATCTTTTACATGCAAGTAAATCTACTAACATGGGACAGCCAGCTTTACTTCCCCTCCAAAGGAAGGTGTACGAAGGATTTTTTCGCCCCTAAAAATCCACAGCTTTGATCGGGTATGAACCCGCCAACTTGGGTATAGCAGTCCGTTATGCTAACCGCTACACCATCGCCGCTGTATGTATATGAATGACTTTTTCAAATACAAATGTATATAAAAATATCAAATGTATATGAAAAACTTTTTCAAATACAAATGTATTTAAATACTGCCAAACCCTGGATGTAGATATTAACATACAAAATGTAGCTGTGTCAACAACTATTATTATTAGCCTAACCGTTACTAGGTTTGATATTTTTTGTATTCCTATTAAATTATGATATTTAACATTAACAAAAATAATAGCTACTGTAATGATTTCCTTGTTCATGCCAAATTATTGGAATGTAAAATAATTCTAGTGGGATTGTGCAGAATACCAAAACTTTTCCTCCTCTTAATGTTATTACCCAACAACTACTCATTTTTATTAAAAAAAAGTACATGACATCATTCAAAGGTTCAAACTCAGGAATAAATTGCAATGAAAAAGAAATTTCAGGCTTTAATATTGTAGGTGTAGGACAGGTTTTTAACTACGTTATCCTCCCCACTGTTCAATAAGAGATAAACATTTGCCATTCACTTGTCTTTCCTGAAATTTCATTGATCAATCCCCTTGTTGAAAAATAAAATATATAGGTCAGTTTTCTTTAAAAAATTAGGATAATAAATTACAATGAATAGCTTGGAGCAATAAGATAAGGCACACCAGACAGAACAAGACACTTGCTATTTTTAATTGTTAATCTCCAAATATTGGTGAGAGTGTGCCTCATCTTATTACCACATACACACTCTTTGACCAAAATTGAGGTATTACATTTATGAATAGCAGGAGTCTTGACATGGCTGGTGTGTGGCTCACTTTGTTCCTTCCCCAAGCCCTTCTATTCATTAATATGTTATTCTATCTTAGAAAAAGAAAGCTAAAAGGATTCAAAATAAATATCACTTATCAAGTTTCTGTTTTAATATTGTTCTTAATCAATTAGCGGATTACACTTTCCAATGTAATACACCTATATCTTGTTTATCCATGGATGCATATAAGAGAGAGCATGCATTTATAGTCATGTACACTCATGAACACACATGCATACAAACATACATACAACGTACATGTTTTCGTTATTCCACTTTCATATTCATGCACTCAGAATAATGGAGTGCATCCATAAAAATAGATTTCCTGTGATACATACACTTCATGATTTCATATAATGTAACACATAAGAATAAGCAAATCACACACATTCATGAAAACGAGCAAAATGTGTGTTATAAACATTTGTAGAAATTTAAGTCTTGAAACATAATTCTAAATAATTTACTGAAATAAAAATTCTACAAGATTTCATATTAACTGATAATACATCAGTATTCTAAGAAACATTCAAGCAATTAGCATGGTTTTAAGATGTGCGAAGATAATATTATTCAATTCTTTTGTGAAAACCAGGAAAGTAAAATCTCACGTTAAAAAAAAAATTTCTGATATTTATCAATTATATATATTCTGTAATAAAATCTACATTTCTAGATCTAAATATATTTGAAGTAGATGTGAAACTAGGAAAAATACTGGCAAATTGTTTATTATTTTTGAGGCTTTAAAGGTACAAAAACTTCTAATCTAGAACTAAAGTGATCATTTCCAGCTATAAGCTGTTTCTGTTGAGTTTGAAGAAAATATTGGAATTTGAAATATGTTATAAGATGACAACTTAGTTATCAACAACACAATTACTAGAAATATCTATAACATTGAAATGCAATTATTATTATATTATTAAGTTGTGGTTGTGTGAATGAAAATATAAGGAATGTGCTAAAGAAATTCTTAATAATCATACATTACCAATCCATTTCCAGTAATCTTTAACTTTCAAAAATCTGTAAGATTTACTATATGAGCACAAGAACTTTCTGTAGATATTTGGATCTTTTCTAATGTTGTAAATCTGAGTAAACACAATTTTATTTTGAAGTACATGGAGTGTAACACATTACTGTAAGATATTCCCTTTTGTAATAGTCATTTTCCCATTTATAATTTCCTAGGTAATTATAATGTAAAAAGTGTAATAAAAAATTAAAAAGAGTTAGTCAAGAGCTTACAAAGTTTACTATTTGGCCCACTACTACTTCATGACACTCTGAGCACTTACACCAGAATAAGATTTTGACAAATACATTTAATTGAAATGGAAGAGAAGAAAAAATTAAGTTATATATTACTTCAAATGTTAGGTGTTGAAAGATATAGGTTAAAAGGAGCATAGTTTTATCATGTCAATGAAGGTGATCTAAGACCATGTGCCAAAATATTTAAAAACTAGTGGTGCTACAGAATGGCACAGACTTTCCCGTGTTAGTTTTCTATTTCCTTGGGTCTGGGCTAGCTATTCGGATTTGCCACATACTCATGCCGGCTGCCATCTATCACTGCACAAACTACATTCTTTTGACATTTTCTTAATTTTTCGGTTTCATAATGTAGAACAGAAATATTCATTTTAGAATATTAAAGAACACAAAAACCTAGTCCTAAATGGCAATTTTCTCTTAAAAATTTTGTGCCGTTTTAAAGAAAATGGCATTTAAGTGCTACTAAAAATGTGAAATTTGAAGCTCTTTTTCACAGAAAATTTTTGAGTTTTCAAAATTATTTTTGAAAACTTTTTGAAGTCATTTGAAGCACATACACTCACAAATATACTAATGTTTACAAATTGCTGGTAATGTGCATATTAAAGATTGGCGAGATCTTTCAATAAATTACATTTGTGCAATTTTTGGAAAAAAAAGAAAAAGAAAAAAAAACCCTCAAAATAAACCTTATGTCATATCAGAGAGTGTATTTAGCACTATCCAATTGAAAAGTTTAAAGACATTTTTTCCGGCCATTTATGAGAAAATGGCGTTTGAGCGTTTCTGAAAATGCGGAATTTTGAGCTAGTTTTCACAGAAAACGATTGTGTTTTCGAGAAACTTTACTTGAAGTTATTTCAAGCACATATACTCAGTAATATAATAATGTAAACAAATCGCCGCTAATGTAAATATTAACGACGTGAGAGACAAGTCAAAAAAAAATTTTGCAATTTTTGAAAAAACAAAAGAGTACAGCAATATGGAGTTTACGTCATCTCATAGATTACACTTAGCACTATCCGTACCAAAAGGTTAAAGAAAAAAATTTCGAGCCGTTTTTGAGAAAATAATTTTGTAATTTTGTAATTTTTTAAAATTGCACATATTGTACGCAATATTGCGCAAAAACAACTAAAATTAAAAAATATTGACACATGACCTTAATGAAAAAACTCACTTTGGACAACAAATTTTATTTAAAAGAAAAACTTCTATCTTCAATTTTGTAGTTGGAGAAAGACGCCCAAAAAATTCAAACTTTCACAATTTTCGAAAATTCAGAATTATCAGTGAAAATCGGACCTATGCCATCTTAATAGTTGTATTTTACTCTATTCATACATGAAATATAAAGAAAAAATTTGGGGGCCGTTTTTGAAAAAAATTGGAGGTACTTTACATCAAGCCCCTCGGACATTTTCGAAATTTTATCAAAAACGGCTTCAAAATTTTTCTTTAAATTTCTTGTAAGAATATAGTAAAATGCACTTATAATTGCGGCACAGGTCGGATTTTGAAGGTTAACTATGAATTTTCAAAAATTGCAAAAGTTTGAATTTTGTTCGACGTCTTCCTACAACTACAAAACTTGTGGTGTTAGAGAATTGCACAGTCTTTCCCGTATTAGTTTTCTATTCCCTTCGGTTTCAGCTAGCTTTCCGGAATTACCACATACTCGTGCCAGCTATCGCCGTCCAAAGTACAATTTTGTGACATTTTCTTAATTTTTCGGTTTCCTAATGCTAGAACGGAAATGTTAATTATAAACTGTTAAAGAACAGTAAAACCTCGTCCTAAATAGCAATTTCCTTTGAAAAATTTGGAGCCGTTTTGAAAAAATGACGCTTAAGCTCTACTAAAAATGCGAAAGTTGAAGCTCTTTTTCACAGAAAAGTTTTGAATTTTCGGCACACTTCATTTGAAGCATTTACATTCACAGATACAATAGTGATTACAAAATGCTGGTAATGTGCATATTAAAGGTGTGAGAGATCTTTCAAAAAAAATACATTTGTGTAATTTTTGCAAAAACAAAAAATACCCGAAATTGAACTTTGTCATATTAAAGAGTTCAATTAGCACTATCCGCTCCAAAAATTTGAAGAAAATATTTGGAGCCATTTATGAGAAAATGGCGTTTGAGAGTTTCTAAAAATGCAAACCCAACAAAAAAATCTTCAAAATGAACTTTACGTTATAATAAAGAGTGCAATTAGAGCTATTCGTTCAAAAAGGTTGAAGAACAAATTTGGAGCCAATTATGCAACGCAATGAGTATTTTCAATCCCCCCTCTCCTACTTGTAACGCACCTGTAACGTGCGCTTGAACGAAGCGCAATGTGGCCTCAGTCTCCCTCCCTCGTCCTTTCGCGTTACGTAATTTATGGATGACCCCTAAATGGCTCCAAATTTGTTCTTCAAACTTTTCGAAGGGATAGTACTTATTGCACTCAAAAAACTTCAATTTAAGTTTTTTGAAAACTCAAAAATGTTCTCTGAAAAAGAGCTTCAAATTTCGCATTTTTGGTAGAAAATGGTTTGACCATTTTCTTAATAATGAGTCAAAGTTTTTCAAAGAAAAGTGTCATTTAGGATGAAGCTTGAGTGTTCTTTAATATTCTAAAATTAATATTCCGTTCTACCATTTGGAAACCGAAATATTATGAAAATGTCAAAAACATGTTCTTTGGGCGGCGATAGATGGCAGCTGGCACGAGTATGTGGCAATTCCGAATAGCTAGCTCAGACCCAAGGAAATAGGAAACGAATACGGAAAAGTCTATGCCATTCTGTAGCACCATTATTTGAAGTGGTAATGAAAAAAGTGGATAACTTCATCCTAAAGTTCAGATGTGACTCACAGATTGAGGGGTACGACATAACCCACTAGGCATAACTTTGCAGACATAAGACATTAGACATTTTGGTTAAGTGTGTTTCATAAAAATGATGGCAATCAGGGGTCGCCTTTAAGCCATGAATTGAACGATTCGAGAATTATTGCTTAAGGATTTCAGGGCCCAAAAAATTACAGTATCACAAAAACTGCAATTTTGGGGAATTTTTATGCTCTTCATTCTTAGAAATTTATCAACTTCTTATGTTACTTTGGTTAATTAACACTTCTGTGGAAACGTCGGGCTGACAGGCAAGAAGTGAAATTGGTTTATGCATTAATAGCTGATATGAGTGAGCGAGAGCGTTGACAGCAGTGGCGTAGCGTCAGGGGACGCTAAGATGCTGAGCATCCCCACGTCAAATATTAATCAAAGAATCCTAAATATTGTATACTTACAAGTGGTTCATTGAGCGAAACACATTTTGTATTATAATTAAAAGTGGTTTTCTGTGATTGAATTCAGCGCGTTAGTACAAGCTGGGCTCTGATTGCTGGGATGCTAAAATGGTTCTAGCACCTGCCAAGAGATTGCGAAGGGCAATGACGCATGCGCAGACGGTGAGGTTCCCCCCTCCGCACCTCACCCCTCTCCCAAAGATCCACGAGTTTCTGACCCGTTTCTGACGCTAGCGCACGACTGAGCAGGGCGAGCGGTATGAGCAAGATGTGTATAAGCAAGTTGCTCTTATATGCACGAGAGCGCAGCACACTTGACGCTGCCAGTGAAATATTTTTCTTTCTCACTTGAGATTCTCTGCTGGGTCATGGGCATTTAATAGGAGAAATAGTGTTTGCCTACTAATTCTTAATATCTAAGAAGATGAATTCTTCATAAAATATATTAAATATTATTTTGGTGTGAACTGGATAAATTCACAAATGATCTTATTGCCAATCGCGCATGAGAATTAAAGCTGAGCCATTGCATAATTTGCTGTCAAGAACTCTCCTGACATAAATCTGTTGAAGTATTGTAACATTTGTTTTGATAACAGATTCTAGAGAACATTAAACATAATAATGTTTGTTGTTATTGTTATTTGGCGTTATTGTTGAGCATCCCCAAACGCGCTGGTCACGCTACGCCACTGGTTGACAGTCATAGTAGCTTCCTTTCTGACCCTCTTCTATCACTCGGCAGAGTTTTGTTTAGTTCTGCTGAAGCGGTCGGCATTTAAGGGGTATTTTTGGATATCGTGGCGGTCTGTGAGACCGGTAGTTTCTCCTTCCGTATTTATCGTAGCGGTATGTCAAACCGTTTGTTTCTCTTAGTGTGTAAGTGGTCTGTGATACGAGTGTTTCCTTAAACGCTGTTGGACGGCTTCCTCAAATATTTATTTAATATTTTTTCTTTCAAAATATTGTATTGGATCGCCCAATTTGTTCGGACGATCACAACTCACAACTTCGTGAATGTAAACCTATTGAAGGGTCTAGCAGGAATGTCACTTTCGACAAATTATTTAATTCTGCAGACGTTATTGTTGAATTGATGAAGAGAAAAGTAACTTGTTGGACAGTAAAAAAGGACAACTAGTGGTGCTACAACAGCACATACTTTCCCGTATTGTTGGAAGCAGCTACGTAGAATTGAAATATTTCACTTTCTGCCCTACTAACATCTTAGCTATTATTTGAAAACGTCCCATTCAACCAAGAAGCGATCAACCACGGTGTAAGATATGTAGGTGTGTTAACTAGCTGCCTTTGGGGCAAATTTTCTGAAGCTAGTTTCTCACTTGTCCGTACGGTGAACACGATCGGTTTGGGTCGAGGTGTAAGATATACATCTTAAGATGTCATCTTAAACTGTGGCTGTTACACATTACACGACCACTCACGACTTTACCCAAATGAGACCCAAAGATCGCAACACTTATATGCGAGAACTGTGAGAACTAGCCTCACATAAGCTTCAGTTTTAGACTGGGAGTGAACATATATCTTACACACTGCGAACAATTCACTGTTTCCATCGCAGTGTTGTCAAAACTATGTGAATTCCACAACTGCATAAAAATATAATACAATAGTTCTGTAAACTTGTATTGGAAAAAGAAGTCTGATACCATACAGATCTATCAAGTCACAACAATGACACGTAATTCACAGAAATTCGCGACAGCGGAACGGAATTCAATTGTTGCGTTCCCTGCATTGTCGATACTCCCTTAAAGAGTTAGCAATTTTTATTTCCAATATTTGAAAAGAAATCATTTCTTTAAAGATTAATGTGTAAATTTATAACAAAAGGTGAATGTAGAAACGAACAAAAATAATATACAATATTGCAAATTCTAATTTACGACGCATCCGGCTGTCTGAAGCGCAGTAAATTTTCAGCGGGCTATTATGTTTGTAATGAAATTATAGAAAAACTACTCATATTAAAAAAAAAGCATACCTTATTTGAAGATGTAGTTTTGATAAATATTGAGAAAAACAGCTGCCATCTATCCCCGCTCAAAGTACATTTTTTTCACATTTTCTTAATTTTTCGGTTTCTTAATGGTAAAACGGAAATATTAATTTTAGAATTTTAAAGAACACAAAAACCTTGTCCTTAATGGCAATTAAAAATTGTAGCCTTTTTCAAGAAAATGGCGTTTAAGCGCTACTAAAAATGCGAAATTTGATGCTCTTTTTCACAGAAAATTTTTGAGTTTTCAAAAAACTTCATTTGAAGTCATTTAAAGCACTTACATTCACAAATATAATAATGTTTATAAATTGCTGGTAATTTGTGTATTAAAGGTTTTAAAAACCTTTCAAAAAAATTATATTTGTGTAATTTTTGAAAAAACAAAAAAAAAATATCCCAAAATGAACTTTTCGTCATATTAAAGAGTACAATCAGCACTATCCGTTCGAAAAGAAGAAACAAATTGGAGAAATTTGTGAGAAATGGCGTTTGAGCGTTTTTGAAAATGCGGAATTTTGAGCTACTTTTCAGAGTAAATGGTTGAGTTCTCGAGAAACGTTATAGAAAATTATTTAAAGCCCAAGCAATCGTAAATATAGCATTGTAAAAAAATCACCGCTGAAGTAAATATTAATGATGTGAGATAAAAGTCGAAAAAATTTCATTTTTGTAATTTATGAAAGAACAAAAGAATAAAGCAATATGGCATTTATGTCATCTCATAGAGTACATTTAGTACTATCCGTACCAAAAGTTTAAAGAAAAAAGTTTGAGCCATTTCTGAGAAAATCTTGTTTTGTAATTTTTTAAAATTGCAGACATTGCACGCAATATTATGCAAAAACTACTAAAATTTTCAAAAAATGTACATGACCTTAATGAAAGAACTCACTTTGAAGAAGAAATTTTATTTGAAAGAAAAATTTGCAATTTTTTAGTTGGAGAAAGACGCCGACAAAAATTAAAACTTTGCAATTTTGGAATATTTAGAGTTTTCAACCGACATGAGACCTACGTCATTCTCCTAAATCACCTTCAGACTATCCAACAACAAAATTCAGTCAAAATTGTTGGTGCCATTTTTTTTAAATTTTGAAAATGTCCCAGGGGCTCCATATAAAGTACCCTCCAAAATTAAAATATAGGTTTCAAATTCAAGGGGCCGTGAGATCATTTAGATTGATCGAGGAGTATCAATTTTGGAGAAAATAGGCTGAACGGTTTAGTCGCTAGCGTTGTTCACAGACAGACAGACGGCCGGCCGGACAGACGTTCTGCTTTCAATTGGTTTTGGGGTATTAAGGACCCACAAAATAGGGGTTGCACCACGTGTTAAGAGATTTATTTTCTTAATTTAGCAACTGGATTTATCCACTTTTTCGTTATCAGGGCCCTGTAATAAGAGTTTTCCTGCCGAAAATCCGCCGTTTTTTCGCGCAGCATTAACTTTTCCTATACTTTACGTACGTATGTACGTATAGTATACTAACGTACTAGTATACTACACGTACATAAGTATACGAGAAAGTAAAAATGTTTTCTGGGGAATTTCTTGCTAGCCCACGAAGACCAGTTGGATCAAAGCTGTAGGGATTTAGAGAACGGAGGAGGCTATACGGATTTAGACGCAATTCCAATGTTTTACAATTTCGATTTTTTTCAACAATTTAGTATTTTTCAATTATTTTTATGTTTTGTAATATAAAATATATTTTGAAATATTTTCAAGAAACATAAGAATTGATTGAAACAGGTCTATAATTTATTTTACCTTTACATCCCACATTCAACGCTCAATAACAATTGGCGGTATCTGAGACTGGTGTTTCTCGTTATAAAAATCATGTTTCCATACAAGTGTTAAATTAATGCATCACGTTAGAGGTGGCATAGAGAGACTGGAAGAGACAAGAACAATGAAAAAGAGAGAGGGGATTGAAGGATCTGGTGCATATACAGAAGGAGGGCTCTAGCTCTAAAGAATGTAGATATCAATCGCTTAACATTGTATTAAGTACAGGGATTGTAATGCGATTTTTGTAACTTTGCTCCTCAAGGCCCGTCTTCACGATGGAATATGTCACCGTATTTCGCGTCTTTCTCAGCCATGGCGCTAGATATTGCATGATCGCGATCGTATCAAGCAGTATTTGTGATCATGCGACATCTAGCGGCATGAGCGAAAATACGCATAATGCCGTGTGGTATTCCATCGTGGCCGTAGGGGCTTGAGGGGCATGGTTTTAAAAATCACACTATTGTCGTGAAATATATATATATATATATATATATATATATATATATATATATATATATATATATATATATAAAACAAAGTCGTGTTAGTTACACCATTTATAACTCAAGAACGACTAGGCCAATTTTAATTATCTCTGTTTTGTTGGATTCATCTCCACCCCGAATAGCAGAATAACTAATGAAACATCGAAAATATGACGCTACATAGCCCTGAAGAATAAAAAAACTAAATTTCATGTCAAAGTCAACCCGCTACACTCCGCACGATCTTCGAACCTGTATCGTTAAATAACTCATAAACGAAGCGTTCTAGGGCATCAAAAACTAAAATTTTCAGGCCGGGCCTCAAAGAAATGTTTTTCACATTGTAATCTACAGGATGAGTTCTTCTTGAACATTCTATTACATTTTTGCTGGCTCGGCTCTTGTCAATATTACCCCGCCTGTTCAAGAACGTGCAGAATCTAAGTAAATAAAACAAAGTCGGGTTAATTAAACCATTGACAACTCCAGAACGACTGTACCAATTTTAATTATCTCCGATTTGCTAGATTCATCTCCGCCCAGAATAGCAGAATAACTATTAAAATATCGAAAAAATTCACGAAAAAAGTACACAGAAAATTCACCTAATGCACACAAAACAATGTTTGTAGGTTCGTGCTTAATGCGCTGCCGTACTTTTCATCCGACTGTGATAAAACTGATGAAGAAAAACAGGAAAAGAGAGATAGGGAAAAATAGGAGAAACAAAGGGAGGGAAAAGAGAAAGGTAGGGAATAAGAGAGAGAGGGGAATAAAGAAACAAGGAAAAATATAGAGATGGAAAAAGAAAGACGGAAAACGAAGGAGGGAAAAAGAGTAACGGATAGTGGGGAAAACGAGAGAGGGGGAAAAGACAGAGAGAAGGAAAGAGAGAGACCCCCCTCGACCCGACTAGAGAGGAAGAAAAAGGGAAGGGGGAAAGAGGCAGAGGAATAAGAGAGAGGGGAAAGAAAGAGAGAGGGAGGGAGAAAAGGGAGAGAGGGAGATGAATGTTTCCACAATTATATCTTCTGCGACAGCAACGCGCCGGGTACCAGCTAGTCTAGAATTGTAAAGTTATATGAACAATTTACAAGAAAGTATTCGGGATTAAGCACCCATTAGCGCTCAAATGTAGGGACAGTACGAGTAATTTGAGTAAATCAGTAATGAGAACAAATTAGACGACAGTAAGAATCGTCGCGGCGTGGGAGCACCCGAGAAAAGCAAGAGCGCGCGCGCGAAGAACTTTTAGTAAGATTACCATTCACTTCCAGATCTGAAAAAAAATTAAATAATTTAAAGGGTTTGTTTTTTGTCTTTGGCAGCCAAAGTAACACAGTCGCTCATTTAATTTATGTAAACTAATTGAATTAATGTTACGTTCAATTTTCTATAGAAAATAAGGCTGATTATTAAAAAAAATATTGCGTGCAATCCTAATACAATTTTGATAGGTAGAATCTCCAGGAATTTGCCGTTCGTACAAACGGCTCGTCAAAGCGCAGCAATGTGAGGGTAACAAAATTCAATAAGAATATATCAACAGTATGGTCTGATAGGCGCAAAGCTGGGCATGTGTTGAAAAATTAAATTATTATTAGAACGATTAAAACATATCTCAGTTGGTTTTGGCTCTTTCTAACGTTCTGTTTTCTCGTATGCACTGGCAATAGAGTGATTCAGAATTCAATACGTTTACATGTAAGTATTAAAAAAATATTTACGGTTAATTCAAAAAGGCCGAAATATATCACATTTAGTGCTAGTGTTGGTGGCGTCAAAGGAAAATGAATTTGTTCATTCCTTTTTGGTGGCTCTATTATGAGGTGTCTAAAGTAGCTCTGGTAAAAAAACATCTAAATTTCCACTTTTATCAGGTAATATATTAACTGGATTCGGATAAAAATCAGATTTTGGAAGTACAAAATTTCTACCATCTTGACATAATATGTGAGAGGTATGCCAATACAATTTTTGTAAAGTGAAACAATCTAGAGTATGATAACGTAACATAACATGATTTGACATTTGTTTCAGTGATATTTATTTAATTCAATTTTGTTTATTCCAATTACTGAATTCTTTATTTGTAAGATACAAATTGCACATTAAGATAAGTGTAAGACACACTTAATATCGGGATCTTTCACTTTTCAAAGACATTTTTACTTAATATCACTTAAAAATGAAGGGCCTAAATTATAATAATGTCGATTAATAGAATACGATCTAAAATATATTTTATTTATGTACAATTTGAATCATCAGTAATGCGTGATACAATCTTATTTTAACAAATGATTTTTCCATCACTATTATAACAGACAAGCATGATCTATCTTTCTAATAGAAATAAATAATGCGACGTACCTGTAAGGGATCTCACTAAGATTGGACTGTGAGTGAGAATGAGCAACCCGAGTTGCTACCTCACGCACACCGGACACAGCGAGCTCATGCACTGAGCCCGAGAGGCTCCGGTCGCTCCCCCTGCGCCGGCCCAGACCCACTCCTCCACCTCCACTCCCTCCACCACTGACCCCTGCTTTCTCTGCCGACTGTTGTTGCTGTTGTTGGAGAAATGCTGGATTTGGGGCATTGCATGTAGATGTTTTCTTTCTAGCTTGCCCACCAAATACAAAGAATCTGTTGGATCAGATAATGATTTTGAAGTACCGTATTATTAATTTATAATTTACAAATTTAATGGGTTATGAAGGAAATTGCAGGATTCTATGGTATGGTACAAAATTGGATTAACACACTGTGAAACCTGTTGAAACGGCCACCTCGATTAAGCAGTCACCTCTACTGCTTGCCGTTTTTCGCGGAACCGATTGTTTTCCCTCACAAAATTCCTGTAAATATAACCTTTTTAAGTAGCCTCGCGGCGACCTAACACGCACTTTTGTAATTTGACCTCTATTAATCGGTAAGATAAAGAATCGATTCTCTCGTCAAGGAAACAAAGATTAATTTGAGATAAAAATGATTTTAATAAACGTCACTTTATGTAATAAGCTGTTTGCTTCCCACATTCCGCATTTTTCTTGAAAAATTTGCTAACCCCTGCTATCCTTCTGTAAGGATTAGCCGACTTGCGGCGCACGCCACGGGCGCGAAACCTGAATATAATTCACAAACTCCCTCTGATGGCCTGCTCTAAACAAACTACGGGCGTGCGCAGCCTAGGCGGCTCCACATATTAGGCATTCGCCGAGCAGCGAGCAACTGCTCGCCCAAACCCTAGCAGCTAATGTGCTCGGTGAATGTCCAGAAGTCCGACATGCGGAAGGTAGAGCAAGCAGCGAACGTCCATGGCCCGGCAAGTAGCACGCAGTCCGTCCACGCTATGCGGGAAGCGGAGAGCAGTCACTTGGTACTCGCCGAATACCGAATGTCAGTAGCCGACTTAAGACATTAGGAGGGAAGGGCAACTACATTTCTGGCCCCATTTTCCATTACATATTACATATTTACTAGTAAATTAATAAATCGTACTAAAAGGGAAATTAATTTATTTTTAATAATTCAAGAAATGAAAACAATTAATTTTATGATGAACCATTTTCGGGATTGACAGATTATAGAACAGCTATCCCAAAGGTGGTGCATCTATTTCACAAAGTGTCAATATAAAAAAGGGGAACATCAGGAATTAATCATCTTTACAGAAATAAAACTTTTATTACGTAGGACTATGAGCCTCTTTCGTAATTTCCATGAGGGTCATGGCCCCCTGGCCCCTCTTGCGCGCACGCCTACCTACAGGAAGCTAATCGCATTTTCAAGTCTAGTTGCAACGTTCAGTTCGGTTCGATGAGGCCGAGAATTAGATTTTCGAGTAAGAGTGATATGTAGGTCGTGTTTGACTTTACCCGAGGCAGGTTTCACAGAATTCACGAGCTTTAAGAATAAGAGTACTAACTGAATTGGCAAACAGATCAATATTATTTCCCAAGGAAAAGCTGTTAGTAAGATTAGTCATTATGTGTACTGTAGAGTTGAATATAAATCTATGTGGGGTTCAGAGTGGTCTAAATGGACTTGGGAAGTACTGTGGGACTGAGAATGATTCACAAAGGAGAAAAGGCGATCGAACAACTCTAATTAATTTCAGTGTAAATAATGTTCACTAAACATGTTCTTTCTGACAGATATTGTTAAATTCATAGTACAAAATTTCTTTCTCAAAACCCCTTGGTAAAGGGTGCTTTTCTGTCAAAAATCGGAAATGTTTCACAAGGAAATGTGTCAATTCTCAATAATTATTAAATTTTTTTAAAAATATCTGGAATGTTCAGTACACTTATGTATTTGAATTTTAATAAAAAAGTAGCAAAAATATTGAAATTTCTATTGAAGAACAAAAAAACTAAGATCACAGTTTAAAAATATTCAAAACATGTTTACAAAACATAAAACATTTAAACATGTTGGAAAATTGGTAGTTCTAAGTTCACTAACTTAAAAATACGCAAAAGATGCTTGCAAAACAGACTAATTTCAGTAAGGTTTAAAAATCATATTTCTTGCCTTTTCTTTATTGAAGGCTGAATACCAGCAGCTCGGAGATTTTTATAGTGCTCAGAACGTATAAAGCGAGGATAACAATCTTTCTTGAGCAACAGAGTGTAGACATGTTCAGCTGCTGAATCAAAAGTAAAACGTGAAGGTGAACGTAATTCTTGGTGCACTCGCTCCATTGTTTTTCCATCAATATTGATCTCACATGGAGCTCCTGGTGCTAAGAATTCACTAAGAATGAAAACAAAATACAATTATGTTCAGTAATCTGAAAAATGCACAATATTCCAATTTAATTTAATGTTGAGTAATAAAAATCAAATTACCGTTTTAGCAAAACGTACACATGTAAAGAAGACATTTTCAAATGCATCCACACTTGTTAAAATATGTAAAATTGATTTTAACATTTCCAGATTTTTAAACAAAAAATTAGAATACTCACTCAAATATTTCACTAACTTTCCGATGTATTTGTGACTGAGCACTTCTTCTTAAGTCATTGACAGCTATCCAAAATCTGATGTTTTCATGACTGTATTCTTTTCGTAAATAATTGGTGAATTCTTGCAAACCTGTAAAAGTAAGACATTATAATATTTATTGAATTCTTTCATTTCTTTGTAAAATTCTCAACATCGAATGTTCCTTCGCGAATTAATGCTTACAAGCTTGTAGGCACAACGCTTATAAATAGTATTTTTTGAGGAAGGAATAAAAATTTTCTTATGTGAAAAGTTATATTTTAAAAACATTTTATGATGGTAATATTTTTTATGCTGAAAACAAAATTGTGAAAAGGAACAAGGTACGAAAAAATACACACTACTGATAAAAAAGTGTATAACAATGATGATACATGATCCGAAATTAAAAGGACAATATTTTATGGGGCAGGCAAGTTGAATTTTTTCCGACGACACTGCGCTCTAGCGGCAGTAATCCGCAATAATCCGGTGATCGAAGTAGAAGTGAGTATTGCCGCGTGTATAGTGAAAATAGGTATATCGGACAGAATTCTCGAATTATACTTAGTACTAATATATATTATATTAGACATAATGCTAATAACTATTACTTGGAGTTTTCAACCTGTTGATGTCGGAATATTCCAACAAAAAAGTTTAAATAAAGGGAAGAAAGTTTTCATGTAAATAGTGTAAAGGAAGTCTATGCGGGAATAAGACGGGTCTCAATTTCTTTTAAGCAGCCATAGTTAGCCTGCAGTCCTGATGGAATAATTAAGAATGGGCAAGGATTTGAATTGTTGGAAATCAAGTGCCCTTACTAGTGGCGTAGCTAGGGGGGAGTAGGGGGGACGGCGCGCCCCGGGTGACACCATTCTAGGGGTGACACCAATTAAAATATTTTATAGTTGGAATTATACAATTTAAATCATTTACTTAAAAAAATTTATATATTAATCAAGACTGATTTGGCTCTATTGTCAATAGAAAATGACATTGCAATAAAGATAGATTTTA
The DNA here is from genome assembly GCA_031308135.1 of Acheta domesticus. NCBI lineage: Eukaryota > Metazoa > Arthropoda > Insecta > Orthoptera > Gryllidae > Acheta > Acheta domesticus. The sequence goes on along the minus strand of JAHLJT010002406.1, from coordinate 90,364,603 downwards.
ATGAAATTATAAATATATTTGCTGCGCTTAAATCTCGTAAAGATGTTTTATAAGTAACTTACATTTGTTGATAAGTTATGTTTAATTTTAAACTATATATTTAAAAATTATATTGCAACTATTCTTAATTACATAGAATTTTTATTATACTATAAATAACAATTATGTGCAAATATGTTTGTATTTTTAATAAAATAATGTACAATCTATGCAGCAATAGATACTTTTATACTTAAGTTATGGGGGGGGGTGACACCATTAGTTTTGCCCCAGGTGACACCAGCTGAAGCTACGCCGCTGGCCCTTACTCATGTAAACATGGTGCAGTAATGGACACGGAAGAAAAAAATTGTATCTGTTACATATTTGGAATTTACTGAAAACGGTGCTTTAAAGATAAAAGATTCTCATGATAATTATACTCAGCTTTACGTATTTAAATAAATACTTGCAATATACATTTGTAATTTTTTTTGTCTATTCATCAGGCGATCATGTTCATATTCTTGTTCATCGGGATGAAGAATTTTTAACATCTCTTATTCCCAAAATTGAAAATTTCTATTTTACTTATTTTATACCAGCTCTTGAAGCTAAATTATGAATCTCAAAACTCTTTGTACCTGCCTAATTTAAGGACCATTTTGTTTGAACGAAGTTTACATGATAATAAATATAAGTGTGTTTTATTTAGATTACACATTTCTTTACAATGTTATCACCTAAACCTAATAAAATTTAATTAAATTATTAATGACGCAGAAGCGGTTCTTTGTTATTTGCTAGAACGCAGACCATGTACATTATTTTGTTCACATGTGTCATTAATGCTTTCTTTCTCACTCGCGATTTGGGAAACAATAAAATTCCAAATTAAGGTTTTTTAATTTGGCTCAGTGAGGAACACAACAATTTCTTCCGCCATTCCTCTTCTTTTTATTCGCGGATATACTCATTCTACTTTTTTTTTCTATGCATCAATTTACTCGAATACTTGCACTTCAACATATACAACTTACGGTGGAATACAACTGCGGTCACCGGACAACTTACAACTTTCGTCACCAGATGTCACTTCGGGCGTTGCTTGTCTGCCCCATTCAACTTTATATACTCTTCACTGAACATTTAGTTCAGAGAAGCAACTAACTATATGTCATATGAAATTCTTCAGGATTGAGGCAAGCCTTTATCAGGCAGCAACATTTATTAATCAATAGTTGTAAGAAAATGTATTACATTTTACATATGGTCGGCCATAACTCTTAAAAAAAGCATTCTTCTTTCTTGCATAAAAGTAAACAAAGATACTTATTTGTGCAGGTACTCGCTGGTAACTAGCTTGTGTTAAATAATAAAAACATTAGCCATGTTAAGAAAAATAACTTGAAATATGTACCTGTGGGATCAGAAACAAGTTCTTCCATGGAAAGACCCCATCGCCTCACTCTCTTCTCTGTTGGACATTCAACTCTGAAACATATTGAACAAATGGAATTAATTTGTTGTAAAATATATTGTTTACAAAAGATGATTTTATTTTATATTTGAAAGTGTATGGAAAAGAAATAAAAAGAAATAACTTACAGTGGGCTGTTGAATTGCCAAAAGGCGCTATCATCAGTGACCCAAGGATTAGAAGGCAGGGCTCCAAGAAAAAAGGGATCATACTCATTGAAGGTCACAGAGTATTGAATTAGATTATCCACAGCTTGAGACACCTTCACACGAGTTCGTACCAGGCAGCTTCTAAGAAAATCAACCTGTAAGATGAATTTTTTACATTGTCAAAATTCTCGTGATTTTTCCTTTGAATGAACGCAGGTGTTTGTGTCAGGTTTCTCAATAATTCAAGACGCAAGAATGAACTTTATTCTTAAATGAGTTTCAATGGCGGTTTGTTAGGAGAGGAAAGGGAAGAAAGTTCTCCTCATATATTTTCTTCTTATGAATGTAATTACCAAATAAAATATTTATATTGATGTTTGAGACAAAAATTAATAATTTATTGATAAATTATTATGCTATTATGGGATTGACTGTTGTTGGATTTTAAATTACGTGCGTTTTTAAGTGGAACAAAAAAATAGTTGAATGCAGTAACGGTTGGAAAAAGAACGGTGAAATACCTTCAAAAATCAAGCGAGTTTATTAATAACATATTAATTTAAAAAGTAGCAATTTGTTGTATTTGCAGGATCCAGGTTTTTAATCTAACATCATGATGTTATCAATTAGTTAGCATATTAGCGATGTTATCAATTAGCACGATGTCGAGGTTGGGACAAAATTGTGAATTTGTGGTATCAATTTGAAGTAAGAGGTCTGAAACTAAAGCAAAGTCATCATGACGACTGTAACTACTACTTGTATTAAAACATAACTTTAACCTAACCTTTTTTAAAACATCACTAAAACATCACTTTGTATTACAAACACTATCTGACATTGTAGTGTCTCCAAGTTATAATCCATTTTTACTTTCCCGTATATGTACGTATACACGAAGTGATATACATAATATAGGGAAAGTTATGTTATGCTGCGGAAAAAATGGCGAATTTTCGGCGGAAAAAAATTCATTGCCGGGCCGGGGTAACGAAAAAGTGGATAAAACCAGTTGCTAAATTAAGAAAAAATCCCCTAACACGTGGTGTAGCCAGAAACCCTATTTTGTGGGTCCTTGATATCGAAAAACCAATTGAAACGGAAACGTCCGTCTGTCCGTCCGTCCGTCCGTCTGTCCGTCCGTCTGTGAACACTGCTAGCGCCTAAACCATACGTACGATTACTTCCAAAATGGATATTCCCCGGTCGATCTGGTTCTAGTCAAAGCTTTGAGATTTTGAACAAGATACTTCAAAATTTGGGGGTACTTTACATGAAGCCCCCCGGACATTTTCAAAATTTTCTCAAAAACGCCTCCAATTTTTTTCTTTAAATTTCTTGTGTGAATAGAATAAAATACACTTATTAACATGGCATTGGTCCGATCTTCACGGATAATTTCTGAATTTTCGAAAATTGTGAAAGTTTGAATTTTTTTCGGCGTCTTTCTCCAACTACAAAATTGAAGATAGAGATTTTTCCTTCAAATAAAATATGTTGTCCAAAGTGAGTTCTTTGTGAAGATCATGTACATTCTTTTGAAAATTTTAGTAGTTTTCCCACACCATTGCGTACAGATTGTGCAATTTAAAAAAAAATTACAAAAACAAGATTATCTCAAAAATCGCTCAAAATGTTTTCTTTAAACTTTTGGTAGGTATAGTGCCCAATGTATTTTATGAGATGACGAAACGCCATATTGCTCTATTATTTTGTTTTTTCAAAAATCGGAAAAATGTAATTTTTTTGACTTGTCTCTCACGTCGTTAATATTTACATTAGCGGCGATTTTTTTCACATTATTATATTTACGAGTACATGTGCTTTAAATAATGTGAAGTAACGTTTCTCGAAAACACAACCGTTTTCTGTGAAAACTATCTCAAAATTCCGCATTTTCATTAACACCATTTTCTTTTATATGGCTGCAAATATTTTTTTCAAACTTTTGTAATAGATAGTGCTAATTACACTCTTTAATGTGATGTAAAGTTTATTTTGAGTTATTTTTCTGTTTTTTTCAAAAAATACATAAATATAATTTTTTGAAAGCTCTCACATTTTTAATAAGCACATTACCAGCAATTTGTAAAGATTATTATATTTGTTAGTGTAAGTGCTTCAAATTACTTCAAATAAAGTATTTTGAAAACTCAAAAATTTTCTGTGAAAAAGAGCTTCAAATTCTGCATTTTTAGTAGCGCTAAACCTCAATTTTCTTTAAAACGGCACATAATTTTTAAAAGAAAATTGCCATTTAGGACTAGGTTTTTGTGTTCTTTAATATTCTAAAATTAATATTTTCGTTCTACCAATAGGGAACCGAAAAATTAAGGAAATGACAAAAAAATGTACTTTTGGTGGTGATAGACGGCAGCTGGCAAGAGTTTGTGGTAATTCCAAATAGCTAGCGGAGACCCAAAGAAATAGAAAACTACTACGGGAAAGTCTGTGCCATTCTGTAGCACCACTATTTACTTTCCCGTATACATACGTATATACGGAGTAATATAAGTAATATAGGGAACGTTATGTAATGCTGCGCGAAAAACGGCAAATTTTCGGCAGAAAAAAATTCACTGCTGGGCCCTAATAACGAAAATGTGGATTAAACCGGTTGCTAAATTAAGAAAAACTAGTGGTGCTACAGAATGGCACTACTAAACTTTCCCGTTTTAGTTTTCTGTTTCCTTTGGTCTCGGCTAGCTTTCCGGACTTGCTACAAACTCTTGCCAGCTGCCAAGTTTCGCCGCCGGTAAAAGGTATTTTTTTGGACATTTTATTAATTTTTCGATTTCTTAATATTAGAACGGAAGTAGTATTTTACTAATATTGAAGAACAGTGAAACCTAGTCCTAAATGTCAATGTTCTTTGAAAAATTTGGAATTGTTTTTAAGAAAATGCCGCTTAAACGCTACTGTAAATACGAAATTTGATGCTTTTTTTACAGACAATTTTCACGTTTTCGAAAAACATCATTAGAAGTGATTTGAAGCACTTTAACTCACAAATATAACAGTGTTTGCAAATAGCTGGAAATGTGCATATTAACGATTTGAGAGATCTTGCAAAATAATTACATTTATGAAATTTTTGAATAATCGAAAAAATACCTCAAAATGAACTTTGTGTCAAATTAAAGGGTCCATTTAGCACAATCCTTTTCAAAAGTTTGAAGAAAAAAATTTGGAGCCATTTATGAGCAAATGACGTTTGAGCGTTTCTGAAATTGCGGTATTTTTAACTACTTTTCGCAGAAAACGGTTGGGTTTTCGAGAAACTCTAAATGAGATTATTTAAAGCACATGTACTTATAAATATATTAATGGGAACACATCGCCGCTAATGTAAATATTAACGACATAAGGAACAAGTCAAAAAGAGTACATTTTTGTAATTTTGAAAAAAAAAAACGAATGGAGAAATATGACGTTTATGTAATCTCATAGAGTACATTGGTCACTATCCTTACCAAAAGTTTAAAGAACAATTTGGAGCCTTTTTTAGAAAATCTTGTTTTTGTAATTTTTTAAAATTGCACATATTGCTCGCAATATTGCAAGAAAACTACTAATATTTTCAAAAAAATTAACATGACCTTAATGAAAGAACTCGCTATGAAGAACAAATTTTATTCGACGGAAAAATCTGCGTCTTTCATTTTGCAGTTGTACGAAAACGTCGAAAAAATTCAAACTTTTGCAGTTTTCGAAAATTCAGATTTAACAGTGAAATTAGGACGTATGCCACCTTAATAAGTGTATTTTGCTCTATTCTTACAAGAAATTTAGAGAAAAAATTTGGAACTGTGTTTGAGAAAATTTATTGTTAGATTTTGTAAATTACACTTACAAAAATGGCATTGGTCGGATTTTCACGATTAACTCTGAATTTTCAAAAATTGCAAAAGTTAGAATTTTTTTCGGCGACTTTCTCCAACTACAAAAATAAAGATAGATATTTTTTCTTAAAATGAAATTTGTTTTCCAAAATTAGTTCTTTCATTAAGGTCACGTACTTTTTTTGATCATTTTATTAGTTTTCGCGCAATATTGCGCGTAATACGAGCAATTTCAAGTCAATTCACAAATTTTCGTTTTTCTTCGCTAGTATAATTTTTTCGACAATTTTAGAACTATTCTGAGAGCTTTGGCTTATTATAAAGCAGAACCTAGAGAAGAAAACGCACACTAGAAGAAAAATCGTCAAGAAATTGTTGTGTGTAAAGAAAACTTATCTCAGTAAAATGCCTTAGGAAAAATTTGTTCATATAACTGAGGAGAATACGATGAAGTATTTTTTACCATTTGAAATGAATGATCCTACATAAGTGGGTTTTTCTTAAAAATAGCTCCACATTTCATTTTTACTTATAGAGAAAGGTTAAATTAAACTAAATTAAAATTAAAAAAGTTAAAAGAAAAATTTAATAAGAAAAACAACTAAGGAGCAGAACCCTAACAAATGGGGCGCGCGCGATTTTTCCTTGAGGTATCCTCTCTCCATACACACACACACACACACACACACACACACACTTATATACCACTACCATATGCCGTGCCCGGAAACATGAATCAATGAGTCCACCCGTCCACATATCCTGGAAATTTTCTAATATGAAAGATTGATGGAGTACAGAAATAGGTGGTTACAATATGTTCAAATAATGGGTAACTCCCGTTTACCGAAGTTAGCCTTCCAATACAAACCAAGAGATAGGAAAGATACAGGAAGGCTCAGAGAGGGAGAGGGGGGAAGAAAGAGAGGAGAGAGAGAAAGAGAGAGACGCGAAGTGGTGGTGAAGAAGTAGATTTTTCTAATTCAGTACCTCGCGGTTCAGGTCTTGTATTGAGCGCTTCTTCGCACGGCTCCCGCCACCTCTGTTCCAGCTCGGGACTGGCGCAGGTTCCAGGCAGTTGAGATATCCTGGAGGAGGCCGATACACACGCCAGTAGGCTCGGTCCTGACTGTCGCTTACAATTTTATCTCCCTTTTTGCGTTCTTTGGCGAGCCGTACCTGAAAACGTAACAAAATAAATTATTTGTGTATACCGCTTGTGTAAATAGTAAACAATGGAGTAATGAATTAAAAAATGTCTTGTATATTTCCATCTAAATATGCAAGATAAATTTTTGCGAATTTGTTTTTGCACCTGTTCTTCAGCTTGCATAGTTATGAAGTCCCACTTGTTGGCAAGGTTCTTCTTCAAGCTGGTCAGTGCTTCCTACAATACAAGAACAGCATTAGAAGATTTATTTATATTCTCTAAAATTGCGAACAAGAAGATATGGTTGCGAAAAGCTAAGTCACGAAAAGTAACAGGTTGCTAACACTCAGTTTTACATTATATTTATTTCGCATGGTCATGACTTTTCATTTACTTACCAACTCATACTCCTCTAAACCATGGCGTTGCTTGTTACGTAAAGTTCTTTTACAGAGGTAGATGGCATATTCCACATTATCAGGCATACGATGTTGCCATGGCCAGTAATAAGGTGTCTGTAAATGACGGAATAAAATCACTTATCAATAATGTAATGATCATGAAATCGGTGTTAATACTCGTACTTTTATTTTAACACTAATGCACTTTACCTGAAAGCGATAGAGAGAGCTGTCATCTTTTACAATGAGGTTTTTGGAGTCACTGACAGGGAAGAAGTAGCCATATTGACAGAGTTGATTGGCTAAGTGGACCGCCTCAACTGAAATGAAATGCAAAACAATTACAGGAATGTATACAGATTGAGTCAAAAAAACAGACTTGTTTTCAAGTTGGATGGTTAAGTAATCAAAATTGGAGTTCGTGTCGTCGAGAAAATAAAAATTAACTCTATGTCACATAAAAGTATTATAAATTCTTCCATATGTCCCCTTCACTAATTCACTCCCTATTTGAAAAAAGTAATAAAACATTTGTCTTAAATTGTATAGCAAAGACACGGAAAAATGTATTGCTAATTGAATGTGCTTTGGCAAAGGTAACACTGTACGTGTGTGATTTGAGTTGTTTCTTTTTGCCTAGTTGCATTTGAAAAGTAAATATTAACTGAGAATGTCTTCTACAAGTAATTTTGAAATGTATATTGTCGATACGGAAGTTGGTAAAATAAGTACAGTAAATAGTATTTTATTTTTGTTACAAGTAATTTTTTCATTAGTAAACGCGAAAGAAACAATATTTGTTGTAATTACTTAAAATGAAAAGGAAGAGAGAAAAATGAGGGGTTTGCGTATAAAATGATAATTGCGTAATTAGACCAATTGAGAATACATTTCACAAAGTTAAAAGAAGAAAGTAAGTATAATAACCGATTAAGTATCTTGTCACCAACTACTCAGTTGTTGAAATCCCTTTGTGATGAGAATTAGGTACGTTGTTTCCCTAGATCTGTTTCTAATATTCTGTAAAATTCAGAAAATTTAGCAGTTTCTTGAAGTTAATGAACCAGTTTCGAAAAAGGCTATCCTCGAGATGATCTTGTAAGCTTGCCGCTCTGTTAACTATTTTCGACTTTCACCAAATAGGCGACATATTAGGTATTAAAGGTATAGGTATTAGTATACAGGTATTAGTTCCTCGGTACGTTGCACAGTGTGTAATTTTGACGATCTAGGAGGAAAAAATTAATAACTCTCTTTGAAGTGAATTTCTCGTAGTTTTTGGAGGTCTGTTGTGTAAATAATGTCCAAATAAACAAATGTGCTCGTAAAACTTACATTTTTACAAAATATTTTGTAAAATATTTAGGAAATTGGAATACTTTAATTAGCCCTCATGACAGTATACGTTTTTCAAACGCTGAATTTGTTTAACTCTATTGGACATAATATTTGAATTTTACAAAACACACTATGCAAGAAAAATAAAATGAAAGTATACAAAAATAAAAAGCCGAAAATGAAAAAATTAAGATAAAAATTAAGTGGGAGGAATGTACAACAAATATTTACAAATTAGTTTGAAACACTACCCGCGAATTCTTCTGATGGCGATTCTTCTAAATATGCCGTCTCTTTTTCGCCTCATTCCTTCATTCTAATAACACGAAAAGTTTATGTTTCACTTCTTTGGGCGCAGTTATAGTTTTGGCGCTTATGCTTGACTTGAATGGATCTAATAAGCAGCTGGTGGAGCAAATTCATATTTGCGTTTGCTCTTGACGTTTTTCTAGTTCTTTTTCGCCACTCTCGCTTTATTTTCTTCTACTCTCACTTTCCATGTTCGTCTTTCTGAACGATAAGAAATGTGCAAAATGCACTCAAAATCATTTTTGTGTTGGCGTATGTATACATACTGGAGGGTTGAAATATTGATATCCATCATCAAAGCAAGTGACAATGATGCAGGCTTTTGAAGAATGGAACTTCGAGCTTTGTTAATTGTAATTCTCCTATTGGAAGAGGCTTCACAGAGCTCCTTATATATAGCTGCCACATATCTTTTTGTTATACTTCCTTAGTTTGATTTCAATAGCTATGGATAACTTTTCTGAGCTAGTAGTGTCTACAAAAGGTTTCAATTGTATGGTTGTAGCTTTAATCCCACAGTACCTGAAAGACTCATAAGGTCTTCTAGCTCTATTATTTTTTACATTTATTTGTGATGAACCTGGGACTGACTTTAACATTTAATCAGGAAGGGTAAGAGTTTCTTGTAGCCAGGACGAATTACATTTCAAGAACGACTCTTTACTTCTTACGGAGTTTTGCAATCCCGTTTCAACTTTTTGACAAATACATCTAACGTAAGACTTAATTTTGTCCAAAAATGCTTTGTGAGGTTCTATAATTCCTAATTTACGTAAGAAAACATTTAATACAGCTTCAGATCTCTTATCAATTGAATTTGTTACTCATATATCAAATAACAACCTACGGGTAACTTGATGACCCTTTCTGTAAAAATGTATATATAATTCAGATAAGCAGGTATAAGCAGCTAGTCTTTTCACGATTAAGAACCCAAAAGTACTAGTTTTAAAATGTATATGGCCCGAAAGGTGTATAATGGTGTATAATACACTAAAAGTCTAATTGAATTTAGAGAACGTGTAATATATTCAATATAAATCGCTCACCTTTTCCATTAACGTTATTAGGCACATCAAAAATAAATAATAATATTTTATCCACATAAAAATAATCGTAAAAGCATGTAGATTACTAATAGTAAACCCACAAATCACAGAAAGAGACGAGTAGTGTATTCGTACCAAGAGAACTTTAAGGACTGAAAAGGACCATTCGGCGCTGAACGCTGGCGGAGCGGCGATGGACGTCTTTGGACATGCACCATGGGGTCCTTGTGACCTTCAAGAGAAAACTAACAACGTTTCCACATAGTTCAGACATACTACTACACAGAAATTTAACAATTTTGCTATTTCAATTCAGTCGAAAATTGAATTTTTTCCAGCTAGTTGGCCAAAATTACACACTGTGCGTTGAAGTAGTGGCAGTATTTTGTAATTATTTGGAAAAGATTGTTGCCCATTGCCATAAGCAGAAAGAGGCAACTTAATTCCTGAAAGAGTTGAAAAGAAGGGAATGGGGAGAAAATGAATCTTACTCTCACCACCCACAGTACTGAATGCCGGTTTTAATTCACAAGCTGTAACAAACTGTAGCTTCTAAACGCTATTCAAGAAAACGTACTCTGAAAATTGTCGCAACGAGGTCATTTTAAACTCGAATTACAACCTCATGTTTCAATTTAAAAGGAATATCGAGTAATTGCCGATTAATTTTATATTATTCGTCTATAATCATTGATGTTAGGGAAATATTTGAATGTAGATGAATTTGCCAATTTTTCAAGCAAGGAGCACACTTGTAAAAAACTAACAAAATTCATATTAGAGAAAGTGGACTTGTCCTAATTAAATTCAGAGATGTATTGAAATAATTTATTTATGATGTCCACGTTATTGCTAGCCAATACATTTTCACACTGACTCAGAAAGATTATTGAAGTGCAGTAGGGGAAGGTGTAGTACATTATTACTTACAAAGTATGCAAATACAAGTACTTACTAGCTGCAGTTCTGATGGGAAACCACATTTCCATTGTCACCACTGTGACTGTTAATATTTTTCTCATGGCTTAGATATATTTCGTTTATGTTTCAGATTTATGAGAAAACTAGTAGAGATTCGAAATGTCAATAAGACATTAGATCACCAGAGACAGATAAATGTATTTCTCCCAACTTAACAGAAAAAAACAAACAAAAATGCAGGTTGGTTGGATCCTTTTATAATAGTTTCTCATCACAAAATAAATTATGAAGAGGAATGACTAATGTGAAATTTTACAGTAATTTTTACTGTTAGATATTACTTAATATAGCTCTTCTAGAATTGTGTAACTAAATGTTAATACACGAGTAATAAATAAATAAAAAAACGATTTCTACTCACGTTATACTTGCAACATATTTCTAAAAGTCAAAATCAAAAATAGAAGTTCTGAAGAAAAATATTAATTTAATGTTCAATCGTGGAATGTTCTGTACTATTCCTTCCCCTTATGCATGTGCTTTGAATTAAAAAACTATAAACAGGCAATAGGAAGAAAAGAAAAGAATCTCACCAGATTCTTCAATGTTGAGGCGATCCATAAGCCATTCTATAAGATCAAAACCTACAGGAAGAGAAAGAAAAGAAAACAAGACACTTAATAGTTTACTAAAGTAGATTTCAAAGACTAATGAAAACAATGTATTATCTAATCTTACCCATGAAGGCAGAAGGAATGGAAGTGAGGAAAATTTTCTGACTTCGAACTGGAACACCTGTTTCAGGATCCTGCATCTCCCGTACCAGCCCCTCCATCTGAAAGATGCAACATAACGATTTCAGGAAAAAGTGAAACATGGATAGAAACTATTTTTTCTACAAATACACAATAGACTCCTATTCAATAAACTTTTCCATTAAATATATCATAAGTTTAAATAGATTCACAAGATTCTCAGTAAGTTTAGTTTCTGACTTCCGCTATCATGTTTTGCAAAAAAACAATATTGTTTTGCAAAAAAAAAAAAAAAGATTTCTTAACCAATGAGCAAACGAAGCATGACGCACCTAGTCGTGTTTGAAATTTAACAATAAAACAGTTCTGTAATGCCTCGTAAATTACTGTATGCAGATTATGGAATATTATATCAAAATACCTTTAACTTTGAACCCAAAGACATATTTCCCAGTGCATTTCGGAATAAAGTTTCCGATAACATTCTAGCTTTGTATCTCCTTCGGTTTCCTGACAGTTTTAACGTTTACCGACTCAGAGCACCAGTACGACGAATTGCAGGTACGAATTCTCCTGTATGCATGGGCGCATTTTAAGTGAATTGGTGTGCTGAAGGGTCCTTGAGATATGCTGACCCCAGTTTTGTGTTCTCACCTCGTTGACAGGTGACAGCATCGTGTCATGTCATTCGCAAACTATTGTGTCTCGACGGAAAGATTTTACTATTGTCACATCATACTGAGAATAGTAGTTGTGAATGAAATTAGATAGTAGCAGAACGAAATTTAATGGCAATACTGCAATAAAAACATTGTAATAGTGGAACAATTCATTTCTGTGAAGCAAACTGGCCCAATGATTACTGCCTCGCCGGAATGTATTGGAATCAACACCGACTTGATGGCGAGTTAAATTTCGCGTCGTGAAAGTGTATTTTTAACAACTATTATCATGAGAGCCATCGTCGCGTTGTCAAAAAGATCTCGGGAGTCTATAAAATCCTTATAGGAGTTAATTTCTACTTCAGATGAAAAAGCCTTAATAAATAAATTAAATATTCATATTAACCGTTCCAAGGAAAAACTAATTAAGATACCACTTTTATGTATAAATAATACGCTAAAGATTTATTTTGTATTCACGGGCGTGTCAAACGCTGTAGTAATTAGTCTCGTAAGTGTAGTGCGTGTTTTCATCAAAGATGGTGGCAGTGCTCTTCCCTCACTGGATGGCGAGTTACATGTCGGTGTCGACCTACATGTCAGATTGTGGGGTTTCCCCATCCAGGTATCTCTCATCATCGGGCAGGGGGGGGGGGTGACCGAGCGGGGGCAGTAGTGTAGTGCAAGTAAGCAGAAGTATGTGCAAGTAAGCGGTGAGAATAGGGGAAGAAAGAGGAAGGAAAAGTACACGCGATCCTTGTCCCGTTTGTTAGTGAACTGCTTCGGCATTCGCATGATATTGATCGGAGAAACCACGAAAAACTACCGATCAGAGCTGCCGGGCACTAAAATCATCCTCCAGATAGCGTTGAATTTGTTCGGGCTATCCACCTAATGTCGAAAATCCTGCCTTCGTCGGGGCCCGAACTTCAGGACCTCCCGTTCAGAGGCGCTGCATCATTTGATGCACTGAGACACCTCAGCAGATTACACTTAAAAGCGTTGGCAGTTTTGTACGATTTACAAAAGACGCCATCATCACAAATGTGTGCTACTGCTGATTAGGGAATTACACTTCAGGGGTGCATCAAAGATATTTTGTAGATTACGCTGTAAAGAAATCAACAGGCGCACATGCAACCCAAAGCATATGTAATGTTTCAACACAGTCGCTTTTCCGGAACACCGTCGTAACTAAAAAAATCAAAAATCGATATTTCAAGGTAAATCAGTTCAAAAAATCATTTTAACGTGGAATAAATACGAGTATTTATCTCTGACCTACCAATGGCCGCTCGATATCAGTCGCATCCCCTGTTCCATGGCCGGAGATCGGTATTTATAATGGAATAATGTTGCTCAAAACTTCCGAGTTTTCTAAAATCTATTTTCTTAAATTAAAAAAACAAGATACAAATAATTTTTTTGAAATAACTTGAATATCGTCTGTTAATGCGAAGAATATGAAGTTGTGGAGAAATTAAATCGCGCTCTTCTGCACAAACCATGAATTTTCAGATACAACAGTATTTCGGAGAAGCGACAACACATTACCATCATGCATTATTCGGAAATAATAAGTCATAGATTCTTAAGACCAGAGTTTCTGGTCCCCGGAGGCCCGAGCTGTGTTGCCTAGACCGAAATCTACAAAGTGAATAATTATTAGATCTTCTAGTACATGTTTGGAGATTTAGCTCTTCTGAGTACTCCCACTGGCATTCAGAAATGTGAAAAATCTGGATCCTTTGTCAGAAATACTTTATGAAATTAAATTGACTATTTGATACTCTGTGCAATTTAATTGAACGTGCCCAAGTCCTTCTGGTCGTTAATAAACGCGCAACGCTCTAGAATGTTTACCCAGGGGCAGTATCGAAACTATAATATTTCAACGTGTCCTGTCGTTCAAAGTTACTTATATTAATAAAACTGGAGTGTCTGTCTACGATTTCAAAATATTCGTCATTTTTAGTTCGTATGGTTATTTGCTTATTATAAACATCTATACACTTGTTTTTACAATTTTCGTCTGTAGATATGTTTGTACGGATTAGTGTTTGAAATGACTAAACTGATTTCCATAGAACCTTAATTGAAAGTGAAACTTGCATACAAATCTTCGTGACAAACTATTTATTTCTTTTAAACTTTCTTTCTTCTTTGATTTCTGGCAGTAATAATGGTCACGCATTCTTGTAAATATAGCTTCATCCGTGTATTACGGAACTCTGTATTAGGAATTACGCCAGCCTATATGTGGCTTCCGAAACGCCGTGACGTAAAACGAACGCGAGTCCACTTTAGTAGACATGACGTCAGCACACCATTTCAGTACACGCGCCTGCGAAAACGAATCTGTGATACGTGTCGCGTTTATTATTTCTCTCCTACGGATCCTAGATTTTGTTGTAAATGGCAAAAGTTTCATTTACATTCGACAGCTGTACATAGCAATTTATTGTCTTATTGAAGGTCGTGTCTGAGCGGTTTAAGAAATAAGCATGGGACTACAAAACCAATGAAAACATTTAATTGGTAGTAATAATTAATGCTGAAAGTTACTAAAATATTCTAGATTTCCTCTCTAATTGCTACTACAATGCACGCTCCACGTAATTTCTTCGCGAGATATACGCAGATGTACGCAGGTAGTTACACACGATTATTGATTTTTGAAAGCAACGGACAAATTACTTTGTGTTCTTTTTATTCAAAAATGTCAGTTTAAAGGAGCACAGTGTATTTTTTAAAAATGGATAAAAATTATAAAAGGAGAAGTAAGTTTATTCGATGCTTTACGCTGTGACCTGATACGATGAATGGGATGGACCAGGTACTCACTACTAGAAGCCGTCAAGCCTCACCCCTCGCAAGGCTTTGACCCGCCTTCTAATTTTTTGTCCGTTTTTGCCTTCCACTCTATATTTATTTTTATTAATTTTATTTTTAGCACACACAATTTTTCCTACACATGTGCTTGAGCATTCCTCATATATTTTTTACGTAACATTTATTAAAACAAATTGAAACAATAAGAAATAAAATAAAGATTAAAGATGCATTATAGTATTATTGTATTCGTGATGATATTTTAATACATTATTCTTGAAAGTTTTGGGAAATAAATTTAAAAGAAATGTATTACTATATCAATATTATAAACCATACAGATTTTTATAAGTTTAATGATGCAAGCCCAAAACACAAACTGGGCGCATGAGCATCGGTCATGGGCTCGGATCTAGAGTAAGGAAAAAATGTTTTTACTTTAAGGTTGGGCTTGGCACTCGAAGGGGAACCCCCAAGAATTCCCTCTAATCTAATTCAGGCGTTTGAGCATAAATAATGTCACTTAGGGCTTCACATATTGTAGGAAAATACTATGTTCGTAAAATCACCAAACGCGTTGCACATACCCTACGAGATGTCGCTTCTTAGATTTTCTTAAATCCCCTTGGATTGTAGGAAGATCTACTTCATAAAAGCCAATAATCTTGATTATGTCCAAAGTGACCGATATAATTACTTACACCCGTGCTATTAATATCATTTTACTACAGACAGGGGAGCTAAGTATTAGTTCTTTGTACTTGAGAGCCAACATCTTGTTAGGAATGTGTCACCAGAAGAAGGATGTAACGGCTTCCTCAAAGGTAATATAGTTGCCATATATTCGCAGTTAGTCATGGATCTGCGAAATGCAGCTAGTCAATATGCGCTCTATATACCAATATACATGTTAACTATGTTCATGGCACGTACGCATGCATATCCATTCAAATGAGTGACTCGATAAAATCTATCTTGTCTCTGTCGCCTTGGTAATATAGCCAGTACTAGCAGATCGATTAACACTGGTTGACCAAGAGGAGATCTGATAAGGCTGCTTATAGAAGAGCCATGGATAACAGATTCAACCACCTCTTGTGCCATTGACGTCATGAGGCATACACTGCGCGATTAGCAGATGTATCTGTATTATCTAATTTGATTTTGGTACTGTGTGAGTACGACACACTTCTTTTTCGGGGACAATTTTGTATTATTTTTATTATAATTATCATCTATTATATATATATAATAGATATATATAGAAATATATATATAGAAATATATATATATAGAAATATATATATATATATATATATATATATATATATATATATATTTTGAATTCAGTAAAAACATTGTTTAAATTTGTTCGCTTCTTATTTAATTCCTAGATTTTTTTGTAATAGCTGCTGAGAAATTGTTATTTATGATATAAATCGTAAACGTGACCTTTTATTTTGCCAGTAGGAAAAGTGGCGACAAGAGATCGAGTAGAAAGCACTAGTACTTTTAGCTATGCATGTCCTTAAAGAAAAGCTTTCATTAATGGCTGCCTAAAAAATAAATTGGATTGTGGAAACGGAACTGTTTCAGTCACGCAGTAATAAAGATAGAACTGTGTAAAAGGAAGATCTCAGATCTGAAAACAGGCATAGGTTCTAATTCATGAAGATGCTGAGTAAACAAATGAATTCGACCTGAGTTTTCTAGTACAAATCCTGAAAAAACATCATTCAGAAAGTGCAGAGAGTGAATTTCAAAAAAAAAAAAAAAAAAAAAAAAAAAAAAAAAAAAAAAAAAAAAAAAAAAAAAAAAGAAAGAAAGAAAAAAAAAAAGGATTTGTCGAGGTGAAACATGCGAAATAAAGAAAGTATAAAAAATAAACATGAACTATCGAAATAAAAATCTTGTATATTTTAGAAAACATTGAATTCTCTATAATGAAACATCATTTCCTTTATTACGTGCAAAAGGGATAAGGAAATAAGAGGCCTTTGGATGACGTTACCTCATTGTGGAGTACCATACGAACCATTCTCTCTGTAATGAGGTGCGGTGGTCGGAACGGTGTACTTATCGGGCTTTCCCGGTGCGTGCGGTTGTCGTCAGAATCCCATTCGACCACAGTGGTCCCCATTTTCCCACTAGCATTTGGAGGGCTTGCTGTTATACCCCCCATTTCACGTGCGCGCAATTACGTAGACCGCTATTAGGAAAGTGCGTTGCAAAAGGCAAGTTGCTGTGCATGGTCAGCATACACAGCAGCAATGGGAGGTAAAGATAAAAACTACCATAGAAACACAAGCTGAGATGACTCAGAGTATCAAGTGATGTCAGTGCAGTGCCTCTGATCGGGAGATCCTAGGGTTTGAGTCATGACGGTGGCAGGACTTTCGACACCTAGCTAAGTCGAATTCAGACGGAGGAGAATTCTAGGGACCGGCTAGACCGGTAGTTTCCGTGATTTCTCCGATCAATGACCGTAGGAGTAACGCGTCCCGAAACACGAGATATTACTCAATCAATCAACCATCGAAACCCAACCTGTGTACACACGGCAGAATAAATGAAGTATAAAAACCTCGCGATTCCTTCCATTTCGATTTCTCTGAATTTACCTCTATAATTCTAAAGAAAATTGAGAAAATAACAGCAATTTAGGTTTTTGCAATGTCGTACTAATGCATTACAGTACAAGTGCAAGTGAGTGTACAAGTGAGTGTCTTCATTGGTGTTGTGCTGAAGGAGTTACGATTACATTATGAAGTACATTATGATTATTTACATTACGCAGATACATCGTCACAGTACAAATGATATTAGTAAACATCAAGTAAAGAAGATGATGGATCGAGAAATAATGGAAACTTTCCTATCTCTATATGAAAATTAGCCTGACAATCAGTGTTGTTCTCTTTCTAATCAAATTGTCTCCACTTCCCAAGGGAAAGTCAGTATATAGTCCGTGCCCTTAAAAACAAAGAAACACTCCTAACATTTCTCTTTACCAAAGCAATTGTGACCAACTCAGACGGCCACATGACCCAGTTGCTAGAATAGCGGCAGAGCGAGGAATTAAGGTTTACGGGTTTGAGACCCGTAGAAGGCACAGGGTTTTTACAGTGGAATTGCGTTGGGTAAGTACAAAAGACAAGGGCGACACGAGACCTCACAGACAGCGTGTTTTCTACATGTGCGTAAAGGAATTTAAATCCCAACTTGATGTGAAAATTGCGGTGGACAAAGCCAGCGCGCAACAGCTTTCCTCAGAATTACCCTGCCTTCACTGTCTCCCTAATTTTAACATTGCTCTTTCTCCGACGCATCAACATCACCATAATCATTATACATGATGATCCTTTACAGATTTAGCATGTTGCGTATTCCAACTTCATTACTTATCTGTATCGATCTTGCAATGTTTCCTTTTCTTTTGGTTTATATTAAAAGCTTATACTGGAGGCCTAACATGAGATTTTTTCAATACATTTCACCCATGTTTGTATATTATTTTTTACTTGGCCATATACTTCTTCAGAGTTTGCTCTATTTTTTTTCTTAATATTCAGTTGTTATTTAACCCTTTGAAGATTCAATTCTTTTAAATTTTTGTTCTTTTTGAAAGCAAGATTCACAGCCGTATAAAAGAATATAGAGCAGGAGCGGAACAAGAACGTCTTTGGTGGGAAATAATTTCACGTTGGTGGGAAATAATTTCACGTTGGTGGGAAATAATTTCAGTTCAGACTTTTCATAAATATTTTTGAAATAATGTATTCTTAATCACTAGGGCACTCGGGTGGCTCAAGGACAGCGAACTAGCTTTCTGTGAGGAGGTCCCGGGTTTGATTCCCGGCCGAGAAAAACATTAAGAAATAGCTTTCTAATACATATCGTCTTAATTTCTGTAGCTATTCGACGAAACAAATAGCTTAGGCAAGTCAAGTAAGCTAGACACGGTGATGGAAATACGTCATGCTTGCCACATATCTCTCGTATCCCCAGGCGTGGACAATAAATAAAAACAGGACCGAGGCCTGGGAACACCGCTAGCTGGCAAAAGTTGGATTAATTCAACCCTAAAATACCAAATACATTCACACATAATTATTAGCTTGACAAAAATGTACTAGAATATTCAAAATGATAATACTGCTTTGTATGTAATGAGAAGTCTCTGTAAAATAAGTGGCCTGCAGCAGCAAAAATTCCACTCAACAAAACCACAGAAAATGATTTTTCAAAGAATAGGACGCATATACGAATTGAGTCGGTACGTGTAGTACGCGCAATAGGCGGATAAACAAAAGAATACTAGCATTTTTCAAACAAAACAGAAATTGATTCAATGTTTTTGTATTTTCCCCACCTTTCTGAGTAAAGAAACCTTAGACTCCACTCTCATAATTTTATTTGAATTATTGTGCGCATTGTAAATTTGTTATATTGATTTTGAATAAATTAAATAAAATTACAACAACAAAATGAAAGAAAGGTGGCTCAGGAGGATGTGTTGGCTTTCGTACCCTCTCCCTGGGATCCGTCTCTGACTGGGAGCGCAAAATGTAATACAATCTTCAGTTTCTTTTCGGATTTTCTTTTTAAAGGTTCTATTTAAAGATCCTCATATTGTTTGAAATTTGGATCCCAGCATTCAGCCATTCTCTATTGGCAAAGGAAAACACCACGTACCCGACAATAAATTCCAATTAATTATCTCGAAATTGCCAAGTAAATCAAGAACCAGTTCTCCAATGTTAAGTTCCCTGAAGCCATGCTCCGTCAGAAGCAAAGCACGATGAAAAAGACGAGGGTTCTCGTGTCGTATTGGAAACTCGCGGGCGTTCCGTGCAAGCGCACTTGTAGCGAAGTTGCGCCCGCGCACGTAATCCCCGTTAATGAGTTGCTGCGCGGGGCAGGGCGATTACTCAGCGGCGGCGCCCGCAATAATGTCGGCCAGCGTGCGGATCAGTGACGGACGAGCGGGTGGTCGGGAGGTGGCGGCGGCCGAAGGCCTGCGCCACGCCACGCCACGCCGCGCCACGCCGCGCCACGCCACGCGCCTCGAGGAGCGCCGCTTAACCGCCATGTTTCACTCTCCGCTCGGCGCGGCCGGGGGCCGGGGGCCGGGGCAGACGCTGGAGCGCAGTGGGCCGGAAAGAGGACCTTGCGGAACACTGACAAGGCGAATTGGTCACCAGCGGCAGCATATCGTCGTGGTACGTCGCAGACTCAGGATGACGAGGACTTTGACTGACTTTGAAGAAATTTTACAGGAGAGCGTTTCGAAAGTCTGGAGATCATTTGTTGCACAAAACGCTATGTCATTTTGTTATCAGGTTTTGTACACTGTACACAGACTACATGTCTGATCTCAACATTGTTTTCATATGTTGTCTCTCTGAGATAAAGAGATAGAGCATCTTAAAAAAATTTGCACAAAAACCTCAGGTAGAACTTTGTTATTCTGAGGTCGTGACATCTCAAAAATGGGCATTTTGCAAAGAGATAGGTTTCTTCCTGACCAGAGCCGTTTATTTCATGCCCAAAAACAAAAGGTGAGGATATGTTCTTTAGAGAGAGTATGTTGAGAACCGTTATTCTGAAATTTGTAGGATAACTAATAACACCTACTTCTATAATTCTTTACTTAACTAAATAATGACGATTTTTGTGATGCCGAGTTTTATCATGGGAGACGACTGTGTTCTTCACCCGCGGGATGGTGAAACCCGGCGCCGACCTACACGTTGGCTTGCAGGATGTTTCCCATCCAGGTAACTCCCACTAGCGGGGCACCGCCCCACCAGGGACAAGCTCTACTCTCCAGACTGGTCTCCCGGCAAGAGTGCTAGTGTAGCAGTGCGTGGCCCATTTGTTACGATACTGGTCCGGCATTTTACAGGTGTTGATCGGCGAAACCGCGGAAAAATACCTATCAGAGCAACCGACCGCTATATCTCTTCTTCAAACAGGGCTTGAATTCGACCGAGCTATGTAACTAATTTCGAAAATCCTGCCACTTCGGGACTCGAACCCTTGAACCGTCCGGTCAGAGGCAATACGGTGATTTCAGTTAATGCCACCTGCGGCTTTGAGCTTGCATATCACTGTCTCGCGCAGGTCAGCGATTGAAATGTATGTTCACTTGTGGGGCAGTAATTCACAAATGGGTTTCCGTGGTACTCTGAAGTAGTAGGATGGGTTCCTAAAGATACCGAGAGATGTAGAAAGAAAAATAAAATATGTTGTACGTACAGATGTCAATACAATACATAACTATATTTGTACTTATGATATTACAAAACATATGTAATGGAAGCTTGTGATTTTAAATCAGAAGGGAAATAAAAAATAAAGTTATTGAATATTTTGACGTTTATTCCAATTCATCGTACATAACTCCCGCTCACAGAGTTGTGTGTAATTACCGTTGAAAATGACTAATGATACCTACCTTAGATTTAAGGAAATGCTAGATGTAGTACTGACGCAGTTTAATAATGATCCGACATTATCATAATAGCTAACACGGAATGTGTCATATTAAATTGTGACTTGTTTTGTGTGCAGAGGTTTATTAAATCTGTTGTCTGTCAAAGTTATATTTGTTTTCAAACTGCTAATACTCGTAGATCAAAAGCACCACGATACAATTCGGATGATAATATATTTCATTGTAATTGACAGAGATAATATTCTAGCGAATATGTTTGAATACAATTTATTGTGATTAATTTTACAATAAAAAACATTTTCCTCCGCTGCTCTGAGTGAGGTCTTTACAGAAATTAATTTTTTTGTTGTCGCAAGCCAAGAAGTATGCCTTTGGTTACTTTTCGTGTCTCCTCAGAATTTTCTTGAAGAATGTATGATTTATTAATTGATTTTCTAGCGGTTTGGGTGGAAGATAGGAGTCCCTGCTAGTATATTTCGAACAAATGATTTCGCTCTAGATATTGTAGCAGTATATCAATGCTCTGTTGTTATCTCAACATCATCGTTCTGCATTTCGTGTTACTGCGGCCACCCAACCCTAATAGTTTGAAATGATAAATTTCTTACGTAATGACTATTTTTCAAGAATGTGCCCAGGACAATCGTATTTTTCTGCAAATGGGAATCGGCCAACTGAAACAATTTTATTAATCTGATGTATTACGTTCATTTCTTGTATAAATAGTGGCTCATTGATTTTTTTCGTAATTCTCAGAGAAATTAACTTATTCACCAACCTGAAATATCTGTAATGAAAATGATCCACTAAGAAATGAGATCCGCACTAACAATTTTCCTGTCTCATTCTGATGTAGAGTTTCTGAAAATATCTAAAATCAAATTTATCATTACATAAAAGTTATTTAGTTTATTATAACATTTCAAATCCAATTGATACCGAATTTAGCGTGAAGTTTGTGAATAATTATATTTTTAACACCAACAATCACTCAACTCTTTATGCAGATCTCATTAAGATAAAAGTAACATCGAAAGTTTCGTGTAAACCGCACCTCTGCCAAATCACTGGTCGCTGCGATTTCTTCAACGGGTAGGAAATCCAGAGTGAACGTGACGTACTTCCGGTATCATAAAGAACCTCATCTAAATTAAATTCCTAACCTAATCGGATCTCTTATTCGCTCAGGCAGGGATGAAGTTTCCTAATATGACAGGCCATAGTGACGAGAAATTGAGAGTAAAAATTAATCAGTAATGCTGGGAGTCTCTAGAATATTAATATAATAAAATCTATCAATCATGCAGCCTGTGTGATACCCAAGATTGGAACAATGGATTGATTTCACTGTCTGGTGATGTAAACAAAAATATCGATTGAATTTTTCTTTACTTGGGTCATTGGAAATTCTATTTATATTTCATAAATAAACTGTATCTGTCATTTCGCCTTCACCAGAAATAGTTGATAAGTAGAATAATAACGATATTAGTAGTAATAATGATACCATCGGGATGGGACTGGCCATTGAGGGATGACAAAATAAATGAAAGAATGTAGATTAGTGAAAGTTGAATGAGTTTAGCTGGCGGAAAGCCAGAATAAGTGATGGAAATGCGAGAACTAAGAAAACATGTGACTATTGATTACTCACTCCAATTTCTGCATAGAGTGGCTGGAATTTGAAGCAGGATACTACGATGTTACCCTAGCACGCTGGCTCTAAACGCTAAGGGGTATTTCTCAGCAGTCGACTATGTGTTTCAGATTTATCTACACCGAGACTGAGACATAAATTAGGGTTTCTAAAATATGAATAGATGTTAAATTTATGGTATTATGAATGAAAACAGAGCAACGGTAGAGCGACAAGTGGGAGGTGCGGCAAAACCCGAGGTGATCTGCCACTATACTTCGTTTCAACCATAAATCGCCCAGGAAGTGACGGAGGTTCTCACCGATAGCCACCGGTGTCAAACTATCCATAGCCCGCTCTGCCACGGGTTTCCCGCAGTCCTGGTTGATTGATTTTAGTGGTTCCGGGCGCGTCAACTGCTAAGGTCATTGGTCCCGTAAGTATAGTCTAGTTTTTTCCACAGGGGTTGCGGTGATCTTCCTCCTCTGGACGGCAAGATCCGGCGCCTACCTACTGTCGGTTAGCGGGTTTTCCTCAACCAGGTATTTTCCACCAACGGGGGCACCGCTCCAGCCGGGACACGTTCTACGCTCCCAACCGGCCATCTGGCACGTGTGGTGGTGTAGTGCATGTAAGTATAAATGTGTGCAAGGGATGAGGATACGACAAGGAAGAGGAAGGAAAGATCGCGCGCGGGACGTGGCCCGTTTGTTGAGGACCTGCTCCGGCATTCAACTGGTGTTGACCGGAGAAACGGCGGAAAACTGCCGATCAGAGCAGCCGGCCGCCAGAATTCTCCTCCACACAGCGACTGAACTCGACCTCGCTATGTAGATAGTGTCGAAAACCCTGCCACCGTCGGGACTCGAACCTAGAACCTCCCGGCAGAGACATCTGCACTGCAGTGACATCGGTTGATGCTCTGAGCCACCTCTCCCGGTCCCACAGTCGTCGCCCCATTCTCCCTGACACTGAGTGATTTGTGTCCGAGCAGAGCCACCTTGGCGCCCAGCGTGCGCGGCGGGGACGCCGGGCGCGCGGGTGCTTCCTATCGATCGGTTGCGAGGGGTGGGCGGAGGGCCTGGGCACCGCCCCTCGCGGCGCCGCGCCGCTCCGCGCGCCCACTCCAGGTCCTCGAGCCGCGGAAGCGCCGTTATTAACAGGCCTCGCCCTCCGCGTCGCCGCCCTCGCGCCGCCGCCTCGCCCCGGAGAGCAGCCGGCGGCGGTGGCGGAGACGGCGGAGTTGGTGCCGGCGGAGAGAAGGCAGTGGGGGTGAAGGTGGCAATGGTGGCGGCGAGGTGGCAGTGATGGTGGCAGTGGCAATGGCGGCGGTAGAAACGATGGTTGTGGAGGTGGTGGAAGCGGGGGAGGTGGCGGTAGAGGTGGCGAGGGGGCGGTGGAGGCGACGTGTTGGTGGGGGAGGTGGCTGTGCGGGGCGGTGGCGGGAGGCGGTGGCGGTGGGGGCGGTGGCGGTGGAGGGCGGTGGCGGTGGGGGGGGTGGCGGTGGCGGTGGAGGGCGGTGGCGGTGGGGGTGGTGGCGGCGGGGGCGGTGGGGGCGGCGGGGGCGGCGGGGGCGGCGGGGCGGTGGGGACGACGGTGGCGGTGGGGCAGACGGTGGCGGCGGCGATGATGATGGCAGCGGTGGCGATGGAGGCGGCATGGTAGCGGCCGTGGCAGTGGAGGCGGCTGTGATAGCAGTGGCGGCGGTGGCTTCGGAGACGGCGGCGTCGCTGGCAGCGGCGGTGGAAGTTGTTGCGAGAGAAGTGGAGGCGTGCGTGGGGGCGACGGCTTTGGCAAGGGTGTCGGCGGCGCGGGGGAGGGGTTGGCGCCAGCGCGGACGGCAACAGCCCGTCGGGCACGTACTGCGCGTCCGTCGAGGACGGCCGGCGGAGCAACAGGCCCTAGGTTTAGGTTAAGGACCGTTGCGCCACTCGGGTCTAACTTACGCCTAGCCAAACAACGCAGTTCCTCCGCTCTATCAAATTATGGGAGTTGCTGCTCTCTCAGCTGGTACTACATCAAGTATGATTACGTTGGACAATATTGGAAAACTCAAAACATCTATGCTGTAGGGCTAGGAATGCAAACTTTTTAGATATGTATATATGAATGAATTTATTACTATTATTATTATTAATAATAATAAAAAATAATAATTATTTATTCCATAAATCCGCAATTTACTTTGGAATGACGGGTTATACCTCTCCATTACTTTGCAAAGGAGAGGGAATCAAGCTTCTGTCAAACAGCAAATGAAGAACTATCTCATTATTTTCTGCGTATTTGTTTACATAAATAATGCATACAATTATATACCTAACTCGTGTACAATTGTATTTGACAATCATTTTTTGTTGAGCTGAGGGTTTGTGTTTGATACTCAACTTACTTCTTAACTCAATTCACACTTAGTTCTTAAATCTCTATGGGCGTGGGAAGATCGATCATTGTACTTTTTCGATATCCGTATAATTTTATCTAAATATATACGCCACTGCTAGGAGTTGAAGCAGCCTAGGAAAAACCTGGTACCAATTGAGGCCAACAGTTTTTCATGTAATGACTTAAGCCATCATGGTTCTCCAACTTCCAAATATAAAATATGTGGATGTTCTGGAGGAAAACATGAAAATATCGATTTGAAAGTGACTTGGATTCCTAGCTAAAGAAACTGAATAGGGTTACTGTGGGTACGCCTTCTTTCTGATAAGCAGTATTTTTCTAAAATGAAGGCAAATTACAAAAGAACAAATAATAATTTGTATACACGAAGATATAATTTGCATACAAAAAATTAGGGATGCAATTTTCGGAACAAATGGTGTATGGGTGTTTGAAACTTGCAATATACAACGTTGCATTCTCATTATCCTTGTCAAATAGTGACAGTCTGTGCAACTTTATAACACAAGTTGACTTTAATGATTGGAAATGAAATCGGATTAGTTTTTCAAGTCAAACGAGATATAGAATTATTAAATGCTTTCTATTAAACACAAGAATATTCCCATACGTGAATACTCCTCAAAAAAACAACTGTATCATTTTTAAGTCGGCATACTTCTGGAACTTCCAGGTTTCTCTTAGAGAAGAAAAATGATGTACGCATCATCTGATACTAAGAGGATGAGAGATTACTCGAGGGATGTCTGCCGGTGCTATAATGAATGCCTTGCGGCGAAGCGCCCGCCTTCAATTCACTCTGCGCATCCTGGCCTGTCCTCAGGCTCCCAGAAGCCTCCTCTCCAATCCTTAAAGCCCCACCTTCGCAAAGTAGATTCAGGCACCTCGTCCGTCCGAGCGGGACCGAGGCCGGATTTATGATGGGATCCATAGCGAGCTAATCCTAATCTCGAAATTCACTTTCTCAGAGAGCGCCGAGGGCAAGAATTCGCTCGTACCTGACGGCCTAATCGCGGAATTAAAATGACTTCTGATTCTGGCGGAAGGTAAAAGTGGAAAAGCAGTTTGCTATTTTTGCTGTTGAAGATAATAAGTACTTCATTACACCAGTGTTGTTTTACTCTTCAATGCACAATAGTGGGCCTCAGAGGCCCGGCCGTGCTTCTTAATGCTGTAAATATTTTTCAGTTAACATTACAAGTCTGTCCTTTCATGATACCCTCTATTGTTATGATTCTTTCCTTATGGCAAAGAATGGCCCATTAAATTTTTCAATATTTTTCAAGTTTTCTGAAGGTAGTCGTGCTTTCCACTAAATGGGCCTCCGAGGCCCGTTAGTCTGTTTTCTCTTAACGTATCTTTTAACGCATAAGAAACATATTTATATTGTTGGAATGTATTTCCTATCATTCCAGATTTCATTATTTACTTCCCAAGAGACATAAATCATGACCACATAACTATGAAATAAAGAGTTTTTTATATTTGATTTCTTGGAACGGATTTACACCAAATGGCAAAATCTATCATGGAAATGATGAAGGATTTTGTACAGTTATTGTTCACTGATATTTATAACGTTACAACTTATTACTTTTTTGAATTTCTAAGAGTTTCTAAAGACAACGTTTTACGTGCATATTCCTGGATGAATTTTTAATGGAGAAGAAACTAACATTACGAGCTAACACACAGGAAATACCATCTGAACTGTGGTATTATAAAGGTAGATAATTATGTTCTAAAATTACACAACAGAAAATTTTCTTTTTGTATCATACAAGAACTAACAACAAAATTATTTATCTTCTTATCTCAATACATCAGGACAAAGACCAAGTTACATGAAACCATAAATTATTCTTCCTTATTTCAAAAGAAAGATTAGAGTTGACCTCACGGATCAAAAAGTCGACAATTATTCATCATGAAGGCACACTTGTCAATGACCAATGAGGTAATTTTACGACAAGTTTATTGTTGATGCTTTGAATGCGTTCGTAATCTTCAAAAAAAAGTTCATATGTGTTGTGTTAATATCGTGGTAAAATTGTTATAAATTATTTCCAGTCAGGTCGTTAATTTCTTTCCAGATGCTATTTATGCCTCTTCGAAAAAGGCAAAAAAAAAATCACAGTGCTTTATGTATGAAAATAAAATTTTATCAGAACATTTAAAAAATAGTATTTTGTGCTATTGTTGAAAATAAAGTGTGTAAAAGCTTTATTATGCATTAAAAGTTTAAAATACAAGTTTATTGAATAATATCATTGCATTCATTACTTCTTCATTCCAGCCCCAAATTAGTGTTTTATTCAGACTGGGCCTCTGACGCTCACTAAGTGTAAAGTCGCAAAATACGAGCTCCGTGCATCAAAGGTTTAACCGCTAAGGATATAATACATAGGTCAGTGTAAAACACGAGTGAATCCAGAGGGAAATTTTTCGAGGAAAAGGAAATTTTTCAGATACCCAAGTTGTATACGAAAAAATAGTCTTAAACTTCAATTTCAGTTCAAACTATTTAATTTGAGAGCATTATACGAAGTATTATTATAGATTGATAAAACGAAATAAATGATTTCATTTTCTTGGTGTTTATAGGAATTAATATTTATATATTATTATATTAAATATTTCGAGAAAACAAAATACAAGTTTTTGAAAAAACAAACCAAGAAAAAAGATTTACGTCAGCAATAAAACAACCGTAATCCAATAAAAATCACTGTCCTTATGCATTTTCATTGCTACACCATTTCGCCATCCTAATTTTCATGAGTTGTTAAATTAACTCATACGCTTGAGTTTCAGGAAGTTAAAACAATATATTAATGAATGAAAGATTTGAGACAGTAACATAATCTTATAAAGTTGAATTTGCCTTGCGTGACTCAATAAAGGTGTAGTGTTCCAACCTAATGAAGCACACTCAAATTAGGAAGCGTAGTTGGAGATGTTCAAACAAGGTGATACGTAATGTGTGACACAAAGCAGAGGAGATCAGTGAAACAGAAAATAACATGTCAGTTCGTGTGTGTATGTGTGTGCACGTAACATGTTATACCACGTCACTTTAATCTCTTGTGCGGGTACTGAAGTCCTGTTCTCCGCTCTGAACGCAACGCTGCGGAGTATGTGAGTTTCTATGTCCCTCATGGAACTTTGGAGCTATTCATTTAGAGTTGGCCGTTGAAAATCTCACGATGTGTCGTTCTCCTTTATTAACCCATTATCTCGTATGCTTTGTTCCGTCATTTCAGTCGCTGCTCACAAAGTTTACGAGGAACCTAAGCAAATTGAGCATTGAAACGAGAGGACCATCCATCAACGACCATTCGCTCGTGGATATAACACGAATGAATTTAGGCCGACGTTTTAAGGACGTATTAGGACATACGAAGTTTCATGGTATTAGGCCATTTGAATTATTAATAAAACGAGTGACCTGGAAAATCTTGCAAAATAGCGTTGAATCGCTGCTCAAGTATAATGACTCATACAGATATAAAACTTTTAGGAAACTTGAAATTTGTCTCCTACTGCAAGCAAACAAATAAATAATAAAATTATCAAAAGTATTATCACTCCAAGAGAACATATTTCGCGAATAAAAATAATAAATGTGTAAACAGTATAATTTGATATTAATACTTGTTTATCGGCATGGTAAGAAATATCATTATTAAGGTCATGTTGTACAACCTGGTGATAAAACAAAACAGCTAAACATCTAGCAATGAAATCAGGTGATTTCAGGTGATTCATTGTTTTGCAGAGGATCAATTCTGTAAACGTATTGATTCATATTTCAAGAGTAGAGAAGTCAATTTATAGTAAAACGGACAATGAATTTGTTTCAGTGTGATTTACTGGCAAACCAATGTACCTATGTTGCTCCAAGTTCACACACACGATGTCAAAAACGACTTTGAAAAATGAAA
Source organism: Acheta domesticus (assembly GCA_031308135.1). Taxonomy (NCBI): domain Eukaryota; kingdom Metazoa; phylum Arthropoda; class Insecta; order Orthoptera; family Gryllidae; genus Acheta; species Acheta domesticus. The sequence goes on along the minus strand of JAHLJT010002406.1, from coordinate 90,335,290 downwards.
TATAGCCATTGTGATATTTCTAGGCGTTAATAAGGTGAAATCGAAAATATTTTAAATAGCCAACGAAATATAACGTTCAATACGTATACATTTGAATTTCACAATAATGCTTGACTTATGAGGATAAATTCTTCCTCAGAAAACATGTATTATAATTTCAAGAGAAATACACTTTCACATTCAGCAAAAGGGGCCCAACTGTTTTGCAGAGCACGTTATAAGGCACTGATCGTATTTTAATCTCGCCTTTTCTTCGTTTCAGTTTGCTGACATTATTTTAAAAGTTTAAAAGTGAAATGTCACTCACTCGGATTTGCCGTTAAAACCACGTCATCTGTGATTAAAAGTTCCTCTCTCAACTCTTTTTTCAACAATACCAAACATTTTATTCAATGCCTGGAGAACGGCATTTCTTAAGTTTCCAGTAGAAATAAATGGAGAAAAGTTCATTTTTACATCATAAAGTGAAATTAGAAGAAAAGCAAAAACGTCAAAGTAAATTACTACTTTAAATGTACAGAGAAGTTATGCATTCTGATATAGGTCAGCGAGCACGAAGTTACGCAATAAATTCCGTCACGTCTCTGAATCTTAAGCAACAGCATTATTGCCCGGAAAGTAGTTTTATACTTGAATCAAGAAAGCTTCCCGAGAAAGGCAATTTCATGCATTTAAGATGGGCTGGTGACTTACAGATTTCGAAGTAGGACGTATTAAGACCTGCTAATTTCGGAATGCGGCGACCTGCAAAGCTTGTTGCTTCTGCCGCGAGCGTCAAAAGTGAGTACCAGGAATTCGAGTTAGGGTATACATGACGCTAAAATACGCGACGGTTCAAAAATATCGCGCGGAGGCTGCAACCGCAACGCCACGGAGCTCCGGGCTGCAGACTGGGGGGGGGGGAGGGGCCGCCGAGGCACCGCCACGGAGTGGGCTGGAGTGCGACGAAGCGTTGGGCGGAGGCGGGACCGTTGGCACGGAGAGTGGGAAACGGATACAAGAGCGTAGGCTGGAGGAGGTGGGGGTGGTAGGGGATTAGCATAAGAATTTGATCCGGTGACGACGGAAGTCCGAAAGTGTGGGTTGCCAGGGAGGTAGAAGAACACAAGATTGGAGAAGTACGAAGTTATGTGCGATGTCAGGGTGCTAGGTGCTCGTATTAGTGAAGGGGCTGATGATAAAACTGGGAAAAGACACAGAAGGAGGTGGCGTGAAGCGGGGGCGGCAAGAGGCGGATGCAGCAAGTGGTGGGGCAGCGGGAGGCGGGTGTGGCCAGGGATGAAGCGGTGAGTGGCATGAGGCAGGAGAAGCAAATTTCATTGATTGGCTGATTATTTCGTGTTTCCGGGAGCATCAACTGCTAAGATCATTAGTTCCGTAAGCATAGTGCAACTTCTCATCGCGGGAGGTAGAGATCTTCCCACTGGATGGCAAGATCCAGCATCGACCTGTACGTTGACATACGGGATTTTCCCCGTCCAGGTATATTCTACTAGCGGGGCAACGCCCCATCCGAAAGATCCGGATGATCTAAGCTCGCGACCGATCTCCCAACATGTGTGATACAAGTGTAAATGTATATAAGTAAGGGGTAAGGATAGGACAAGGAAATGGAGAAAAGGTCGCGCGCGGTCCATGGAGTTTTGTTAAGATATTGCTCCGGCATTCGCCTGGTGTTGATCGGAGAAACTACAGACAACTACCTATCAGAGCAGCCGATCGCTACTATTCTCCTCCAGACAGAAGCTGAGGTCGACCTAGCTAAGTAGCAAGTGCCGAAAACCCTATCACCGTGCGGGTAAGAGGACAGCAATGACATCACTTCATGTCCTGAGTTACCTAAGCCGGTGGGATAGGCAAAGAGTTGCGGCGGCGAGAGGCGGGGGCGGCGAGAGGCAGGAGCGGCGAGAGGTGGGGAAAGCGAGAGGCGAGGGCGGCGAGAGGTGGGGAAAGCGAGAGGCGAGGGCGGCGAGAGGCGAGGGCGGCGAGAGGCGAGGGCGGCGAGAGGCGAGGGCGGCGAGAGGCGAGGGCGGCGAGAGGCGAGGGCGGCGAGAGGCGAGGGCGGCGAGAGGCGAGGGCGGCGAGAGGCGAGGGCGGCGAGAGGCGAGGGCGGCGAGAGGCGAGGGCGGCGAGAGGCGAGGGTGGCGAGAGGCGAAGGCGGCGAGAGGCGAGGGCGGCGAGAGGCGAGGGCGGCAAGAGGAGAAGGCGGCGAGAGGCGAGGGCGGCGAGAGGCGAGGGCGGCGAGAGGCGAGGGCGGCGAGAGGCGAGGGTGGCGAGAGGTGAGGGCGGCGAGAGGCGGGGGCTGCGAGAGGCGAGGGCGGCGAGAGGCGAGGGGCGGTGAGAGGCGAGGCGGCGAGAAGCGAGGGCGGCGAGAGGCGAGGGCGGCGAGAGGCGAGGGCGGCGAGAGGCGAGGGCGGCGAGAGGCGAGGGCGGCGAGAGGCGAGGGCGGCGAGAGGCGAGGGCGGCGAGAGGCGAGGGCGGCGAGAGGCGAGGGCGGCGAGAGGCGAGGGCGGCGAGAGGCGGAGGCGGCGAAAGGCGGGGGCGGCGAGAGGCGGGGGCGGCGAGAGGCGGGGGCGGCGAGAGGCGGGGGCGGCGAGAGGCGGGGAAGGCGTGAAGCGAGGGCGGCGAGAGGCGAGGGCGGCGTTAGGCAAGGGCGGCGCGAGGCAGGGCGGCGCGAGGCGGGGGCGGCGCGAGGCGGGAGCGGCGAGAGGTGGGGAAAGCTAGAGGCGGGGGCGGCGAGAGGCGAGGGTGGCGAGAGGTGAGGGCGGCGAGAGGCAGGAGCGGCGAGAGGTGGGGAAAGCGAGAGGCGAGGGCGGCGAGAGGCGAGGGCGGCGAGAGGTGGGGAAAGCGAGAGGCGAGGGCGGCGAGAGGCGGAGGCGGCGAGAGGCGGGGGCGGCGCGAGGCGGGGCGGCGCGAGGCGGGGGCTGCGCGAGGCGGGAGCGGCGAGAGGTGGGGAAAGCTAGAGGCGGGGGCGGCGCGAGGCGGGGGCGGCGCGAGACGGGAGCGGCGAGAGGTGGGGAAAGCTAGAGGCGGGGGCGGCGAGAGGCGAGGGTGGCGAGAGGTGAGGGCGGCGAGAGGCGGGGGCTGCGAGAGGCGAGGGCGGCGAGAGGCGAGGGCGGCGAGAGGCGAGGGCGGCGAGAGGCGAGGGCGGCGAGAAGCGAGGGCGGCGAGAGGCGAGGGCGGCGAGAGGCGAGGGCGGCGAGAGGCGAGGGCGGCGAGAGGCGAGGGCGGCGAGAGGCGAGGGCGGCGAGAGGCGAGGGCGGCGAGAGGCGAGGGCGGCGAGAGGCGAGGGCGGCGAGAGGCGAGGGCGGCGAGAGGCGAGGGCGGCGAGAGGCGAAGGCGGCGAGAGGCGAGGGCGGCGAGAGGCGAGGGCGGCGAGAGGCGAGGGCGGCGAGAGGCGAGGGCGGCATAGGCGAGGGCGGCGAGAGGCGAGGGCGGCGAGAGGCGAGGGCGGCGAGAGGCGAGGGCGGCGAGAGGCGAGGGCGGCGAGAGGCGAGGGCGGCGAGAGGCGAGGGCGGCGAGAGGCGAGGGCGGCGAGAGGCGAGGGCGGCGAGAGGCGAGGGCGGCGAGAGGCGAGGGCGGCGAGAGGCGAGGGCGGCGAGAGGCGAGGGCGGCGAGAGGCGAGGGCGGCGAGAGGCGAGGGCGGCGAGAGGCGAGGGCGGCGAGAGGCGAGGGCGGCGAGAGGCGAGGGCGGCGAGAGGCGAGGGCGGCGAGAGGCGAGGGCGGCGAGAGGCGGAGGCGGCGAGAGGCGGGGGCGGCGAGAGGCGGGGGCGGCGAGAGGTGGGGGCGGCGAGAGGCGGGGGCGGCGAGAGGCGGGGAAGGCGTGAGGCGAGGGCGGCGAGAGGCGAGGGCGGCGTTAAGCAAGGGCGGCGCGAGGCGGGGCGGCGCGAGGCGGGGGCGGCGCGAGGCGGGAGCGGCGAGAGGTGGGGAAAGCTAGAGGCGGGGGCGGCGAGAGGCGAGGGTGGCGAGAGGTGAGGGCGGCGAGAGGCAGGAGCGGCGAGAGGTGGGGAAAGCGAGAGGCGAGGGCGGCGAGAGGCGAGGGCGGCGAGAGGCGGGGGCTGCGAGAGGCGGGGCGGCGGGAGGCGGGGACGGTGAGATCGGGGGGGGCGAGAGGCGGAGGCGGCGAGAGGTGGGGGGGGCGAGAGGCGGGGATGGCGAGTGGCGGGGGCGGCGAGAGGCGGGGGCAGCAAGAGGCTTCGGCTGTGAGAGGCGTGGGGGAGAGTGATGGGGTGGCAAGGGGCGGTGGCGAGGATGACAGCGTAGCGACGACGGTAGGGGACGGCGAGTGGCGTGTGCGGCGAGTCGGCAGCGGCGAGAAGCGTGGATTCCGTGGAGCGGGGGTGGCGAACGGTGGAGGCGCGGAGTTGCGTGACCTGGGAGAGGTGAAGGCGGCTAGGTGCAGAGTTGGCGAGAAGCGAGGATGGCTTGAGGCGGGGCCTCGGAAAGCGGAGAAAGAAAATGGGGCCGGAGAGAGTCATGATAGAGGGAGGCGGGTTGGGCAAGAGACGGGCCGGGAGGGGTAGCACGGGGAACAACGGGATAATGGAAGACGTGGTCGTGGAGAAAGCCTGGCGCTTTGAGTGCGAGATCACTGGCGGATGCAAGAACGGTGTATCAGAGGTGGTTTCAGGTGGGAGCGTGAGTGAGTGCCGGGCATTGTTCGTGAGAAGTGGGTCCGATCGGTGTTGGGAGGTGATGAAGCGAGCTGAGGAGCCCTGGTTTCAATCAGCTGTGAGTGTCAGGGCTAGGGGTGAGACAGAAAATTTAGTGAGGGAGAATGACACAAATGGAGTCTAGGAATTTAGAGGGAGATACGAGAGAGAGGAGATAGGTGGATAGAGAAAATAGGGAAGATAGAGAGGAAGGGAGGAAGAGAGAGGGAGTGAGAGATGGAGGGAGAGAGGGATGGAGGAGAGAGGGAGGGAGTGCGGGATGGCGAGAAGGAGGGAGGGAAGGAGAGAGGGATGGAGCGAGGTTGGGAGAGAGAGGGAGGTAGAGGCAGGGAGAGAGAGGGAGGGAGAGGGTGGGGAAGAGAAGGAGGGAGCGAGAAGGAGTGAGGGAGAGACGGAGAAAGAGCGCGAGCGATGAGAGTGGATGTGCATGCGAGTGAGTGGGGAAGTTGGCAAATGGACGAGTGCGCGAATGGCCAAGATATTAGGGAGATACGTGTGTAAATGGGCCATTGAGTGATTGAGCGTGTACGCTTATAAGAGTAGGTGGGTGAGAGAGCTTCTGGGTGAGCGAGGGAGTGGATGCATTGGTGTATGAAGATGGACTGGGTGAGTGCGTGGGGCGGGAGGGTTGGGTGGGGTGGATCAGTGAGTGGGCGAAGAGAGATCATGCGGATGGACAAGTGGGTCAGTGAGCGTGCAGCCGAACCAGGTACATGCAAAATGAGACGAAGCTTGGTGGATTGCTGTGTCTGACGGTGGGGATCTAGAGCGAGGGGGGGACGGCGTCGGGGGAAGTCCGGATCCTGCGCCCCCGTGCCGACCCCGCCCCGCCATCGCCGTGGGTCTTTATGACGTCACCGATGCACTGCTCGGCGCCACCTCGCGGCTGCGCGCCGCAGCGCTGGCACAGCTGCAGACACTCGCCCGGCCTGGGGCCAGGGCCGCGTTTGGCATGCAAGTCATGCCTCGGCCGCCCACAAATTCCCTCAGCCTCAGGGATTGCGGAGGATGAAGTGATATTCACGTAGTTTGCCAACCATAATTAATTTTCCTCTCCTCTGCTTTTTATTCGTTTCATGCAAGGATATTACGTTAAAATGTTTAATACTTTGATGATGAATATATGGCTGAATGCACAAGTAGTACATGACAAAGAAATATTTTTTCAATTTGTTTCGCTTATTAGGTATTCTTTTATTCTATACATTTAGAATAAAACTTGCATTTAGACAGTTCTATTTTTAAAAATATAGTACTTAATTGATCATACAGAATGAAAAAATATTACATACATATTAAGGGGATCACTAAAGTATAACTTTTACATTTATTAAAATTATTCGCATGGTTCAAAGTATTTGTCTTCCAGTCAGAGAACTGAACCAGGATCTCCAGTGGATTTATTCTCAAGCTATTTTTCTACACCTTAGATGCCTCTGAGCATTTAACTTATAAAGTAAGCATTAAGCAATAAAATTAGACTATTTAGGATCATGTTTCTGATTTGATTTATCTTCGTATCATGAAGATCATGGCATGTAATTAATACTGAAATTTGGGATGACATGTGTGAATTAACAAAACAGTCTCTGATATATCGCAAAGTGCTTTGCGAAAGCTCAGAAGAAGCTCAAAAGAAAACATGGTACGGACACATTAAATGAACGAACCAAGCAGCGATGATAAAAAATATGATCCAGCGACTTTTGACTATCGATCTTTAAATTTTAAACGGATGGTCGTACAATAACAACTTTGAATTACGACAATGTACGAGCTTTATTGGGGTTTCTGGCCCTTACCAAATTGAAAGTCACATGATAGTAACATTGAAAGTTCTAATTATCCGAACGAGACATTTGAAAATTCGAGGAGATGAATAAAAGGAGCTCAAAAGCTCATTGAATAAAACTCCTCTCGCAGCACCCGAAGATTTAATGTATTTTCTGCTAGAGATGGAAGGAATCTACTTTAGGCGAGGGATGACGTTTAACAAAGAATAGGTATTTTAAGCTTAGGATTTGATGGTCTAAATTTTCTCAAACATGTAAAAATTAAAAATAACACGGCGTACTCCATTTTGCGGTATTTCTGCTGTAGCGAACATCATGGGAAGAAGTAGACTGAAATATTCTCGCAACTGTAGAATCCCGATGAACAACACGTTTGAACGACACACACACACACACACACACACACACACACGCACACACGCACACACACACACACACACACACACATATTCACACACACACACTTGCTGAATTGGTATCTGAAACTATATGATGATGGTCTTTGACTCTGAAATTGCAAACTCATTGTAGCTTCAGAAACTGTTAAACAAAAAGTTATGAAAAGAATGTTTTAAAAAATTATTTAAAGTATCTTTTTAATTTTTTTTCATTAAAGAATAGTATCAGTGTACCAATTATCTCCCCTGTGCCTAAATATCGCCCTCTCGTATTTCCAAGGTGACATGAGCTCCATATATGGTTTGTTATGTGAAATTTAACTCGCATATTCAGTTTTAGCGCAGCTATACCCAGAACTATATGTTTCACTTAAGAAACCATATATGGAGCACATGGCACATTGGAAACATCAGTAGGCGATATTAGGCACAGGAGTGATAATTGGTACACTGTCCCTACTAATAGAGGTGGTACAGGAAGTTACATCTCTGTTTATTTTGCGTTCAAAAATACTAAATAATTAGAGCCTTCAGTAATGATGTACGAATTACTTAATTTCCTAGCCATGGATTAAAAGAAAAAGTTATTTGAACTGGATAGGGGACATATTACGGGACTTCTTCAATTTAAATCAATGTATTTTGTAATAGTCATTAATATCTTGGCATACTGCGAAGAAAAGGGTAGGAGATTTGAAAAATTTGGCATTTATTCGAATGCTGAAACATTTTTTTAAATACTGAATATCTAAATTACTGAATATATATTATTGCATACGGAATATTTTGTTTCGCTTAAAAGACATTAATGTTATTAAACTAATTTGTGAGATTCATAAATACTCAGTATTTTTGTTTTCCCATCGCCACTAACAATATTTTCAACTTTTATTAGCGATCGTTCGTGCACAATGTTTTCTAGGGTAGGTCCTCATATTTACACAATCGTGCGCGTATATTGTCGTGATGTTCATTTACATCTGGGATTGCGTGTGTTGTTAAATGTCGTGTCGTTCACCTATTATTTGAGGTTGCGCGCGGCTTATCATCAGTTGTACCGGACGTCATATCAGATTTTCTCATGGTGACACCTCGATTCCCCTTTCACCATTTTTTCAAAGAAAAAATTACGAACGAAAAGGAAAATAAGTGATTGAAATAAAAATATGTCCAATTTTGATATAATCTACAGGTTTTCTTGCCACTGTGTTGTAGAAATTGATTATATTTAATGTATATATTATATTATATACATATATATAATATTATAATAGTAATATTATAAATGAGCCATTATAAGTAGCCATTATAAGCTTTCATTATAAGCAGCGCCATCTGGATCGCTGAACCACAGCGACGAGCGATCATGTTTGTTATAGTATTTTCACATGTTTAGTGCATGTTCATGCAATGAGTAAGCCGAAATACAGAATTCATTATGTGTTGAGTTACACACAATGACTCATCATTCAATCCTCAAATGCTCTTTAATAAGTAAATCAAGTTATAACTAGTAATATTTTGTTTCATTAAATTTTCGGGCCTCATACCATAAAGCCTGTTCTTCCATGCGACTACTGTCATTTTGTAGACAATACTCCAAAAGATTTGTTAAAATAATACTCGCATTTTATCGTAATTTATTATATTCATTCATGGAATTTTCATCGTTTTATCATTCTGATAGAACTCAGATTCTGCTCACAGATTCGGGCAGGGGAATCAGTTTCCCATGTGAAGTCGTACATGGATCGTTCCAAATGCAAATGAAGTGAATTTGCACTGCATTCAAATGAACTACATGATTCCACAATGTATGCACCATTCAAACCGAGAACGTCAGAATTACTCTACTCTGAAAGTTCTTCCTCTGGATCAAATCCAAAGGAGCCCTTTCGAGTCAGTGCGCTACGCATACTGTGTAATCTCGTGCAAGCAGAATCGACCGACCCCGAGGCCTTAGGTGTCTCTTACAAGGGAACTGAGACTTCGTGATTGAATTGGAGTTTCAATATTTACACCTACCTCTTTCTTGCCTTTCAAATGAGCGAAACACTTTTCTCTTTCCGAAATCTTACTTCTCTCCGAAAAGAGGCTTAGAGAGAAAGCAACAGAAGCACTACTTTAAAGCGGAAATAGAAACATGCATCTTTTCTCTTCTTTCAAGAAGACATAAGATGCAAATATAACGTCCTAATCTTCAATTCAGAAAATTGTAAATGTATAAGTTGAAACTTACTTATTTTATTTTAAAATTTTAAGGCGTCTTCAGACATGCAAGATTCCATCTTTGAACGATCTGAGAGCCCAACTTTTTGTTTGTATTTTAAGAGACATAATTCAAGAGAATTATGGAAGATTCCATAAAATTAGGATAAAATCATTTAGATATTAATAAATAGTGTACATTAAAGTCATTATCGGTAGGTAGTATAGTTTTAAATACGAATTAGATAAATACAAGCTTGAGTTAACAAAGCTGCTAATAGATTTTCAGTGTCTCGCGTGAGCGTTTTCATATGATATGAGATTTTGAGTTCTGTTCATGTACTGGCATCGATTTTCGGGAGAACCTATGTTCCCTTAAAGTTTCATTCTAGTTATTCCTGGTTAAACCTTTTCTCTATCCTTACAAATAAAGTGCAGCTGTTAGTTACAGAACTTATTTACAAACACATAGAAAGCGATTTGCGACACTTGACATTGATGTGGTTTTCCAAACTTTAAATGAATTTCTAAATTTACACATTGCTGCTAATGATCCTTATGAGAATCGTTGAGAGGGGAAACAGGGATTTCGATGCCAACGATTAAGTGGTAACTACAATTGTTTTGGAAACATGTTGGTTTTTTGGTTTAATTGGAAACATGTAATCTATTAATTGAGAAATATTTTTGTTCCAATTAATCGATTACAATTTTAATGAAACGAAAAATAATCTATCAACTTTGCAATATTTTTAAATCAAGAAAATAAATAAAATATTTCATTTCGTGAATTCTTACTTTTAATAAATTAAAATTATTTTAAAAAGTATTTCAAATTATGTTGAAAAATGTATTTAAAATTATTGAAAATTCAACCTTTTTATGATGGGAGGACAGCGTTTGACTCTGATGTTCAGTGTTGCCATCTTAGAGAATATTGTCCCATTTTTACTTACTCGCCTGTAAGAAGAGTTGTAATCGTTTAATCGTGCACCAAAAAACTGCGAATTTTTGACTGTGAAACTATTATTGCCGGGCCCTGGTAACGAAAGAGCGGATAAATCGTGTTCCTATATAGAGAAAATTACTTCCTGCAACACGTTGTGTGGTCAGAATCCATATGTTGTAGGTCCTTCATACTAAAACTCGATTGTCGGCAAAACGTCCATCAGCCTGCTTGTTCGTTTGTGGTCAACTCTAGTGCCTAAACCGCTTAACCGATGTTTTTCAAATTGATATTCTCCGATAGATTTAAAGGAATTCGAAGCCCTCCAAGTTTGAATCGGATATTTCAATTTTTGGGGTACTTCACATGAAGCTTAATTTACCTTGTCACAAATTTCTCAAAAGAGGCTCCAAACATTTAGATTAATCATTGTCTTCGGATAGAGTGAAAGATACTTAAAAGAATAGGACAGGCCTTTTTGTACTGAAATCCATGATTTTTCGAAAATTGTGTAAGTTAAAATTTTTTTCGGCGTTCTGCTACAAGAAGATACTGAAGATATGGATTTTTTCCTTAATGAAATATTTTCTTTAAAGACGTCTTGATATAACGTCAAGTAAATTTTTTGAACATTGTAAGTATTTTTGCGTGAAATATACGCAGTTTTTAGACAATTATTTTCTCAAAAAAATATTCAAATATTTTCTTTAAATTTATTTCTATTGTCCAAAAGGTTGGGAAGTCCCAAAGCAAGTATACGGTTGTGTACTACATTCTCGTATTCTTACGTTCACTAATTCGTAGATTCTTGAAGTATTCTGGTATTTTTAATATACACGCACTATTGTCGGCTGCTAATTATGTGCAAGTTGCATGAAGTGTGCTTACCTCATTGTGTGAGGTAGATTCCGATAGAGATCTGAAAATTCATTTTGTACGACTGTTGAATCAGTCATAAGTTCGTAATAAAGTGTTAGTTCAGTCATTTGTATGTCGTTGTACGTAGCTCGAAATGGTGGAGGGATGGCTCTCACGGGATACAGTTATAGAGACGTCAATCTCGCAATATATAGCGTGAAAACCATGATGAAGTTAATGACTGTTAAAAATCACTTCGTTACGCTTTCACTACGAATCGCTGTTCACTTCGTTATGCAAGAGGGCAGTTCACCCAGTGAGTATTCAAAACTCTGTACTCTAAATCCAGATTTAAAAATCCTTGAATCAGTTTCAAGAAAAGTCAACGTTTATTAATGTAGCCTTTACATTGACACAGTTTATACTGTTATTGATTTTTTTCAAAACATGTCACTTCCTTTCACATCACTCTCAAAATTATCTGTTAAAATATTTTCGTACATTTTAATGAAGGATAAAGTATACGCGAGAGACAATAAGCTTAATTAATTGCATATCAAAGGAATAATGTAAGAATAAAACGTGAAAGAGTATACCATCTGGAAAAGTAAATATCAAGGTCCTTATACGTTCTTATTTCTCGAAAATACTTCTCTACTAATATAAGCACAAGAAATTCTATTCCAAAACGAATTAAAACAGTTATCTCAAGATTCGCAACTCTCTTTAAAATATTTTGCATAATAAAATCAATTGGCAAGATTAGGAAGATTAATAAAATTTCAATGAAAGTTTACACTACATTTTAAAATATAAATTGTGTGAAACTTTGTTACCAAACAATTCGTGATCGCAATCTACATGCTGTTGCAATCAAACTCTCAGCATAAAAATGGAAATTTTCTCGCTTCACGCATGCAATAAAAAGAGCATACATAACAACATGGAAATGTGATTTGATCCGAACTTGTCACCGATAAAGGAAACAAATTCGTAACATTTACTCCACCAGATTATTTAAATCCGTTTCATGCACTCTGAACAAAGCAGTACCGGATTGTGACACTCTTTCAAGAAATGAACTTAGTGTTGTAATGTAAGTTGAGATATAGTGACACAGCCCTGTGCTGCTTGCTTGTTGATGAGTGTTAATGAAATTATGATGAGTGCATTACTCATTATTGAACGTACGCGAGGGAAGAGGTTCACGCCTAATTGTCAATCTACTTTCGGTAGATGAGTATAGTGAATCAAGGTGAATTTTACCATAGTAAATTTGCGGCTTCGGTAGTATAGTGATTAGCTTAGCGTATCTATTATATACAAGTATGCGGGTTCATATCAGATCGATGCCGTGGATTTTTTAAGAGCCAAAAAATCCTTCGCACGCATCCCTTCCGAGGGAACGTAAAGCCAGCTATCCCATGTAGATTTACTGAATGTAAAAGATCCTCAAGGAGAAAAGAAGCCTCTGAGGTAAATTCTAATCACCTGAATCGTCGCCCGAGTGATAGGTAAGGTTCTAATCAGCTCTAATCGTCGCTAAATGGCGAAAGAATCGTAGCGAAATTTGCGTGGTCAGACGGAAGAGCTGACCGGATAGACTGACCCTCGCCACGTGAAGTAAGGCATCATTGCTTAGTGGTGGTTTACTATTGCTTTCATCTGCATGTGTGATGTAATGATGATGGCAGGAGTGTTCATGAAGGGGGAATGATGTTAGATGAATTATTACGGATGTAATTATGGTTTAGACGACATACCATGAAAAAGCGTGGGAATGAAAAGGTAATCACTTCACAACCACTCGTGAAAATGCGGAACTGGAACCCGCAGCCTTGGGCGCCGCGATCTTGGATATATATTTGTTAGGTGTAGATAAAGGTAAAGGGCCTAAGAAATTATATTCTTCAAAGTTCCATCTCCTTGACATAGATGCCAAGACATATGTAAGAAATATACGCGTAAATAGTAATTACCCCGAATACTGAGCGTCTGGTGTCAAGGAACCTAGACATCTGTACAAAATGCCAGAAGGCACAATAGCGATAAGGCGACAAGACGTGCTTCAGAGCTTTAGGGTAATATCGATGTTAGTTGTTCGAGAACTATTGCAAGAAGATTACTCAATTCTTCTTCTAATGATTGAAATTGAAATGCGCCTACTCTTCTAATCCAACTGAATACCTAAACACACGGCTATCTCTACACGTATCTAAAGTTAAATGAGGAGAGGAGAATTCTCATGGACTTCTTTCATTGATTGCTAAGCAGGTGTGGTGATCTTGGAGAAAGAGAGATGATCATGACATCTTTTCCATGCCAACCTCCTACTGCCTTCCTACTCAGTAGGTGTAACACTAGTGAAGAAAATACCTGGTGCTGGAGAAGATCTGGGGCTCTCTGTTGGTAAATCACATTGCTATGCTACGTGGAGGGGAGTTTATTACATGTGGAGCTAGACATTACTCATTGGTTGGACTGCCATATGTGAGTGTGTATGTGAAGCGAAGTGTATGAAAGCCTAATGAAGGACCTCTGTTGCAGTTATAAGGTTTCTTAGATAGCTCAGGAAGGAGATGTAGTCTACAATGTATCTTTTACTCACATCTAAACTAATCCTCTTTTTCATTTTTAAATTCCCCTTCTGACCGGGTGTCAGAAAGTTCTTTAATGAAGCTTAAATTACTTTACTTCTCATTGCACTATTGAAACGGAGGGAACCTACTCGGTGTGTGACTTCGCGCACTCAGGGCTGCCCATTTGCATAGCGATAACTTTCATGGTAAAACATATGGCAAGGGTTTCTCCTTACGGATTCTTTTCTTTAGAAAAGAAGCTAATTTAGAAATGTTCAAATTTTGCCCGCGTGAACTTGCGGAGCGTGAGGAGGGGCGGAGTGAGGAGGGGCGGAGTGAGGAGGGGCGGAGTGAGGAGGAGGGGAGTGAGGAGGGGCGGATTGAGGCAAGTGAGGCAAGGTGGAGTGAGACATGGTTACGTGAGGCGGGTTTGAAAGAGGAGGAGTAAGTTGAGATGGGCGAGTTTAGGATGGACGGAGGAGTGCAGGATGGATGGTGGTGGAGCTTCGCGGAGCAGGGTGGAGAGACACGGAGCGTGGTAGTGCGGCGGAGCAGGGCTGGGCTGGGCGAACAGGGAGGTACTGGAAACGGCGAGGGCGATGGCGCGCACAGATAGAGTATCGCGGAGTGCTCATAAGATAAAGGCGACTGCACCACTGCCGCTCCAAGAGGCAGTCGTGCGCGACCGATGCCGGCGCGATGACGCTCCAAACACTACGCTTCGTGCATTGCAAGCGAGACTAAGGGCGATGCGATACTTCCGACATGACGTATTGATATGTTCATTTTCGATGTTATCTTTACTAGCAGTTTAACCAATAATATAGTGGTTTTGGTATTTACACTGCAGTCAGCGTCATCAAAGTATAACCATGCATCCTCTAGTGCAGAACTAAGCGCAATGGGGTCACGTGATACCTTTCCCTTATTTATCTACAACTTGCGCACCCGGAATACTTTGCTATTGCAGTGTATTACACTTCACACGCTACTGGTCATGTGATTGTTAATCATGTTTTACGCTGCGCTCTCCAAAAATTCTAATAGATGAAAGACTTTCTCGCGAGTATGGGTTTGTTCTGTGTTCTAGTTTGGAGATGGTTGTCAAGTATTATCTCTCAAGTTTAGGTAAGCGTTCGCTATTACACAGTTTTGAAGAAATTTGATTTACTTGTCAGAGATAACGCTCAAGTAATATTCGGTGTTAAAATTCCGGCTGATAATTCACAATCGCAGTGGCAGAATAAGCAGCCACAGACATACTGAATACTTGACGGTGCGGCAGGTTGCCTTGCGCTTCTGTTCAGGGGCGCTTGAGTGATCTTAACGCGAGTCATCAACAATGTCCTCACATGTCCGATTTAATCCAAACCATTCTTCAAAACTCCCGATATTAATGAGAACAAAATGTGAAAATTTCAGCGAAATCGGTCGAATAGTTTTTGCGCTTATGTGCGACAGACAAACGCATTTTCCCTTTTATTTATGTCGGTGAACGATGCGAGTACACGCCCCACATTGGCGCGATGGATGACGAGATTAATACCACAGTAGTGACTGCACTTGGAGTAAGAAATCTTAGACGATGGAGAGAACGTCAGTGAGCACCGAAGAAAAGTCTCCACTTCGAAATATTTCTGCTGCCTTATCGTACGATACTCTGCGCGCTAGGCATTTGGTTGGGGCTTTAAACATTTCGCCATTTTTTATATCGTGCCATCACATTTCGCATTTTTTGTATCAACAGTCAATTCTATTTTATTTCAAGTAATTCATTCACGATTAATCTTCAGTTATCATGACGTTCAGTAACTTAGACACAGTATTGGCAGTGTAGTGTATATTCTGGAAGATGTCAAGTCAGTGATTTTTTTTCTGTATCTAACTTAGAAACTAGCACAGACGTTTTACAGTCATTCTGCTCATCTCCAAACCTTGTCGTAAACGGATACATATACGGATTTTTTATTCTAATCTTGTATGCAATTTCTTGTTCTGATATTTGCCAACTTTCTGTTGTTTCACCTTCACAATGCCAGGTGGCTGTGGTGTTCCAGATCACTGGTCATTCCCACATCTCACAGACGTGCGGATATCTTTGAATTGTTGGAAACATTGTTTAATTTGGGTTTCTCCAATAGCGCTATTTTCAGCCAAATATTGCTTTCGATTTTGGTGTGAGCGTCAAATGGTAAAATGATGTGCCAGGATTAACACCTCCGGGCAAAACAACTAAGAGACAATGATGCTCTCAATCCGTTCCTTGAAGAAACTTATTCGATCAAACTATTATAGGAGGATAGGAGTATTATATTATAGAAAGATAAAACCCGGCTGGGAACATCATTGAACATGCTTGGCATCAGGGATTTAATGTTGAGCAGGGAAGTAAGGAAAGTGCCTCTGAACATAAATGTAATTAAAAGCATTTATTGTCTGGTTACCACAAATTAATACATATAAATAGTTTTAAAGCATTTCTGACGTTTTTCCTGAGATTCCCCCACCTAAGGGAGTCCCACACTAAATTTTTTCCCAGGGGCCCCCACCAATGTTAATCCATCTCTGGTTGGCATGTAGTTTTATATCCTGATAGACCTGTTTTACCATTTTAAAGTGATATCCAAATTGAAAATAATATTTGTCAGTTGTGTGAAAATATCTATACATTTCTACGATAGAAGGACATTGAGCATTTTAAGATGATCACTATCGTACACAGCTTTGCGAGTATGCGTTCGTCGCATTGTAGACTTGGTTTCAATTCGCAACTCTTTGCATGAAGATATTGAACCGACATCAAAAAACCACGACCTAACCGAACTATATGTCCTTGTGTTGTGCATTTCTCTAGTGAAATAAAATGAGAGCAATCGACGTACTGAAAAGGATTAAATTTTACTTTTCTAGGCCAGATGTATCTAAAATTCAATATAGGATTATTTGCTTCTTAAAAAAACGATGTTTTGTTTACAGGAACCTTTTGTGCGTATTCGAATGAGAATCAAGAGGAAATCGCATTCTATGCCTATCTATATAGAACTTAATTGTTTTAATAAATAATTAATTAAATTCATGTGGACAAAACAGCTATATTAATGGATCCTGATGAAATTGCAAACGTTAATTATTTTTCTCTGATCGTGTTTTTTATTTCAATATCAATTTATGGCGTTCAAATTATATTTATACGTGGTTTTAATTCTACATAAAATTGTTTTTAGAGAACAAAGACAATTTCATGTCATACCTCATTTTGCTTAGTGAACAGCGTGTCAGAGCAGCATTCCGTGCAGCACGCGAGCGCTCACGGAAGTAAAATTTTCTTCTTAGTTCGCAAATTATTGCAAATTTGTCAGGGTTGGGCAAAAATACTTTAAATTTAGAATTTAAATAGTTTGCCAAAATACTTTGTAAATAAGTATTTAAGTAATACTCAAAATACATTAGGTTTTGATTTGCTAAATACAGTATTTCAAATTCTCAAATACAGTACACAGTATTTTAAATACTCAAAGTACAGTAAATACAATATTTTTGCAATATAACTTTTTTATTGCAACAAAATATTGTGACTGTTAGTTATAATAAATTACTAATTGATATTCATCCATTTCTGAACAATAACTAAAAACGTTCAAATAAATACTCTCAAATATAAAATGATATCAAAAATATATTTAATTCAAATAAAAGGAATTTCCTTTTAAAACGAATAGTTTCTTAAATAAATCATCAGATAATCCCTTGTTAGTAGATTATAAAAAGGAAAACAGTTGTTGAATTGAGTTGCTGGTAATGTGGATATTAAAGGTGTGAGAGAGCTTTCACAAAAATGACATTTGTGTAATTTTTGAAAGAAACAAAAAATACCCCAAAATGAACTTCATGTCATATTAAAGAGTGCAATTAGCACTAACCGTTCCAAAAGTTTGAAGAAAAAACATGGAGCCATTTATGAGAAAATGGCGTTTGAGCGTTTCTGAAAATGTGCAATTTTGAGCTAGTTTTCATAGAAAACGTCGTGAGTTTTCGAGAAACTTTATCTGACATTGTTTAAAGCACATGTATTCATAAATTTAATAATCTGAACAAATCGCCGCCAATGTAAATATTACCAACGTGAGAAACAAATAAAAATATTACATTTTTGTAATTTTTGAAAAAAACAAAAGAATACAGCAATTTGGTGTTTAAATCATCTCATAGAATACGTAAGGTACAATCCTTACCAAAAGTTTAAAGAAAAAATTTGAAACTGTTTTTGAGAAAATCTTGTTTTTGTAATTTTTCAAAATTGCACATATTGGACGCAATATTATGCGAAAACTACTAAAATGTTCAAAACATTGTACAAGGCCTTAATGAAAGAACTAACTATGGAGAACAAATTTTATTTGAAGGAAAAATCTCCATTTTTAATTTTATAGTTGTAATAAAAATCAAACTTTTGCGATTTTCGAAAATTAAGAGTTAACCGTTAAAATTGGACCTACGCAACCATAAATAATGTATTTTACTCTATTCTTACAAGAAATTTAAAGAAAAAATTTGAAGCCGTTTTTGAGAAAATTTTGAAAATGTCCGGCGGTGCTTCATGTAATGTACCCCTAAATTTTGCAGAATGTTTTTCAGAACCGCGGCGTCTCGAGTGGAACCAGATCGACCGGGAAATATCCATTTCGGAAGAAATCGTACTTACGGTTTCGACTTTACGGCTGTTCACAGACTGACAGACGAACGGACGGACGGACGTTTTGAAAAGAACCGCTCTTCGGAATCAGGGGACCTCAAAATGTGTATTTCCGTTGATATCTCGAAATCAATTTTCCGCAGCATTACATAACTTTCCCCATATCGGTATATACTCCGTATATACCTACCTATACGGGAAAGTAAAAATTTATAAAACTAAAAATGAATAACGAAGTGCTGCACGCGGCTGCTCATGCGAATTCCTATGGCGCGCCTGCCTCAGTGTTAATGCCATGACAAGGTGTGCGCACCGAGTTGGGTACATTCGGGTCATGAATAACAACTGTATTGGTGTATATTTAAGGGATGTATGAAGGGATGAAATGATTTATTTTAGCAGTTTTACTTCTTGTCATATCATTATTCAAATCTTAAATGTAAAATGGGTAATATGTTCAATTTGTAATGATTGGGATTAAATGTTATGAAGCGTTTCAGTCTGTGGGGGAAATGGATTACTGTCTATTATTTTACAGTACTTAAAATTCTACCATAATATTAAACTTCGCCTGATAATTACTTTAAACTCTGGATTCCAAACTGGCGAGCATCATCAAACTGCTAGATATTAATTTCCTTCGTTAGGCTAAGGACATATACACTTCTGTGTGTGCAAATTGCAACACCCAAAAAGAATGGTTGAAATCACGTAAAAATCGGTGGATGCGTAAAATACTGCATCCATAAGAAGTGATTATATTTGCGTAGAGATGGCGTGCATGTTGGCCTAACAGCGCCCTTTTTGGTGTGACAGTTCAGATCAGTGTTACGCCATACCTACTCGTTGTAGAGCCGTCAAACGACGTGGAAACGTGCATGCATGTGTCAGTATGTTTCGTCAACGCCAAAGGGCGCACTATCAGCATCTGTGTGAGTTTGAAAGGGGCAGAATGATCGGTCTCCAGAACGCGGGTTTGCCATACCGTCACATTGCTGCTCAAACGGGGCGCGCTGCTGTGACAATGATGCGTGTGTAGGACCAGTGGATAGAGGAGGGTCGTACACAACGGCGAGCGCGTACAGAACTACTCATTGTGACCACAGTGCGAGATGACCGCCATCTTGTCCGCATGGCTGTAACCGACCAAACGGCGTCGTTTACAGTGTTGGCTCGATTTTGGAGCACTGCAACGGATGTGGTCATAACGGTTAGACGCCGTCTCCTGAGGGCTGGACTGGTAGCCCGCATATCAATGCGTCAGATTCCTTTGTCCAGAACCCACCAACATCTCAGGCATCAGTGAGCACGTTCAGTGATGTGACGAATGGCAAAATGTTGTATTTTCGGACGAGTTCCACTTCTATTTGTGGTACAGCGATGGCCACGTACGTGTTCGACGCTATCGTGATGATCACAATCTGCCAGCCTTTACGTTCCGCGCAATAGCGGATAAACGCTTAGAGTGAGGATTTGGGGCGCCATTGGCTACAATGTACGATATTACCTCATACATATTGAGGGCAATCTGAACAGCAATCACAACATTAAGATTTTGGAGCCCGAGGTACTGCGCCTCCAGCAAGCAGCGCCACATGCCATGTTTAAGCAGGACAATGCCCGACATCATGTGGCGACAAATGCCCAAGCTTTCTGAGAAGAACGACGGGTCTCTGCTTCCCTGGCCCACACGTTTGTCTGACATGTCGGCCATCGAACATACGATCAATCGGCAGCTTGTTCGTTCTGGTTCTCCTGCAGCCACTGTCGATGCTTTGTGGTCACGCATAGAAACCGCGTGGCAGTGTATTCCCCAGCATCATATCTAGGCTCTCTTTGAACCCACGTCACGACGTCTAGAAGCTCTGATAGCAGCGTGTGGCGGCTTCACACTGTATATAATCCTCAAGGTCAAAATGTAGGTAGTGTTATGCAATTCTAATTATTTGTATATTGTGATATTCCTAATCTGTGATATAAATTTCATTGTAATAGTAAGTCTCCTTCTTGGTGTTGCAATTTTCACAAACATCAGTGTAGTTTAGTGGTTCAATGTAGGTAAAACTATTAAATATAATATTGAGAATTTCGATGATTGTTGATTTATGTGTGATATGCATAGAAAGGTTTATCGCAATGGCAAGTCCAGCACGAGGTCGAATTAATTTTTGTGCAAAAATGTCAGAAATTGTCAAATAAATAGGTACCAAAAGTTGACAGATCGAAATACCAGTACAACATTTTGGAAATTTAGGTGACGTTGAATGTTCATTATTTATAACAGTGTCTTTATTGTTTAGAAAAAAAGTGAAAAGAGATGCTTAGAATTAATGTGAAGGATGCTTTCTTCGTGAATGGATTACAACTTGTAAAAAGTTAATGAATTTCCTACAGCATCATTGCGTTATAAATAATTATTTAGATAGCCCACAAATATGTTCAAAAATAGGATGCAATGACTTTTTCGGAAATGTTTGCTTTTCGTGCCTTCAGAGGCGATTCTGCTTCGGAATTAATTTTTTTGACACAGGCATGCGTCCCTTCGCGATATACACCTACGCATGTAGCACGTTCCCTGTATGTACAAGCGTGGTGCGTAGATAAATCGTGTCTCACGCACTCCATGTAAATGACCACGCAGCTAGAATGTTGAGGT
The DNA here is from genome assembly GCA_031308135.1 of Acheta domesticus. Classification (NCBI taxonomy): domain Eukaryota; kingdom Metazoa; phylum Arthropoda; class Insecta; order Orthoptera; family Gryllidae; genus Acheta; species Acheta domesticus. Next base: position 90,314,486 of record JAHLJT010002406.1, on the reverse strand, counting down.
TTAATCTGAACCAAATATATTTTATTAGAGAATAGTGTTCTGTAACGTAATTTATCCTTGCATCTAGAACACTGTAGATATGCAGTTATTAAATGCAAAATGTTGTGACCATAGTTAATGATTACGCCACGACTACGTTATTTCAGAAAATGCCCTTTTTTTACATTACGGAAACATGCATTTTATTCAGCCATCACACATAGCATTGACGTTCTATACTGGTCCACAACGATGTCTTTCATTTACTAAAATTATTTTTGAAGATAATGTTCATGACATTCTACTTTATCCTTTCAGGTTCGTACGTTAGTCCACAAATAAGGGTGGTATTTGCGGTTGTCACTTCGTTTGAACAGATGTTTGTAGAGACAAAGTTCAATGATGTTTTCCTTTAGCAGAAACATCCTGATAGTCTTGGTAACTTGCCATCGCTTAGCATTTCTTAGCACTAGTTAGCATTAGTCATAACTTGGTAAAATTGTTCAGTGCTATGTTGCATAGAATAATGTTTGTTATTAAAAACCGTACAACAAATGATGATATCCTGTAACAAAAATGTAAACGTTTTATTCATCAATGATAAACATCTACAGTGGTTGGGCCTAACACAATACTATTACTGAAAGTTACCTGAAAACATTGAGAGAAAACGTATTTTATTTATGATGGAACTGTCACTTTCCATTAGATAAGAAATATGTGTGCACGTAAAATTACCACGAGAAATGATTAAATCATTAACTAAGTAATGTGATTTTAAATTATATATTTTGTACCATGTATACAATTTATAACAAATCGGATATAATGTTTTCACTTCTAAATCTCGAACATAATTTTAAAGGTTAATAAGAGAACATTTGATATTCAAGTTGGTTCTTCAAAAATCTTCGGCGTGACTTAGCACTAAATATAACATGATTTATTCTGAACACATTTTCGTAAACAAGTTAGCTACAAAGTGATTAGGTCAAATGATTCATTTTACGTGGGAATACGTCGATCACGTAATCAAGTTAGGGAAAATGTTTTTCGTCACTTCCCAATTTTAGTCCTTGCCGAAAAAATGTCCGTGATTTTGTGCCGTAGTGTCATCTCGAACTTTTTGATACAGTTGCAGGATTAGATTCAGAGGGCGCGATGGGGTCATATTCTTTTAGGCCAGACCACTCAATGAGTTGTGAATAATCTTGATCTCATCTTCTAATAATCTTCTAATACATTTGTTTCTGCAACTTCTTACAATGTTGGAAAATCATCCCCTCCCAAATAATTTGTTACACAATTTTAAAGAAAAGTCTATGTCCCGCTGATACTTTTGATTAAGGCTTGTGTCGTTCTTTAAGCGCCACCTTTCTGTATTCATTTTGAATCCTCAGCCACTACCATCACATCCTTCCACAACTTCCACGGTCCATATTTTTCATTCCATACTTCTTCGTCAATGTCACCACCGCTGACATTTTCTCACTTGCCTAACTAGTATTTTTTTATTAAGATTTAGATTTATCAACACTGTTTACCAGTTCACTCTTAACCCTCATTCTGTGTCTACGAACACTTTTGTACTGGTATCTTTATTTTCGAATACCATACTTCAAGAGCGCCTCTGGCGGCACGAGCTCAAGCTACCACGCCACGGCTGGCGTCTGCGCTCAACAGGTAGACCAGACAAACAGTATCATGTTTTAGAGGGTGCCCAAAGGGGGCCTCGCCATGTGTTTGCATCCTCATACGAGGTACTCCGCAGCTTGTTTGCGATTCCAGCAGCGCTGCGGCGGCGGTGGCGGCGAAGGCTGGGTCGACGGCAGCGGGGGCTGGCGGGGCGGACGCGGGTAAGGGGGGAGTGAGATCTCGCGGGTCGTGGGCGGCGCCGTCGACCGCGGGCACCTTGCGCGGGGGCGGGGGGAATCGTGGGAGGGGCCGTGAGAGAGGTGGAGTGGGGGTGGGGGTGGCAGGGAGAGGGGAGGGCGGCTGCCCTTGCGGAGCGTCCCCGACGCCTCATCAGGCCGGCGGAAACCTATTACGGCGCGAGGACTTGCCGCCCGCGCCCGCGTCCGCCCCCGCCATCCATGATCGATATTGCCTGCAGGAATGCGTCATTAGCGAGGCGCCTGGTGCCGGCGCAGCCCCGCGCCCCGCTCCCGCCGTGGGCCCGGGCCTCGGCCCCCGTTCCTGCGTCTCGCCCGCACCTAGCCCCCGGTCTCCGTCTCCTCGTCCCCGGCTCCGCGCCCCGCCCCACTCACAGCCCCGCGCCCTGCCCCGCACCGCCGCCCCCAGCCTCCGGTCCCCGACCCCCCGCCTCGCGCCGTCTCCGCCTACCGCCCCCGCGGCGATGGTGCTCCTGCGAGCGCCTTCCGCCCGCCCGGCGCAGAGAGTTTTGGAAGGTGATGAAGATTCCGTTCATTGTCTGCCCTTCGACCTTCAGTCTGTCGCTGTCTCTCTGACGAGCAGACGAACTGATATTCGGCGAGGCTCCCCGTAATACGGCGATCCATTAAGCGGTCTTCTAGGTTATGAGAGAATAGTAATATTATATTTGTACGTAACCGACGGCTTCAAAGAAGGAAACATTCTTTTCACCGCCTTTCCTTCGGCCTCTGTCATCATCATGAGGAGGTAACAGACTGAAATATTCAGTTGGTATTCGGTTCCTTCTTTAGACGAACTGGATGATTTTCTCGATCAGAAGGATTAAACGAGTTTACAAAACCCTTGTCATATCAAAGAGGGGCATATTTCATTTATTATTTGTCCCTATGGTTTCGGAGATCTTGAATAGGTGGCATACAGGTATTGAATTAAATTAACAGAACGGGCTGTGCAACTAGGAGTAATCGAGAGAAATTGGTGGCGGAACGATAAACCTCCTTTACCCAAAAATACAAGAATTAGTACGATCATTCCTAACCAGTTGTTTAAAAAAGTGAAGAATCCATTATCACTCCTTTGATATTTTTATTTTGTTTTATGAACTGTCATGGGGTTTTGATTGTGAATTGTGTACCTGGTACACGGTAGATCCTGTTTGGGTGTGAAAGGATTTTGTTGGCCAGGAAACAAAGACAAATATGATTGTATGGGTCCAGTTATTTGAAATTGTAAAAATTACGTTTGTTGAGATTGTTTCTGTTGATATTCACGGTAAGACGAACTTCCAGTTTAATTAGGTGTGTCGAATCGATGCATCATAATTATTTGGAGGTTTGTAATACCTGTTTAATGATTTCTTGATTGTAAATGGCGTGATTACATTCAATTGAATCAGAATCGATGGTTTTGATGATGTCCTCTGACCTGAACGCTAGTAATCAATCTCTCTGAATGTACTGCAGAATACCACTACAGTAGTTAGTGCATCCAAGCTTGTTAATTTAGCAATTTATTCCATAAACTGGTGGGAAAATGGAAACGTAAATAGTAAGTTTTTGTTTTGGGCGTTTCTCTTGTCGCACTGCTAATGCAGAATGAAAAAATATGATAATAGTTCTTCTCAAATACTAAATGCACATCATTGATTTTAAATACGAAAAGTATTTTATTCTAAAACTATTCATTTTTTATAAGAGTCTCCGAAACCCTGATGAGTGGTATAAAAATTGGATGTGTCAAATGGATCCATTCTGGATGGTATACAATTTTAAACCGTAGTTTTATCACCAGGATTCGGATTCTGATGACATGTCAACATTTCATTGTTGGATTATAGTTGTAGCTAACATTTATATGAATGATTATCATCACATGTAGCTGAGAGAAATGTACAGTTATTATCCCTTTGACATTTTTTGCTTTTTTTGATTTTTAGGTCTTTTTTACCTTTGCGTCATTTTATGCATTTTGTTTCGTTTTCTTATTGTTTTTGTTATTAAATGTTTAATGAATTTAAAATGACTCCCTAAAACAAAGTTTTTTCGTATCATCAGTTCATTACGAAATTCGTTATTGCAGTGTACTCTGTTTTTCGAACTCTCAAAATTACATATATCTTCCGTAATTTCCTCGACCTTTCAAAACTGACGGTTGGAAGATCCGAGCTAAGGATTACATTTCCTCTTAAAATGAAGACTTTGTATTAATTATAATCTTATACAAATTCATTTTATTTAAAATTGTAAAATTAATTGAATAAGTAAACATTTTTGTACAAATTTGTGCAAATTTAAAAAAATAGGTAACCCTCTTTTTTAAGTAACTTTACATGTTATTTTCGAGAATTTTTGAGTCATCATAATCCGAGCTCTGTTTATCGCCGAATTTTTATTACAATTTTAATATTAAATTTTATTTTTCCTTCGTTTAAACGGACAGAGCCTTACAATGTTTGGCACATTCTTTTAAAAAATGTCTGTCATATGAAAATATTTTCTCTTTTGAGGTTATTGCTGTATTTTAATAGAAAAAAACAATTAGTAAGTGATACAGCACGTCGCCTGGAACAAACAGCTCCAAATTGCTCTTGTTGAAAATTTAACATTCGAAAGATCAAAAAATTGAAATTCTTTCTTTCTAAAATATAAATGCAATATCAGATTCTTATTTCGCAAAGAAAACGGCAAAGAAACATTAGACACAAAGAAAAAATTTAGAAATTTATTGTGTTAAGAGTTAGACATTCGCAAATGTGAGAGGATAGTCAAACCCAGAGTAATTAACAATGAGAATAGGTCCTAGCAGTAATTAAAGTAGCTTCCATCTCTGCTATGCCCATTTACTTAGAGTTTATCGCTCTCCTCGACATCCACTCGTGTCGCTTTGCGAGATGAGACAACTTTACATCCAAGTGTTTACCTGTAACTACAGGACGCACTTAGCTAATGCAACGGGTGCTGTAGCTTTGGGAAACGAGGATAAGAGTTTAGCCTGCAATCTGGTCATGTAGTATTTATTACCCTTGCTTAGCAGTCACCAAGAAATGAGAGGAAAATTCGAAGAAAAATTCAGCATTTTGTATTTCACAAGTATTCTCTCCTGACCCTGGACATAGCAGAAAAAATGAAATTGTCGACGACCGAAAGTTTCTCCAAAGCAACTTTACTAATTCTTTTATCATCAGCAAACAAATTTGAAATTTCAGACCATTTAAAAGAGCACAATCTTCGTATTACGTAATTGACGGCAACTCAGCAATACTAGGAAAAAATGATCAGTAATTTAAAGAAAGAAAACATTACATCTAAAACTTTATACTTCTCTGATGAACTATAATGTCGATTGGAGCGATGTTTATTATTTTATAATTTTTAATTTATAGTTTAATATATTCCAACTTTCAATATCTCAATTATAAACGGTGACAATGGCATTGATTAAGGGAAATTTGTTGGAAACATATCGAGTTGCTAGGAGTCAATTGTCGAAATCATTAAACCACAATACAAGTAAGAAAGGGAAGTCCATATCTCTCGATCGCAAACCAGTCTCCAAGACATTTGAATAAACATAAGAATGAAGAAAATAAATATTTGAAATAAATATTTATTAAAGTATCCAAATCATACACTCATATTGTCTGAAGCTTCAGCTTCAGAAGCACAAATGTCAATCACCAACTTATTTTAATCGGACCATAGAATAGAGTTGGCCAAAAGAAACTTGAAAGTTAAGTTATATTTAGATTTTTTCTGTATCAAGAAAGGGGTTAAATCTATTACGAGTATTTGCATATCGCACGGGAAATAGACTGTAAACGTGCATGGATAAAATCTCAGTCCATGACGAGATATCAGAGTGAATGTCCCTGTAACATGCAACACCACTTCCTGTTTTGTAGGTGTTAACTGTTCTTTCCTGTACACTGTAAAGGGCTTATTCATGCACTTAACGCAGGCAATATACGGCCTGCTAATTCTTATTAAGATAGTTGGACTACGTTGGCGAAAATATTTGTCTCACGTAAATCCTCCCAAGATTGATTGTGATCCCTAACCGTTCAGGTTGCTCCTCTAAAACATTAGTTTACGTGTCACGGATAAATGAATTTCTTAAATCTACAATCCCGAGGCAATGAAGTAATTATAAGTAAACAAAATTCTTCACACTACTATGAATATTATTTTTATGACTATTATTATTATTACTAATATAATTACTATTCTTATTACCATTATAATTACTATTACACTGCTCAACAAAAAAAAACTTTCTTTCACTTGCCCAGGATTTTGCAACGAATTTACAGTAAATCGGGTATGCAGAATCCAGATATGTCATTAGTTTTGTTGAATTGGCTCTAGAGTTTATGCTATGAACATTGTAATGAATGATACTATCACAAAACTCACAGCATCTAGTGCAAATATCTATCACTATACAAACACTTTTTTTTCAGGATACTTTAATTGAGCTTCATTTTATTAATACATTTTCTTTTGTTAAAAAATGAGTTCTTCAGGAAGACCTTGTTTGAACGACTTTAATGTATTTGACTACATTTGTGGGCTACAAAAACATAAAATAAATATTACAAACTTCGGAGAAAAATATATGATACATATTTTGGTATAAAACTGGGTGATCAAGATACGTCGTGGGCTCCTGATGTGATATGCAAAACTTATGTGGAGTGTCTCCGTTAGTGGAAAAACTGAAAAGTTTAAAATTTGGTGTACTGATGGTATGGCGAGATCCCTAAAATCATCATCATCATTGTTATTTTTGTTCTGTAAACGTAAAAGCCTTCAATCATTCCAAGAAAAAGAACAGGGAGTACCTAGGTTTGGAATCAGCAAAGCGACCTGTGCCACATGGACCTGATGTTCACCACAGTCACTGGAAGTCCTGTGTCTGATAGTGAGGATATACAGATACTGGGGTGCAATTGAAGAGTTAGCAGTGTCAGTGAATACGATGGAAGTGTTGTTACAAAAGAGCACTTCTCCCAAGATAAGCTCAGTGATTTAATACGTGACCTCAGTTTGCCAAACAAAGCAGCTGAACTTTTAGCATCCGGACTAAAAGAAAAGAAAAGTCTGAAACTGAAAGCGAAAATAACACTTTACTGGTTATTGTACACTTTTCAGGTTTTGTCATAGTTGTGAATAACTTTTTAGGTAATCATAAAGCAGAAACTTATCCAAAAGTGATGCCAGACTTGTTTCAAACCAGTGATGTGCGTCTACGCGTAAAGAACCATAGTCAACGTCTACACGTAAACAACGCGTAGACATCGTATTCTGCGTAGACAAAGGTAATCTATGTAGACAACTGTAATCTATCTTTTTTGTGGGGCAGGGGCGAATCTACTAGGGCCATGTTCCACCCCCAAATTAAAAATTTATTTATAATTATATTCTATATATCCAAAGCAATACTACATATTGATTGGATCACATCTAAAGGAGTGCAATTTGGAACAAGTCCCTACTGGTTTCTTGAGATGGATACAGAGGTTGTCATTTCATCAAGAATACTATATTTTGACTTACTGAATAGAAAATATTTTTTTAATATTACATTAAAACATGCTTCTACTATTACTACTTATAAACGTTTTTGGGTTATTTGTTGTGACGAATGAAATAGTCTACACAGATTGCATTGTCTACGTAGTCTACACGTAAAAAGAGTCACGTAGACTACACGTAGATTACTTGTAGAAAACACGCGTAAACGTAGAATTATAGTCTACGGCACAACTCTGTTTCAAACTTTCAAAATTTGGGTTTAACTATGAGCATTATCTCCATAACCATCTAGACAAATTTCCAGAAAATCTTGGCAATATGTGTGAGAAACAAATCGAGCGGTTCCATCAAGAAATAACAGTGATGGAAGTTAGGTATCAGGGCAAATGGGATAGACACAATGGCAGACTACTACTGGAGCCATCAACGTAACTGTCCTGATTTGGTGCATGAAATGACACCATACAATGTTTTCTGATTATTTGCAGGCTGTAAAAATAAATATATTGACAATATTGATATTACATATTTTAAGAGTTTACTTTTGTATAAATAGGCATATCTAGTCACACTTAGTTACAGTTTTATGCAATTCACGAATAGCCTGTACTGAATAAAATAATACTTTTCGATGCGATTTTCATTATCTCAAAAACTAGAGCCAATATACCAAAACCAATGTCATATTTGGAATCTGTGCGTTAAACATACTCTAAAATGACTAAATTGTTTGGCAAGAAAATGAGTGTTGACCAGTGTTATTATTACATGTGTATTACTACTACGTACCCTTAGTTTAGAGGAAGTGTTGTAATATTCTCACACAAAAATCGATGTGGGATTTTTTTTGCCGGATAAGCACGTTTTAGAGATTGTGTTACCGAAAAAGTGTTGCTTTTCTCAAAAAGTGTTGTAGCTGTCCGTCTGTCTGCGAACTACTCGAGCGCCTAAACCATCCAAAAACTTTTCTTCAAGATGAATATATTCTTCATAGATTTGACCGCACTCGAAGTCCTTCTTACTTGAAACGAATCTTAATATTTGGAAGCACTTTACATGAAGTGCCGAGGACATATTAAAAATGTCCTTAAAATTGCTTAATTGTTATTTAAATATTTTTTCTGTAATAGAGCAAAGTGAGCTTATAAAAATTGTCCAGGTCCTTAAAACCTCTCACGTTTCGCATGGCCATGGGTCATTTGTATTCGGCACTGCTAAGACATCCATCTGGTAGTGATCAGGGACACCACGCAAACCATGGAACAGAGCGGTCGACCTACGAACTCTATTAGCAGGCATTACAAACTCACAGATGTTCTATATCAAGGAAGTGTCTGGCTTTCTCCAGCAACGAACCTGCAATCCCTCAGTCATAGGCACCAATCGACAGTCAGGCGTTGCTTCTATGCAGTTGCATCTATCGATGAAAACTGCTAAAAGCAGGTAGTACTATGCTAGAGTACCTTGGTTATAAAAAACCGTTATAAGCTGATTGGACAAAATTATAAAAAAGTAATAAAAATATTACATAAAAATATAATATACCAAACACTTTATTGACTTAAAGGAAGAGTAACTAGAAAAGAGCTGTTGAGAAAGTCTACAAAATACGTGTTAGGTGTGAAGTGTCCACTTGTAACTTGATATAAGAGGTATCTAAAGAGTCTACGAACTCCCGGCTGAAGAGCAACCACTCATAAGAGATAAACATAACTATTAATGTGATATAAGACGTTGGAAATTTATGTTTCTGTGTGTACACTTGATTTAAAAAAGAGACATGAGTATTGAGAAAACAATGTATGATGCTTTTTGAATACTTTTGTATAGGGAGTATATATGTATTATAGAGAAAGGTAGGATATGCTAAAAAAATCGATGTAGATACTATGACGGAAATACACGTTTTGAGCGTCCCTGATACAAACAAGTTTTTATTTTGGTTTTTAATATATTTATTGTCGCATCAACTACGAGGTAAACAATTATTTTATATAAATTTTTCTAAAAGTTTACCTGCCCGTCTGCCCGGCTGTAAACCTCATTAGCAACTAAATTTCATACGAATTTGCCCTAAAATGAATATTACAATTAATCTGACGAAATCGAGGCACTATGGGCTTGAAATGGATTATTTATGCTTCATACGTACTTTATACAAAGGTCTTAGGACAATTTCAAGATGTTTTAAAAATAGCTTTAACTTTACCTTTAAATTTGTGGTTTAAATATAGCTTATATTCTTATATTCATGGTAGAGGTTGCGTTTCAAGTTTTTTCCGAACTCATCCTACTACTTTAATAAAAACTTACTAGGGTACCTGTGCGAGAACTCTCGCATGGTACACCCCACCCCTTCCCTACCAATTTGTCTATCCTTTCCATTAAGAAGGAAAGTTGTGAATGAATCGTGTTTATTTGAGTAGAAAATGTATAAATGTAACTTTGAATGTACTTTTGTACTTAATTCTAATGTATTTACAGAATATCAAACCAAAATAACAATGCAATTGATGTTGGAAACAAATTTTCAATAAAGGTTTATTCAGCATTACAGAGAGATATTCTTGGAACAATTCATATTTCTTTAAAAACAACGTTTGAATAAATTATTCAATTTTTCTTGAGAGTTAGCTTTTCGCTTTATTTGATATTCACAAAATTATTTGAAAAGGTTTTTACTCTTGAGAAAGCCTAGTAAAGCGCGAAAATACAGGATCGGGCTAGTTCAACTCTACTCTTTGCCATTTTATTTAACTTACCATGATTAGTTATGAGGAACAGAGGGGGCTTTCGACAGTGAGGGTGCCAGCTTGCTAGGGTGCGAAAATTGAAAAATTATTTGTATACTAAAAAGTATTGGATTATTTTCTGCGTTGTTACGTATCTCAAGATAAGCAATTCCGAGCCAATAAATAATCAAACTAATATTTTCACCTTCCTATTTCCATTCTAAGACGGAAAGTTGTTAACAAATCGTGTTTATTTGTTTATAAATGTATTAAGGAAACTTACAATGTACTAACACAATATCAAACTAGTGGTGCTACAGAATGGCACAGACTTTCCCGTATTAGTTTTCTATTTCCTTGTGTCTTCGCTAGCTATTCGGAATTGCCACAAACTCTTTCTTGCCAGATGTCATCTATCACCGCCAAAAGTACATTTGTTTTGTCATTTTCTTAATTTTTCGGTTTCCTTTTGGTAGAACGGGAACATTAATTTTAAAATATTAAAGAACACAAAAACCTAGTCATCAATGGCAATCTTCTTTCAAAAATTATGTGCCGTTTAAGAGAAAATGGCGTTTTGGCACTACTAAAAATGCGAAATTTGAAGCTCATTTTCACAGAAAATGTTTGAGTTTTCAAAATACTTTTTTTGAAGTTATTTGAAGCACTTACACTCACAAATATAATAATCTTTACAAATTGCTCGTAATGTGCATATTAAAGATGTGAGAGATCTTTCAAAAAAATTACAATTATGTAAACAAAAAAATAACTCAAAATAAACTTTACTCTATACTAAAGAGTGTAATTCGCACTATCCGTTACAAAAGTTTCAAGAAACAATTTGCAGCCATATATGAGAAAATGGCGTTTGAGCGTTTCTGAAAATGCGAAATTTTGAGCTACTTTTCACAGAAAACGGTTGTGTTTTCGAGAAACTTTACTTGACATTATGTAAAGCACATGTACTGGTAAATATAATAATGTGAAAAAATCGCCGCTAATGTAAATATTATCGACGTGAGAAACTTGTAAAAAAAATTTACATTTGTGTAATTTTGAAAAAACCAACCGATAGACCAAAATGGCTTTTATGTCATTGATAGAGTACATTTACCACTATCCCTACCAAAAGTTTAAAGAAAAAATTTGGAGCCGTTTTTGAGAAAATCTTGTTTTTGTAATTTTTTTAAAATTGCACATATTGTACGCAATATTGCACGAAAACTACCAAAATTTTGAAAAACATTTACACGACCTTTATGAAAGAACTCAATATGCAGAACAAATTTTATTTGAAGAAAAAATCTCTATCTTCAATTTTGTAGTTGGAGAAAGACGCCGAAAAAATTCAAACTTTCACAATTTTCGAAAATTCAGAGTTATTCGTGAAAATCGGACCTATTCCATGTTAATAAGTGTATTTTACTCTAATTATACAAGAAATTTAAAGAAAAAAGTTGGAGCCGTTTTTGAGAAAATGTTGAAAATCCCCGGGGGGCTTCATATAAAGTACCCCCAAATTTTTGAAGAATCTTTCTCAAAATCTCGAATCTTTGACTAGAATCAGATTGACAGGGGAATATCCATTTTGGAAGAAATCGTACGTATGGTTTAGGCGATAGCAATGTTCACAGACGGACAGACAGACAAACGGACGGACGGGCAGACGGACGTTTTCCTTTCAATTGGTTTTTCGGTATCAAGGACCCACAAAATAGGGTTTCTGGCTGCAGCACGTGTTAGGGGATTTTTTTTCTTAATTCAGCAACTGGTTTTATCCACTTATTCGTTTTCACGGCCCGGCAATTAATTTTTTTTCGGCGAAAATTGGCCATTTTTTTGCGCAGCATTACATAACTTTCCCTATACTACGTATATCACTCCGTGTATACGTACGTATACGGGAAAGTAATAAAAATAAAAAGCAATGCAATTGATGTTTAAAATAAATTTTCAATAAAGATTTTTTCTGGAGAGTTTTCTTGGAACAATCCACAACACTTACTTAAAGAAAACCTTTGAAGTAATTATTCAATATTTTTGACAGTTAGCTTTTAGCTTTTCCTGATAGTCACAAAAGTTTATCTTTTTACTTTCGAGAAAGATACGTGTCTGAACCCGCTGACTTGAAAATTTAATCGAATCACTGCTGATAACGTAAATAAAGGTACAAGTAAAACACAAACACAGTTTTCATTCTTCATTGTACACCCACATCCCTCCACAATCAGGTGTACAGCACTTATAGACCACGGCAAAACGTTAATTGAATAATTTCACTGCGCGCATAAGAAACAATCTTCAAGCAACATTATTCAAATAAACCTCGTCAGACTGCACAAACCACGGTGTATACAGAAAGCGTAAATATAAGAGAGGAATCTAAGCCTTCTAAGCGAGTCGTCACAGAAATGGCTACCAGCAACGAAGGTTGAAATATTTAGGTAGCGTTGGTGGTATTGAAGTGCCGCGCCGGACGGAAAATTTAATTGAATGTCCAGGAATGTCTTATCTTGTAGATTATGGTGTGAGGAACGTTTCATTGAAGCCTTTGGTCTCAAATGTTTAGATTTTAAGGCTCTAGAACGCTTCGTTTAGGAGTTATTTAACTATTTAGATATCGACGTGTAGTCGTGTTATGCGGGTTGCATTTGAAATGAATATTTAGATGCGTTTGTTTCAACAAATCCTTCACATTTTGAAAGTCAAAGTGCAATTCGTCACGTCTCCGTAAAATTATCTTTCTTTAGAGACCTCCTTCATAACGATTGGTTTCGTGTGAGAGCCGCAACGGAAAGGTATACTACTGAAATAATACAGGAAACGATTTTATTCAGTGAAGTCGATTTATTCAAAATTAAAGCTTTAAATTATATCAAGCACCCCTTCCTTTTCGAAATAATCGTAGTTAATGTGAAATTTTGAGTTTAATCGTGACAATTTTACAAAAATACATAAAAAATATTTTCTGAAAATTCAACGGATTTATATTTGAGATAGGAACAATGTGAATTACTTGTTCCAAGAAACACACAACGCGTTCAACGAGTTTTTGTGAACAGCAAAATAATTAGTTCTGTTATTTTATTTCTTGAGGAATTACACAGGCCAACAACAAAGGATTCCAAAAAACTCTTTAAATCTTAATAGCTGATTTTTAAATTTTTGTGGGTGCTGAATCCTCATCTGAACTCTATTTCTTTCTATCACCCACAATTTGGTCAGATTTTGATTTATTAAGATATGGGAAAATATACTATATATGCTAATAAAGAGAGAAATAAACATCCTTTAAAATACCAACAGAACCTTATTTAAACATAGAAGATGGCTTTATATTCTTAACATTATATTCTACAAAGTCTTTACATGTCCATTGACGTATATTTTCGTTGTCTCTTGTCTTTAAAGCCCCTGAAATAGCTTTTTCTCCTCTACGCCTTTTGCTGACTCTTTCGGTGAAGTGACCAACAGTAATCTCCCATCATGTTGGTGTTCCAGCGTCCCTGATAACGTTTTTCATCACTTTCAGATCATAAGAAAACGCTCACCCTTTTCTTCACTTACATCACCTAAATAGTCCGGAAAGAATTGTAAATAACTGTTTAAGATGTAAACCCTGAGGCTCATTAAACATCTCAATTTCTTCAAATCTTTCAGCATATTGGCAACAATTGCTTGATAATATTTTTTTTTGTTGGCTAGGAACTTATTAACAACTGATTAAAATCACTCTACGCTTCATTTTCATTTTCTGTCAAATGTAGTTCAAATTGGGGATCAAACATCACCTTTCTAACATCACTCTTCTAACTCAATGAAGATACCCTCTTTTAATAATTTTGCTGCAGAAAAATTGCGTAAACTTTTCACAAAGGTACTTGAAACATTGCTCATCTTTAGGTAAGGCAATTGTTTCATGAGACCTAATTTTATGTGCAATGGAGGCAGGAGAATCTTGTGTTGATCCACCTTATGTTCCCGTAGAATGTTCTTTTTCCCCCGGGTTTAAAGATTTTGTTACAGGCTAATTATATCTAGACTAATGCTAATCTCGCGCCCTACTATCCTATTCACGTAGTAAATATGGGAATTTATAACTTCCTGCATCTCATACATATCTAGATACTCAGATCAGCATTTGCCTAGCTTTACAGATAAAATGTTAAAATGTGAACAAATGATGGGTGATACGGCATTTTTATTGTTATTTTTGGAATCAACACACTTAAAATGATAAGAACTAGGTGAACACACACAAAAAGTTTTTTGGTCGTTGGCCTGTGTCATTTTATTACAATACTGAAAAATGAAATATCAAATTTAATTCTATTAATTATTATTTTTTCTAAAATTAGTAGATTTTTACTTTCCCGTATACATACGTATATACGGAGTAAAATACGTAGTATAGGAAAAGTTATGTAATGCTGTGCGAAAAAATTGCGAATTTTCAGCAGAAAAAATTCGTTGCCGGGCCGTGATAACGAAAAAGTGAATAAAACCAGTTGATAATTTAAGAAAAAAATCCCCTATCACGTGGTGTAGCCAGAATCACTGTTTTGTATATCTTTGATACCGAAAAACGAATTGAAAGCAAAACGTCCGTCCGTCCGTCCGTACATCTGTCCGCCTGTTCGTCTGTCCGTCTGTCAGTCTGTCCGTCCGTCTGTCCGGTGTATGTGAACAACACTAGCTCCTAAACTATGTATACGATTTTTTTCCAAATTGAAGAAACCCCTGTCAATATGGCCTGAGCCAAAGCTCTACGATTTTCAAAAACAATCATTAATTTTTGGGGGTACTTTACATGAAGCCTCCCAGACATTTTCAAAATTTTCTCGAAAACGGCACAAACTTTTTTCTTTTAATTTCTTGTAAGAATAGGCTAAAATACACTTATTAAGGAGGCATAGGTTCGATTTTCACGGTTAACTCTGCGTGCAATATCTGCATTTTTTTAAATATAAAAAGACTTTCTAAAAACGGCTTCAAATTTTTCCTTTTAACTTTTAGTAGAGATTGTGCTAAATCTATTAGATGACACAAACGCCATATTGCTCTATTCTTTTGTTATTTAAAAAATTGCAAAAATGTAATTGTTTGACTTGTATCTCACGTCGTTAATATTTTCAATAACAACGATTTGTTCACTTTATTATATTAACGAATTCATGTGCTGTAAATAATGTAAACTAAAGTTTCTTGAAAACTCAACCGTTTTCTGTGAAAACTAGCTCAAAATTCCGCATTTTCAGAAACGCTCAACCGCCATTTTTTCATAAATGGCTCCAAATTTTTTTCCAAACGTTTTTGGCTCCAGATTTTTACGCGTAGTAAAATTTACCCCATTTTTTGTTCCTTCATTTCGTACGACAGAGGTTGCATGTACTGTCGCTTTCATTATGCTTCTCTCCAACATTCTTACCAACGTTTTACAACCTTTTTCAATGCCTTGTCCCGTCTAAACATCTCGTCCAAATGCTCTCTGAGAGCCCGTGACAAATGAAAGCGAGCCGCTCAAGGGCGATTAGTGTGCGCGAGACTGTCCGGCGACCGTCGAACATCACAAGACGTGGGCGAGTGGCGTGGGGGCGGGGAGCTGTGGGTGTAGTGAGCGTCTGCTTCGCTCGTCTTACGCAGGAGGATTAAGGCGGCCCGAGACTCCTTGAGAATATAGCGACGACAGCGCCATGACGGGACGGTGGGCTGATCTATAGTCCAGCACGTTAAAGACGATACTGCGGGACATTGTTTTAAATTCAGACACGGTTTGCTGGGAGAGCTAAGGGACTGAAGTTCCTCTCGAAACAAAAAATATGTTTGCTGCACTGTTGAACTGTGACACTGTTGAACATGTGCACTGCTGAATGTCGTGAATCGTTAATAGTTACGCCTTTTTGAAAGTGAATGTTAAGGAAACTAATTTTATGGTTACAGTCTGGTGATGGAATCTGGTCTGGCTGGCGCAGTAGCAACTGCGGCAAAGTTCTCAGACGCCAGGGCTCTGGGTTCAAAATCCCGCGTATAGCTTGGACGTTTCCATTTGAGTTTGTGATATGGGGTATTCCCTGTTCCTCACGACTCACCTCTAAAACTTAATCTTTCCAAATCTCTTGCACTTACAGGTAACTAATGTGTTTGAAATCTTGTTCCCAAAGAGTAATCGGCTCCCTAATCGAATAAAAAGATACTAAGTACAGAAAATCCGAGACTCACGTGTAACCTTGGTCATTTATGTTTTTAAGGAACTGAAGTGGTCCCAGGGATTAATTCGGAAAGAGGTTGGAGGAGAATGTTGGGGACGACCACTGAACAGATACATTCGGGAGGGGATGGGACATCGAGATGGGCACGTACTGTAGACTCCTAAAGACGGCAGCAGGAAGTGAGTCCGAGCCGCCGTGCAGTGCACATCGGGCGTCTCTCACTAGTGATCTCGGCTTACGCCATTAGGGGTCTTACTGGTGATCTAGGCTTACGCCATTAGTCCACAAGGCAGACTATAACCAAATCCCTGCGCACCCTAAATAACGGTGACAACTGTGCCGTTCCGCCAGTGTCGACATTTCCAACAAGTAGTGACGCCATGAATACAAGCCTCGCAGCAACGCCAGCCCCGACTAGCATTGAGGGCAGCATCAACCCTGCCGTCGTAAATGCCAGCTAGAACTATTTGTCGTCACTACCTCCTCAGGTACTAATGAAAATCCAGCAGAATCAACAAACGGGCTCGCATCAACATACGGGAACATCCAGCTCAGCAGACCAGGTACCTGTGTCACAAAACAAACGCGAATGCTCCGACGAAGCAGCCTCGAGCGAAAGTAAACTTTCAAATCGTGTATCGGTGCATGAAAGTGAAAAATCAGGTCTCATCAGGGACGTCATAAGGTGGCGCAACATCAAGTGGGGCGATAAATTCTCCAGGGTCATTGCACAATTTATATCGTGTTACAATCGCCAACAGATTTAGCGACTGAAACAACGAACAGTCTCTATGACTCGCAAGTTGAAACTTTAAAAATTCCTCCTATGTATACACGGACGAAATATCCACGTTCAGTGACTTAGTGATAACTAATAGCAAAAAGTATCTTTTCTTCTGAATTAAAATAAAACAAACTGAAAATCCAAATGGTCACGATTAAAGACTACTGTGCGGTATTTCGAAACTTTTTTGAAAATCAAAGTCTATAGTTTTGCCGACTCTAGCAACAAACAGTTCTCTGTAGTTATAAAAAATGTGCTTACTGAAATCTCAGAAAAAGAAATTCATTCGGAATTAAAATTAATATTTGACTCAGAGAAAAAAGTAAAAAGACTTCATAAAAATGATCGACCCATTCCTGTTGTTTCTGTAGAATTCACTGGCTCTCATCCAATCGAAAATATTCTTCATATAGATACCTTGTGTCATTTAAAAGAGAAGGTAGAAAAAAGAAAAAAAGACATGTTGGACCCCTACAGTGTGTGGTTTGTCTAGATTTCAGTCATAGCAAAAACAGCTGCAACAGAAAAGTAACTTGTGCACATTGTGCTAGAAACCACATTTTGGCTAGCTGTAATAGCACAAATTTGCTAATTGCAAAGGGAACCATCGAACGTCAGAACATCACTTCGTACTTATTACTCCAATGTTTTAGAATCTAAAAGAAAAAATTGGAATAGATAGAATGCAAGACCAGTTAACAACAATTTGTCACAGGATTCTCCCAACAATGCAAAAATGTTTCCTCATTTACCAAAAGCTAACCAAATACCAAATTTTCGCTCCCACCCTCAACTTCATCTTCAACCTCTTACGCACATTTCAGAAACCAACTACCTCGCCCATTATAATTAAGTAATAATGTCTGAATTCAGTCTGAACAAAATCAATGATAGATTCAATGACAGATTTTGAAATAAGGTCAAGTACAATTTTTCGAAAATATGAGTAGTCTTTGCGTAATTTTGCGTGAAATGTAGACAAATCTCAAAAATAAGCTCCAAAGTTTTTCTTTGTACATACGAAGTTGTACGAAGTTGATACATATCAATAGTACATGACATTGTATATATTCGTAGAACTGTATAAAAAATGTTGTTCGTTCCATTTTCTCCAAACCTGTATTTTCGAAAATTTGAAAAAATTAACATTGTAAATGTTCAATATATTGACGATAGCGATTTTGTAGTAAATGTTCCAAAAAATACAATTCCAGGGTCCATTAAAAAGTAGTTCAAATAAATCAAAGCACGCTTATTAATATGGAATATGGTATAAATCTTATATCATTTAAATTTCTGAAATTTCGAAAATTGCAAAAGTTTTTTTAACCTGTGCTAGACTTTCTATATTGAAACTCTTTCTATCTTATTGGAATATATTCTACAATACTAGATATTTAAATCATTTTTGTACAAGTTTTTGCTGTATTAGTAGTTTTCGCTCAATTTTGAGTGAAATCGAGACAATTGTTCAGAAATACGATTTTCTCAAACATGATTGTAATTCTTTCTTGTTTTGAGAAATAGAGCACAATATACTGAATTTTATAGTATAAGTGCTATTTCCATTCAAACCTTTGGCTTTTTAAAATTTAAAAACAAGTATTATTTAAGGACCTTTGGAATTTTAATCTGTGCAACCTTTGTGGCGGTCTAATGGTTACCACGGTGAACTCGTACACTTATGAGCTTTGAAGTTTAGTCACATCTTTTTTTGTTGCGGGTTGGCAAAAAAAACCCCTTCGCTGACCGCAAAAATATATAAAAAGTCAATTTCACATGAATTAATTTTCGCACGGAATCAGCTATTATTATAATATTACGTTATCGAAAAAGAACGTTGCGCCCCATTAGTATTTTGCAATCTAGCTCATTGGGGCGGATAAAATTTGGTAATGGATTTTTACTTACAGACATCAATTTACTTGATTACTTCCTAACGAAGTGAAACTAGATTCGCCTATAGTGTGGCAACTAATTTGTAAATTACTATTGCTTCAATATTATACAATTACAGCAAACTATTGCGATTCATTTCTGAAAATATGTCGTAAGAGGATGTTTGAGAGTTTCTCTTTAGGTTCAAGGCGAAACATGAAGGATCGGGAACAATTTAGAACATTTGTATATAATAAAAAGTCTGAAGGCGAAGATTTCATCTGACATAGCTCGCAATAGAAGGAAAAGGGGAGATAAATGTCACTCTTCATGCGGAGGTTTATGATTTAAAGATTTATAGTTTCATTTGCATAAACATGTAGTGGGTATGCCATATTTCTGAAGAAAACTTTACAGACGAAATGTAAACTAGATTTTACATCCGACCGGTTATATTCTGGGAAATAAAACAAACCTACATTCTCAATGGAAGCCCTGAGTTACAGGATATACCAGCACAAAATTTACATTCACAGAAATAAGTAATGTTGAAACAGAGAAAATGAAGAAATTGTAGATGTAAAAAAAACAACTGGAAATTTGTTTTCATTTGTTTTGTTGAATGAGACGTATTTCGAATTTATATCTTTCTTGAAATATACAATTTTGGAATAATTATAATTTGTATACTTGATGTGAAGAAAGAACTGCCCTATTTTCAGACAGCAAAGGCTTAAACACATCTGATTCGTGGCTTATTGAGCTATAATTACGTGCATATAAATATAGGGAGACATTAATTTTCATGCACCAAAGAAAGTTTGAATTTGTGATATAGAGTAACCTTGAGTTTTTCCCCTCAAAATGTTTGTGAGAGGTACCATCAAATTAATCAATTTAGAAATGTACGGGTTGACTCTGCGAAGCTGAAATATAATTTTTTATACGAAATTACTCGAAAAGTTTGCATTTGAATAGGATTGTATGTTTGGTTTTCATTCCATTAGTTCGTAATTGATTTGTATTTCTGCATGGTTTCCTGGCGAATTTCCAAATAAGTCTCCTTTGATAAAATGTATTATTTTAGAGCGGTCAGATTGCATGATTTTCTGGCTGTGTGAATAAAAAATATTTTTCTCATCAGTAAATGTTCAAATACTGTCAAATACTTCATCAATAATTTCTCTTTGTCAGGTGAAATTGTTGAGATGTTCTTTAATATTTCTTGTGGGCTGGTGCAAGAATTTGGATTTGTAACATAATGAATTGTTTTGTACATCTGTTATAATGGTTGTAAAACAATATGTTTGAGTACAATAAAAAAACACTTTACATTGCAACGTTTCGGTCATGCACTGTGACTTTTTTCAAGTGGATTTTCAAGTGTTGTCCATTCAGTCGTTTTTGGTCTGTTTTCAACGTTTTCCATTCAAAACCAAATCCCGAGTCCATAATGATTTTTTTACTTGTAGTTCATATTTTATTTTAATGTCTTTGAATGGACAACATAGCACAAGAATTTGAAAAACGTTACAATACCCGACCAAAATATTACGAAATATTTTTATAATAAAGAACTCTTATAATAAATATTGGTCGTTTTAAAATTGTTCTAAAGTAACGTAAGGTAGTTTGAATAGTGTCGCGCTAAAGCTATGCAACAATCCCCAGCACCAACGGAGGAAGCGCTGGTGGAGGTGAAGCGGAGGCGGAGGCGGCAGCGGAGATGAGAGCCAGGGCGGAAGGCGCGCTCTCGGAAGCGCAGGAGATGACAAAAGGTCCGGGAGAGGCACTCGACTCGCTCTTAGAGAGCGAAACGTTTTCGAGACCGAAAACACACCTTTCGCGCAAAGTGATAAGAGCCATTTAGAATGAGGAGACGCAAGGTGGCACTGCATGAACCGCCCTTTACATACTACTACCTATTGTTGTGTGCTGCTTTGTTTACAGTTTTGGTGTTGTGAGGTGGAGGTTACAATTGGTTAGTGTTAGGTTTAGTTCTTCCTATCGCTTCTGAATCGGGTAGTAGAATTAAAAGAAACAGTCGGGGATATGAAGAATCAAATTAATGTTGGCGACGGCGGTGTCAATTCAAGCCGCTTGAATTATTTGTGAGATCTCTTTTAGATTAAAAAATTAAAGTGAGCTAGCCAGACCTAGGAGGACTTGTCGGGTTTTGGCGTAAAAACAATTTAGTCAAAACCGTTTAAGTCGAAAGTGGTTTACTCCAGGAGGGAAATCGATTTAAATTGTACTAAAACTAGAAGCAATGGCTTCTTTATGGGACAGCTGGAACGAGTGACAGGTAGACGACAGGTGGGCGTTAGATAGAGGACAGGTGGACAACAGGTAGACGAAGGGCAACAACGGGGGGCTAGCGACGGGGCACTTCACAGGGACGTGCAGGAGTCGAGTGGGACTCGAGGTGGGGAGAGCAGGGGACGAGTATGGATGAATGACGAGAAGTTGAGAATCACACAAAGAGAGCTGCGGATAAGTGACAATAATGAAGCTGCAGACTATAGATGACGAAGATGAAAAACAGGTCACAAATGAGTGAAAAAGGGGGCGAGAGGGCAATAGAAAAATTACTACACTCTATTCGACAGATGAGGAAAAAGGGAGTTGTGATTGAGTGAGGAAGGGCGACGATGACGAAGCGGACGAGAGAAGACCGGGTGCGAGAAACAGGCTGAAACAAATGAGTGAGAAAGAAGGACGAGATGTTCCAGATGTGAATCAAACGGGGAAAATTATACCAGAGATTACGGGCAAAGATGCAAGAGCTCTGCGGATGAGGCATTGGGCGACAAAGAGTGTTAAGGGGGCACCGGATAAATGGGAAAGAGGTAGATAGCAAGGGAGGCGAAACGGAGAATTCAAAGGAATGGCAGCGTTTAGTGCAGGGCTGTCAAACCGAGCACGTACGTGCTCGGAGCGCGCTTGCGCTCTGCAAGGGTACGCAGTGCCCGCGACCAAAGTAAGTCCGCGCTCCGATTTTTCAGGGATGCACAGAAGGCAGTCGTGGCGGGACGCAAGAAGACGTACATATAACAAGGTTCTGTCAGAATGGGCGCTTGTAAGATTCAAAACGTGTAGCAACTTGTGCTCTCCAAATGATTTTTAAAACGTTTGTAATATTTTTAAAAACTTTTAGGAAAGTTTTCATAAATTCAATTTTGTATTAGGTAAGTGTTTTAAAAAATGTGTATTTTAATATTGCATAATGTATCCGATTTTACATACTTATTACATATTTTTACGGTTTCAATTGCATGTATGTTTTTTAACGTTTCATTCTACATATTTTTTCTGTCTCTATTCATCATTACTCTATAATTTTAAGAGCTTTTATTACGAGCATTTTCAAATGAAATATATCCACATCGCATTTCTTTAAATGTTTATTTTCAATAATAGTGTCTCTGCTTTTCTAAAACTATGATATATAATAATTATCTTGATTTAGTATATATTTTGGTTTATATTTATTTTCTTACAAATATTAATTAGAGTAAATAGTTCTCTTACTGCATTCTCTAAAACTAAGTAGAAACGTGCGTTAATGTTTCCTTGGGGTGATGATCAATGCTTGTATAACTGGCGTTTCTGTTTACATGTCAACTTCCATTAAAAGTTCGTAAAAATTAATAAATATCTCTTTATGATACACCACGCGGCGTGCTTGACCCGACTCCCTGCATTAGCACGAAGTTTTCTCACCCCTGCTTCCCGCCTGTAACACGAGTGACTTCGCTAAGCTGATATCGCCGCGTGCTCCAAACCTTTGCGAAGGCCATTCGCGTGCTCGTTCTTCTGACGGCCCTGGTTCAGTGGGAAGGAAGTAAGCATTTGGAGGAGTTTCGAGAGTAGCAATGTTCTGCAGTATGGATTTATTTATTTATTTATGTTTCCGGGCGCGTGAAGTACCATGGGTATTAGTTTAATTAGGGTCGTGTTTTTCGCGGGAGGTGACGGTGTTTCTTTCCCGTTAGATGGTGAGATCCGGCGCTGACCAACAGGTTGGATTGTGAGGTTTCTCCAGGTATCTTCCCCTGCGGGTCCGCCCCAGCCAGAGCAGGTCCCCGAATAAGCTTCTGTCTAGTCACTCAACCACGTGTGGTAATATAATTGCAAATTTAGCGTTGCATAAGTAGTACGATATTGAAGGTCAAATTTTTTGTCTAAATGAAATCTGTTCTAAAAAATAAGTTAAAACGATTTAAAAAAAATGATGTACATTTTTTTGAAAAAACGAGTAGTTCTTTCGTTATTTCTGCTTGATGTTAGTGCATTTTGTAAAGAACACATTTTCTCGAAAACTATTCCAAATTCTTTCTTTATTTCTTTTCACATATAGAGAAAATACTCTTTAAAAAATGGCATGGGTCTCATTTTTGGTGAATTATCTTAATTTTGGAAAGTTGAAAAGAAAAGAGTGAGAAATAATGCGACAAAATATGTGCTCTTGTAGTTCCACTAGTTTAATTAACACGTAAGATAATCGAATACTCTACCTTATCACTTTTAAAATTGTCTTGCAGCCAGGGCCTATAATGCGCCATGTGAGTCCTGTCTGCATTTTGGCTGCTCTGCTGAGAGATGCGCAATGTTTATACCCTTCCCCTTGTGGCACAATATGCGAAGGGGCGTCCGTCGTCTGCCAGAATAAAAGGAGAAGTGTGCGGCGGTCGCGTTCGCGGCGGCGGCGACCGTAGCGGCGGTGGTGGCGGTGGTGGCGGCGTCTGCCGTCTGAGGCGACACAGAGACGGAGGCGTGGACGAGGAGGTACGACAGCGCGGTCGTGCTATCTGCCGGCGTATCTCTCAGTGACGTCAGGGAGATGGTAAACACGCGACGACAAACACCCACTGCGGCGCTCGCTCGCAGCCTCCGCAAGGCGGGGGTGGGGCAGGGCAGCGGCGAAGGCGAGGGAGGGGGCGGAAGAGAAGGCAGAAGGGGTTGTGGCGGGGATAGGGGTAGGGCTGCGGCGTGGCGACAGCGGTGAGGGGGCGAGAGTCGTGGCGGGGGCGGGGACGGAGGCGGAGGCGGCGGAGGGAGAGAAGACAGAAGAGTGGAGACGGAAACAGGGGCGGGGTGGTGGCGGTTCTGCGGACGCCGAGAGATGGTGCGGGGTGGAGAGGCGATGGGTGGGGAGTGGAGCGGTAGGGCGGGGCGCGAGGGGCGGCTGCGGGCGAGCCGGCGGCTTACTGCTTTACGAGTGCTTCGAGTGTCTGTCAGTTACATTATCCGCAAGGGTTGCGCATGGGCCTTTGATGGGAACATAAAGAACGCAGATAAATCACAGCGGTCGTAGATTGGTTTTCCAACTTTAAGCCTTTATAGTGTTGTTTTTCTGTCTATAATGGTTTTGCAGAACGTTTCATCGACAGTTTATCTGAGGTACAAATAGGCACGATTTTGACCCTTGTTTCAAATTAATAAATAAATAATTAGGTGAGCGTTCAATGTCATGTAAAAATGTTTATACTTAATCTTTATACTTAAAATGTTATCACAGCTTATTTCGTTTATAAAATGATTAAGTTTTTTGGTCGTCAATTTTCTTTAATTTGCTTTGTTATGGTATCAGCTTTCTCTTCAAGCGCAATACCACTTTATGCAAGTGCAACGTCTCTTGCAATGCATAGAAACGTCATATTGTCAAACAGTTCTTTTTCTAAGGTTCGTAATAAAAGATTTTATGGTTTCGATAAAGAAACCACACTAACTTTCTTTATGGTCTCACCGTAACACCATTGTCATGAAAATCATTATCATAGTTATCATACATTTTTTATATACGACAGTAAACTGTATGTCGAGAATTTAGTCTACCTCTTTCATTCAAAAAATTGCAGAAACAGATAACTATTAAATAGGAGATGTAAAGCATTATTTCTCAGAATGTTTGGATAAGTAAATATAGATAATGTAATAAAACGTTCGTCATTGGGTACGACATACACATTGCTTTTTTTAAATTACAAATAAATTGAATCTGTGTTTATGAATAATACGGAAATAAAGAAACCGCGAGTTATGTAATGGCGAGTGTTATTGAACGGTTAGTTATTTTAGAATACTAAATGTAAGCAAGATATTTAACCGTAGATATCATTTAAATTCTTGGCAATAACACAATTTAATGAACAAATTACAAAATGAATGTCTATATATACATACGCAGTGTACTCATAGATTCACATAAGGCAATGATATTATGAATTTGGATAACAAATACTCGTTCATATTTGTATAGAAATTCACGATACGTGTCGAAGTTCATTCAATTTTTCAAACGTTACATAAATTTCTATTCTTTACGTGCAGTCAACATAAAATTACAAGCATTGAATCCTGACAATGTCACTACAGAGCAGCAATAATGAGACGACATTGGAGGGAGTGAGGTGCTTTCTCGTTGCATTCCTCACCCAGTTAGGAAGTTCCAAAGCGCCAACAAGCCCTTTCATATCTCGGAACTGGTTGAGTTTCTCTCAGATTTTTTGCCGAAATCGCTACATCGACTCTGATTGGAAAGTCCTAGGTTCGAGTGCGGTGGGCGGATTTTGGACCCTAGCTATATTGCTGTGTCGAATTCAGTCGCTGTCTGAAGGAGAATTCTAGCGGCCAGCTGGTCGATATTTTCCTGTGGTTTCTCCGACAAACACCAGGCGAATGATGGAGCAGTACATAACAAATGGACCACGGACCACGCGCGATCTTTCCTCTCTTCCTTGACGTATTTTCTCCCCATACACCACATACTCTTACAATTACATGTACTACACGACTATACATGCTGGGAGACGAGTCGCGATCTTAGATATTGTCCCGAATGGATGGAGTGATGCTCCAGTGGGGCCAGGTACCTGAAGAGGGAAATCTCCCGCTAGTGGATGTGCAGGCCGCTGTTGGATCTCACCATCCAGCGGGGTGAGATCATAAGATATCATCGACACTTCCTGGGATAAAACATTAACAACAGTAACGGACCTACTCACCATTGTAGTTCACGTGCCCGGAAATAATCAATCCTAGAACGAATGACATTATCCAACACTGCCCGTGCCCTCGGCACTGCAGCATGACTATTCACTACTTGTTAGTGCGTTGCGAAAGCTGCAAATTACACTTACTCTCCCCCAGAATTGAATACGGGCCCTTTAACATGGAAAGCGAGAACGCACACTATGAGCTACTTTGAAGCAAAGAATTACTGATGAGAAGGAGTTCGGCAAATTGTCTGCTGTTTTGATTCGGTTTCTTTCAAATTATTCGCCATTTTAATGTATTTTAAAATAAAATAATTCATTTTTTCGTTTTTGGCTGTTGCTTGTTTTGCTTATAAAGGTTTAAACATTTTACTAGTATAACAAGACCTAACATAGCATTACAAATTTTAAAAACGCGTTTTCAGGAAAAGATTTCAGTCTGAAAGATCCTATTTCTACTTGACATAGCCATGCCATTTTGCTTCTTTGAAATACATTTTTTGCCAGAAATAATTGATAGTTTCAATATGAGTTTTGAGTAAGAAATATGGACATTTAAACTGCATTTCTGATGATTTTATTCTTTGTTATCTGAAAATATATCAAATTGCTCGGCAAAATATTTTTTCCTTGCGGCCCAAAACTAAATAATCCAATTTTGTGATAATTTTATATTGCAAAAGAGTAACATACGAAAGTCGTACTTTCAATACTTATTGAATTTTTGATCACTAAGAAGTATACTTTATTACTTTTGATGAATACTTTCTCTGTTATTACTTTTCGGGAAAGTATTTTTAATGCCTAAATATTTAGGAATATTAGAAGGGCGAAGGAAGCATTCAAATTGTAATATGGGGTTTTTAGATACTTAATTAATCATTAATTTCCAGATGTATTTTATATACTCATAATTCTGAAGGACACTGCAATGCATTGTGCCGCTGCTTCAAGTCGCGTTCATTCCTGTGAGATATGTAAATATTGCTTTAATGTCTAGTTATAAAATGCTTCTTTAAGAAAGGCACAAAAGGCTATGTGTGATACTAATTGGGAAAATACGTAACCTTGTGCTATATTGAAATTTATAGGGTGAATAAGACACAAAATTGCAATTGGTCTTAAATAGTATAAAAGTAATGACAATGAAAAATATGACATTCTTTGAACTTTATTCTAAAGAATGGGTGTGATGACTAGGAAATATACTACATTACACAAAAATATAACATATCAGACAATTGTAAGTATTTATTTATAATGCAAAGGTAGGTACACATGTCAATAATATTTTTATTCTTCTATTACTTCAATAGTTGAAGAGGCCGATGTCACTGACCAATACACGTCCTACTGGTTTTGCCAAACTTTCAAATTTATTCATTAGTTTATCTGATGTCATTGCAAAAAATAATTGAACAATGCTTCACACTTTTGTAAAAGA
Source organism: Acheta domesticus (assembly GCA_031308135.1). Classification (NCBI taxonomy): domain Eukaryota; kingdom Metazoa; phylum Arthropoda; class Insecta; order Orthoptera; family Gryllidae; genus Acheta; species Acheta domesticus. Next base: position 90,287,032 of record JAHLJT010002406.1, on the reverse strand, counting down.
TGGTTGTATAAACGTTGATCAGAGTAGTTGTATTCTGTTTAGATTTATGTATATATACACACATACACACACACAAAGTTTCAGTCAGACAATTTAAGAACGGTTTAGTGTATCACTATTCCTTATAATTCTGTTATGAAGGAGTATAAAAATATTGTAGAAGGAAGGAGGTACAAAAACATTAATGAGAAAATTAATCGTTTCTATTACGTGGAAAAGGGAGTATTTTAAACTCTTGATGTATTGTTGACCTCGGACAATGCTTTGACAGACGAAATAATTTATTCCTACACCTGCCATCGTATCTCAGAACTTTTGACACACTATGACTTTAATAATGTTTTTGTTCATTTTCATCCTAATTTGAGCCGTATTATGGTGAAGATAATACTTCTGACGGCCTTTAAGGCTATAAATCGGAGAGGCGTCTTTTCCATCAACTTTCAGAAGGCATTGAAAGACAGACATAATCTAACTTTCACGCAGATATGAGAATTTCTGCTGAAAGAATGATGGAAGAACTGAGCAGTATGTGAGAATTTCGAGAGTTGAGCGAAAGATTTCGATAAGTTTCGACAGTTGCCAAAATAGGACACTATGAAAGTTGAGAAAGTTACACAAAAGTTATGAATGAAACCGAGGAATTAAGAGAGTTGCTTGAGAACAGTGAACGGGACGAAAGAAGCCAAAGTTTTGAGAGAGCAAGTTTCAGTCAGACAATTTAAGAACGGCTTAGTGTATAACTATTCCTTATAATTCTGTTGTGAAGGAATATAAAGATGCTTCGAATAGTCGTGAACAACTAAAAATATAGATTTACTTTACTCGTGCTTAAAGTATATTTTTATTGAGGTTTCAAAGAGTTTTTGCGCAATATTATAACCACCTCGCATTTCAGCTCTAAATGCTCTGGTAAGTTAGGATATACAACAATGGAAACAAACCAAGATGTTTGTGATCAAAACAAACCAAGATCTCATGTTTTTGTTACGAGGTGTATCTTTATCACTTTTTACTCATTATTAGAAACACTTTTGAACTCAACTCAAATAAGTAACAATACAATATTTTTACATTGTTGTCTGGCATACTTGTTTAAGACAAACTTATGTATTAGCACTCGCCAAGAATAAAGTAATCAAAAAGCATAGCAGTATAACAAAAATGTTAAATAATTTCATGTAATTTAAAATGATTTAGTGCTACGCTGTATGACAGTTCACGCATGTTCAAAATGACAACCTTTGTCGTCTCATTTCCTCGTCCTTGTGTTTTTGATTTTGGAAGTTCTGCCAACTTTACTAATCAAACAATATAATTTAATCATGTTTCATCATCCTTCATGTCTCATTTCTGTTTTCCCTGCTCGTATTTAAAGAATAAATAAGACGGTAATTTATAGTTACTAGCTGAGTCAATTTTTAATAAAAGTAAAGGTGGAATTTTAAATACATACCTAAAAAATTGAGTATCAAAGGAATAACTTCTGAAAGAACATTGAATTTCTTGTTAACATCCCTTCAGAAATTCTCATTACGATTTCGGTGGCATTATCGCTACCAAGCGATCAACCAGCTTCCGTTACTTTCATTTCACTGGTCAATTTAGAATTTTGTTACAACACTTACTATTCTGGGAAGCAACTTTATACTTAGTTTTTTCTGTAGAGGCCGATGACATTAGGTCTTTGTTACACCTCCTGCCTTAAAAACTGAATCTTTTTAACAATTGAAAGCACGTTTCTCAGGCCACGAGCCCCTTTGAAAACGAAATTCGTGAATTAATTCAAAAGATCCGTTTTATAAGGCAGGAGGTGTAACAATAACGTATGATATCGGCCACTATAGAAAAATCGAAGTATAATAATTGAATATAATTATCTGAGTTAAGGAATCACAAAAAATATTTTCGATTTAAAACAACCATAAAGTAGTATTAATTGTACAGAAAAAGGTATTTGCAACCAGATTTTAAATCATAATTTAAAAAGAGCCAAGTTTTTACTATTCAATTGAATATAAAATACCATAATAAATTACAGTGCAAAGTCGTATGTGAAAGTGCAAAACGGACGACCAGCCATTCCACTTCCAATTGATCTTCCTAATGCAGGAGAACTAAATATTTTGAGCTCATAAACTAGTCCTCATTGCTCGTATTTTCAACACAACCACCGGGAGAGGTGTCTCAATGCATCAACTGATGTCACTGCAGTACCTCTGATTGACTGTTAGTAATTCCGGGCGTGTCAACCAATGAGGTCATTGGTCCCGTAAGTGTAGTGAGTGTTTTAAAATACTCGGGTAGTGGCGATGGTCTTCCCCCGCAATTCGGTGAGATCTAGCGCCGACCTACCGTCGGCTAGCGACTTTTCCCCAACCAGGTATCTTCACCAGCGGGGCACCGCTCCAGCCAAAACAAGCTCCAAGTTCTCAACTGGTCTCCCTGAATGTGTAGTAGTGTTGTGCTTGTTAGTGTAGTGTATGTGTAAGGGGTGAGGATTGTACAAGGAAGAGGTAGAAAAGCGCGATCCGTGTTCCGTTTGTTAGGGTACTGATCCAGCATTCACGTGGAAAACTACCAATCAGTGCAGTCGGACTCTAGAATTCTCCTCCAGACAGCGACTGAATTCGACCTAGGTGACAAGCTAGTGGCGAAAATCCTGCCACCGTCGGGACTCGAACCTAGGACCTCCCGGTCAACCACTCGTTAAGTTATATACATGGATACGAATGGCCATGTTTCATACGAGGAAAATATTTAATAATAAAAGTGGAGTGCTTGACCTCACTATGACACGTTTTACAAATCAGACTATGATAATGTTTCTGGTGAAGTTCGGGAGAAATTACTACATATAATTGATTATTTCGTAATTCCTGAAGCGTCAACGGCAATGGTCATTAGTTCCTAAGTGTAGTGTATATTTATATCAAGGGGCATGGATGTGTTCTTCCCCCACTGTATATTGAGATCTGGCACCGACCTACATATCTACTTACGGGGGTTCCCTATCCAGGTATCTGCCACCAACGGGCATTTCTGGACGAGACAAGCTCTAAGTCCCCTCCTGCTCTCTCGACGTGTGTGGTAGTGTGTAAGTAAGGGGTGAGGATGGGGCAAGAAAGATGAAGGAAAAATAGCAAAAGGTACGTGGCCAATTTGTTAGGGTAATGTTCCCGCACTCTCCTGGTTTTGTTCGGATACTAAAGATTAAAGCAATTGGCCGCTAGAATTCTCCTTCAGACGGCGGCTGAATTCGGCCAAGCTATGTAGCGTTGAAAACCCTGCTCCGTCGTTACTTAAACCCTAGGATATCCCGGTCAGAGGATTGACATCGATTGATGTCCTAAGCTAGCTCAGCCGCTGTCTAAATACGAAAAATACCTTTTCATTGATATATCTCTAGCACAATTGACTCTCTTATTTGCACAATAGAGATGCGATATCAGTCATTCCCCACTATTTTGCTCACCAATGGAACGCCGGTTCATACCTGCTGATAAGCCTGTGGAACCGGTCGAGCGCTCGCGGCCGCAAGCAACGTCGCTGAAGGGCTGTATTGTAGAACATTCGAGTTCGACTATTATCGTTTCTCAACTTTTTGGTTCCCGGAGTTTTTTGGAAAATACTTTTTTCTGCAGAATCCTTACCCAGTCCCTAAGCTTTACTAAGATTTGTAAGTCCACAATATCCATTTTTAATATTACTACTTCATTGTTTTGCACTACATGTTACTTTGGGAAATAAGAAAATATTTAAAATCCAATTATATTTTTATTTCAGATTAAATATTAAATTAAATCAGAAATAGTTTATTTTTAGAGAAAACATTACACTTTATAGTTATTTTAAGGAAAGAAACAGTTTCGTTTTCCCTCTAAGAATTGCTTTAAAATTGAGCTGTATGTCCGGCAGCTGAATGCGTGTTTAATGTAAATATCCATCTTAACTCAAAAATTAAGTATCCTCGCCAATCCTTAAAAGGATTCAGCGGAACGCAGTTTGGAAACCGCATGCTCTGAACTATCACCTTCTCTCCACTGGGGTGGCAGCCCCCCCCTTCCTTCCCCACCCTCCTCCCAGGCGTCGCGACGCTCGTAAAGCAGCGTCGTCGTCGTCGCCCGCGCAGCGCCGCCCGCGGCAAGGGCGAAGGGGCGTCGGGGCGGCGGAGCGCTCGCCGGGGGCGGGGGCGGGGGCGGCCGCGGGGGAGAGATCAAAGCAGTCGCCCGCGGGCCCATCCCCCTCCCCTGCCCCGCCGCGCCCCGCCGCAGCGCCCCGCGCCGCGCTCGCGTCAGCCCCGAAAATGAAGCCGGCAGCGCCCAGCACACGGATCTGCCAGCGAAACGGGCGCCAGGCCTACGCTGCACCCACGCGCTAAAAGCACCTACACGCGGGCCAGGACGTCCGCTGGCGCATTCGCCCCATCCAGCCTGCGACTGGACGCCTTCTGTTCATCCGTCTGTCCGTCTGCTCGTCCGTTAAACGTCTATCCGTCCTTCCAATTATCCGCCTATCCGTCAGGTCGTCTGTCCTTCCTTCCATCTGTCAGTCTGCCCGTCCACTCATCCATCAACTAATTCCGCGACCATTCTCTCGAGTGCCTATCCTCTCAACGGGCCGTTCATCTTCACGGTTGCGTTTTCGTTCAATCACCTCTCATTTGCTTGTTAGTTCTCTTTAATAAGAAATCTTCACAGCCGTCTTCAACGGCGTATTATCCCATTCGTTTACCCACCTGCCTGCTTGATGAATTAGCACCCATTAATCTCTTCAGTTCCCCATGTGTTATAACAATCTATACTTCTATTCTCTGTCATGTATAATTTCATCACTTTTTCAATCGCATTGTTATGCGCTTTAGATTTCTCCACCAGCTGCGAATAGATCAGAACCAGTTTGGCCGGTCACTGTACAGCGACTATGATCGGGAGGTTTGCAGGATGTGAGTTCCGACCGTGGCGGATTTTCGAAACTAGCTACAGAGCAATGTCAAATTCTGCCGCTGTCTGGAGGAGAATTCTAACCGACGGCTGTTTTGATCGGTATAGTTTTCCGTGGTTTCTCCGATCAATACTAGATGAATTCCGGGGCAGTTACCCAATAAACGGGCCACGGACCGCGCGCGATCGTTTCTACTCTCTCCCCTTACACAGATAATCAATGCACTACACTACCACACATGACTAGAGGCCAGTCGGGGAAATAACCCGCAATCCGACATGTAGGTCAGCTCAGGATTTCAGCAATGATAGAGGAACGCTGGCATCTTCCGGAATAAAACATCAACTTCACTAACAGGACTAAGGAGCGGTTGACGAGCCCGGAAACATCCATCAATAAATTGAACTTCTCAGAGGATTCTCTGAGTCTTCCTATTCTATTCGCGATTCCCTTCATTTCATCTCTATCACTTCCGCAAATCACAACTTTCCCCCCTCTCCCACCAGCTCCATTAAATCCTACTCGGCACTCTTTCTATTCTCTCCTCGCGCAACCGCAATCCCCAACTCGTCCTTTCCCAGCCCACATCATCGTTCTTGTGCCTTCCAACTTACTTTTTTCCCCTGGCACATCCACATTCATCAAACATCCACCCTTATCACTGCCCGGCACCACGCGCTCTCTCCTCCGCCGTCGCCCGCTTGCGTCACTGCAGCTTCTCGCCCGCCCCCGCTCCCGCCCCCGCCCCCGCCTCCGCCCCCGCGCCCGCCCCCGCCACCGTCCCCGCGCCAGACCCGCGCCCGCCCCCGCGCCCGCCCCCGCGCCCGCCCCCGCGCCCGCCCCCGCGCCCGCCCCCGCGCCCGCCCCCGCGCCCGCCCCCGCGCCCGCCCCCGCGCCCGCCCCCGCGCCCGCCCCCGCGCCCGCGCCCTGGGCCGTCCGCCCACTGGCGCGCCTGTCTCGTCCGCCGCTCGTGTCGCCCGCTGCGCCCGTCTCATGCAGATGAGCGCCGCCAACTATTCATTATCCATGCGCTTCGGAAGCTTCTCGTGACGCCCGGAATATTCCCAGGAGAGGAGGGGCAAGAGAAGGCTAGAGGGAAGGAGAGGAGGCGAGGCGAGGCGAGGAGGATGCATGTGCTACATTTGTGATGCGCCCCGAGCAGCGGTGCACAGTGGCCCTGTGTGTGGTCGCAACTGCCGAAAATCTTATGCACAGTGTCACGAAATGGATGTTCATTTACTCCAGTGTTGTCGAGGTCGATGCCACGAGCGGGAGTCCATGGCTCGAGTGCCACGACGAAATCGCCCCTCCACGCAGTTCATTACCTCGCCACCAGAGAAAACACCATCCCTATTGTAAAACGGCGGGGTTACCAATAGTTTCCTTTCCAGACGCTAGTTGCGCAGAGAAGCTCGTGGCATGCTACGGGGCCACGACGCGTGCCACTGCCACCAGTAGACCTTGACACCAGTGATTTACACCTTCACAAGTAATTGTGTTGCAAACCAAAATCACAAGTTGTCAGCTTTTTACGGTTTCCGCGAAGCACAATTGAAAGGAATATTACGCTTCTGTGAGCACACACAAAGTACATCAGTTGCGACATTCACGTAAAGAGGACGGTATTCTAACAGCCATGTGGCTACCACGCCTGGAAGGCAACGTTTCCTACCTGCATCTGAGCCTGCTCACTGTTGTTTGGAAGATCGTAATCGAGCTTTTGAGCTGCCACGTTAGGCATTGGCAACTGGTCATTGACGTCGATTTCACTGATATTTGCAATTCATACTGCGCGCCCTATGCGGTCCGTTCTGCAAGGTTGACTCAATGTGCATTTCTAGTTCCCTCATTATGCAGAAAGCGGCACTGAATGTCGGTGATTCGGCCTTCATTTGATTTACTAATATCTTTCGACGTTTGAGGAACGCTGTTTACATAAGTGAAGTTAATCTAATTTAGAAATATTGAGATTTCAGCAAAAAATGAAAGTTCTTTTTTGACGGTAAGTACATTCACTGAGGTACACAAAGGTACATAAAAGAGAGGTGTTACATATTATGAAGAACTCTGTTGCATGAGACTCGTTTCACATCATTACCAAAAAATAACTGACAGCGCACATGTTGAGGAAATAACAGTATCTTTATATTTAAAACACGCGGGGTTTTCGTTTAGAAATTGAGCTTTCTACTCAATCAAATTTTGTGATTTTTTCATTAAAAGAAAGTTGTTGGATCCAGATGTGTTATCACTTCCTGTTATTAACCAGTTTTATAGAATAGTATTATGTAGGATATTATTATAAAAAACATTTTAAAATTAATAGAATGAATGATTCTCTGCTGTCATCAGCTCACTATGTCGGTTTGTTATGCGAGTTGTAATTGACCTGTCCAAAGCCGACGTTTCGTCGTCTAGCGCTAGTGATCTTGTCAGAGTGAGGTTGTAGTTCTTGAAGCGAAGATAGCGAGTGTTTGGCTTTCGACAACTGACAAACTAACACTGTAACTTAACACTGTTGTCTCTTTTTATATTGATATAATATATAAGGATTATTATTAATTATTATTACTATAATTGTTTTCAATTATCACACACGAAAATAATAATAATAATAACTAGTTGAAACATTGCGATACCATCACGTATAAAATATATACGTAATAAGAAGAAAAAGAAAAATTATGATTATTAATACTATTATACATAACACTTTTAATGCCATGTGACAAAAATATTTTAGTAAGTACTAAAAAAACTACCTTGCAGCACTATCACATTAAGATTCTTGTTAAGATAAGATCAATTGAAAAAATAGACTAGTTTAAAAAAAATATACTTGTAGATCAGGAGTTCCCAAAAGGGTCTGTATAGATCCTTTGGGGGTCGATGAAATTTTGAAGGGGGTAAATAACGATCAAGGTTTCGATTGGGGGTCAATAGCTAATTTTAAAACAGCGCCTTATTGGTATAATCAAGATTCTATTGATTCTAAAAATATTAATGAACTTTACTATCCGCTCATATAAAGTAACAAAACGTGTAACATTAAAATACGAATTCGCTATTCTGCTTTCGTATCTGTTTTTCATCCTCAGGAATTAAATAATTAGTATATTTGAAGAACTCAAGAAATTTTAACTATGCGTTGAAAACGATTGTGTATCGTACAAAAAGTACTCTCTGCAATTCGCACTGGAGAAATGTTATGGCCAGATATTAAAAAACACTCAATGTTTTGTAACCGTTGCATTTCAATAAAGATTAGAAACTCTGCTACTCAAAAACGGAAACATCTTTGATAATTGAAAAATCGAGATATTTACAAGACTAATGAGGTACGAAATTAGTATCTTTACAGCATTTATGAGCAATTCTTTGTGTTCATGAGTATTATTGTATATTAAAGAGAAAACGTAAGGGGGTCGATAAAGCAGACATTCTCTTAAAAGGGGTCAATGAAATAAAAAGTTTGGGAGTCCCTGTATTGGATAATTCAAATAGGTAGAGAATATAAAGTTAAGAATAAAATATAAAATTCAGAGAGATTAACTAATGATATAAAGTAATTGTATCCTACAAAATAAAATAAACTTCAATGATAAATATTATCGCCAGTGTTTGTACCCAAACAAGCGCGTTCTTGCCATAGTGCATCTCTACACTTCGCAGCGGCGTTCTTGTTACTCGGTCTTCCGCCCAGACGAGCACAAAAAGATACGTCGTGCCAGATAATTTGAGAATAATAAGCCGTCGTCTAATGACATCTTTTTGCTCACAGAGCAATGTTTTTGATCACTTTCTGCTAAAGCAAGATTCAAAACAAGAAACTTATTAACGGGATGTACTGATTTCATATTTTAGGGAGGTTCAAATTGGCAAGTATGTGCGTGCCTAAACAATTTAACATTCTCAGTGATCATTACTCACGAGACAATTTAAAAACCTTGAAGTACAAAATAAGTTATGGTTGTAAACTTAAACACACGCACTGGATATACACTCGTTAAAATAGTATAATTTGAATTTGCAAAGTACTGAATCATCAGTATAGGTTGTGCAAGGAACACAGATACCAAAGTTTCCATAAATCCACGAGTTTCACCCGCACAGTGAAAGTTGTTTCTATGACGAGATTTAATTCTGCTCACCATAGCAGCGTATCTCTTCTGCTCTTAAGTAAGTTTCTATTCAAAAGAGTAAGAAGAGAACGAAAGAAAGATTAAGAAGATATTGAGCAACGGTATTTGTGTTTTGGATTGCTTAAATATGAATAAATAGTACAATCTGAGATCAACGAATTCCTCGTATCAACATGTTTCCGTTGTTCGTATTTTTACATGCTACTAAATCATCATGGGAGCTTGATCTATAACTTCGTCCCAACCACCTCCTCAGAATTTCATTTTGCAATGGCCCTCGTGGACAATACCTATTGTATTATTTCGTTGTGTCATGTCTGGTTGCCCATACTGAATGTTCGATAAAATCATGAATGAGCAACTCTGTACGTTATTCAAGTATCAAAAATATTTCAGTGGTAAAAATGGAATGGTGAATTTCGCAAAATGTATTGTGCACAGAAGATGAAAGAATACAAAGAAAATTAAATCCATAACACATCCAGCAGGTTGTGAAGGGGGCAGTCCATTGAATAAGGGAATTTCCATAATTCACACGTTTAGCTGTTGTATTCGCACTTTATTCTCTACTGGCTCTCCCCAGTTTCCTCGATGCTGGGTTCACGTCGCACTTCACATTATCCTTAATTTCATGTGTAGACTATAACCACTTAGATTATGTGGTCTTGCTTATACTTTCACTTGTTCCCTCTGGATCACAAAGAGAACGTGGTGAATTTCCTATTCGTATTTTGAACTTTCGTCTTCTACCAGCCAATCGCCATGAAACCACGTTCTGTAATAAGAAATTTACATAATTTTCAGCATAATGGCTACCATTTTTAATAATTAAATTTCTTTAAAGAATTGTTACGCCGGCCGGGACTCGAATTCGGGTCCCCTACTTTATGCCCAATTTCTCTTACCACTGATCTATCACGACGATCTATTCTTTGAACGGTTTCAAGGTTTCAGTATTGCCAATTGTATTATTTTTAATTGATACCATCCTGTTACCTTATTGAAGAGGTAATTACGTCGTCATCGAAGTTCGACCAGGTTTGAGTCCCGGTCGGGATGTCATTGAATTATATGAATATGAGTTAGATGACTCATAAAAAAATATAGTTGCTTGTTTAGAAAAGTAGAAGATAAAGTATCAAAATAGTATTCGTACCCAATATGAGAATACTGTGTTTCAAGTGAAAAAAAGAAAGAAAAAGGGAAGGCAAAAGAAAAATAGAAGACTGATGAAGCAAAGTGACGATGGTGGACGAGTTCGCAATCGGATGCTGTGTCGTTTCGGTTCGTCTGAAACCGGAGAAGACAGCAGCTGAAAAGCCAGCCAAATGGGTCAGCGTGCTGCAAAGTCAAAGGACGCAGAGGACAACGTCTGACAACATGAGATCGCTGAGCCAGGGAACGAAGTACGATGCAGGCGGCGAACAGAGCTTCGCGTAAACAGCGCCGAAGGGTGACTACTGGCGGTGGTGTCCTACCTCGTACTAATTGGAAGGTACGAGGGAAGACGTCGTACAGCATTTTCAACAACAGATTTTTTCACGGCATGAAACACTATATCGTAAACAATGTGGCCCCATTTTTGAGCCTCTGGGCATGTGCAAACTCAAATATTACGATAGTCTTATTGGAGAACTGTTCTCCACGAGAATTACGGTTGTAACTGATTTTTGTACACGATCCAATTAAGTGATTGCGATTAATGCAATTTGCTCGTAACTGTGGCGAAAGGGAGGGGTACTAACTTTATACTCCAATGATGCAAAATAATGTTGTTTGGCAGTTCTAGTAGAAGAAATGCAAATAAAACGGATGTGGCTTGATGCGAAGTTCTTATAGCAGCACACACGGCATTAGACCTGGAAACTACTTCCGCGATCGTTGCCTTGTACAGAAAAGCTAGTAGTGCAATTGAATGGTACAGCTTTTCTCGTAGTCAAGTTTTCTAATATCCTTGGTATGAGCTAGCTTTACGGTCTTACCCCATCGTCTTGCCAGCTGACATCTATCGCCGCCCAAAATATATTTGTGAACTTTTCTCAATTTTTCGCTTTCCTAATACTAAGAATATTAAAGATGAGTACAAAATCTATGTAGCAATTTTCATTAAAAAATTTGGAGTCTTTTTTAAGAAAATGGAGTTAAATAGTTACTGTAAATTCGAAATTTCAAGCTCTTTTTCAAAGAAAATGTTTGAGTTTTCAAAAACTTCAATAGAAGTCATTTGAAGCACTTTCACTCACAAATGCAGTAGTATTTACAAATAGCAGGAAATGTGCATGTTAACGGGAAGATAGATATTGAAAGAATAAATTTGTGTAATTTTTGAAAAAAAACAAAAGAATATCTCAAAATGAACTTTACATCATATTAAACAGTGCAATTAGCACTATTCGTTGGAAAAGTTTGAAGAAAAAAAATAGAAGCCATTTTTTGGAAAATGCGGAATTTTGAGCCCATTTTAACAGAAAACAGTAGAATTGTCAAGAAACTATATGTTATTATTTAAATCACATGTACTCATAAATACAATAATGTGAACAAATTGCCACTAATGTAAATATCAACCACGGTACAAGACGATAAAACTTAATGTTTGTAATTTTTGAGAAACCAAAATATAGAGCGAAATGGCGTTTTTTAATTTTTTTAGAGTACATTTAGCAGTATCCATAACAAAAGTTTAAACAAAAAATTTGGAGTCGTTTTTGAGAAAATCTTGTTTCTGTTATTTTTACTTTTTGCAGTATACATACTGTAATCTGTTTCCCTCTACCTGCTCCTTTCTCACCATCAACTATTTATCGCAATGTAATGCGTGTGCGTGCGCGAGTTGCAATACGTGCGTTCCCCTTTCGCACCGGCTAGCTTACTTAATTTATTTACCAATCAACTCGTCAAAACACAACATAAAACATCAATGCACGGTTGTCCAACTTCCATTCCGGCATACGCTCACACATAACGCCCATAACGTATTTACTTTTCGAATAATTTAAAATGCCCGATTTTCTCAAAAAATATAATACACAATTACAGAAAATTTGTTTCCAACGTGAGTCGTGACCGGTTCCGTACGCAAAGCCATACACTGTAGCTTAAATTTGCAATGCATCCAGGTTCCTAACTACTGAAATAATGACACATTAGTGTGAGAGCAAAAAACTAGGTCGGCAGCCTCGCCTTCCGATATTTAATTTATTCACCAAAAGAGTATTTTCCTTTTTTGGTCCACTTGTTATGATCTGCATTTAAACCAGCCCATCACTTACATACAATACACATAAGTAATACATATAAATAAAAAAAATCCTGAAACATATATATATATATATATATATATATATATATATATATATATATGCCACACTGACAAAACAAAATACACCAACCATCAAAATATATACACAACAATAACCATTTATCCTTGGAATTCCTTTCTTTTTATTTTTGCACGTGCTTTCTTTTAAAATTTAATTAATATTTCTAGATTTTATTCTGATAAATGTAAATCTGCCTACTATTTTAAAAAATCCTGAATGATATTTGAATACTATTGAAATTTCTGCACATTTTAATGTTTTTTCATGGCCATTCATTTATCGATTACTACTAAACAATCTTGATCTTGGATAATTATTGATGTACTGCCAAGAAATTCTCCATGGTGAAAAACAACCACACACACTTCCCTTTTTTGCTGCTGTCGTCTGCTAGATGTCCAAACACCACATCACATCTCCTGGGCTCCGAACCCCTTCCCCCAGCATACGCAATCACTGCATGGACGTGCACGTTATCACGCGTCCCCCGCCGTCGCTGGGTTCCAATCACAAGCAATCCTCTAATATATGTCGCGCTCCACCCGCGGCGAATCGACTCATTTTTTTTTCACTACGTAGAATCACCATTGACGCGACTTCTCTATTTTATCGCAAAAAATCTAAACTTTGAAATTTGCGCACTGCCACGTTTTCAAAATATCGACATGGTTCCAACTTTACATTGATTCGTAACTAAAATTCGTTAAAACAAATTCAACTTCAAAACTTAAAGTTCAAACACGAACACGTTTTCTCACATAAATTTTTTACATGCAGCTGCAACTTCACAACACCACTGCTATTCTGCTACCGCTCATTGTTGTGTTCCGTAGGTTATATAGTTTCGATCAAAACAAACCACTGCCGCTGCATTCTTGTTAATTATCACCATACTAAGAAAAATTCTTATTTGCGCAATTTTCACTTTATAACTCTCCCACAGTCTTCAAAAATTGCCATTCGATTCCAATGTCTCACTTTAGTTTCCAAAATACGCATTTTTGGCCCCATTACGCCAAAAAACGCTTATTTTTATCTCACGTACTTGTGCATTTACACGTCAATTGTTCTCCCTTGTCGTTTTGTGAAATGAAAATTATGAAAAATAAACTTCTACGGCCTCCTGCACGTCTTTTACTATTTTCATAAATTTGCCGCAATTCAGATACACCTGTAATTACCATTACGGCACAATTTACGGGTTTCTTTTAAAATCTTGAAAATGTTTATTTTTCCCGTACATGGCGTTGAAGCTCACTTATGCATTTTATTAAAACCGTTCTAATTACACCACCCGTGGTTCGATTTCGATGAAATAAACACTGTAATTCTTCTTAAATCAGTGACCATTTAATTGTCATGTTCAATTATGTTTATTTCTGCGCGTTTTAATAAACTAAAAGTTTTGTTCTTACGCAATGCGACTATCTTTTTTTTATACCCTATTCTCCACATACGGTCCTCGTTTTACTATAGTCTGTTCTTTATTGAATAACTTAAAATTGCCGTAATTCATAGTAAATCAACTGTAACTGATCCTAAATCATTACAATACGTATGTACGGAATAATATACATAGTACAGGAAAATTTGTGTAATGTTGCACAAAAAAGGCGAATTTTTGTCGAAAAAAATAAATTTTCGGGCCCTGATAGCAAAAAACTGGATAAATCCAGTTGCTAAATTAAGGAGATAATTCCCTAACACGTCGTGTAGCCAGAATCCCTGTTTTATGGGTCTTTGATACCGAAAAACCAATTGAAAGCAAAACATCCGTCAATCCGTCCGTCCGTCTGTGAACACCACTAGCGCCTAAACCATAAGTACGATTTTTTTCAAATTCAAGAAACTTCTGTAGATCTGGCTTGAATCTTATATTTTCCTGGGGGCTTGACGTAAAATACCCCCAAATTTTGAATAATCTTTTTCAAAATCTCAGAGCTTCGACTCGAGTTAGATCGACAGAGGTTTCTTCAATTGGGAAAAAATGTGACGCATGGTTTAGACGCTAGTAGTGTTCACTGACGAGCGGACAGACAGAAAGGCGGACGGACGCACGGACGGACACACGGGCGTTTTGAAAAAAAATCGGTATGAGAGGACCCCAAAATTTGTATTTCCGTTAAAACCTCGAAATCGATTTTCCGCAGCATTACATAACTTTTCCTGTACTAGTACGTACATTACTTCGTATATACGTATGTATACGGGAAAGTAAAAATGTACTTTGGTAGGTGACAGATGGCAGAAGTCTGAATAGCTAGCCGAAACCAAAGGAAATAGAAAACTAATACGGGAAAGTGTCATTGTGTACCACCACTAGTACAATATTTCACTAAAACTGCTAAAAAATTGTATTTTACACTATTCTTTCAAAACAATTGAAGGAAAAAATTGCAGCCGTTCCAAGGGGCTTGATGTAAAGTACCCACAAATTTTAAAGAAAGTTTTTCAAAATCGCAGCTCCTCGAATCGAGCCAGATCGACCGGGGAAAATCCATTTTGGAAAAAATACTACGTATGGTTTAGTGATGTTCACAGACGGGCGGATAGGCTGACGGACAGACGGACGGACAGACGGACGGACAGACGGACGGACAGACGGACGGACAGACGGACGGACAGACGGACGGACAGACGAACGGACAGACGGACGGACAGACGGACGGACAGACGGGCGGACAGAGAGACAAACGGACGTTTTGAAAAAAAACACTTTTGGGGTATCAAGGGACCCCAAAACGTGTATTTCCGTTGAATCTCGAAATCGATTTTCCTCAATGTCATTTTACGATAAACTGTGCAAAACCTTTATTTCTAATTTCTAGAGTGCGTAGAAACTGAAAGAAAGTTACGCAGTCTCCGACGTGTCTATTGTTTCGGTAGACACCCAGTATTTCCCAAAACAATAAACAATTCCAATATTTACTGAAAAATGCAAATATTTAATTCAGTTAATCAGCTTGTTCTCTTACCCCGTGTACCGACTGAATTCTCATACGGAGTTCATCACGACACACCTGATATCATGAGACAAAAATACTCCAAAGAAGATGTCACCAGCCATTAAATATTTACTATTCACGTGTTGCGTTATGGAACATCAACTGTTTTCACATTCTAGGCGTGAACAAAATGTTTTGTACCGTGCTTCCGTTTACTCTGTGCTATTGCAGTCTTCGTCAAGACCCATTAAATTGTCCATCAGACGAAAATGATTCTTTCCGAATACACAATACATTGACATGTGCAATTTGTGAATAATGTAAATATCTTATAATTAGAGCAGAAAACAATTATTTTTATTATAATATTTAAGTTCTGTGTTATACGAGTTTTCTTGGGAAATGTGCGTGTTACGTCTTGGAGTGTCGGAGTCATTTTGTGTGGTTTGGTTCTGCATCATTATTTTTTCACATACAGCTAGAAATCACTATAAATGAATTCAACTAAAAACGTTTTGTTTTTCTTCACAACTACCCCAATTCGGAGAGAACGTCACCGAGTTGGCGTCAAACATTTGTCTGACAATGTAGGCACAGTTACTCAGTAAGAGAGGCAATATAGATATCCAGTAGGAATGGAATAGCACATCTTAACATTGAACAAATCAGAAACGAAAACCGACCAAACTTAGCTCAGGGCCTGCACTACCGCAGTCTCTGTAGTGGCTCTGACCGTGGGACTCCAGGAATCGAGTTCCGACGGTGGCGGAATTTTCAACACTGTCTACATAGCTTCCTCGACCTACATAACTAGGTCGAATTCTGCTGATCTCTGGAGGAGAATTCCAGCGGCCGTTTGCTTAGATCTGTAGTTTTCCGATCAATTCCTGTCGAATGTCAGAACAATACTCTAACACACGGACCACAGACCGCGCGCGATTTTTCCTTCCCCTTCGTTCTCCTATCCTCTCACCTTACACACACATACACACTTACATGCACTATACTACATTACCGATATTACTAGACTACCCATACGTCAGGAGACCCGTCGGGAGCTTAGAGCGAGTCCCAGCTGGGGCGGTTCCAGGTTTGTGGGAGATACCTGGTGGGGGAAACCCTCGGAAGCTGAAGTGTATGTCGGTACCAGATCTCACCATCCAGCGAGGGAGAAACATCGCAACCTCACGCGATAATAAACATTCACTACACTAACCACATCTAACTACACTAATGTGATCAATGACAGTAGTAGTTGACGAGCCCGGAAACGTTAATCATTATCAAACATCAAATCATCAAACATCAAATTCACTCTGTGGCAACAACGTAGATCTTTCAAGGTTCAGACGGGAAAACCGTCGCCCAGAAATTGTGGAAAATACGACGGAGGAAGCGATTCGGCGGAGATCGACGGGAAGAGAAGTAACTAATGGGATGGAGTCGCACTTTGCAACAAAGCTGTTGTCGGAACGGAGGATAGTTTCACCTACGTTGTTTCTTTATGATCTCATTCCTTCGACGGCGATGCGAAGAACGACCGGCGACAACGACGTAGGTCATGAGGATCAGTATGGGACGCAGGGCGTAAAGGAAGGAGGTACTATCTTCTTTGGCTATCAAAGAGGAAATTGCTGAAGGGGAGAGAGTACTCCGCTCGTCGTGAACATAAAATATCTTCCTCAGATTGGGGTCACTAGTCACTTTCCTGTGTCTTGCCACGTTTCGCACTTCGCATATAAATGTTATATTTACCTGGAAAAGTTCACATTAATTCTTTGCATGTTTCATGTCTTCAAGATTTATAAGTTTGAATCAGATTTACGATTGCGTTCTGAAAATTATCTGACATACCTTCACAATATATCAAAGAGATAAATTGAAGTAAAAAAGATCTCGCATAAAATTAGAATTTTATACATGAGTAATATAATCTGCATCAATATAAGCAAACAGATGGCTAAAACAAGAATAATTATATTGCTAACTATTTTTGTAATAAAGTAACTTGACTAAAAACCTGAAGAAGGGCATAGGAAATGCTGAGGATTGGAAGTACACAAAAAAAAATCGGAATTTAATTGCATACATTTCTGACGATCAGTTTTGTAGAGTGTACGATAAATATGTTGTGAAATACATGATGTAAAACATTCTTGAAGTTTATAATGAAGCGTCAGTACACGTGTGTTGTGAACATTTCTTTTTATCCCAAGAATTCTAAGTCTTCGTAAATGAATAAGATAATATAATTTTTTACAGAATTTAACGATACACAAACTTTACATCAAAATTTATTATTTTGCGGAATATTTATATTTTAAAAAATACATGAATTATATACACGTTTCTCACGATTCTAGGAACATACCAGAGTGACTCTTGAACTTAGATTCCTCCAGACTGACGATAGCTTAATGGCAGTACGCGCTGTAGCCCCTCTACTCTTGGAAGTTTGCTAGAACTCGTTCGAACGTGCGAAAGTTTTACACAGGTATAGTGCTAGAAATTTATTCAAACTATTGGTGCTAAAACAGCCCGTGCTTTCTCGTCCATATTTTTACGCAAAATTACGCGAAAAAGATTCAAATTTTCGAAAAATTGCACATGACCTTATTTTAAAATCTATTTTTAATGAACGGGTTTCATTTAGTGAAAATATCTATCTTTAATATTTGACTTGTAGAAAGACTCTGAAAACATTTTGAACTTTTGCAATTTTCAAAAAATAAGTCATTTCAACGAACACGAGACCTGTACCATTCTCTTAAACGTATCTCCCCATTATTCGCCAATAAAATTTAATCAAAAACGATGAAGCCATTTTTTTGAAAATGTCCAAGGGACTTCATATAAAATACCCTCCAAAATTAAAATACTGATTTTAAATACCAGAGGCCGCGACATCGATTGGGGAATATGAACTTTGGAGAAAGTCGACTGAATGGTAGAGCCGATAGCGTTGTACACTGACTGACAGACAACCGGCCAGTCGGAGAGACATTTTGCCGTCATTTGATTTTTCGCTATCACGGACCCACAAAACATGGATTCTGGCTACACCACGTGTTAGAGGACTTTTTTCTAAATTATCAACTGGATTCAAATTTTTGGTTACCAGAGCCCTGTAATAAGAGTTTTTCTGCCGAAAATTTGCCGTTTAATCGCGCAACAATACATAATTTTGCCTCTACTCTGTAGCGAGAAAGTGAAAAAACAGGCACACAATGTGTCAGAGACTAGACGGAAAAAGCTTAGCCTACATAGTGAGAATAGCAATACAAACATTTTATGTCATGACTGTTGTATCAACAGTCGATAACTTTACGTGACACACGCAAGTTTTTACAACACACATTCAGATATTTTTTGCGTCACTAAAAAGCCTCATGAATTTCAAAAATCGTTATTTGAATATAAAAAAGAAAAATGCATTTTCAGTAAACACCCTCAAAACTGTGGTGCAAACGAAACACCTAATAAATTAGCAAAAAGAAACACAAATAATATTCACAGACAAATCAAATTACACCATTGCAGTATTCGTCTTGTACCGCTCATCCTTTGCGTTGGAGTATTTTGAGTATTGCTTACGTTGGCTGAAATTGTCGAAACATGGGATTGTCTATGTAGATGCGTGCTCAATTTATTAAACTTTGTACTTTAATTATTGTTTGTACATTATTCGTTAGGACGTGTGTCGAAGTCTCTTCGGAGAATGCTAGCTGATTTCGAAAATAAATGGAGAGGCATTGAAATGTGGCACATCACTGCATCGCAATTCTTCCTAACCTGCCACATTGTCAATACCTCTGCTCTTACATCAATAAGGTAACTAATTCTTTCATTTCTGTGAAAAAGTATTTGAACTGATTGCTACGCCTGCGACCTAGCGACAGCGCCTCAAGGCTGAACAGAAGTCGTTAAATATATTTAGGAATCAAACCGTAAGGTTACAATAATAATGAAGCATTATTCCAAGAAATAATAGCCAATATCTTCGTAACGATATGGTTTCTTAAAAAAAGTGTAAAGGCAAAAAAAGCTTGGGAAAGAGGATGCCGTGGACAGAAAATCTTCTTGCCGATGATTCTGACCATTTCAAAATGAATGTTACTAAAACTAAAAATCTTTCGTGTAATCATCCTTATATAATTTAATCGCCAATGAATTATTTATTAATATTAAAATTCACGACGAAAAAAAGTAAAATATTTAAATAAATTAATATTACTCGTTCCTCCCGTATTAAGATTTTTCATTACAAGAAATTGTGTAAATAAAACGCAAACAAAATATTTAAAGAAATGCAAGTAAAAAATTAATGAAAGAGAGATACTTAGACTGTGCAGATAAGCAAAAAAAGTATATAAATTTACTACTTACAATAGTAAGCGCGATTTTTATCTTGGGGTAACAAGTCGCCAGGTGAGTAGATAACTACTTGTCAAACACCAATCCGTTTAGTTTTATGGCATTACAAAGGAGAAGAGTAAAGGCGACGAAAATAAAGCTGTGACAGCTAAATGAAGTATAATTATCATTATGACAGAGCTGTGATTGCGTGCAGATTCGTAGCAATCGATAGGGCTACAAAGTACATACTGAGTAAAATACAATCATATGATCTGATAAAACGATGAAATTATATATGGCGGGACAGATGGTAGAATATCATTACAATCTTCTGAAAATATGTTTTCTCGATCATAAATTTAGAATGAATAAAGAGGGTAAATATAATCCTCTGATCGACTCGCAAGTGCAGTGAGTTAAAATTCTATTATGAACCAAGGAAATTATTCTATAGTTTCTAGAAAATATGCTGAACTTTCATCGCACAAAAATATGTTTTGATGCTGTAAGTGCAATTGAATCAACGGCAGACTGTCAACTAACAGATCGTTGATGATGGCTTCGTTATAAATATTAATGTCTCGATCACATATTCGTCGATGCAACTGAATGCTTGCGTGAGCCCTTCGACTAATAACTTCTCACTTCATCTAGCAGCAGCTCCAATGATTTTCACTGAGCTCAATTGCCTCTCCCACCGCGTCGCGGCGCGGCCGATGCAAAGCCACATCACGTTTAAATGCTCTCTCGTACCGATTATTTTTCAGTTCATTGAGCAACCAACACATCACGTTGCTGACGCTCTGGAAGAGTTAATTTTGGCACACTGATGAATCATCTATCAACCTAGAATTACCTCATTATTTGCCCAGCGATAAGCCGTTGACTTGGAAGAGATGGCCTTGAGAGAGAGGGGGAGAGAGAGGGAGAGAGAGGGAGAGAGGGGGAAAGAAAGGGGAGACGGAGAGAGAGACGGAGAGAAAGACGGAGAGAAAGACGGAGAGAAAGAGCGGAAGAAAGAGAGAAAAAAGAATACTAGGGAAAAAGAGAGTCGAAAGAGGGAGAGATATGGAAAAGAGAAATGAAAAGAGAGAGACACAGAAAGAGGTGAGAAACGGAAACGAAGAGAAATGGAAAGAAAGAAATGAGAGAATGATTTTAAAAGAGAGGTATGAAAAGAAAGCGATGATGAGAAAGAACGATGGAAAGAAAAAGAGAGGAAGGGATAGTGGAAAGAAGAGATACTAATAGAAAGAGAGGCAGGAAAATACATACAATGGGAGGGACAGAGGGAGACTATAAAGAGGAGGGGATAAGCAAAAAATAAAAAGAAACTCAGATAAGGTGGGAAGAGAGAAAGGGGAATACAAAAGGGCAATATAAAAATTTTAAAAAATTAATAAATATTGCGAAAGAGTGAGACGAGAAGAGAGAGCAAAGAGGATGAGCAAAAATGGAAATAACCCGTAACATTAAGATTAAAGAAGCAAAGTGATTAGAGAAGGAAAGTGAAAGAGGCAAAGAAGAGAGTTGAGGAGCGAAAGAACCGGGAGAGCACGGGGGAAGAGACAGAGACACGTTTTATTGAATGCGGCTGGGATGCGCGAGGGAGCGGCCTAAGCGCGGAGCACCGCAGGGGGGCGAAATCGCCGGCCGGCGGCGGCAGTGGCGCGCGCCTGGACGAGTTCATTCGCTCGGGGGCGGGAGGAGCCTCCGCTCCGCGCCGCGCCGCTCGCGCCCGTCTGCTCAGCCCAGACCTTCACCGGCCGCTCCTTCCTCGGCCGCGCTCGTAACAAAGTTTGCGTCAGCCGGAACGGCGTTGCGCGGCGCGGTGTGACGCGGGGCGGGGAGTGAGGGTGAGGGCGAGGGATTGGGAAGGGAGGGGAGGGGCGGCCGGCGCAGGTGATGGCGGCGCCGGTGGCTGGCAGGGGGAGGGGGCAGCTGCGGACTCTATGCGGCGGAACGTGGGGTACGGGGGCCTGCAGTGGCGCCGCCCACGAGGCCGATGCACGCGCCGGTTTACGACCGGCAATCTCGCTTGATTAATGTTAATTGGCTGATGCAATTGGGACGTCGTTGAGAGGAGGGGTGGGAACTACTAACTGAATAAGTATGGGGATGGATTCAGGCCCATTCTGCTTTCATTTTTCGTAGACTCTTGCGAGCAAGTGCACAAATAAAGAAAAGTGCTGTATCAACGAACCCAGTTCATGGAATGTTTCAGTATTAGATGATTGTATCCCCAAGTTCTTTGGACTTATTAAGAAAAAAGAAATTTGTTTAAATTTCTCAAATGAACTGGGCATTCTATACTTTTCTTGGACGAGAGAAACTCACTTCAGGAATGTAGGAATAATGATTGAATTGATATGAAAAAGGCACTAGAATTTGAAAATATATTTGAAAAGACAATCTTACGAGAACTTCAATGAGTAAGTATATTTCTTCAAAATTCCGTTATAAATAACCATGTGTATAACCTCAACACGTATTATATCCCATTTAGAGTAATTTATAGATGCTAGTGGCACTACAGCAACACATTTTTCTCACATTATTCGTAACATTTGCAACTTTTGACAATTCAGAGAGTTCAACAAAAATATGACCTGAGCTATTTTTAAGCGTCCCTTACTCTATCCGAGGAAAATATTCAAATAATTTGGAGCATTTTTTCAGAAAAATTGAAAATGATGCGCCTGCATGTGAAGCAGCTCCCCAAAATTAAAATAGCCATTTCAAACTCGCAGGACCTCGAGTTCGTTGAGATCGATCAAGGAATATCATTTTCAAAGAAAGTCACTTGAATTGGTTGACCGCAGACTGACGAACGGTTGTACAGATGTTTTCCGTGAACGAAGTTTTTGGCATAAAACAAACAAAAAACGTATTCTCTCTACAGAACGTTTTAGAGGAAGTAATTTAAGAACAATGGCATAAATGAACAAAATTTCTCAAGATTTTTGATATTATGTTCCGATAATATGCGTTTTCTGTCGAAAATCACCGATTTATTTGGCTGCAGCATTACAGTATTTTCTCAGTGGTACATAAGTTGTATGGGATGAAAACACGCTGAATCTAAGGACATTAAGATGGGGTTGCGCCATGTTTGGATCAGGCTCTTAAACATTTTTAACCGAAATAAAGTTAAATTTGGTAGATATTTAATTCTTTTGTGAATTCGGTATATTTTGTTGTACCTCAACTATATTAGGACAGCACGGAGAATATGATTATTCGCGACCTAATTTTGTGTTATAGAGGAAAAAGGTAATAGCCAGATCATATTGAAGAATAAACCATTCGAATGCTACAGAGCATAACGCAAATCACCGGTAACGAAGGAGATTATACTGCAATTTTTCTAACTCTGCCCCTCAAGCGCCTATGGCCCTATGAATATCACACAGCATTTAGCGTTCTTTCTCCATCATGCCGCTAGAAGTCGCATGATCACAAGCACTGCTTTATACGGTTGCAATCATTCGATATCTGCTGGTCCAACTGAGAACGTCGCGAAAGACCGTGACATATTCGATCGTGAAGACGGACCTTGAGAGGCAAAGTTAGGAAAATCGCAGTATATATACGATAATTATAATGGTACCATTTTCTCCGGGTACAGTTCTGCCGATTCGTCCAAGAAGAATTACCCTTGCCTTGTATTCCTGTTGGCATATTTTTTCACTGATACAAATTGCATATTGGCATAACTTATTAGTTATCCAGTTACCTTAATTTATATTCATGAACAAATGAGTATAGGAATGTGGTGATATCTACAGACATAAAGAGGTGGTAAATGATATGACACGTGAATAGTCATAAACGCTACAGTTTTCGAGTTTGACCAGGCCAAATAGTATTACGGGTATCTTAAATACATTTCCTGGTAAATTAGTTACGTAAATTAGCAAGTAACCGGTACACGCCAAACATTAAAACTATCCTCAGAACAACGCCTGCGGAAATACAACCCGCAAAGCATGTATGAATTAATTCGCAGAAGTTGCATAACCTGAGAGCTCAAGAGCGAAGCGTTTTCATTCAGGTCTGTCGCCGACCACAAGCAGAGTGGGAGTTCGGAGCGACGGGAAACGCAATTGCGGGCAGGAGTTCCTGGCAGCGACCCACGACGTTCGCAATGGGAAGCGCACAGCCCTGCCGTGGACTCTGTGGACGGAGAGCCCGACGCCAGCACATGTTGGCCGAGGTCTCGCTAGCGTACAGCACAGCTCACATTGCAGAGCACGTTTTCTATACAGACTTTCAGTTAATCTCAGTGATGACAACCCATTTGTGCTCAGTGTTACCATCTGGTAACTAAAATTCCAGCAACGGCGCAGCGGCGTTGTTTCAATGTCAGAGGGCTCTGGCAATGACAATGCGCGCACGAACGCCACGACAATGGGAGAGCGCTATGCGAACAAAATTATTCTGGGCACTGATGGGTTACGTGTGATTTCATGAGTTTCATTATTGTATCAACAAGTCGACGCATGTGTTCAGTGGTGTGTTGAAAGACGTTTTAGAACGTTTGATAATTGGATAAATTGCGGATACTTTTAGAAATAAGGAAAGTTGGCCTCATGGGTATTCTAATGAGATCAATATATCGGACTGGCAATAAACTTTTGATTTGCAACTTATATCGTCCGGTACAGGTCACCCAAAACAACTGTTAGAATATATCTAACAGTAGGGGGAAAGTTATATTAGAAGAGGTTAAAAATAATTTGTAAATAAATCTATGAAAATGTAGTAATCTCTTAAGTATTGACTTTCGATGCGTGGTCTAAGTTTAAAGACATTACTTTCTAGGTTATCATTCACCTGATGAATAACTTTCTCCGTATACTATATTATATTGCACTACGGCGTTTATTTTTTAAATTAATGCTGTTCTTACAATCTATAATTTAAAATGGAAGATTATTTCGTGTTTCCGGTCACGTCATCTGTATGATCGTTAATACTGTAATTGTAGTGCATGCCTTTATAACAGGAGGTGGATGTGTTCTACTTCTACATTGTCAGACCCGTCGCCGACCTACACGTCAACCTGCTGAGTTATGTACGTGTCTCCAGCGAGGCACCGCCCCAGCCGGGACAAGATCTACGCTCCCGAATAATTTCCAGACGTGGGTTAGTGTAGTGCAGTAAGTATATGGGTGTGCCATTAAGGAGGGGAGCAGGACAAGGAAGAGGAAGGGCAAGTCACACGCGGTCCTGCGGTACATCTGTCACGGTACTACTCCGGCATTCGCTTTGTGTTGATCGGAGAAACCAGGAAAATTAATCGATGAGAGCAGCCGACGGGTTGAATTCTCCTCCAGATAGCGGCTGAATTCAACCTAGCTCTCTAGCTATTGCCGAAAATTCCTGTCCCCATCGGGACTAGATTTCTAGGATCTCCCGATTAGAGAGAGGCACTGCATCATTTCTGAGCCACCTCTGGCGGTGAAATTTAGAATAATTTCCCCTAGCTCTATCAAGACACCAACTTACACTTAATGTTAATATGACCATCGAGCGGGGAATCAATTTCGGGGAAAATTGGCTGAACGGTTCGGATGCTTGCGGTTTAGATGCGGCATTGACCACAGGCACGCGGACAGACGTTTTGCCGTCAATCGATTTTCAGTATCAAGAACCTACAAAGCATGGATTCATCATGTTATAGGAAGTAATTTGCTACATGTAGAACAGGATTAAAATACTTTCTCTTTTTGGGAATTAAGCCGAGAAAGTAAAAATGCGTTCGACGAACGGGTATCTTCCTTGTGTAAGGATAAAATCACACCATGATAAATAATCGGATTATTTTTAATTAATATCTTCACTAGGGTGGATATTGCAGATGTCGTGTGATGTTTAATCCTCGTATTATCCTGAATCTTTACGAAATGCAATAACCGTGAAAATTATTAGAGATCGTTGTGTAGTACATTATATTTGTAGAAGTCTCATTTGATTCCTTTCAATTTTCATTGATGTGTCCCGCGTAACATAGACCAACATTTGAGAATATAAGATTATTAAAACGATTTTTTGTTGCTGGTGAAAATCAATGTATCATATGTGTTACTGAATAATTAAATTTGTACACGCACGCACTAAATTACAAGTCACGCTGGAAATGTCTCTACAGTAAATTTAATTACGTGACCATCTTGCTTTCTTGCTCATTTTTCCGTTCATCACATCACCAACTCTTCCCTCCGCGGACGCAACGTTGGAGTTAATTTCGCAACTCTGATGAAAATGTGATGGGCGTGCAAATGCGGAAGGCGACACCAAGTGTGGAGGAACGCTGCAGGTAATGGTGAGCGGTGGGCGTCGCAGGGAACAGAAACCGCGCGGGCGGCGGCGGCGGCGGCGGCGGTGGTGTTAATGGCGCGAAACGAGGCAGCGCATCTGCGGTGTCGAGAGGAGCAGGAGCAGCGGCGGGCGCGTTTGCAGGCGCGGCGTCACGAGAGGCGGTCGAGTTCAGTGAAGTTCGCTGGAGCTGTTGCTACAAGCGGCGCAAGTAGTTGCAGTGAGGCGCTCGCTCGTACAAGAACGTCATGAGCATGCTCAGCGACGGGAAAAAAACAGATCTCGTAATATATCTACGTTTAATTTAGAATATCATTATCTCGTTGGGTAATGTTCAGATATTTCCAGACATTTATAAAATATAACTTAATTTTAAATATTTAATCGCATGCAACAGGTGTTCGCCGTAATTATTCAAATGCTTTACAGAAACTTCAGGGAACTCTAGAGTAAAATTATTAAATTTTTTTGTATGTGGCATATTTTAAATGTTGGTAGAATTAGCTAAGAAAGGAAAAAAATAATCAGGCTAATTATAAGAAAATGTAACAAAAAGGTTTTTGTGTCAAGATAAATATCCTGGAAAACGGAAAAGAAATGAAGAAATAAGGGGGAGAAAAAGAGATAGTAAAGGGAAAGAAGAAGGAAAACCAAGAAGTATAGGAAGAAAAAAAATTAAGTGAACGTCTGGAAAGAACATTGATGAGAAGAGTCATGAAAGCAGTACAGAAAATAGAAACGAATGAATAAGACAGAAAGACTGGGGAGGAAGAAACGAGGCAGACTGGGAGGCAGAGGGAGAGGGAAAAAATCCAAGTAAGAAAGAAACGGCAAGAAAAATCGAACATGACTGTAATGACAATTAACCAAAAGAAGAAGAAATCTCCGCGACAATTCCGCCTCTGCCTTCGAAGTAAAGTGGGGCACATTAGAAGTTGCGACGCGAGGCGACGCGTCGTCGGAGTCAGCTTGACCCCATCAGTGTGCACATCAGCGGCGTCAACGACCGCAGTGCCGGCGCACGTTGTCCCCCCTCCCCTCCTTGGGGGTCGATAGGCGCCGCCGCTCGCGCCGCCCCCGGGCGACGGGCGATCGGGCGACGGGCGATCGGGCGACGGGCAGCGGCGGCGGCGGCGGCGGCCCCGCAACCTGACACCATGCCGCGCCGCGGGCCGCGTAAACAAATACGGGCAGCGGTGCGGCGCCGGCAGGCGGCCAATCAATACCCACGCGAGCGGACGCCGGCGCTCATTCTCCCTCCCTCTGCGCCGTCCCGTCCCGTCCCGTCGTCCGAGGCGGCAGCGAAGCGCCGGAGGCTGACAAAGGAGCTGCTGCTAATCCATTGGGGGCAGGTGCCCGCGCGGCGGCGCCGCGCCGCACGTTCCGTGCCCCGCTGACCTCGAGAGGCGCCCGCCGGCGCCCGCCTCAATGGCACCGGCGCCGCTGTGGGCGGAGGCGGCGGCGGAGGTAATGTCGGTTGCGGTGGTGAGAGCAGCGGCAGCGTTGGCGTAGGTTGCGGTGGCTGAGGCGGTGGTGAAGGCGGTAGCGCCGGTGAGAGCGGCGGGG
>JAHLJT010002406.1:89996935-90254435 GCA_031308135.1 Acheta domesticus | reverse complement strand
TATTTTCCCTAAACCAGGTATCTCCTATCAGCGGGGCACCGCCCTAGCCAGGGCAAGCCCTAAGCTCCCGTCCGGTCTCCGGCAAGTGTGATAGAGCAGTGCATGTTAGTGTAACTGGGTGTGTAATGTGGTGAGGATAGGACAAGGAAGTGGAAGGAGAGATTGCGCGCGGTCCGTGGTCCCGTTTGTTAGGGTTACTGCTCCGGCATTCGCCTGGGGTTGACCGGAGAAACCACGGAAAACTACCGATCAGAGCAGCCGACTGCTAGAATTCTCCTTCCAGACAGCGACTGAATTCGTCCTAGTATCGAAAATCCTACCACCGTCGGGTCTCGAACCTAGGACCTCCCTGTCAGAGGCACTGCAGTGACATCTATCTATGCACTGAGTCATCTCCCGGTGCGTATGGTCAAAACATTTGTAACTATATGTGACGTTTGGTGAGGTAACTGCTACATTACCTGACCAGGAGAAAGACAAGGGATCTTCTTTTTACTCAATATCGCGTTCTCTAAGTATTTGCGCAATAGATGAAAAGTAGCTAAACAAAAACTGATTGAGATGAACGTTATTGACCCAAAATACTTGATAAAGGCACATTCAGTCGTTTAGAATCTTACAGTATAGATGGTAACTAATACATTTGTTTTAAAATATATTTCATTTTCCTTTTTTATTGTGTTTGCTGAAAAGTATAACGTTCCTTAAAAGATCAGCAATGTATTGTAAAACACACGTGTTACATCTTTAATAGTCCTGACAACGGCTATTCAGTTGAGATAGAGCCGAAAATGAAAATAAAAAATAAACTTCATGTTTTAAAATAGTAGTAATATTACTCCTAACATTTAAATGGATGTGAATAAATTAAAGTTCTTTTCATCACGCCGGGATGTATTATAACCATGACTTATTACATCTTCACATGCTGGGAACCGGCGATATAATAAATGACATCTCATTTATCCGTTCTTTTCGTTATTGCACTTCTGTAATACTGCGTGTCTTTTGATTAAATGAATATTTCTTTACAATTTTTTTCTTTGGGTCCATGATCACTTCCACTATTAAAACAACCAAATAACTGTATATTTACAACATACGTCACAATAGGGATGGAAATTTGTGCAAATAGTTTAAAAACATTTAGATCCCGTAATTCCTTCCTCATCCACGATTGATACATAAGTTTGAAAATTGTTTGCAGCTACCCGTAAGTACTACACCTTATTAATTCGTTACTTTCTGAACTGTAACTACCAAGGAGGAAAATTAAATAGCCTGTCTGAAGAAATGCCTCAACCGAAAATCGAACCCGGGTCGCGTAGTGGAAAGCGACCAAGAGCTAGCCGCGAGGCACAAACCCCCTTTATCGACTACAAATTTCATTTGGCTTAAGTTGAACCTCGGTACTCATAAAAT
Source organism: Acheta domesticus (assembly GCA_031308135.1). Taxonomy (NCBI): domain Eukaryota; kingdom Metazoa; phylum Arthropoda; class Insecta; order Orthoptera; family Gryllidae; genus Acheta; species Acheta domesticus. The sequence goes on along the minus strand of JAHLJT010002406.1, from coordinate 90,253,013 downwards.
AGAAATTAAGCGATCTGATCACTAATCAAGGGTCGCCCCGGCTTATTTGTACTGAAAAAATATTATTTTTAAACTTGTGATCCTTAATATGAAGGCATGGAACTGTTTGGACAGGTCGCGTCATTGTAGTTGCAAAATCGAATTCGTTCTTATATTTTTTTTCAAAATGAGGGCTCTAAAAACAACGCCATTTATTTGCGACACTTTGTACAGTAATCTCTCAACACTCGCGAGAATTAGGATCCCCAAAAACGAATGTTAAATCCGCAAATGTTCAGTCTACCTTTTAATAAAGAAAGGTGAGTTAGGTTCCTGGATATCGAAAAACTGTTTAAAACAGAAAGAAAAAACCTGACAATCAATTACAGTAGAACTGATTAAGCGCTACTACAATCGGAATTCACAATTAACATTCTAAAATGAAAAAAATTAAATAATATTTGAAACTTATTTCGAATTTGAAAATGATTGGATATATGATTTGATAATTTTTTTGTTTCATCGCCTTTCTCGCTGTTCTAATATCCAAATATGGAAGAGTTTCTGCTTCTATTCTCTCTTAAATTTTGAAGTTATTTCCATGTTTGGATCACATTTAAATGCCAGCTCCACCACAGCTTGTTGCTTTTAGAACGCCGTCAACTGTTTTGACTAATGAAGTTGTTCCAAGACGCAGTTTCGCTTACGTTACTTCATCATTACTGTCGAGGAGGTTTTCTTCACTGATGATTTCCTGAAGCTTCTTTTACAATAAGCTCATAATGAGAGTTGCGCAGATCCTGAATGGCTTTTCTGTTCGTTTGGGCGAAACCCTTACCTCCAATTTTACGCAACTGAATTATTTCACAATTGTGTTATTCTATAAATGTGAATTGACATTTCATCTGTGAAATTTTTGAAGAAAGTTATACTTAGAGCTCCGAGGTCTACCGAGTTCGTTTCCCAGTTGATGATGATGATGATAAAGGAAATGAAATGTGCTTGCTTTCAAAGAAAATGTAGTATGACCAAAAGACGCACTCGTGAATGTCGAAGTCGCGAATGTTAAAATCGGTAGCATTTCTCTAATCGCGAATGTTCGGAACTTGCGAATAGCGAATCCGCGGATGTCGAGGGATTACTGTACTTAAGTATCGGTAAAATCAGTTATTTCCCTTGTAGAATGTATTGGCCAATCCAAACTTTGAAAAATATGTGTATTTAAAGAATAATTTATAAACACTAACAAATATGTAATACACTAAAAGTAAACGAGATACAAAACGTTCAAAGTACAAGTAAATATGGCAATATATTGTTATGAGGATCTGACTGTCGTTTTCTTTTCGTTGAAGCATCCTGTGTGATATATGATCACTATACCGCATTAAAATTTCATATAATCATTATATCTTTCGAAACTTGAATTATTCTCTCTGAATGATTTTTATATTTTGTATTTAAGTTTTCACATATGCAAAAACATGGTTAACGTTTGAAATATTTAACATTTTGTGTGATGCCATGTACTTATGGCTGAAAGCAGTCGAGGAAAGAGGCTAACACCTTTATATCTCCTTTTCCTAGGTGGTTAATCACATTGGTGTTTTGCCTGGATTAACAATCATTGTAAGAGTTACCACTGTTATTCGTCCGCAAAGCAAAAATTACCAATGATCAATGGACAATGGCGCACCCATGAGAGAAGGCTCATAGGGCTTTAACCCCCACCCCCCGGAAGCCACTCTTACAAAAAATATAGAATTTACTAATTTTCTATGCTAAAAAAAGTCATTCAATAAGTCAATTGTTTACGTTACAAATATTAACTACAAGTCAACAAATAAATTGCATTTTTTGTTTAGAAAAATGAAAAATTCATTAGTAGAAAACATCGAGTCAGCTGGACCAGTAGTTCCCCCCTCCCTTCCCGAAAAATATCCTAAGTGCGTCTCTAATCAATGAATGATACAAGATTCATTTTCATATGTTAAGACTTTAATGCTTAGAGGACTTAATAATTACGTAAAAGGAACAAACAAAAAAGTCAAATAAAACTATTTGTATTTGAGTGTATAATGCAGACTTCTCGAGCATTTTCTAATACTATATAGACCTATTTCTTCGATCAAGCTGCTTTGTGCTCTCAGTACATAACATCACCAGTCTTGTCATTGTAAGATTACAATAGAAGCACGCTTGATTTATACGATCAATGACCACGGTTCTCGTTTGCAGATGGCACTGGGCCAACTTATTCTCACGCGGAACAATGAATTCCCAGAGACTTGACTCTGACGAATGGACACAGCGAATAACGTGCTCTATAGATTAATCAATATTATCCCTTTCCGACGAACCAAAGCGAAATTAATCTCGTTTGTAGAATTTGACAGTCGTTTTAACGACACACCAGCTGTTCAATGTCATTTTAATAGATTCCGTGGAAAAATGTTTCTTCTAATTTTCCCGTAGAGGATAACGTAATTAATACCAAAAACATATTTTGCTTTGCTTTTATGTTGGAATTGTTTCCAGTATCTGGTCAATCTAGAACTAAAAGTTGGTGATCAAATTAATACCATTCTCTGTACTCCGTAATAGCGGCATGTCTATCATGTCGTTTACACTTTAATAGAAGTGCGTTAACAATGTTACACGAGAATGGTTGAAGTCGTACACAAAATTCATTGCTTATGTCAATCATACATTGACAAAAAGACCTATCCAAAATTGTAATTCATATTTTTTTATCAAAAATCGACCTAATATCATTACAGAGAAGTTAGAAACAACTCCTATTTGTGTTACGTCCTTCAGAATCAAAGAAATTTCGTACCGTTACAGAAATTGGTTTCCTCCATTGGTTTCCGGAGGACACGAACTAAATGGAACCTTTCCAGACGTTTACCACCCCTTCGCTCTGATTGGCTTAAGATCAGCAATTTCGCCTTCAGGTGAGTGCAGGTAGCTATCACTAGAAGTGGAGAGAGAGAGAGAGCGGTTGGAGAATTGTCCTCGCTTTTACAACCCTCTACGCCGACGCTATTCGCCATTGTGGAATACCTACCTCTGCTCGCTGCTGCTTCCGCGGTCACTTTTGTCTCTACCCCTACCGCAACCCCTCCGCCCACGTAACCCACCTTCGCCCCCGCCACCACCTCCGCCCCTGCCCCCGCCTCCGCTCCCGCCACCCACACCGCCCCCGCCTCGGCCCCATCCTCCGCCTCCACCTCTGCACCCTGCTTCCGCCCCCCGCCACCGCCGCCGTCCCTGCCATCGCCATTACCACCGCCTCCGCCCCAACAACCTCTCGGGCGTCACCAACCGCGTGAATTTTTGAAGCCGCGGCCACCGCACAGCACCGCCCTATCAGGTGGAGTGGCCGCAATGCAAGATTGATGGATGCCCGGCCGTAACGCAGAGCGTTGGGAAGGGCATAAACATTGTTTTTACCTTTCGCTGCGGCGGGCGAGGGCGCGAGCGCGATCGTTGACTTTGTTCCCTTTCTGTTTTTCCTTCCACCCGCTGCACAGATGTCTGCCGCGAAGCATCGGACGAATAACTCCGCTGGACAAAAACTGTTTCGGATTCGGGGCGGGGATCCACAATCCGACCGGTTGCGCCCCACCCGTCACGGGAAAGGATTGCGCGCAAGCCGCTTGCAACGGGGAACGCGATATTTTCGCGCCAGTAGCTCGAATCGACCGATTAAATGCGATCGTTCTCCACGTAGTGACTGCGTGTTGCCTATTTTGGGAACCTCCAGTTCAGTACCTACGACTCGAATAGTTTTGTGCTTAAATAAAATAGAAGCTACTGCAGAGTTTATAGAGCGTGTTTCAGCAGCGAAATGAAATAGATAATGTGGCTAATGGCAGAAGTCAGATTTTATGACTTGTGTCGTTCATGAACGATAAATTGCCGGTTTTAATCCCTTTGCTTGTGTGACAATAGTTCAATCTAAACTACGCCACGCCACGTGTCGTGGATTTCGACGAGGTAAAAGTGTCACCTAATTAGACAATCCATACATCTCGTTCACGAACAGATAAATCTTGGTTGGATAAACTGAAAGCTACATTTTCATGAGCAGTAGAGATATATTATTAAATTTATAATATTTTAGTTATAGATATATTTTATATTACAGATGCATATTATGTATATTAACACACAATATGATATTAAGCCCATGATGATACATATTATGCCTATAAGATGTTTATTAAGCCCATCATGTACTGCTCAGGTAAATATAGTATGGGAATGTAATATTAGTAGTGGAATTGAAAGTATTGACATTTTCTCAGTACTCTACTTTCATGCAAACTGGTGAATGCGGACAGAATGAAGTCTTCTGAAGAAATATGTTTTAACGATTGTTTTCAGCCGAAAACCTTAAATTTTTAAGACATCTCTGCAAATAAAATTTATTTTCAGAGATGTCTGCAGATTGGCAGAGTTATCCGGCAATAAATTGAAATAGCATATCATAATGGCATGAAATATATCAGCAAAAATTAGTCCAAAAATCTTGTCTCTTCTATTCACATTACTAGAAAACATACCAAAATGTAGTTAAAAATAAACCTATGCAATATTAATTTTTCTAATGAGAATAATGGCAAAAAATATAGCCTTTTAATGTGCTACTAAGAGTCCGGATCTATTGTCTCCACCGTAAATGAACGAGTACTAAATTACGGATATTATTAATTGCCCAAAGTGACGAGCAAATTCAAAACAAATGAACAATTACAGTGGATAACAGGAACAAAAATAGATAATTCGAAATGTGATGAACGGTATAATTTGAACTAAACTGCGCCCGGGGTAAAATTAACGAACAATCCTTAACTATTAAACGTATTCAGTTTTTATTAGGAAGGAAAATATATACCACATTAAATAAACCTATTAACACCTCCGATCTCACAAACCAAAAAGTATAAACATTAGAACGATATTAATGTTCCAAAGCAAGTAAACAATCCTGGAAAAACTGAAACAGTGCCACAGATTTGAACAAAGAAGTTCATATATGTCACAGATATTTATGTTACTTATGGAATATTGTATTATTGAAGTGTTGAGAAGAACTGATGTGTAAAATGGATCTATTGGAAATCTGTCACGTGTGAGGTTTGACACATGTGAACATTCCGTACATACGTATATGTTTGTTTTAGAAGTGAAAATAGCTTCATGTAGGAACCCAACTGCGACCGGAGGGGCCTTGAACTGTGCATCATTGCTTAAAAGTGCTCTTGACTGACTAGCCCTGAGAAAGACTACGACAAGATGGTCGAAACGTGGGCATCACGCCTTGGACACGGCATTATCTGGACAACCAAGTGCACTCGCAAGACTGGCCGTGGAAAGCTACGACTTCACTAAAAGGAAAAAAAAGTTTCTCACTGTATCTCACCTTGGAACCATCGGGACTTCCACGTCATTTACGCCTCGTAATGTACTTTGGCAAACAATTTTAGCATGTCTTTGGCTTTACTAACGAATAGAAAGATTAAACTCGTAAGATGAAATTGCGCAGAATATCAAATATTGAATTTAATTTGCCACGTGTTTATGCAGGATTGAGACCAACGTTGCAATGGTGTGGGAGTCCACAGAAGATTTAATTGCAATAGAAAGTCGAAAAGGGTATTTTTAATAAAGTGCAGCCTAAGAAACAAACTCACATTTCAACCATCATTTGCGAGTAAAGCACGATGATAACGACTGTGGGAGCGTCACCTTTGCAGCGAGTTGTATTGTATATGCACCTATTTATTTATTATCGTGCAAACTTTTTACATTCTTCATTTTTATAAGCTTTCTGCTCTTGTGAAAGGAAATTTCTGTTCCACCAGCAGCATATTTAAGGAGTTTTATGTTCATAGTGTGTTATGTATCGTTTAAAATCAACTTCATTTCATGGCATATATTATATGCAGAAATAATAACATAGGCATACAAAATAAAAAAAAAGTTGTCAGACAGTTGTCAAAATCAACTTCATTTCATGGCATATATTATATGCAGAAATAATAACATAGGCATACAAAATTTAAAAAAACTTGTCAGACCCAAAGACTTGACACATGTTTCTCTGCGTGTGTATTATCTACGGGATGCCGCGGCGGTAAATACGAATCTGAAGCCAGAATTGCGCCATCATCTTCTTTTAAATCTCAAAAAAAAAAAAAAAAAAAAAAAAAAAAAAAAAAAAAAAAAAAAAAAAAAAACACCGTGAAATTGTATTTTTTGTTTTCAGAAGTGATTGTCAGACCCAAAGTCTTGACACATATTTCTCTATGCATGTCTATGCGCTGAATCTGAATCCGAAGACAGAATTGCGCCCCAACCATCCAGTTTAAGTTACAATTTCACAGTGCTTTTTCGAGATTAAAAAAAAGGGGACGGTGTTGACGCAATTCTGTCTGTAGGTTCGGATTTAGTGTCAACATGCATAGCAAAACTTGTATCAAGTCTTGGGGCTGACAACTTTTTTTATTTTGTGTGCCTGTGTAATAAGTCAGTGAAAATTTTTGCACATCATGTTTTGCTCATCTAAACAAACTGTATTTACGAATGTCAAAATAAGATATATAAAATTTCTTGAAATTGAAGGTGTAGAAAATTATATAGTTAAATGCAGACGCAGTTTCGTTCTTGACACAACCGAAATCAACTTAATTTATAGGAAGACATGATTCACTCAAACTATTTTCATTTCTATGGCTATCAATCTGATTCTCAAATCCAATTTAAAAAGTAGAAAGAAATGGATGATGTTATTGAAAACACTGTAGCCCTCAATATATTTGCCACATTGTTCAGAGTCACATACGAGAGCAGGTTAAACAAATTTGTTGTGGTGCTGAGAGGAATGAAATGAATTCTGAAAGAGATTGATCCCTTCCATGGCTCTACCCTCTTTCAAAACAAAACATTTTCTTAAAGAGATTGAGCAGTGACAATACTGCATAAAGTAGAGTAAGTCAGTACTTATGAAAAAACATGAAAAACTCAGACGATCTCTTCAAATAACATGAATATTCAATGTATTTTTGACCCGGCAAACACGATAACAACTTGCTCCCGTGCATGTGCATGGGTGTATTTCTATGACGTAACTGGGGTCACATGAGACTTTAAGTAGTTGAATTCAAGGACGGGAAAATTGCGTGGTAATTGCCTTCTTATCTACGGAATATGTTTTTTCCTTCTTCTTGGGTGGATCCATGAAGTGTTTTCAATTTTATAATCTGAGTAGAAACTGAGATTTATTTTTCATGGGCGTTTTATAATATTATCTTCATACTCATGTTTTTATTATAATTATTTTTATTATTAATTTTATTGAATTATAAAATTTATTATTGAAACAAAAAACGCGGCGACACACAAAATCATGTAATATAGTTTTAGATATTTTAGAGGGGGAAATAACCAAATGCGCACTAGAAGGTAAAATATTAAAGAGAAATCATTTCAAAAATCAAAACATTGAAAATAATTTCGGGCTACTTTTCTCACTGGCTTAATTGCCGGACCCAAAATCCAGAAGCGAGCTGTTGATTTTCTATGTTAAAATACTCATCAAATGGAGATTTATCCGATTTTAATTAAAGCTAATTCTTGTACTGGTACATGCTAATTGAGAATAATTCAGATCAATGTGTTTATACGTTATTTACAAAAAATAACCCTCACACACCCTCCGAGCTGGGAACCTCCGTGACAAAAAAGTTAATTCACATAGGGAGAAAATATTAGTGATTGTGTCACTCTGATTTGATATCGAAGTAAGTGTCCCTCCACGTTCAGTAATATGTAAAGAGTAAAACAAAACCTTGAATTTATATCTCATTTTTCACCTATTCACTTAGATCTCTCTCTTAATGTTCTTCAATTTTTTTCCCAATCCTCAGTATAGTTTTTGCAACCGTTCTTTCCGAGCTTTGTTATGTCCAATAACCTCTGATATTTTAGTTTTCCTTTTTCTCAATAACTCCCCACATCCTGTTAGCACGTTATTCTCCAAGTAAAACTCTCTTTACTTGTTTATTTATGTCCAACAAGTTTTACTGTAACTCTCCTTTTTCACATTCGTTTTATTACATCCTGATACTTATTATTATTGTATTTTGCATTTCCATTTCTTTTCAATACCTCCGTTCCCTTCTTTCATCGTTGTGTAGTTACATTATTTCTTCGTCTAGTTGGACATTATTATTATTATTATTATTATTATTATTATTCCTCTATATCACGACTAAAGTTGTTATGGGTCGGCTGAATATAAAATCTACTCCAGGTTGCAACCAGCTACCTAAGGAGTAGATCTAGGGACTGTCGGTACCTCTATAATACTTTGCGCAAAATGTGGGCTGTTCCAAATCAAGCGATTTCTTGCACTTCCCAGTCTTTTGAATAACCTCGGAGTTTAGCCAAGTTCTTACACAAATTTTGTGGAAAAAATCCCAGAGCTCCGATAACTATCGGGACCACCTGTGCTTTTACGCCCCACATTCGGCTGATCTCGATTTCCAAACTCTTGTATTTAAGACGTTTCTCTGCCTCCTTGGTAACGTTTTGATCGCAAGGTTCAGCACAATCGACAAGTAAACACGATATGTTCTCCTAATCCCGGATGACTATATCCGGTTTCCCGCTATCGTGCGATCAGTTTGAATTTTATGGTCGTACAATATCGTACACAATCCAACAGATGTCACCGGTTTCGGTGAATGTTCGTACCACTTGGGGCATGTGTTCGGAACTTCGAGGGCGGTACAGATCTGCCAGTGGAGGTAGCTACACACCCTGTCGTGCCTTTGCAGGTATATGATCTTTGCTACGATTGGACCTCCTTGGATTGGTGTTCCTGAAAAATGCGGCATTTATCATCTTAGGAAATTTTGAGAACCGCTTTATCATAATATCGTGATCTAAGCGCCTGATCTTGGGCAGCTATTACAAGTTTTTCCAATTCTGGCTTCATTCTTCCCCTTTTAAGCCACATAAATGATTGATCTTTATTGATCTGCACCTTGTCCAATCGTTTCAAATATTGTCCGTGGAGTGGTTTGTCTCTCCACGATTTCTTTAACATTTTTTGTGTCCCAAATTTCATGTTAAGTAGCATCAGAAGTTCAGTGTCTCTGTCATTCTGGGTGTCTTGCATAGTCTTGTTTGCAATGCTTCTTGCTACACTTACAATGCCTCTGTTTCTCATTCTTCGGTCAGTTTCATGACCTGCATCATTAGAGGGTCATCTTAATGGCTGACTACATACTTTCCCATCCCGATTATTGTACTGTGCCAGGAGACTTCAATTTGTCTGAGGCCTCTTCCTCCTTCCTTACGTGACACATAAAGTCTCTCATCAGTACATCATCTCGGGGGTGGGCAACATGATGCTTTGTAAGCAGTTTTCTGGTTTTTCGATCCATGATGCAAATTTCCTGCTCAGTCCAGTCCACTTGTCCGAAACTGTATTCGGCTACAGGCATCGCCAAGCAACCTATTGCTGATATTTTATTCCTTGAGTTCAGAGCTGGCTGCAGGACAAGTCTCACTCTTCTATAATACTCCTTGCGAATTCTCTCTTTCATTGTGTCGTTCGAGATGGTCTCACTTTCTTCACTGCCCAGATATTTGTAAGTTTTACCTGGCTCAAGACCTTGAATCACAGTGTGCCTATCAACTTCAATGTTCTCTGACGTGGTCGTTTTGCCTCTTTTTAAGTTGACTTTTGCACATGAAGTTTTGTCAAGACCAAACTTCATGCAGATGTCATTGCTAAAATCATTGATGACGGACAGCATTTGGGAGAGAATCGCTTCATTCTTAGCAAACACTTTAAGATCATCCATGTAAAATAAATGTGATATAGGCCTTTCATCACCATGGAGCTTGTAACCAAAGTCATTGTGCGAGAGCTGTCTTGATAGCGGGATCAAACTAATGCAAAACAGCAGAGGGGATAGTGAATCTCCTTGAAAAATACCCCTGTTAATCTGAATACTTCTTGATTCTACTACTTCCCTTTCCGCTGTGGATTAGTAACCTGGTGCTTCACAATTTCATACTAGCCTTGCAAAACTCAACAATTCTAGAATGAAATCGATAGATCTCCAGGGTCTTCAAAATCCAATCATGTGGTACACTGTCAAAGGTATTCTGGTAGTGAATCCAAGCCATGCTTAAATTACTTTTTAGTTTCTTTACATCATTAAAAATTATGTTATTCAGAAGCAAGATTTCGTTACAGCCGTAGGAACATTTACGACATCCTTTCTGTTCAACTGGCAACAGATGGTTCTTCTCTAGGTGTCTATACATTTTGTCAGCTATGGCTGAAGTTATAAGTTTGTTCATTACTGGCAGGCAAGTAATTGGCCTGTAGTTCTTCGCCAAAGAGCTGTCTCCCGCTTTGGGTAGCAAATACGTAATGCCGCGAGTGAGCCATTCGGGGAGTTCCTTAGAGTTTTCTAAAATTTTATTAACAGCCTTTGATTGATGCAATGCTGTTAATTTCTTAGTCCAATAAATCTGGATCTTATCAACCCCAGGGGATTTCCAGTTTCCCATGTTCTTAATTGTTTGTCGTACGTCTTCTTTCGAGACTCCTTGAACATGTTCCACTGTTTCCACGAGTCCATTGGCAGCATCAACTTCAGATTGGAGCCACGATGTGTCTTTGTTGTAGGATTTGCTCTCCTCCCAGATTCCTGCCCAAAATGTTTCGATGTCATCTTTTGAAGGAGGGGCAGTATTGCTATTCGGTTTTTCAGTCAGACTGCGATAGAATCTCTTCAAGTCTGTTTCAAACAACCGGTTCTGTACACGGAACTCTTCTCTACGTTTGTACCGTCTTATTCGTTGAGCCCATGCTTGGATTTTCTCTTTTAGCTTTTCAGCTACCATTAGCCTTGTTGTGTCATTGTCAATTAGGTATTATTATTATTATTATTATTATTATTATTATTATTAGGATTACACAAAGCCAGCACAAAACTCACTACACGAGCGACCGACACGGACTGTCCGGCGGGGCGCCCACGGGCCGGGGCAGGGAGTTCCTCCCGGAACGGAAGAAGCGGCAGATGGCGACACAAGCGCGACAACCGTTACTCGCATTGCGAAAGTCCAATACTTCCCCTCGAGTCGCAGGTTGTCCATGAGTCCAGACTGGCGAGGACCAAAAACTTTCGTTCTTCCGCTGTGGCAAACTCTTCGTGAGGAAATCGGCGATCTGGTCTTCGAAGAAACGCGAACTCCTTTTCCCTCAGACCGTCTCTCAGGAAATGGTGGGGGATGTCGATGTGCTTGCTTCTCGAATGAAACATCGAATTTATCACCAATTTCAAAGAACTCATGTTGTCGCATATGTTCAGCTGGCTAAGTTCGTTGCAAATAAATGGCCTCTTTGACTCCCTCGGAAAGGGGCATGTACTCAGCCTCGGTTCTGGATAACGCAACCGTTTGCTGTTTTCTTGAATCCCAGGAGATTGGAGTCCCTCCAAGATTGAACTTGTAGCTAGTATAAGATCTTCGTAGCAATTGCCCCAATCAGCATCGGTGTAGCCTTCCAGTGATTTGGAGCTGGTGCCGTAGGTCAGTCCCACTTTGATGGTGCCCTTCAAATAACGTAGGACGCGCTTAGCTGCCTTCCAGTGTTCAACTCCGAAGCAATTACTGTATAGTCCTAGGCCGTTTGTAGCGAACGCAATGTCCGGACGTGTGGTCGTCGCCAAATACGTGAGGGCTCCAACCAGTTCATGGTAGGGAAGCTACCGATCTTGAGGTGACTGATCGTCCGTCTTCGTCACCACCGAACTTGGGTAGTAGGGCTGGCCACAGGGTTGCAATCTGACATTCCAAACCTCGATAACTCGTGAATATAACCTCTCTGGTGCATTATTTCCTTGTGCCCTCTGCGTCCAAATTCGATCCCGAGGCAGTGTCTCGCTTCACTAAGGTTCTTGATTTGGAAACACCTTGACAGTCCTTCCTTGACCTTGGGCGAATTTCTTCTCATCGCGCCCCGCATCCAATATGTCATTGACGTATGTCGCAATCAGCCTCACGTCCTTACCAGACCCCATGAAGAATAGAAATGTATCAGAGTTTGAGGGAGTGGCGCCGAGTTTCTTCAACGCGTCGTTAAGGGTTGTGTACCAGCTCCTCCCTGCCTGGCGTCAGCCGTAGACAGACTTCTTTAAGAGACAGATCTTGTCCCCCTCCAGCACACACTCCAGCATCCCTTTTGCCTTCCGACTGACGTCGTCATATTGACCGTAGCTGGTAATGCATCGAAGAACATCCTCCAGATTTCTCGGTAGGTTCCATGAGGATCTCCTCTTCAAGATGTCCGTTGAGGTAGGTACTCTCCAGATCGAACTGCTTGATCTTCAATTTGTACCGAGCCGGAAGTGACGCCAAAAGACGAAAAGAAATGACTCTGGCTACTGGAGCGAAGGTCTCAGTAAAATGGATCCCTGGTTCCTGGCTGAAACCCTGGGCAATTAGACGGGCCTTCTTTTAGTCAAACGTTCCATCAGCCTGAAACATATTTCTGAGGACAAATTCCAATTCCAATCACTTACGTCCCGAGAATCCCAATCCCTTGCATCCTTCGGGTTTATCGACGACCGTCCAGGTCTCGTTCTTTAAGCTGGACCTCATCTCGTTTGCGACCGCTTTGACGCCACTTGTCGGCCGCAGGTCCACTCAGCACGTCGTTCATAGTCACCTCGGTAAGAAAACATTTTTCGGGCCACGATGTTCGCTGCTGCAGAGCGTGGAACATTGTTGTAGAGTTTTCTCGGTCTTCCCCTTAAACCAGACGACTCTTGGTCGACCTGCAGCTCCACGAAGATCAGGGAGTTGGTTCGAGTCTTCATCTTTGGCGTTGTCTCCGCCGACGTGGTCTTCGTCTCTGCTGGCACCAGCACTGCTCCGAAACAAATCCTCATTTGCAACATCGATCCCACGGAATTCTTCGGATGCGATGCTCTCTTCCCTGCCTCCCGCGGTAGTTTCCGAAATAGGATAGATTTCTAGAGTCACGGGCCTTCGAATTCCACATCTCAAGACGGCACAATTGCTTCGGTTTCGTTGCTCACCATCCTGACCATCAACGTAATCCATCAACGAATTTTACATCGCGAGTGATTAGTACTCGGTGCTTGTCGACTGACCAAACTCGGTACGTCTTGAACTCGTCAGCGTAGCCTAGGAAAATTCCTTCTTGATCTCGATGACTGTACATTCCATGTCCTGGATTTCTGTCGAGGTAAATGACTTGGCATCCAAATGCCCTGAAGTCAGAAACATTTAGAACTTTGCATTTGGAACTGTCCAAAATTAATATAGTACGCGTCCGTTCAGAATCTTGACCTGCTTCGGCCCAGAATGTGTTGGGGAGATTTGACTCCATCAACATGCATTTGCCCATGTTCTTCAGAGTACGGTTCTTCCTTTCCGCCACCCCGTTTTGTTCAGGGTTGTGCGGAGCAGTCAGCCGTCCTTTGATTCCTCGTTCCTTCAGGTAGTCCTCGAGTTCCTTGTTTGTGTACTCGCGCCAATTGTCTGATTGCAGACATCTTTACGCCGTCGTTCCTTTGGTTCTCGACGAGGGCGATGTACTCGACCGTAGCTCTGGTCATTTTCGCCTTCGACTTCAGGAATCTCACCTCACACCACCTGCTGTGATCGTCGATGAATTCCACGAAGTATCTCGCTCCCGCTAGAGACTCTTTCTTCATCGACCCACACACATCTGTGTGTACGATCTCGAGAATCTTCGATTTGCGATCGGACTCCTTTGGGAACGATACCCTCGTTATCTTGCCTTGCAAGCAGATCTTGCAGTCGAAAGTCTCGGTTGAATCCATCAGGTCCACTCCGCTGATGACTCCGTCTCGAACGGCATTCACGATGTCACGCCTGTTGATATGTCCTAGGCGCCTGTGAAGTTCGTAGAGGGTAACCCTGGCCTGTTTCCTCGATGTGACGGCGCATGCTTCATAACTGGCTCAGCCTCGTGTATATAGTACAGATCATGTCTTCTCACTGCTATCAACACAACGTTCTTGTTCGAATATTCGATGGTTGCGCCATCTTTTCGTAAACACACGGTCAGTCCACAATCGGTGATCTTTCCCACAGACAAAAGATTCGATCTTAAGTCCGGAACATACAACGCATTACTCAAGGTAACACTTCTTCCATCACCACGTACACTCGCGACCAAATGCACCTTCCCGTCACCGACTGTTTCTGCTGTCGAAGTGTTCGCGAGGTTGATCATGCTCTGCCTGGAGTCGTCGATATCACAGAAAAGTTGATGTTCGTTGGGCAGATGGGTGGTAGCGCCACTGTCCAAGCAGCACTTCTGCTTTGGATTCACTTGCGCGTTGCCCGAAACGTTCAAACAAACGTACTCGACCACGCGACCCGCACTTTCCGTCTTGCTCTTGTTTCGACACACGTTTGTTTTATATCCCAATTTACTGCACTTGAAACACCGAATGATCTTGTCGAACTTGCGTTTTTAGCGGTCACTTTTGTGCACTTCCGACTTGCTGTTCGAACCGGACCAACCTTTCTTAACCAACAAAGCACTCGACGACGCGTTTCTCATCTCACCTTTTCGTGCGTCGCTCTCCTCAACAATTTTGACTCGGAGAGCCTCCAGTGCGGGCAATTTATTTCGCCACTCAATGGCACAGCGGAAGTTCTCGGAACGCGTGGGTAAACTGTATGAAAAGCAAGATTGTTAACATATCCGCATTTATCTCGTACAGCCATCTCGTTCAGTTTGTCGAAGAAACGTCTGAGATGCGCGCGCACTCCGTCTCAGCCATCTTTTGAAGGTTTAGGTTTTTCAAAAGCGTTGCCTTTCTAGCGAGGCCTTTGGATTTATAAACTTTCTTCAGCCTCGGCCACAAGTCCCGCGAGGTTTCACAATTTTTTACCTGCTTACGTTCACTCGAACTTATCGACAGAATAATGTCAGATCGCAACTTCAAGTCGTTTGTCATCCATGCTTGTATGCTGGACCGCGTTCGCATTATCTTCCGCTGGTTCCGGCTTCGCTGTGGCTCTGCTCACATAGTTCCACATATCGTTCTTGATCAGTATGGCCTGCATCTGTAGTTTATACGTGTCATAATTGTCCTTACCAAGGATTTCAATCCTCGACATGCTCATGGAATTCATAGCGATTCTAATGAGTCTCACACGTGGTCAATAAATGCGTTTTCCCGATTATTACTTTCGCGCGCCTAGGCCCATAACCTGTTAGGATTACACAAAGCCAGCACAAAGCTCAATACACGAGCAACCGACGCGGACTCTGCGGCGAGGGCGCCCACGGGCCGGGGTCAGGAGAGTTCCTCCAGAACGGAAGAAGCGGCAGATGCGACACAAGCGCGACAACCGCTACTCGCATTGCGAAAGTCCAACAATTATTATTATTATTATTATTATTATTATTATTATTATTATTATTATTATTATTAAAGCTATAACATTCCTATACAGATCAAAAGCCTCCCATTCTCTGGTAGGGATAGCTCATAAATAAGAACTTACCAAGCGAGCTAAAACCTGGCGAAGTTAGAATTGTTTCCTATTAAATAATTTACCATTCTGTTATATAGATATTTAGTCACTAGTTCTTAAAAACCTGTGATTTTCCTGTAGCATATTCTATGGGACACATTCTGTTGGACACATTCTATAGCACATTTGCTGTGGGATATTATAGAATATTAATTAATTATTATGCTGATGCAGTGGCGGAGAGAAAAATGCGAGAACATTGAGAAAATCTTTCAGACCCACAGCATTTTTACATTACAAATTCCACATTATTCGTGAATAACAACATTTATGTTTACTTGCACGATACAACAGCATTTATGTTTACTTGCGTCGATTCTGTTAGGCTAAAAATTGCTTTCTCCTTTAAACTTACACCACTTACCACAACTTAAAGTTTTTAAAATCTGTATAAATCAACTATCTTTCGAATTAATATTTGAATTATGTTTTCGAGCCAACAGCATATTAGCTGAGAAAATCTCGCTCTACGCTTTTATTCAGTAATCAGCATTCGATCGGACTATTATCACAAGACCTGCTTTGAGAAAGTCAGGAATTCGACAACAAATAGGAAGTGGAAGTCCAGATTTCACCGAGAGTCAATTTTTTATAGTCAGCTTAGACATAGAAGAATGCTTAAATGTTGAATAAAACATTGCAATTCGTTGTTATTATTATAGTATATTATGTAGATGACATTCAACTAATTTATTGTACCACACCAACAGCGTCTCCCTAACGCATCACGAGGCGCCAAGTGCTGAAAGAGAGCGTGGCGAGGGAGTACTCACTTTGTCAAAGGCGAGCGGGCCGGAAGCCGCGCTCGCGGTCGGCGCCCGCCGCCGGCGGGTCCATGCTGGAGGTGGAGCGAGAGGAGCGGGGGGGCTGGGCAGGGGGGCACACGGTCCTAGCCGAACTCCATGGGGCTGTGGGCCCGCCCCATCACGCCAGTCACCCGCACATGCCACCTGGAACACACGCAAACACACGGCTGTTAGAAAAGCTTGTACCCTCTGGGTGGAGCAGTCCTCTGACGTTCTCTGCAAACATGGGAAATTGTGAGTTCATTTCCGGTAAGGGAGACCATCATCACATCCTTAATAACCCATCTTTCTACATAAATCACTCCCCATGATCTCACTACAACCTTTCATACAAGGGAGGGAATGGCAGCACTGAGATTGTATTTCCAGGAAAAAATGGAGGAGGGAGGAAGCGAATGAAAGCGTAGGCCGCCTTCTCCTCCACCTACGCTCAAAAACTGGAATGGCATTCATCATCGTTAACACGAAATATGTAAGCCGCACTGATAGTAAAGGACATTCTTTGAAACAAGAAAAAAATATTTTATTGAAATTGTATTTATAGGATTTATTCGTATAGTTATTGAAAATGTATTTAGAAGATGTGTTACATGACATAAATGTAGGTACTAGTATTTGCAGAAACAAAACGAATCAGATTCATTGCAAAGGTTTTGAACGCATAATGTTTAAAGATATGATAGAAATAATGGATTGTCACGAATTAAATATCTAAAGGAGTGTACAAAAGTTCCTGAGAGAGAGGGAAGTATTGGACATCTCAATAAGACTATTCTGATCTGAAAATCTTTGGCTTTAGTGTAAAAAAGGAAAGTTCAATGGAGAAAGAAATGACAGACGCAGCTAGGTTCCTATTAAGCAAATAATGGAGGACAATAGCTGCCACAACTACACGAAAAGAAAATATTAGAACTGGATAGAAAGTGAGAAATAATAGACATTTCAATAAATGTACCTAAAATTGTCCTTTAAACAAATTCTGCGTGTCATAACACAGATTATTTGTGTCAGAAACAAATATTGTAGTGCTATCGCAGGTTGAAAAATAGGCCATATGTGCGCAATGAGATTTTCAATGCGCAATGAGAAAGTCAATGGGTGCCACAAATTTTATCTCAGCCGAAGACCCTTAATTGTCCGGCGGTCGCTGTGCCTCAGGTCTCCTGCAATGCGCAACGCTCCCAAAGCGCTTCTTACCTCATTACAGAAGGTGAAGTAAATCAGGCGGATTTATAATATTTTCATAAATATTCTATTCTTTGTTATTTGTGTTGTGTAAACTTAATATTTCGAATAAGCACACAAAAATTCACAGAGGGTAAGATCGAGGGATTTGTGAGGCCACAAATCGTGGGCGAAGATTCTTTCCTGATAATACTCCTCGTTATCCGTTTTATGTGCTGCAGAGAATGGGCAAAATATGCTTCTACGAACATTCTGGCCAAGGGGCAGCTGTTTCAACATTTTTGTGTGGTACGACGAAAGAGCATCGCCCATTGCAGGGAGACATGGCCCAGCGGATCCCGGGAAACGAAAACTCGACGGGGAAAAGAAATTCCTGGCACGCCCGGTACCGGGAAGATGATTTAATGTGGTAATCCAACAGTAGCATGTGCAGCATGAACACTCTCGTAATTCTTGGGAAAGGAACTAACATTCAGATTCACAAACAGCTTTACGAGAGACGTTGAAAGACACCAGGAAAAAAAGAGAAAAAAATTTATTTCCGTCAGCACAAAAAGAAATTCCAAACGTAACTATTCACAAAAGAATGGCTAACATTCAATATCAAACGCGACGTATATTCAAAAGAGCTTCTAGCAGAAGCAAAAAAAGTGCGGATGTGGTCCACTGTTTGAGTCAAATAAGTAATGTTTGATGATCATAAAATTGTTGTGGAATAACGTGAGCACCACTTCAGCGAAATGCGTTGATAAAAATACCATTAAATTATATTTATTAGTTATTTTCCAAAAAAGTACAGAAAAGGGCCAAAAATTGTGGCGTTTGTGGCACCCCTGAACCCATTTTTAAAGCGGTTTTATTGGTGCCGATGTTGGTCTTGCTTCGAAAACTAACGTTTTTTACTAAGCCATTATATTTCACTTATCGTACGCCACTGCTTGAAAACCAACGCAAAAAAGAAGTGATGCAGGTTTTATTTCTCTGAAAGTAAAAGTTGAAACTTCAAGATGACGTTCCGCGTCGCAAGATAAACACTATACCATTTTCATCGTTAGAAACTAAATACAGGCTATCAGCAGTACAATTTCAGCCAAAATTCATGCTTTAACTGTACCAATACTTTAAACATTACCATAGTTTTCTTAAACTGATTAACATTCCAACTCGAAAAGTGATATCTTTATCAGATATAATCTACATAATGGCATATACGCACATTTCTAAAAACAAAAACGTAAATATTTTTAAAATATAACTTTCAGTAAAATTTTCGAAGATTGACTAATGGTGTGCTAATCAGGTAGCTGACCTTACATCACTGGGTCCGGGTTTAAATTCCCAGTAGTTCCCTGTAGAAATTATGACAAAGCCGGTTCGCTGCATGTTTTCTCAACTCCCGTTGTAATTTACTCTCATTACCAACACTGATGCATGTCCATGCCTTCCTTAATCATGAACACATGTTCATCGATTCATCTCTTTCACACTATAATAGGCAGAAAGACTTTGAAATAGGAATCAGTATATGCAAGGTGGTAGTTATAGACGCATTGTGAGTGTAGTAGTAGACTGTAATTGAGATTATTCCAATACATATCCATACAAAGACTCAGACTAATTCGTAATCCAAATTTTTTCCCAAGGAGTAAGAAAGTTTCAGGTCTCGAGGAAAATAGTATAATTTATATTTAACAGTATATAATCTATTTAGATGAGTATCTTATTAAAGGACGCTTCGTTTAGCATTGCGAGTTAAATTGAATATTTGTTCTGCTAGCACTACTGTGAAATATTTCCTCCCACTTCTTCACTGAAATATTTCCTTGAAAACATTATCCTCACTGCTTCCTAGATCGGATGAGTGTCGTTGGAGTAAAAGTTACGCGCTGAATGCAAAACAAAACATCGGCGACATTCTACTATCAAAGCCATTTACTTTCCAATTGTGAAAATACGTTCGTGAAAAATCGCCATTCTGTTCAATTATAATCTCTAACTATGCATTCTAATTTTACAAAGGCGCCAAAATAATTTAGATTAAACAAGCATCCTATGTTATAACGTCCTGAGCTTATTGTAATGTCTCAATCGTCAGAGAGTCACATGTGACCGTTCATTCTGGTCTTCTCGAGGGATATATCGAGGGTTTTGGGCTTTCTGTGAAATTTTGAAGAAAAACACGACAACATCAAGTGGAAAAACCATTCAACAATATAATTATGCACTTGTTAAACAAAAATACAAAAAATAAAGTTGCCAATACCATTGACTCTTACCACAAAACAACACACAAGCAAAAATAAATCAATGACAAAAAAAAAAAATTGATTAGTGAGCAATTTGCGCAAATGCTTCTAGTACCCTCTATCAATTCTATATTTAAATTTAGTACTCAATATTCAATTTTATAAAGTTTATCTTCACTTTTGGTACCTTTACTCATATTTACTTTTAATTTTACTAGTCAATATTCAATGTTATAAAGTTCATCGTTATTTTCTCTCAGATTATAAAAAAAAATATTCTCAGTTTATTTGTAGGTAGTACTCCCTTTATTTGAAGACCATGCACTCGCGACGGGATCCCTTGATGCCTTCTCAGTTGGCCTCCAAGAAAGACCTCGTCCCTCCCGTTGATGCTTGCAGCGTCCAGGCTGAGCGGCGCGGTGTAACGGTAGCGAAGCGGGTGCGCTAGACTTCCGCCCGCCTGCGATGCTCCTTCGGTATGGCAAGGTTACTCCATTCCTCCCGGGAAGGCATGTGGATTATCGGCAGAGTAGCGCGGCGCGGTGCAACTGCAGCACAGCAAACGCTCGTGACCTCCGCCAGCCTGTGGTGGTCCTTCGGTACAGCACCGTTAATCTCGTCCCTGCCGGGAACACATGTGGCGTACAGGAAGCGCAGCGCTGCCCGCTGTCAAGACCTTGCAGCGGCCTGTGGTTATGTGGCCTCCGCCGGCCTACGGCGCTCCTGCGGAACGTCTCTTGATTGCAAAACCAAGATAGTGGTCACGCGGTCAACTACGGGTTGCGTAGAGATATCGGGCCAAGTAGCTCTACTTTCTCCGAAGAATGCTGGTGTAAACTCGAACAATGTTCTGTATAGAGTCTCTTACATGCGCCACGTAACTGTTCACAAGTTACCTATTGGTGTTTTGCACGAATAGTTTATCTCCGTTGCCTATTCAATCACTAGCACTGAGAAACATTTACTCTCAATCGCGCGACGTAATGGTCCGATAATCTCTCGTCCCATTGTAACAGGCACATGAAAGTTTCGCACTATTCGCGTCCGACTCCGACCGTTGACTCCGTTAGACTGCCTTCTTTTTTCTCCTCGTAAGAGCCACAGCTACCCCTCCCCTCACCTCCCCGCCAGCGACAGTTGATAAGGGAACAGGGGGGGGAGCTCGTAGGGCAGCGCAATCGCGCGGCTGATCTCGCCAACTTTTGGTATTTGAGCGGAATCGCTACAGAGAGTCACAGAAATGTCATCAACTTCCCCTTGATTGCTTCTTCTTCTGAGAAATGCAAGTCATTTTTAACCAGAAAAATAAATTTAATGACAAGACTTCCGCCTTAGAGGTTCACAAGTCGTATTAACTTCTCCAAACACTAAGAAGTTATGTTGCTAACCTGATATGCAAACTATGCACAAAACCCACATTCTGTGAAACCCAGAAGCCCTTGATATAGTCTCCATTACCTCACGAAACAGTGTGCTTATCCAAGGTTTTTAAGATGGTACCCCATTGTTAGGTGGAGACAAATGACAATAACCCTTTACATTACAATATGTGTGTACCTACTGGGAGGAGGATTGGTGTCAGTGTGAACAAAAACAAGTGAGATAGCAGGAAAATAATTAAAACTAAAATGATGATAGTGAAGGTTATGGGTCAGATAATGAAATGGTAAAGGGTAAAAGAGCGTAAAAAAGTAAAATGAAGGGAAGAAATAGAATGAAAGGACTGTTACAGAGCGTAAAAGAACTAAAATGAAGGGATGAAGATTCGAATCAACGCAAATCATTGCCAGCAGTGTACAGTGCTTTACCTATCACGGCTAAATCGACATCTGGCATTCAGGAATGAAAAAAAAACTTGCTTACAAGTTTCCTTTAGGATGTTTCTAGCTATTGAAGAAATAAAATTCGAAAGTTAAAATACACAATATCACTCAACAATGAAATATGTCTGCGATACCCAATTGGGGACCATGACAGTTAATGGGGTAGAATATCAAGTTTATTAACAATGTCAAAAGGAATTTATCATTTTCCATAGCATAAGAAACGTGCCATTATCACAACATGGGCGCTAATGTCCAGCCCTTCTTAAAGTCTCTTCCGCATTTCTCAATGAAGTAACGAGGTAGCTGGGATCCGCCCGTGATGGCGGGTCGCTTATGGCTTGTGGCGCCGATGTCTCTCTAGGCAGACAGGTATTGCCCGGAAGTGTTGGCCCGAAGATAGCAGGACCAGTTAGCAAGACGTCTCTCTTGGTGTTTCCTCTCTGGTCAGGAGGGAATCAAACGACTGCATCCCATCAGTTTCCCGTAGTCCCGCTTGCGTCAATCCTTGGAGCTGCCAATCAGTGGCACTGCAGTGACATCAGTTGATTCTCTGAGCCACCTTTGCCGGTAAAACTAATATTTTCAAAACACATTAATGACATTAATTTAAGAACTAATAGTGGAGAACAAATACAATTTGCAGAAAATATCTCTATCTTCAATAACCTAGTTGTACAAAGGGATCAATAAATTTCAAACGTTTGCAATTTTCGAAAATTCAGATAACAGTGAAATTCTGACTTATGCAATCTTTTATTCTTACAGGAAATTTACTGAAAATTTAAAGAAAAATTGAAACCATTGAAAATATTTCAAGGGCTTCATGAAAAATACCCCGAAAATTTAAAGGATTACTTTCTACATCGCAAGGTTTTAGAGTCGGGTCAGATTTATCGAGAGATATAAATTTTGGCAAAAATCCTGACAATAGTTTAGCCTCTAGTGTTGTGCGTCCTCAACTACTCTGTATTACGTACGTACTCGTGTACGAGAAAGTAAAACCGGGGCGTTTGCGGGCGGCAAAAATTTTTTTCTGATCTTTACGGACTAGTCCAACCGGCCCCGTATTGGACTAGTCCATAGGACCGCCTTCGGCCTAGTGCGCGGCGAGCCAACACCCTGACGTAAATATGTCGCACCTGGGCGGCCCAGACCGCTTGCATCAAAGCGCAGTCGCGGGTTCCGCCTTGGCAAACCGCGATGCGTCCGCGCGTAGGGTGCGAAACGTGCCGCGCCGACTCTGTTCGCGCACGTCTGCGCACGTCTGCGTTCCCGTGGTTCATTGTACAGTTGGTTGATTAGTGATTCCGAGAGCGTCAACTGGTAAGGTCATTATTTTCGTACGTGCTGTGCATATTGTACTGCGGAAGGTGGCCGTAATCATTCCTGATTGGATGATGAAATTCGGCAGCTACCTACCGTCGAATAAGGGGTTTTCCCAACCAGGTATTTCCCACCAGCGGGACACCGCCCCAGCCGGGACAAGGTCTAAGCTCCTGACAGGTCTCCTGACATGTGTGGTAATGCAGTGCATGTTAGTGTAGGTGTGAGTAAATAAGGGGTAGGATAGCGCAAGAAATGGGAAGGAAAGATCGCGCGCGGTCCGAAACACGTTTGTTGGAGAAACTACCGATCAATTCTCCTCCAGACAGCGACTTGGTTTGAGAAATATTTCCCTAGCTTTAATTCATTCAAAGGAAAACGACACTTCAAAAACTGTGGATGAACTTCCCAAAAATACAAGGAATACGTGTAAAACATCACATCTACGTAAAAAGTACATCTAAAACCCTCTAATAATTTATTTCAGAGCAACATATAGAAACCGTAACGTCTGGTGGTAGCCAGCCAATTTAATTCAATTAAGAGATAACTTCTCTTTTAAACGCAGAATGTAGAAGTGATTTACATTATGGAAAATTGGAACAATGCCAAATAAAAGTAATTAATTGGATGCGATTTTTAACATTTGAATTGACATACTTTATTTTAATGTCTCTCTTGGCAGTGGGTCCTGTACCGTTCATAATCTACAAATAAATTGTTTCAAAATAAATTCATAGATGCATTTAGAAAAGGTTACATAAAAATTACTGTACCCAGCACCATTATGTTCTCCGATATTGCAACCATTTTCAGAGTTCCAGTAATTATCTCAACACCGTGTCTTGGCATCACAACTATATTAACTATAGTTTTATACCATGTTAAATTACCGTGGCATTAAACTATATACATAACAAATTCCATTGCAATAATGAATAGTGAGAGGTTTTGAATCCTATATCGTTTTTCAGCACTCTTGTCGCTGATTTGCATTCGAATCGGGTATGAATAATCTGCAAAGCAAGAAAGTGTAAGTCGGAAAAAGGTTTGGGGTAGAAGTTAAATTAAAAGTGTTTTCGAATTTTTTACAACTATCGTTCTGCACTGTTGTTCATGGGCATCAGGAGTGACGAAAATGAAGACATGCATCGGATAGCTATTCGTGATATATTTTACAACAAATTGCCAGATCTCATTAAACAACCAACATCAGTACAAAAATTCAAATTCCAAGTAAATATGTCAAGCTGGACAACGCTTTCTACGCATTTAGAGACTACACTGAATATCAAAAGATTGTATCCACTTTTTTTACCAGAGTCCTACAGAGTTTAATAGTAGTTTTATAGAGTATAATAAGAGTTTTTCTGTGAAAAAATCGCCTTTTTCTGTTGCACGATTACAATTCTTTCTCCTCTTAGGAAGTAAGTGTGAGAAACAAAAAATTAAAATGTAATATTTATTTTTACAACATCCAATGCATTAGTGACTTTTTAATTGTACGATTCTAAAAAGCGCGTCTGTAACACCTATTGTAATCAGCATCTGGGTCAGTCCCCTCCACATGATTCAGTTTCTCTTTGCCCGTAGAACAAATTCTGAAATGGTCCTTTGCTTTGTCTTGAGGACAAATATAGATTTATCTTTTCCAAACCTCAAACTGATAATTTATAAAAACATAAGTATGAGAAAATTAGTATGTATTGCAGAATAGATGTTAATAGTCAGAACAGAAAAAAAGAATAGTCTTGAATACCTTCCAATTAAGAGTTAAACAGTTGATGTACCTCTGCTGCGGTGTCATCATTTTGATAAAGTAACAAGTATAAGGAACTTGTGAAACTCCTGTATTCGGTGCTGTGTTCTGTTTTCGGCCCACGAGGACTCGCGCTCTAACTTCAGGATAAACTCCGGGCACATACACCGCAACTCGCGAAGGCTCCACTCAGCCGGAGAATTCAATTTCCCTCTCGACTGCGAGAGAGTGGCAGGGAGTATCTGCAGACGCAACGGCGAAGACCTGAAAGCTTGCGAGGCGCGGATTTGTTAGCTGCTTACTCCCGTTTCTCCTGTTTTTAACTCAAAAGTAACATTAAAGATGCTCACGGGACAGTCGGAACTTTTAATGGACCAATGGTTGCTAATGTATATCCACATAATGGTATTATTTAATATAACGAATGTGAGATTCATAAGAACGGGGACTGAATTTTCAATATACCGTCTGAACCTATTTCTGTCAGAATCGCTAATTTATGAAACTATAAATTCGAAACACTTTTGTCTTCGTAGTTGTTTTCCTCCTGATCAGCTATGTTAACCGTGTTGTACTTTTTGTTGTGTAATGATCTTTTGTTTTGTCTTTCATTATAATTAAATTTCTCATTTGTGAACGAGGGCGATATCGGATTACAATGAAACAAAATAAGACATATCAATGTTTCGAGTTAAGAACTTGAAAAATGCTTTCTGCAAAATAAAAGAATATAACCTTAAAAAGTTATACATTGAGAGCCCTTTGTGTTAATTGCATTTAAAATTGTCATCTTAACAATATTTTATAATTTCTACTGATAATAACGGAATTTATGAAACAACAAAGTAGATAACTCAACAAATAGTGACATTTCTTATCAGTTTACTTGTAAGTACTGCTTCAAAGTGTACAACATACGGCTCCAAACTCAGTAATATCACATTTTATGTGATCAGAGACATTATGGTGTGTTTTTTCATAGATTTGTTAGAGATTAGTATTCTAAAACCATGAAAAAAGACTTTTTCACGGTAACAAGACTGTTGTCTTGGCAACAATATTTTTGTAACGGATATTAAAAAATGAAGAACTTTACGTAGAGCTAGCGATGCACAGAAGTTGCCTTTTTTATGCAGTTGTAGAAAAAAGTATTATTTTAATAAAATCTTCAATGCTTGACGAATAAACGTCCATTAACATGATGATAGCGACTTAAGTCTAAACAGAAAAAGTATAAAGATAATTACATCAGAGGTCAGATATTCTGATCGAGTGCAGTGATTTCACTAACATTACATGTCAATGCCAAGTCACAACAACGAGATTCTCGTGAAACAAAGCGGTAGAACTATCAAAAGCCTTTCAACGCGAATATTAAAATGTGGCCAAACATTTCCCGTGGGTCATCACATTCGTATTTGCATCGGAATTGCGTATTGAAAACTGATAAATCAATGATGGTGGGCATTTCTCACTGTCGAGTGAGTTTTACAGCAGCAATTTTATTAATTCTCAATAGCAATCATTGTGAATATTGGCAATAATTTGGAGGCAGAAAAATTCTATAATCAAATTTTGAAAATTAAATATCAATCTTCTCGCAAAACATGTAGTACATCACAAAGTACGCATAACGCAAAATAAGTATTTTTGCAATATTTCAAAGAATAACCTAAAGTTAAAAGCTTCTCTCTGTTGAATGTCTTGCGCGTACGATATGCGACATGGAACTGCGAAATGGAATCTGCTTAGGAGTAAGGTAAGCATTCCTTTTAACGGTGAGTGAGATGATATTCGACGGTGAGGTGATAAGATATTTGACTATCTAGGTAATTAGTACCGTAAGTATAAACAATGTTCCATCCTGGGAGATAGCGATGTTCTTCCCTCCACTGGACCGCGAGATCTGGCACCGTCCTAAACGTCGGGTTGTACAAATACCCCCTTGGGCTTAATATCCGGATCCCGCCGTAACGCAGTTAGCACTCGCGGCAACCTCCCCATACAATGCCTGGGTCTAGGGCCGCCCTGCCATCTCAGAGCTACTACCTATCCGGCCTAGTACCGGAGTCAATGTTGTATGACAACGCGCCACTCACGTGCGCCGGGACACCGATTCCCTCCTGTAGGCCTGGAGTATTGGAACACTGCCACGATCTCGCGTAGTCCGAGGCCCGTTTGTTAGGACACAGCTCCGGTATTCATCTGGCATTAATCAAAGAAACCAATAAAACCTACCGATCCGAGTCGCCGGCCGCTAAAATTCTCCTCCAGACTGAATTCACCAGACTGTACGTGACGTAAATCAGTCACCTACAAAATGTAAATCGTCGGACGTTTCAGACAACGACGCAGAGTCACTTATATTGCTTTCGTGCAATCGCAGACGTAGATCTTTCAATATAGTTAGAATTACCAATGAATTCGAAGTTGATTAGAGATCTGAAAGCTCTGAATGCATTAAAAGACGTACCACCGAGGTATTCGGGATAGTTCCACAGGACCCCGAGCTAGGAAAGTTTTTATATTACAGATTTTTTCTTTAAAAATTGAAAAAACAAACTACGTTCACAGTAATATTTATAACTTTACTTTTCAATTCATATTTTCAGTCTATAACAGGATTAAATGAATAAAAAATAACACGATAAGTCTTCATCAAACTATCAAATAATCACAAAAAAGTATTCATTATCCATCAAATAGATACTTTGAAGAAAATCGTCAAATTGAAGAGTGTAAAGCTACTTTAATAAATAATAAAATGATAAATTATAATTATAACAATCTTAGGTGATTAGGTTTAATCTAATCTTAGGTGATTAGATTTAAAGAACAATGAAGGGGAGGATTGATTATAATTTGTTGCCTGGGGACCCTCAAATCTGCAATTGCAGTCCTGAATGCAATTAACAACTAAAGCAGTATTCATTGAACTTCAGGTATTGACATCTTTAGCGGTATACACAAAATAAGCTAATTCATTTGTGATTAGCCAATTATAATAAAGATATTAAAAAGCTCAAAGAATATTAGAGTATCAACCATCAAGAAGCGATGATAAAAACGTTACACCCCCTCACTATTCCTTCCGCTAAACCCGAACAAAATACCTCCACCGAAATTTTTATATATTTATATCGAAATATTTCTTCAAAAGCTTAAAAAACATTATGTTGTAGACTTACAGGTATTCGCATTTTCTCATCAATATCATTAAATATATTCTATCTTTGAAATTTTTGTTAAGAAAATGTAATCCCCGACAAATGATCGTGGAATGTTTTGTATAATTAGAATACACCAAATTTGCTTTGAGCCCATACTTTAGATACGGACCAATTGCGGTAAGTAATTAATAAACTGAGTAACCTATCCAAACATGTTATTTCCTTT
Source organism: Acheta domesticus (assembly GCA_031308135.1). Lineage (NCBI taxonomy): Eukaryota > Metazoa > Arthropoda > Insecta > Orthoptera > Gryllidae > Acheta > Acheta domesticus. Next base: position 90,224,851 of record JAHLJT010002406.1, on the reverse strand, counting down.
AAGTAAATTCTATACGAATGGAAAAAAGTTGGCATCTGCAGACGCAGATGCAGCAAGTTTCTTAAACATCTATACAGAAGGACGACAGAAAGTACAAGAGAAGGAAAAAGAAGAGAATTATTCCCCAATTCTTCTACACTTACGCTTTTATTAGTTTCACGAAATCCTTGAAGATTTCAATCCAATTTTAATATCGGCCTTCGTATGCGGCAGAGAGGAAATTCGGCTCGACAGTCACCATCTTGGAAGCAATTTCTCGCATAGTAGTTTAGAATAATTTATTTCATAAAGAAAAGACATCGTTTGACAGATACAACATACTTCTCCGGTCCAAGTGATATTTTGTTTCTCTGTTTCTCAAATCTGTAGTTTTTATCAGTCTTGCAACAAGAATTTCGCAGAACTTTGAGATAATCGATTTGGGAAAGATACGCTAACATAACATTCAGGTCCTTTTAATTTGATAACAAAATTATCCGTTCTCTTGAAATCTATATTACTACTTTCCAATTGAACGAAATATAAGCAGCCTCCGGTCATGTGAGAGAGAATTCGTTAGGTATCCAGGAAATCAGAAAAAATCAAAAACAATTTAACAATTTCGGTTTGACTGAACATTGCAAATATGTTATTGTTGCACCGTCTATTCTAACACTATGCGTGCCGCCAGCAATTTCATATTGAGTCTCTGATCACGATACTTCATACGTCATGTAACAGAAAGGCTCCATAGAAAACACAATTCAATATACAAGGGTTGTGGCGTAAGTCATGGCAAACATTTTTTGGGGAGAATACGAGTACGGGTGGAAAATGTAAGATGTACACATGAAACGGCAGAGTATGAAGTAAGTGCGTGGACATACAACGACACTTCAAAATTGTCGTTCTCATATTTATTAAAGTATTTAAAATAACAGTACTGGTTTCATGTTCCAAAGCATTTTAGTGTATACGAGTTCACAACATTTCAAAAGCATTATCTACCCTTTCTAAAGGGCCGATTCGGCAGGTGCTTGATTACTGCACATCCCGCGTCTGTCCGCACACTCACAGGTGGCCACGTGCGTTGCTGGTCACTGGTTGCTATGCGTTCTCGCAGAAATCCTCGTGACCATCTCGCGACTGTCTGGTATGCCTATGTAACATTTTGAAAAAATCCTTTTGTATGATTTTGTCCAGTAGCAATCTTGCTGCTGCAGGCCACTTGTAGAAGCTTAAAACGATTATCGTAAAATAATTGAATCACAAACAAAAACTTTATTGAACCACAAATTTATTTGCGTCGGCAAATGAGCTACAGATGTTGCCTCTTATCTGTAATTGTTTCCCATGTGAAATAAGACACTCACTGCGCAGAAAAGGATTCACATTACGTGGAAAAGCATTGTTTGATTATCCTAAAGACGAAATTGCTAAATTCCTCAGAAGAAAGTACAGTTTTCCTGGTACTGATAAACTGATACACTCCCTTGTAACCTAAATGTTGAAGACAGCGAAAACGTAAAGAAAAAACTAATTAATTCATTTAAAAATCAAATATTTGCCGTCTCCATTACTTACAAATATTAAACACGAATAAAATAAGAGAGAGCGTAGGCTTCCGCGGCCGGAGTCAATATTAAGTTGGCTGTCCGGGTGACGCCGCGTCCATGGCAAAGGTGCCGACGTTTCGGTCGCCATTCTGCGACCTTCCTCAGGGCGTAATGCCAATAATAATAACGAATAAAATAGCTTAACCTTCATTTGCAACAACTTGGACCGAATCACAGTTTGATATCTCAATTAATTTTGGATATTATTTTTATTTATCGAAATTATTTGATGCACTCTGTGTATGTACGCAATATACATCATTACAAAATTATTGTGCAAATACAGTAAACTGTAATGAATTATACAGGATTTTTAATGCGTGAAGTAAATCTAATGTCATAGTTCAATATGTACTCTTAAAATTAAAATATTTGAGTTCTTTTTGTATATTGGAGACTTAGTTCATTATGTATACGTAGGAGGACTGTTCAAAAAATACGCATAAACACATACAAAATACGCAATGACGTTTTAAAACCAAATGTACTTTAGAAGTTGATTTTTTTAGAATTAAAATGGAATGATTGGAAGGCGATAGTCCCCCAACAATAAATATTTACCCAGCATGTATTTGTAAAATATAATTTATGTTAAATAATTAGATTTATTGCGTTAACATGATGAACATTACTACATGCGACTAGTACGTATAAGCAAAGATTTAGTTCATGGATTCGATTCCTCTCTAACGCACTGAAACAGTGATTCCATGGAACTGTGTCACCCTTATGTATGCTGAAGATTTACCCAATATGTATACGTACGAGCATTTCACTGTAAAATTTTCATAATCATGTTAACTATAATTTACAACTTCCATACTTAAGATTTATTGGGTATTTATTTAATATGTGTATTACATATCTGCAATGATAGGAAAAAATATAGTTTCTTTGAATCGTGAAATTGTATTTCTTTTCGATGTACTTAAAGTATTTAATATGAACAATATTTTGTTTTCTGAAGTGAGAAATGGGCAGAAAACGAAATATTGGAACAATGATGAACAATATTTCTTTTTCTGTAGTGAAGCTTTCAGGTGTTTGGTTACTCATTTCTTCAATGTAAAACTACAAAGTGGTAATTACATTTTAAGCAATCCAAAAACTGGTATGAAAATTATTTGCCCACAGTACAAAATAATACTTGTGTAAAAATTACAAAAATACGTATGTGTTCTTCTTATCAGTGAAGCAATTAATACTACCCAACATTAATAGTGTGTTTTCAAGTAAGTTAATTTGTAATCTTAGCACATCTGTTGAAATGCTCAATGTAACAAAAAAGAAGTGTATTTTTAAAAGTCAGTACGTTTTGAAAATTGTACTTAACAAAAATTGATAAATAAAATAAAAAGATTTATAAAAATGAGAAATTCCTTTCAGTTGCAGAACGCCAAAAACATCTCCAATACGGGTATATGAGATAATGTCACCGCTACAGAACTGGTAGATTTCAGATGAAATGAGTATCGCGTTTCTGCACGCTCTGTCGCCTTTTAAGCTCTTGCGGGTTGGCTACGTGCCCGCTGCACCGCGCAGACCGCACGGCACCTGTCTGTGTCGCGCGCAGACAGGAACCCAACATGCTGCGACCAGAACTTTTTGTGTAACACGAGTTACGAGCGTATAATAGGAGAACTCTGCAAACATGTAAACATTTTGTGCAACTTTCAAAGCAGAGTAAAGGACATATGTTTCAAGTTAAAAATATTTAAACGAGTATGGTGACTGAAACGCAGTAATTAAAATTAACGTTTCATTTGTGTTCGATCATTGGTTTCTGCTTCCGTGTCCTTGTAGAAAATCTTGCAGATCTTTTTGAAACTGGATTATTGTCATTTAAAACAGAATTAAAGATTTTTACACTGTCCCATAATACTTATCTAGTATGTAGACAGCATTGTAATGTTGCAACAAAAATTGGCAACATTTCAACAGAAAAAAATCGTATTATGGGGGCACTGAAGCCAAGAAGTTAATAATGTCTCGTTCCAATTTGTAGTAAATTAATTCCTCTGCCAATTTATGTAGTCAGAATCCACGTTCTTGGTTCTTGATACCGAAATATAGGATTAGGTAAAATATTTGTCCGTCTGTCCATCTGTGAACAACGCATGCGGAACCAGGATTTTTACTAAAATTGATAATCCTCGATAGATCTGAATAATGTCTAAGGTTCATTAATTTGAAAGGGATATTTTGAATTTTGGGGATACTTTATCGAAAGCAGTAACAACATATTCCGAAATTTTCTCAAAAATGGTTCCGGATTTTTTAATTAATTTGTTTTCTCAAATAGATAAACAGACGCTTAAAATGTCACAGATAACATTTTCGTTCAATTCTAATTTTTTGAAAATTACAAAAGTTAAAAATTTAAAAAATTTTCGGTATCCTCCTAAAAAACAATGTTGAGCTTAGAGATTATCTTTCTAATGAAATCTATTCATCAGAAACAGACCTTGAAATATCGTCACGTAAAACGTTTCAAAACTGTGGGTAGTTTTCGCGTAAGTTTGCGTCAAACATAGACAATGTTTCAAAAATAATTTTAATAGAAACGGCTCCATTTTTTCTTTATTTTCTTCTTGAATAGAAAAGGTCCATCGCTATAAAAATAACATAGACCCTATTTCGGTGAACTCTGTACCTTTTTGGAAATTCTTGGTCGTTTCGAAAAAAATATCTGTAACTCATTTGGAAAACATTACTTCCATTATAACCCCTTACTGAGTTCGTTCCCTTCACGAAGTTGGACTTCGATTTTTCTAGAACCACTGTCGTATTCTCTACCGCAGTAAAGAATGCTCAGTTCGCTCAGCTCGGTGAGTGGGGACGAAATGGGTTTCGCGATGACGGAATTCTGTTTCAAAGCACATTCGCGCTCGCGAGGAAACGAAAGGACTTACGGCCGACACCGGGAGAGGTATTTTAAGATCACTGAGAAAGGGAGGCGAAGACGTAACGGAATAAAAGAAGGAGATTGAGGTCGACTGGGCGTCGGTGAAGTATATGGAAGAGCGAGTTTTAACACTGAGTGAACTGCTCTGTAGATGGAATGGTAAAACGCGTAGCAGCAACAGAATATTTTTCCAGGAAACTGTGCTCTAAATCTAGACTGTCATTTCAATGCTGTAATAGCGTATGATTAACATGCAAACACGCAAAGATACAATGTACATATTTATTTGTAGATAACATCATATACATTCCACAAAATCCTTTGATATCTAGTATATTGTACTTATTTCCAATGCGTGCAGAAACTGAATGAGTACAATGCAGCCTCTGTCTGTGTGAAAGGCGTTTATGATTTCGTTAAATACCCAGGAACAGGAAAAATCCAAAATATCTAAATTAATAATTTTCAATGTTTGCAAAAATTCAAAGAATACTGTACAGCTTCTAGTATTTTTAGAGGTCTTTAAGGTTTTTTAGACACAGGAACTAGGGAGAAATCCAAAAACGGTAATGGCGTTTTGATTTTCATTGAAAATGCAAGTATTTGATGTATTATTCCTCGTATTGCGCGTAACGATTGAATTCTCATACTAAGTGCGTCACTGAATACGAATATATCTGTCCTAATGGAACATCCTGCCTCCTAGGAAGAAGACTCCCGCCATAAATATTTGCTATTCATTTGTAACGTTGACAGATTTTTTATATTCTTTGTAAATAAAGAATTATATTGAGTATCCGCTTATACTACACTACATTATTGCAGTATTCGGAAAGACCGTTTGTGTTAAAATATTTTTAGGTGTGTTATTCTAAAGAATTTTCTTTATTCTTCAGAAATGTGAGTGCTACTTTTTGGAAAACTATTTTATTTGTTTTTTCAGCTAACAATTTTGCTGATGCAGCATACTAGTTCTTATATTCTTCTTCTACGTAGAAACAAATATATTATGAAACTAGTTTTCAATTCTTCAGAGAAAAAACCGTTGCCAAGTGGAAATACAAAAAATGTAGTTAAGAACGCAATGATGAATTAATTTGAATATAATGAAATAGAATGTACAAAAATCAGCAGAAATAAATAAATGCGGAAAAGGAAAAAAAGTGTGAATACAAACTGAAATAAAATATCCAAAAGAAAATGTAGAATAGAAATTACATTCATTTCAGGGTTTCTGGTTACTTTTGTTAAAATATTTAGTGCACTCTTCAATATAAACTCATCTAGTAACGGAGATTGACATTTAATGAATTCCAACTACTTGTTTATTCTGTAGTCATTATCTGACTGATTATTTTAAATATTTCTTTTATTTGAATGTAAGATTTTGTGCTTGTAAATTATGAATTTCTTAATATATTTTATGTATTTCACAATGCGTTTATATTAAAAGTGCTACTTAGATAACACCCGAAAACACTCAAGTTAGTGTTCACCTCTTTATGACGAATATAATATAAATGATTCTATCTAAATAATATTTAGGTAATGCATTTAGAAATTGTTCCTCTTTAACAATTCTCTTCTTCAAAAACACATTGAATTGAATGGAAATAAGCAATTGAAAAATAAATGTTCAATTCTCAGAATCGAAACATTTCCTTTCATGTGAACTATTAAGAGAAAAGTTTTTTTATCAGGCATGAAAGTTGTTTTGGAGCGTGGAAAAGAGGATATCCAAATAGTATTTTAGAGATCAATTTATGCGTAAATTTATCAATGGGGATGCTTTTTATTGGAGGGTACATCGCATTTAACGTAATCACAAAAATACAAAGAAGCGATAAAGTATTCACCAATGAATGCAAGAAGCCAATGATACCTTTCTCAAAAGAACGAAACGTATTGGTTCCTTTGAAAAATACAATGGATAAGGGGATAAAATCCGCTGTAAAACAAGTTTATAAAAATATAAGTGTACTGAAAGGACATGTTAGTAAAAGTGTAAACAAATGAGATGAAAACGTCAGGGTATTCTTAAAGAAATGCGGGAAGGGAAACTAATATAAAAACACAACAAAAGATATTACGAAGTTCCTGCCTCTTTCCAGAATGTTTTTCAACTCTTCGAAAACGTTCTTGGAGAATTACATTGAATGAATGAAATACGATGAAGTCCGAACTAAACAAGAAGAAAACAAAAGAAAAAATGTAGTGAACAAGAATAAATTGAAAACATGTCGATGAATAAACGACTAAGATCATCATCATCGAGTATAATAATTGGTGATAATGAAGACGTTGGTATTCATTTTCATCTTCCCTAGCTACCACTCGATATATGGAATGGTTAAGGACCGAGATGGGTCTAAGAGGGGTGTCAGCCTGACATGCTGTGGAACGCAAGGACCATCTTCACTGAGAATGGTCTCCAGGGGAGCGGAAGGTAAGAGATTTTTATCCGCCAGTAGATGGCAGCTGAAATGTGATGGGACAAAACGGTTTTAATTTGTACGAAAAAAAGTGTACTCTTTTTTATCTTCACTTTTTTTAAAGACATCCTTCTGTCCATCGGTAAAGATATTTCAATTTTGTTAAAGATGTCTAGTATAGAGGTTTTTGTTTAATGAAAATATAGTATTCTTAAATACTCAGTCTTCCAATCAATTCATGTTCAATTTTCTCAAAATATTAATAGTTTTTGCGTAATTTTAAGTCGAATCCTAACACATTTCTAGGAGTAAATAAACAAGATTTTTTCAAAAATGGCTTAATACGTTTCTACGAAATGTTCGTTTTCTACGATATTCTGAAAGCCTCATTTCAATTTAACAATATGAGATCAGAAAAGTTAAGGAAACATAATAATGTAGAAGTGTTTTTAATAAAAAACTCCATAATTACTATATCAATTTTATAGGAACGACAACGAAAACATTTTGTTAAAGTATCCTAAATACCGTATCGTTCACTTTTTCTGTAGAATTTTTAGAAACCGTTCACGAATTAGAGATGTGAAGAAAGTATTGAAACCAGAGGAAACTTTCTCGCACTGTTCCCATGCGATCAAATTACACTGAATTCACTACAATAGGATGCACAAGAATACAGTGAAAAGGTCAATTTTCCTTCTAAATGGCCTTGAGAAAATATAAGGAAATTGTCGAACTGTGTTCCAACTACTTTCAACAAGAAATATTTGGAAAAGACATTTGAAATATTTATAGTATATAATGTATAGTGTAATTATTGCAGTTTTATAATAGTTAAAAGTAAGAAAAGCCTGTACTACGTTGTGGCTACTACTAGTTTATTAATATTATTTATTATTTAATTCACGTTATGTGGTTTAAAGTCTGTGCAATTCTGTTGCACGAAGTTTTAGATCATATATAGATCATATTCTGCAGTGAAGTTCTAATTCCATTCACCCCAGGAATCGCATGTCCGTTCTCCATAATGCACACAACGTCGACGCATCCACTTGGAGGGCGGCGCGTGGCGAGCCGGGATCCTTATGCGGGCTCTGAGCCACATAGCTAGCCACACCGCACGGGTTGCTGTCAGGCTCCGCCACACTCCAACCGCGGGGGGATCGGCGTCAGATCTCTCTGCGTGCCCACCACCCCATCCAGAACCCCTCTCTCTCTACACACACACACACACCACACACACACACACACGGACGCACGCAGGCACACGCACGCCCAACATTTACACTTGACTCTCTCGCTCTCACGAGCAACCGGAGATACTACTACCAACTGTGCTGTAAGCGGACGATATGTTAAAACGGCAGCACAGAATTGTGGGACCTACTTGGTTTTTCACGCAATAATGTTATATGTGTTGAGAAAGACTTCGGGGTTTTCGTTATCTAGAAAATTTTCATTAATAAAATAAAAGGAACACAGGGAGAAAATTTAAAAACGCGTAAAATATTAGGCGTTTGTAAATTTTCTCCTCGCGATCAAGCTCTTTATCATCATAAAATCTCATTGAATAAATGAGATTTTATTGTGGTACATGTGGTGATAGTTGCAGCCGGAATTGTAGAAATTATTAAACTATTTAAAAAATATTTATATCATATTAAGCTTCTAGTAGTAAATTACTAAATTCCACGCTATGGCGTCGATGGCAAAGGACTAAGGTTTTCCATCACATTGAGGCGTTTAATAGTGGTACAACTCCATTGACACTCATTTCGAGATAGTGAGCTCTAAAGTTACATGATTATAAAAAAATCGGGAATGAAGTTAGACAAAAAATTGTGTGTTTTTCGTCTATAAGATATGTACTTGTTCGTCTGAAGATGATATGAATAAGCATACTGATAATGCTTTGTGGAATATTGGTGGTATAAAGGAGTTATACCATCGTAAAAATGAGGTTGGTGGGTCAAATCGGCAGATTCTAAGAAAATTTAAAATGAAGACAATATCGATTTATTAAAAGAGATTAAATATTCATTTAATGTTACTGTTAACGCACATTCAGTTTTCTTCATCTTGGAATAGTCGGGTTCCTATCCGCAGGTCAGTGAAATAAGCACGATTAACGCTTGAAATGAATGGAAATAAATCAAGCATATCTTGTTTCTTCTCATTAACCTTCTTTTGCTGTGGTTGTAGAAGCTGGACATTTGAGTTTTGAAAACATTAGTCCTTCCTCATCTACTGGTGGTTTGAAAGTTTACTGAGTAGAAACCAATGTTTACTTGTACATAATTATAAAAGACTTCTGTTTGACAAATATAATCTATCTCATTTTTAGCCAGTTACAGACACTTATTTTTTTCATTTTTCTTCTTTCTTGTGACAGTCGTTTGAAAGTATAATTTCTGTGTTAAATAAATCTGCGATATAATTATATTATTTTTGTTCCTATTACAAAATATGGATCAAGCTCTTTATCATCATATCACTTTAGACGAAATACATATCTCGAAAATCACTCATTACGAGACTTGTAGAAAACCACGTAGCCGTACCACTGAAGTTGTGCCACTATAAAAATAAATAGATTGCAATTTCCTGTGATTAACTTTTATTGCCATGCGCTATGTCGTCCACAGAAATAACTTTTAGATCTATCATTTTGAGAATAAATGTATAACACTCGCGCTGACCTGAAAATGTGGAGTCCCGCAAGAATCGATTTTAGGCCCTATTCTCTTCCTATTATACGTAAATGACATGCCTTTAGCGATTCGAAACGGAAGAACAGTTCTCTTTGCGGATGATACAAATATTCTTTGCAACAAAGAAACCGTAAATAGTACAATATCAGACGTTTCAAATCGGTTCCGTAATAACAAATTAATAGTAAATGAAAAGAAAAACTGTTTCAATGCAGTTTTCCATATCAAATAAAAAATTCTGTATTCCATTGAAAATGAACGGTGTGCCATTGACTGATGTTAATGTAACAAAATTTTTAGGTCTATCAACTCAGTCAAACCTCAAATGGAATGCCCACTTAAATGAATTGAACACAAAATAAGTTCATTATGCTACGCGTTCAGAATTCTTTCAAATTCCGTCAGCCTTCATACAGCTCGTTGTGTATATTTTGCCAATGTTCACTCCCGCCTGAGATATGGCATAATATTCTGGGGAAACACATCTTATAGCTCTCAGACTTTCAGATTACAAAAAAGAATTGTACGAATAATAAACAAATCCAACCCACGTGATTCTTGTAAGTCTCACTTTATTAATCTAGGAATTTTACCATTACCTTGTCTCCTGATTTACGAATCAGTAGTTTTTGTCAAAAATGACTTACTTAAGGGCGGGAATATATTTCAGCAAACGCCGATGTCTATAAGTATAACACACGACGTAGTAATCATATTCACCAAGTGGCAGTATCAACAGCTCACTACAAAAAATTCACATACAATTCATGTACATTACTCTACAACACTTTGTCAGAAGACTTTAAACGATTAAATTCGATAGAAAGTTTAAGTCCCAAGTAAAATATTTTCTGCTGCATAACTGTTTTCTATACAATTCGAGACTATACCGAGCATCAAAAACTAAAGTAGCATTAATTTTAACAATGATAGTTAATGTAATTATTATCATTTGGACTGTATAATTCTAAAGAACCTGTAACACAAAAAACGCCCCCATCTCGATCAGGGTTGATGGCCCCCATCTCGATCAGGTTTTTCGTCCAGTTTCCCTGATCCTTGAGCAAATGCTGAGATGGTCCCTTGTTTTGCTTCTGGACATAAATGTAACTTCACTATTTGTGCACGTCTTCTGAATGTCAGTGGGAAATATAGTTATTCAAATTATCGTTTTTCATATTATCGCGGCAAAAAGTAATATTCTTTCATGAAGAACATGAGGGTTCAGGGCAGGAATTTATAGCTAATTTACCTTTGAAAATATATTTTATTATATAGGAGCGAATATTTGTCAACAAAACTCGAAAAAAATCTCTCTTTTCTGTATTCAAAATTCGACTAGAATATGGTTAGGATGGAGACCACAGAATTATGAAAACGTGCACAAAATTCACTTCTCCCATAGCCCGTCACACGCAGTTTTTAACTGTTTTTGACGTAAATAAATAAATAAATAAAATGGAGTTAACTCAATTTCTCAAAAAGGGAAGTTGTACTATGAAAATAGTCTTCATATATCAAATATAGTAATTAAAACGAAAACGAATTAAGTTATTTGCATATCTAAAATTCAATTATCCATTTTCAATAGCTTGTGCTGCCCTATATTCATTTTATTATTTCTATTATAATATCGTTATTTTGCATAGAATAACTTTTTTTTATTGTCGTGCCAAGTTTCTCTTTATAATTTATTACAGTGTATCAACGTTTTTGCTTACGACATAGTAGAAAATGCAATGCATGTAAAATGATTTACAAAGTAGGCGTTAGGCTGATAAATTATCCAGCGCTAAATCCAACCAAGTAGGCGTACTCGTGGACATGAATTGCAAAAGCAGAGGTTGGGATGAATCGCAAATGTGGAGCTTATTGTGCGTTTTTGTGTTATTTGAATATTCATCAACATGAAATATGGCTTTTCAAAGCACCGACAGAAATATGCTAATGACAAATATTCTGACTTTCTCTTATACAAACTTATACACGAAGTAATAAATGCAGTATAAAAGAAAATTTTAATGCTGTGGATATTCGATTTCGAGATTTTCAAGCGAAATATGGCCTACTCGTCTTAGGGGACCTCTGTACTAAAAAGTGTTTTCATAATCTACAACTGCTCGTTCGTCTGAACATCACAAGGCCTAAACTATTCTTAGGATTTTTAGAGAATTATTATTCCCCAATCGATCTGGCCTCACTCAGAGCCCCCCCGAATTTAAAACAAGATCCTTATTTTGGGGGTATTTCAGACGAAACCCCTGTGACTGCATTTTCAAACCTTTCGCAAAAGTCGCTCCAATATTTTTCTTTAAATTTCCTTTAAGAATAGTAAGAGAAATAGAGTTAAAGATGGCATAGATGCAATTTTCACTGTTACCTATGAAATTTCAATTTTTTTAATCGAAATTTTTGGGCGCTATTATACACCTAAATTATTAAAGAGACAGAGTTTTTCTTCAAATTAATTTTGTTCTCCACTCTTAGTATTTAATTACAATCATGAACATTTTACTACTAAAATATTACAAGCTTTTGGTAAATGTGGGTGAAATATGGGCAATTTGAAAAACAAGATTTTTGTCAAAAATCGCTCCAATTTTTTTCTAACTTTTTGTACAAGAGTTAAACGAGCGTAAGAACATGATATCTTCGGCATTTTTATGTAAACGTTTGATATTTCCAAAAATTAAACATAAGTACTTATTGGAAAAAGACAGTCACGTCAGTAATATTTATATTTATTCTAGATTAGTACTTTATTATTTATTGCATTTGTGAAAACAAGAGTTTAAATTATTTCTTATAAAATACCAAAATAAAATCAAAACATTTCTTTGAAAATTAGCTAAAAATTATGCATTTTCAGAAAAACTCGAAAATTTTTTAAAACACAGCTTCAATAAAATTTTCTTATAGCACCAGGTTTTACTCTTCAATTATATTCATGAAGACTTATTTCAATGCCCTATGATGGGTGCATCCGTTTGTCTGTCCATCCCTCCGTCCCTGCATTCATCCGTCACCCTCTAAATCCGTAAATTCGTCCCTCTGCGCTTCTGTCCCTCCTCCCGTACGGCCCTCTCTCCGTCCGGCCCTCTGTCCCTCTTCCCCACCCTCCGTTCGTCCCTTCTTCAGTCCGCTCCTCTGTAGATCCTTCGCTTCGATCGACTTGCTCGTAGAACCTCCACTTGATCGATTTTCGCGTTGATGCGCCTCTTCATTTACTTGCGCGGTGATTATCCAGTTGATCGTCTAGCACGGAGATCCTCCATTGTAGTCATTTGCGTGGAAATCCTCCACTTGTTCGTACATTGCGAGGGACCTTCTAATTGAACTATTTCGTGAGTACCTCGACGAGTTGGTCGACTTGCTTCGGATACTCTACTTGATCGACTTGCTTCGTATCTTCCAATTCATTGTGCGGATATCCTCTACTTAAGAGACTTGCGCAGAGATACTTCACTTGAGGGACTTGCGTGAATTTTTTTATAACTTAATTTACGCCCTTTCACATTAAAATGGCAGCACTTTTTCTTTCAAAGTTCCTTTCCTCGTTTTCTAGAATTGTTTACATCCTCTCGGCTGGTGTCAAACACCCCTGACTTGTCACCCATTCACTTACTCGCAAATTTATTTTCTTTCCTCACCAACCTGAACTCACGAGCAAATTTGACATGAAATTGGGATAACATTCTGTTAACAGGGCCGTCCCACGCAGCAGTTCCTGTAACACTGACCTTCAGATCGTATTCACGCATCTTCTTCGCGGGACGTTGAGAAGTACCCACAGAGGGCAAGCAGGATTCATCAAAATTTACTGCTGCGGAATGAGCGAAGCAAATACGTTGCGATTTCCTTGAGACAATTATTACAATCACCTTTGTAATCTGAAATGTAAATTAAACTCCTTCGATATAAGAGACTATATGTCACTGTTTTAAATAATCTGACACAGGGCCCCGTGGCAAGAAGATAATGAATGAAATTGGTTATGAAATCACACGACTTAATCCAATTCTCATCGTTTCGTAATATTTCCTCTTGAATGCATTCACTGAATATAAAGTAAAGATACACATTTACAAAGACGCAAAGTTGTAATGTTTCTCGTAAATTGTGATTGATGAAGAAATTAACGTATTGATATTGTTATCATGTACAAACTCCCGTTAGCGTTTGCCGGGTGACCTCTTGGGTGACACATGTACTCGTTTCTAATCCTAATACTAATATTACAGATCAGTTAAGATCTTCTAGTACTTATTTTCTAAAATTTATCCTGGAAAAGTCAAGATGTAATATCTCATATTTTATTTGAAAAATTGCGTAACTTGAATGAAAAAAATTAATTGAAGAGAATTGAATTAGTTCCCTCCGAATAAATCCAGATAATTATATTATTTTACAGTGTCACTCTTCAAGAGTAGAGGCTCACAAAAATGCAGAGTGCAATACAATACTTTTTAATCTTCTTTGATTTCCATATCGAGTGAATTTACTTGATTATTTCATCCTTTCAATTCATCTTCTACTGTGATTCTCATCTACATTTTCACTGGATTTATCATAACAAATAATTCTCAATATTTTTCCACAGAGACGAGTCCTTTACAAACACGCCAGACAGAGTAACAGCAGATCTCCCAGGTGAAATATCAGTTTACCGATAAAAGACAATAACCTAAAGTGAATTACGTCTCCTACGAGCAGGGAGATTGTGGATGCTGACTTTTCCGTCTCCGGTTAGTGGGAAACCCCAGAGTGTCTAGAATTACAGAAATCCACTTTCGTAGGCTTCACCCCTTGAAGCCCCTAGGAGCTTGCTCCGGCTCCGAGCTGAGAGGTCTACTTCGCACGCCGCTTTGGCGCTGTAGGGTCTTAGGTTCGCTGCTCGCCTTTGAACGGTCGACGGCGGTCAAGGGGTCCGAAAGGGTCCGAGACCGACTAGTTGAAGCTCGAGTCGGCCCGTGAGAAGAGGATGAGGTGGAGTGAGGCGTGGATGGAGAAATACTCGCACATAGGGAATGAAGTGAGAACGATATCATGCTGCATCATTCTGAAGGATCCGACAAATTAGCTAAGAATGAAGAGATCGCAGAAGGTAGAGGAAGTTTGATTATTTCGTGTTTCCGGCCACTTCATCTACTCTGATCGTTCTGCAATTTATATCCCGGGAAGTAGCGTTGTGTCTCTTCTAGTGGAAGGTAAGATCCGTTGCCGACATATACGTATGCAAGCAGGGTTTCCCCTCTCCAGGTATCTTCCACATTGGGACACCCTTCCAGTCCGGAGCGGTCGGAACGGTCTCAAGCTTGAAGCACACTTTTCTCCCGACATGTGTAATGCATGTAAGCATAATAGTGTGTGTATGTATGTATGTAAGGGGAGAGGATTGGATAGGAAAGAGGAAGAAAGATCGTGTGTGATCCATTGTCCTTTTGTTAGGATATTGTTTCGACATTTTTATGGTATTGATTGAAATCATGGAAAATTACCGAAAAGTGCCGCCTGCCTGGATTCTCCAGAGACTGGTTGATTTGTCGTTGCTATGTAACTAGTGTAAAAAATCCACCACTGCACCGTTAGGATTCAGACCCAAGGTCCTCCCGGTCAGCTACTCTACAGAGGACACGAAAATGCAGCCACAAAGCCATCTCATTCGCTATAGAGGAACGCAAGGAGTGTAGCACAAACGAAAGAAATGAGATTGCGGCTAACAGTCGGAATATGGACAGCTGAATGGAAGATCAGATAAGGCAGGTGAGTGAAATATGGAATATAATCAAGGAGATCTGAACAGGTGAAGAAGATATGTTAAAAAAGAGGGTATGTCCTCATAATGCACTGCATGTGATGGTCTCGGAAAGGAACAGCATGCAGACGGATCAGATGGGGTGGGCGGAAGAGGAAAGAGTTACGTTCAATAGCGCGTGAGGGCGCAAGTGGATCGCGGAGTGTTGGAGCAGTGTTGGGTGTGTGGGCCAGAAAGGAGAAAGTAGAGAGAAAAGTACAAGAAATGATAAATGAAAGATTGAGTATTGTCCGTGGACCGTTTGTTAACGTACTGCTCCGGCATTCATCTGGTGTTGTTCGATGAAACCGCAGACGAGAGCAGCCGACCGCTTCACCTCCAGATGAAGGATGAATTCGACGCAATTATGAAGCTAGTGTCTACAATCCGCCAGCGTAGGACATCAAACCGTAGAACCTCCTGATCAACGATGCTGCATGGATGTTGCCTCTGAGCTATCGATCTAATGAGGAAGATGGAGAGCCACGGAGAGGATCGTTGGGGGTGAGCGGGTGAGGAAAGGAGCAACTTCAATAGCGCGCGAGGTGCGAGCGGGGCGCGAGGCGGGAGCCTTGGCGGCGTGGGCCTGCGGCCCAGGGACGGGCGGGAAGCCGGGAAGTGGCGGCGTAGTTGAGGCGGGGGCGGAGTCTGCGATGCAGCGGGGGAGGGGGCGGCAACCCGGAGGCGGCAGTCGGTATCGATCGCCAATCCGCGGAATATCTGCAATCTCCGGTCGACGGTGCCGCCGCCCCCGCCCGCGCCCCTGCCTCCGCCCGCGGCTCGCCCACGTCCCCATCCACCGCCCGCGTCTCCGCCCCAGCCCCCGCCCACTGCCGACTCCCGTCTCCCCCGCCCGCGTCCCCGCCCGCGCCCCCGCCCGCGCCCCCGCCCGCGCCCCCGCCCGCGCCACCGCCCCCGCCCGCGTCCCCGCCCGCGCCTCCGCCCCCGCTTCCGCCCGCTGCCCGCCCACGCCTCCGGGTCCGGCCCCCGCCCCCGATGCAGCCGCGCAAGCGAGGCGATGAAATCTCCCAGGTGCAGCCAATATCGAGTCACGGGGGACGACTCGTGAAAGATCGTGAAAGGGTCCGGCGCGGCGGGCAGGGGCGGCGCGGCGGCAGCCATTAGCTTCTCGCCGCGCCGCCCGCACCGCGCCGCCCTTGACACTGCCGTCACCGGCGCCGTTGCCGTCGTTGTCCCGACGCGACGCGTCGCCTCTTTCAACAGGAGGGCGTGGGCGGAGCGCGCACGTGTGTTCATGTGACGAGGTGAAGAGGAGTAAACCGGGGGAGAATTCATTTCAGACAAGGAGAGTATTTCTAACAAGAGAAATACATCAAATTTATTTTCTTCACACTTTTAAGTGATTTAAAATAGATTATACTTGTCATTAATCAGTGCGCAAAGATTATTCCTTTCATGCTGATGTTTTATTATTTATTTCACCTTATTAAAGGCAATAATGCACATACATTATATTGCATATTCTTCCCGATATCGCCACCCGTGTCCCATCTTACGAGTTTTTCTATTGATGAGATTTTTTTTCAGCAAACTATTGAGCCTTTCAAGAAAATAATGGTTACGTCGGAAAGCTATTTTTCTATGACAGTCGGCTATGACAGAAATTGTGTTATAGATCACCTATACTCGTATAGTAATTGAGTAACCTGCGTCCATTCATCATTCGCGGTTAAACTCCACTGGTCCACCAATCCAGGCAAATGAGACGTCATTCGACACGTAGTGGACTCCTGGCGGGGAACTGATCATGGTTTTACAAATGCATGCAAAAGACTTTAATAAATTTCTCAAAAAAATATTTTGTTAGTTTTTAAGCAACTAAAACGCATTTTGGGTGACATATTGCATCTCTAGAGGTAATCAATATCTCCTTTGATTCATCTTGAGAAGGCAAATCGATTGGAACAATTTTTAGCCGGTTCACTCCGTTCCTGGAAGAATCCTAGAATAACTCTTACTTTTATCGTTTCAACGCACTCTGGCATTTAGGCGAATGGTTATAATTTGATTCATCAAACTGACGAAATTGAACCTATTTGTTTACGAAACAACAATTTAAATGTGTATTTTAATTCATATGCATTTTTTATTTTTATGTAACCTGCTGTGCCCCAAAATAGACGAACGTGGTAACGATAATATTTTAAAATTTCTTTTTATTTTGCACTTGCAAAAATAATCAAATTTGTTAAACGAAAGCATCCGCCTGGAGCGCCACGGTAATGTATTTACTAATAAATATTAAAATTATGAAGTGCAGATTGGTATAAATCCAAAATACTTTGATTTAAACTTTAAATTACATGAATATTTTAAATTTAATTCTTCAAAAATAATTTAGTGACATTTCCATCATTTAGTTGCACTTTATCCTTCAGGGTTTTGCTGAGAAACGCTTCGTTACCTCACGGCAGTTTCTTAAAGATTTCTCTTCTTCTAAATCGTGCTGAACGTTGTGCCTATAGTGAGTCGAAGAGTCAAGAATATTTCTAAGTATTGAAGAAGAAAAATCTACTTTTTTGGATCCAAATCAAAAAAAAAGTGAATTGACGGAATTGGGAGGGAGTGCTAATTACGCAGGATCGCGCCTTATCAAGCGCGATACGGTAATAGGCGCCCGAGGAGAAGCCATGAGGACCTTAGTCCATCAAACGGTAGTCAGTATTGGAGTGCCCTCACTGTTTGTAATGAAGCTGAAGACCACCCCGAAACTACAACAACGCTTCGAGGCTTGAAAGTTCGCGTACAGTTTCGGAGATATACAGACTAACGAAAAAGTACCAAAAAAATCTTTCCGTAAATGAATACTTCCTAGGCCAAAACGGCAAAGAAGTATTTCTTGATAATATTACGAAGAACATGCTGGTGCGTTTTTTACCATCTGAAATGTCTCACTCTTTATATATTAAACCCCTTGTGGCTCTATTTTTTGTACTTTCGAAATAGGTTGACGATATACTTCGATTTAAACGCAGTGGCACTTCAAGTACCCGAGCTGAAAGGAGAGGGGGACATAGTCATCCAGTCGGAAGTTCCAATACCAAAAAAATTAAAGTCGTAACGAAGCTCCTGATTGGATGACAGTGTTCCCCTCATCGTCCAGATCGCGAATTTAAAATACCACTGTGTTTAAATAGGAGTAGTATAATGTTCAGTAAGTGGGATCCTATTAACAGCACAAAGGGTGTAGTTGTAAGTTAATTATCAACCGTGTATTTAGAAACACTAGTTTATGCTGTCAGTGGAGCAATCTGTTGACAAAGTGGTGAAGTTGGGAGTTCCACCATTTTACCTGTAACTGGTTTGTTTTCACAGCTCGCTGAGAATCTGTACTAAAAGAGTGAACTATGCACAATCTTTTTTTAAAGAAACTTTCTGAGTACATGTCATTTAGGAAGTTGTTCTTCAAGTTGGCATCTAAAAAGAGGACGTCCAGATTCTTTTATTTCCATTCTTCAAATTAAGTTAAACAAAGGACCATGGCCCGTTACCAAACAGAAAATGAAGGTATGGAAAACTTTTCCACCTTTATCCCACCTATTTATTACCACTTACTTCTACGTGCCTTCTTTCTACTGACGATCGTGAACACATCAAGCCACTGAATGGAAATGACAATACTGATGTTGACGAAGACTAATGTTGACCAAAAATTATGTAACTTGGGGAAATATTTCAATATTTTATTTTTTTAATTGGTTGTGTTCTCTTATTGTACCCAAAACCTATCTTTGAAAGATAAATTTAAAATTATGACTTTAACGTTCTACGTTTGGTTACATTGTCCATTTAATTTAGGGTTTTTGTAAAATAAATTATTGAATTCCGTGTAATTAACTGAAATTTATATTTTCTTGCCAATCATTTCATTTACTCTTTTCGTATCAGAAGTGGTGTAACTTCATTATACCAAGTCTATAACTTAACAAATTTATCAGAATCATACCACTGAATAAAAATGATCATATATATGATGATAAGAAACCCAAATTATGTAAAAAGTGTTATGTAATAATAACTGAAAACGGAATAATTTATATTGAAAATAAGTTATGAAATATTAACTGCATTTCATCTTTTGTTGCAACCTTTTCACATCAGGAGAGTTATAATTCATTTTAGAGCTTAAATCAAGTCCCTAACGAGGCGAAATTAACCAGTATTATCAACACTAGTTAAATAAACTTTTCTATACATACGCATGTGAACAAGTATAAAACTATATACTTCAGAATTCTTTATAATTACTTTTGTAAAATACTACATTTATCGAAAAAATTGTGCGTTACCCCACTTGGGCGTTAAGAGGCTTATATGAAATGCATCCACTTTCTCGGTATCAGGGACCTACAATACGAATTTCTCTGCCAAAAAATCGTCGTTTTTTGCTGCCACATTACCTAACTTTATACTACGTATGCAGTATGCGAGAAAGAAAATAGGGGAATAACAACAAATCTTTCTAGAGAGATGATGGCAAAGTAAGGTGATTTTCTAGTTCTGAAATTCTCAACAAGTACAAGTAAATAAGTTATAGCAAATATCAAAAAAAGTTGGAAATTTCTATTCTGTCTGTTTTTCCGAAATCAATCGTAAAAGTTGAATAAAATTTACCTTATGTTTTTCTTCCTTTGTTCCTTTCTTTCTTTTACTTCATTCTCCATTAATTCAGAACATTTGTCAATCTAAAACGAGAGAAAAACAATGAACGAGCCAAACACGAAGCTATTTGTTTCCGATTCGGGTCAGCCACATTCGCCTGCTCCCGGACCATTCACCTTCCATGCACTTTTCCGAACTCGTAATCTACGAGAGTGCTTTGAGAAAGTCTGAAGAAGACCCCTGACTTCACGTGTCGTATTCCCCAGGCGAAGGGCGGAGAGAAAGAGAGAGGGAGGGAGCATCGGAGGAACGTGAAGGAAGGGAGATCGTTATACATTCACCTTCTGTGACGAAGGAGTGCTCCCGCGTCCCAAGGGGGCCCTTACGCGCTCTGTACGTTTCGCGTAAGTCGCTCTCAAGTGAGAGAGGTGGGGAGGGAGCATTTTAATTCTGTCGTGGGAGCACCGTCGGGAGTAACTTTCTTCACAACTCTGCACGCGAAGCACCTCGTTGCGAATACCCCAATGAGCTGGTAGCAGCTGTTTCTTGGAGAGATAGCTGCTAAGACGATAGCAAGTTTAGCGCCGGCTCGTCGAAAACGTTCGGACCCCGGAGAGTACGCAGAACAAATTGCATCGTGTTGTACGAAGCATTTATTCCTGAAGAGGAACGACTCGATTACTTCAGAATGAAATGAAATTTACAAATAGGTTGATTGTTTGGACCAAAATTATATCAAGACTAAGTGATATTTGTACAATGAAGGAATTTCTGCAACCATTACTGACTTTATGAAACTAAATGAGTAAATCTTAAAGGTATTTATACTCATCGCAAGTGACTTTACTCATTTGATAGAGGGTTGCATAATCTTTCGTTTTGGGGACAGGGTATCACTAGCATTGACACGTTTAAAATCTCTCTTCAAGAAGAAGTCAATATTCTATCTTAGTTTTCCGAGTGTCATTTTCGATATGTGCTAGGACTGTTCTTTAGATCTACATATTTCTCGTGATGTTTTATGGGACACGAACTCCCCCAATCCAATCGCAACGGCAAGGTAATCAACAATATTACTTTCTTGTCGATTTCAGATAGGATTTTATGTCATTCTTAGCCTTCCAGGAAACACAAAATCAATGGAAGGTTTCTTGAAAAAAGAACGCGTTTTTGAAAAATATTATAAATTGGCGGAAGTAATTAATTTTCCCGCTGAAAATACATAAAAATAAATCTCACAAACCTGTTTTTATTTAATGTTACTGCAAACCGAAATTTATTTCTTTAGTCTAATTATTAACTCACAATCCTATAGCAAACCGTTAAGCAATTAATAAACTATTGGAGGGATTTAGAACTCGACAATTTAATTTGAATTATTTAGAATTTTAGCAACCTTCAGCAAATTATCTGAGATATTTTAAAATGTTAGTAGAGTTCAACAATTGTCTTTTACTTTAACATTAAAAGTGAATTTCCTGCTTAATTTCATCGCAGTTTATCTCACATATATGACACGATTTAACTCGAATAAATATCACGGCAGTACATTAGACATGTGTGAAAATAATCATTGTTAATTCATCCTTTTTCAACGAGAAGCAAACCGTTACAGGCTTCAATGTTATAATATTTATCAGTTCACGTTACAGAGCTTATTAAAACATCAAATGTGTCTAAAAGTGCTTTTCAGAATCTTCCGGTGTATCACATTATCCAGCTGAATGGACTATAGTTTTTCTGGCGTTTTCTTGTTCTATTACATCTTTCTCTTCTTTTAGCATGGAAATCGCGAGAATGCTTCTAGTTGAAGATATCGAAGGAAAATGAACAGCAGTGACACGAATGTCATACAGGTTCAGCTACGTCTACCAACAGGAGACCAACTAAACCAATCAAAATGAATGAAGGTCCCAGGCGAGTTCTCTTGTTCTGCATCAAGAGAGTTGTATAACACGTAGCCGTCCTGCTCTTAATTTCCATCGAGCTCGACGCCAATTCCACGGTCATATTTCATGATTCAAATGCATAGTTTGGGCGGTAACATTCTGTGTTTACAAGATTCCCCTGAGAATCGGGAGTTTTTGCACCCTGAAACGTTAAAGCAATCGACAGTGTTATCGATCTTCTGCGCATGCGCAGTTTGAGTTTCACATCACTTTTGTGCATCTGCGCATGCGCACAGTATCGATATTGAAGTCGATCGCTCTCCGTTACGGCGTGCAAAAACTCTCTAATAAGTGAATAAATAAAGGTCAAAAGTTTATTAGTGTGATTGTATTTATTCTGATGTTTTTACTTTTATCAATCATTGGATATTCAAGATTGTAGTAGCACAATAAACAGTAAAATTGGGTTATTAGTTAATTCAAAATAAAATTTTGGGAAATATTTGATGTAAAGTCGATAAATATCAAACCAGGGAGGATTTTATAACTCACACAAACATTTTTACCTTACTGACCAAGACTCAAAATAATCACAAAAGTGGTATATTATTGCTATCTTCTGCAAAATTAAAAATAAGAATATCTCCACAAAGAGAAGTTACTCTAGAGCGAGAAAAGATACTGCCAGTTAAAGTAGTAGTAACTATTTTTAACAGAAGCAGGAATAATTTTACTACAGTCTACAACCTATCCATGTGTCTAAGGGTCTAAATGTATCTAAATCTAGTAGTGCACATTGAATATTGAGTCGTCTCACATTTGATATCAAATGCTCATGAATTGCACGGGAATATAGTTAGCTTGAGTTGACCAATTGGCAAAAGATATGGAAATTACAATGTGATACCAATATGAAAATTATGATAGCAATATTTATTAATAAACCAGATCATAAAGTCTAGTAATAGTCATTGTAAAAATGCAGATTCAGATGAACTTTTGCTGGCGGAATTACTTCATTTCTTAAAGCAATAAATTTATAAAATGCATATAATTCATTGTATGTATTGTTGTATAATATTCGGAAAATAAAATTGGGAAAAGTGAAAACAATTTTCTTACTGAAAATTGGCAAAGTATTTTTGAAACTAATGGTGCTACAAGAGGACGTATTTATTCCTCATGTTATTTGATAAATTTCATTATTATCTGACAATTCTCATATAAAATGAAAAGACTTATAATTTCTTTCTAACAAAATTATTTCAAAAGTGCATTATTAATTTCGGCAGATTGTTCGCGCGATATGAAATAAGTAAATCAGTGTGTAGGTAATGCCTCATTGCCTCTCAAACCATGACACTCGGGAGAGAAACTCCCCCAAAAGAAAATTAACATCAGAATTAGAGAAGTATTTTAATTGCATCTACCCGAGAACACAAAAGAATAGCCCCTATGAAAGATATTAAAGTTATGAAACATCTGCAGAAAATTCTTTATTTTGATGCCAGTGCCTAAGCTCTCCTCTTTTGTCTCTACCTGACATGGATAAATAGTTGC
This sequence comes from Acheta domesticus, assembly GCA_031308135.1. Classification (NCBI taxonomy): domain Eukaryota; kingdom Metazoa; phylum Arthropoda; class Insecta; order Orthoptera; family Gryllidae; genus Acheta; species Acheta domesticus. The sequence continues at coordinate 90,201,342 of JAHLJT010002406.1, read as the reverse complement.
ATGTACAGGTGAATACGGAGATGTAAAGGCAGCATTGGTGGAATGAGAGGCAGAGAGAACGGAAAACCTTCCGCGACCCTGCTTTGACCACCACAAACTTCACATGGATGGACCGGGATTTGAACCCAGGCCCAGCTGTGTAAGGGCAAGAGCTGTTATCACTATACCATGGGTCGTCTGTCACCTACAGAACATGCTCGAATTGTCACACTTGCGTTCTACGTCTTGCATCATCAACAGGTGTACCCCGTCTGCATGTGAGTTACACGACCGTCGAGCGCCTGTTGTACAGCAGCCTGAGGTAGCTCGAGGCGCGAATCAAGAAGGTATCTTCGATTGAAGCCGGTGTTATAAACTATAGGGTGTCGTCGTCGTTTATCAGAGACAATAAACCGCCCACAAATTGGTTGTGCAAGCTATGCTGACGAATGGTATTGGCAACAGCACAACTTGACAGCAAGTGTTATACACCAATCACTGCCAACCGATATCAGAGGAAGAAGCAACCAGAAAGCAAACCTCAACTTGAAAATGAGAACTTCAAAGAATATTGTGATTATCCTGATAAATATATCCGTCTTATTTGCGATAAGCAATTAAAAACAGTTTCAATAAATAAAAAAATGTTGAAAGAAAAATATTGTTTTTAAGCACGCTGCATGTCTAATAAAACATAAATGCATTAAATTTATTAATGCATTAAATGCAATATATTTGAGGATATATAAAAGCTTTAGTATCTAGACAATAGTCATTCCAGCAAAAACCTATATTCATTAGCAAAACCCTATAAAAATAGGTTTCGTACCATATGAAACCATCCCAAAATCTCAAAAACAGTCACCTCCTCTGCACTTCATTAAACAGGTAAATTCGTAAATGAAGAGTTACTGAAGGCCTCTCAAAAAAACTCACGTCAAAATTATAACATTCCAAGAAAATGAACAATTTTAACACCTCAAGTGCACAGATCTCAAAAACCCAAGATAATTCAAGAAATGTTTATTAACTTCTTAAGCATAAGAAGAGTTCTTTCCGCATCTCCACACCTGTTCCCCACGTGCTGCAGCGTCAATGTACGCGAAACGACCGCAAGTGAGTAATTCAATCGGCAGACGCCGTTGGCAACGTGGCCAGAGGGCTTCTCGAGCCGCGAATCAAGTAAATCTCTTCGGCTGTTGCCGTTGTTATGAAATGTTTGTTTGCAGAGCGATCTGCTCCATCCGCCACGCGCCGCGCCGCGAGAGAGCATGAGGGACGTCGATGGGCTTTTCGTGACGTCTAGAGGGGGATGCGCTTTAATTCAACGGTACGTGGCGCGGAGCTAAGGATAGATGAGTTTGTAGTATTTCGTATTGTACTATCGCCTACGACGGCTAGGAAGAAAGCAAGTTTTTATACATTTTGTGAGTGAACGGATGAAGATAGGTAAAAATAAATTACATGTTTTTTTATTAACACTTTCTTTAACTTTAGAACATAATTATCATCTTTTCTAAATAAGCGTAGCATAAAGTGAGGTTATACATGCTCGGAGGATCGAGGGTAGTTAAATGATGGGAGGGGATGCGAAGCCGAAGACTCCCCCTGAAGAGGATAACGTGCCTTTTGTGGAAAGTAAGTGCCTTTTGGGGAAAATGTTAAATTTTCTCCACCAGAGACTCGATTCATTTCTAGGTGCCTCATTTAAGATTTACAAACTCAAAAATGCCTAAATCAAGGAATTTGGAAAAGATATGCTCTGATTGCTCACTATTCTATTTTACGTCTCTTTGGAGAAAATTGCCAATTCGCACGGAATCCTAAAAACATAATTTCATTGCAGTGCCATTCCCCTCTTCACTGGAAGATCGCCTGCTCAATCGTGTATAATTAGACGTTGAGATTGTCTTCTTAGCCGAGCAGAGCACAAATTGCACAATAGTTCAGGCAAGGGACGCAAATTGCCCACACCGTGGCAAATTACATGTAGAATATTTGACACTGACAATGATTTTCTATCCACCTTCTGCTGACTTGGCACAACTTGTTTCTCTTTTCATCTGTTCTTTTTTCACATGCAATATGAAGTACAGTCAAACAATTTTTCAGAGGCAAAGATAATGAAGTGAAATAGGCAGGAGTGAAATAAAGTATTGCACACTAAGAGCCTTTTCATGCTACGATAATATTGTTCAATGGAATTTTATGAATGTCGGCAATGAAAGGAAAAGTGCTGAAATGAAAACGTGAATTTCGTATTGACCAATATTTTCCTGATTTTTTTAAAATCACCCGGTCACTCCCAAATAAATAATGAAGCATTTTTTCTAATTTTCCCAAGATTTGTTACGTAGGACAGAAATGTATGAGTATTTATGACGTGTTTAACCGACTCTGAAGAATACGTACTTTGACGCACATTACATTAGGATATTTTTGTAGCGTAGCTTATATTTAATTTCCAGCGCGTCATTCGCACGAGATGCGTTCATCACGTAGCCATATGTGCATAATAAAGTCGCATCATTTGCAGCTGTTCCATACATTTATTCGTTTCTGTGTGGAGAAATTAGCCTGTTAGTAGCGTACACAATAATTGAATGAAAATATCTACAAGAAACAATTCGGGCTAATGAAACATAATATATCGCAATGCTCACAAAGAGCTCGTTATTGCAATACACTGAAGTTAATTTGCCGCGAAACATGGAATTTCCCTTCAAAATTAATTAGGCGAAAAGGCAATTTATCAAATATTACAAACACAGGAATCTTTACTAAAAAGTGCGAGCCAGCTTCCTTTGTATGCCGGCCAATGGTTTAAAAATAGACCAGAGGTGAACCGACTGACGGTAGGAGCGCGCCACTTGCTTTGCCGCTGCCATCGCCCCCACCCCTCGCCCACCCCTCGCCCACCACTCCGCGCTGCCCACGCGGCGCATGCAGGAGGCGTCGGCTTCCGCTGCCCACACGCGAATGCAGCGCTCAGATCCATTGGAATAAAATCGCACTTAGAACTTCCGCCAGCTGATTATTGGGCATTTCTCTGGTATTTATTTAGCACAATCGTCTATTCATCACATTCGTCTACATATCACCCGTCTACTCGAGTTTAAAAATTTTTATTTATGGCATATATCTAAATTGAAACATGCTTACTCGTAGGAATAGGTATTAACAAATTCAACAATATTTAAAAAATAATTTAATTATTTCATACAATTTGCCCTTTTTCCTTCCAAAAACAGGGTGTAATTTGAAAAATAACTGATGAACTGTTAAAAATTTGTTGATTATTCCTTTTTAATATTGTTATTTAGATTGCACCTTAGGGCCTGAACCTAAATTTGAAGATTGATCATGTACTTGTATTACAAGGATTTGAATTAGATTTTTAAAAAATCACTGGCAAGAATGTCGATTAACAGAGCAATTTATTATTGCTGGTGTATATATTATATAACAATAAGGAATCATAAAGATATCTTTCAAATGTTAATTATGATGTTTTAAGTCGGGCCAAACAATAAAAAAAGTAATTTTAGAGAAAATCCACATTATGGTTCATTAACCCCAGAATGATACGATTCGTACGTTACACCTTCGACTTTCGTTTCCTTGTCTTCCTTTATTTTTCTTTTCACGTGTCTCCTTCTGATTTTACTTTTAGATGTGGTCTGATTTTTTGTTTGTTGTTTGATGTTACTTTGTATCACACATTCACTCTTTGCAACATATTTGTACCAATTTGGTCCACATTCTTGTAATTTTTTGGGACATGGCATCTGCGCGGACAATTGGAAAATAACAAATAAATAAAATACTAACGAATTTAGGGGTAAACGGTTTTAAATTTTGAAAAGTACACATCTCCATGCACAAGAAACAATGAAAAACAAAAATTCCAACTTTTCATTTCGGGTAGACGAGGACCTTAAACTGCCTCGATCGATCTGCCTGCCTCGGATCTTGTTCCCTCTCCGCTTCCCGTCTGCCGGCATCAATGTCGCATACGTGCTCGCCTTTTAGAAAGATCGCCTAGGGTTAGGGGTACATTTTAAAAGAACCCTGCGTCGAAAATAGAGGTATGAAACTGCGATCATCAGCTGCCTCCTCGAAAATTATTCCGTGATGACGACGACGACGACGACGACGATGATGATGATGATGATGATGATGATGATGTAGGACCGTTTGATCGCTAAAGCGCAAACGCCTCCTGCCAGCGCAGGTTTGGCTTTGTTTCTCTCTTTAGGTGAGCCAGGTCTAAAGTGATTTTGCGTTTAACTATTGCATGATTACCACTCCCTATCTTTTACATTTACTATGACTAATCAAAACTTTGACACTTATTATCATATATTCCAAAATAAAGAAGTCACTCAATATTTTGCGGATTGCTTTAAACTACATTTTGTAAAAATAAATTGGGGCGACATTTTAAATCATATCTCGTCTAATTTTTTTTCTCGGTGTCTCGAAAGTATTCGTGGAATATTTGGGTTCAATGGTTTGAAAAGTTTGGTTCAAACACATACATTGTTTTATATATTATTTTACATAAAGACAGAGCGCTCTGAATTAGTAAAACCTTCAGATCCTTGTGTAGTGTACCGGTCCGATAAATTAAAACTAGTGGTGTTAAAACAGTGAATACTTTCTCGCCTGTAATTGTATCCAAAATTGCGCGAAAAGTATTCAAAATACAACATTGTACCTGATCTTATTTCAAAATCGATCTTTAAGGAATAGATTTCATTGAGGTAAAACACCTCTATCTCTCAAATTGGGAAAAGTCCCACGGGATTCATGTTAAGTACCCCCAACATTGAAACATCGGTTTCAAATTCGAGGGGCCGCGTCATTACTGAGGGTAACTATTTTGGTATTTTGGGCAATTCTGGTGGCTTCACATAAACAAAACAAATTTTGTAAATCAAAGACACTGATCAAAGTTAAGTTTAAAATCCTTTTGGGAATCACATTATATGTTTAAAATAATATTTTCATCTTCACTCCCAATCGCAATTGGTTGTAGTACTTGCTGGCGGTTAAAGTAATTATGTTTAAAATATAGATAATTTTAACCTTCCAGCGGGCGCGCTGTCGTAAATTTTACGACAATAGCAGATTTTTTGCATTTGCTGTGAACTCATTGTTGGCAAAGACTTCTGCGTTCTTGGTATTTCTTGCAGGTATCTTTAGTGATGCATTCCTACAGCCACTGTTTAGTTGCACGCGATATTCCATTTTTGTAATGCTCTATTCGGGATAAGTGTATAGTGACTTAAATTTTACGCTGCGCGCCTGGTGTTGTTCTAAAATATTGTATTATGATTTGGCCTAATAGAAATGTTGTGTCAAATGTCCAGAGAAAGAATTCATGTGAATGAAATTCAGAATATTGTACACAAGCTGTCTGATCGGGAGGAAAATCATGTATTGGATAGTGATAGTGTCAGTGACCTGAGTATTGAAAACATAGCCGAGAATCAGCACGATACTGTATCGGAACAAGATCTTTCTGATACTAAATACGAATGTTTATCAAAGGATGTTTTTAGGTAGTAAATAGCATTCTTATATATTATAATGCGACATAAAATTGCAATGTTCTACAATTTATTTGTTTTATTCAGAGGTTATTGAATAACGTAAAATTTACCACACGCGCCTGCTGGTGTGAAAAATTTACGTGCGCATGCTGGAAGGTTAAAGAACCACACCAACAGAAATGTCATTATGAAACAATTTGCATTGAATCTCTGAATGTCAATCATCGTTATTGCCCGAGTAATCCGATTCGTTATTTTACAATAACGGAAAGAAAAATCAACTTCAATTGTGTTCTAAAGTAAACATATTTTCAATGTCTCATCAAATACAACTATATCGCATTACAACAGATAAAGGGATGAAAAGGAAACAGGAAAATAGAAAATTGACAAATTGAAAATGAATTCAACTTCAGTAACAAAATGAAAGGAAAAGATAGAAAATAAAAACCAAATTAATAAATTTTACCCTGATTTTAAGCAATTTAAACAAAACAACGTCATAAGTTCATGAACAAGTTCTCAACTCTTTTTAATTTTCTTTGGCTGTATTTAATAAAATAATGTTGCACGAAAGTTAGAGGTAAATTTTTTTTTTTTTTCTCAGATTTAAGCTCAACTGGCATTAATAGATGTGAATATTGTTCATGTTTTCTCTAAAAAAATGTGTCATTTATGACTTCGCTTAATCTCAGTTCTCTTTTGGAGGCTTTACAATATTCACGAGCTTACTACGAGTGTGAACTGTGAAAGATTAACGGTGTCAAAAGCGAAGGATTTACCTATAGTTGCTATCTTCACACTGTGATCCAATGCTGTCAGTCAATCTTTGTTTGCTGATTTGTGCATCATAACACCAGATTACCAAAAGTGCAATTAGTGATTCTGCGTTTGCAAAACGAAATTGAACGTGAGTTTGTAATAATCGCATGGCATTTAGAGAGCTGATTATTTGTGTAACACGAAACTATTTAGATGATCATTGCGACGCAAGAAAGATAACACAAGAGAAATTTGTAAACCTACCCGAAGATTCGTTATTTCACAAAATATTAGTTGTATGACCGGAAGAATGTTAGGTGTAAGGAGAGCTGCTCACAAGTTACAAAAACTTTGAAGAAATCGGGATAGCATTATGCTAATCAACATTTCTGTAATATTTGTCAGCCAAAAGAAAAAAACATTGTTTATGTGAATCCATACTAGTAACACTTTTTTCTGCTTACTTTAGATATTCTTTACTTCTATTAACACGTTTGTACAGTATTTGGTTAATATATTTAAAAGTTTTTGTTATTTTGGGGGAAGAGTTTTAAAATCTTAATTTTGGATTAGTAAAATGTGAGTCAGCCCTTTGTAGTTCCAATTGCGTTTCTGTAGTCAGCCCTTTGTTCTCCAGACTATCCAAATACAGTCTGGAGAAGAATTTTAGGGGATAGCTTTTCTGATCTGTACTGTTTCGTAGTTTCTCCTATCAAAACCGGGCGAATACCGAAGTAGTACCTTAACAAATTGCCCAAGAAAAACGCACGACCTTTCCTTCATTATTTTTACCTCCACTCCCCTGACGTACACAATGTCACATGCACATAACCACACATTTCGGAAGAACAGCCGGGAACTTGAAAATCTGTGCCCGCTGGGGATGTGCCCTCCGGGTAGATACACGGAGGACGAAAATCCCTCAAGCCAACGCGTAGATCGACACCGAATCTCTCGTTCTATAATTAAAGGAACACCGCCACCTCCTGAGATAAAACATGCATTTTACTCACAACTAATGACCATATTCGTTGACAGGTCTGGAAACACTAAATATTCACTAGTTTGGAACCCTTCCTTTATTGCACAATTTCGTTAGAAGTTTCAAAGTAGCATTCGAAGCCATTCTATTTCGATCTCTTATTTTCCACTTCTCCCTTTTCTTCAGTGGCAGAGTTCATCTGGCCCTTCGCGCCTGTCGTACACGCTGCTTCGCATCACGATCACCGCCGCAGCTGCTCCGCCTCCTCTGGTGCTGTCCGCGCCGCTCCCCTCCTGTCACCGCGTCATCACCGCGGCCCACGCCTCTCGGGCCCCTCCCCTCTCTTCCCCTTTTCACTCCGTCCTCCGCAGTGACAGCCCGGACGTCTGCCCCGAACCAGCTCCCGCTTCTCCAGTCTACATCGCGCCTGCCTTGCTTGGCTGTGCTCTGCTCTGCGTTGCCAATACTGCGTCACGCCGCCCCACGCCATCCGCGGCGCCCCGCGCCGCCCCGCGCCGCCCCGCGCCGCCCCGCGCCGCCCCGCGCCGCCTCGCGCCGCCCCGCGCCGCCTGCACCGCCACGCGCCACCCCGCGCCGCCCCGCGCCGCCCCGCGCCGCCCCCCGCCGCTCCATGCCGTCCGCGCCACCCCATGCCACCCGCCACCCCATGCCACCCGTCCGCGCCACCCCATGCGCCGGCCTACGCCGCCCAATGCCATCCGCGCCGCCTCGCACCGCCCCATGCCGTCCGCGCCTTCCCCTGTCGCCCGCCGCGCCCCATGCCACCCGCGCCAGCCCGCTTCACCCCGCGCCATTCCATGTCTCTCGCGCCGCTCCACGCCATCCGCGCCGGACTACGCCGCCCCATGCCACCCGCGCCGGCTTAGGCCGCCCCATGCCCCACAGGCCACGCAGCTGCCGCCGGAGTGCGAACAAGGGCCCCTTCAGTGGGAGCTCTCACGCAGTCGTCAGCACGCCTCCGCCTGCTGTCCAATTGCCTACGCTGGTGACGTTGTTGCCACCTCATGAACGTACCCGCGACTGCCGTCGAACATAGCTTTCCTCATTGAAGCTAAAGTATCCCCGCCAACCTTCTCGTTTTATCCGACGCTTCACATTCACTCCCTCCTTCGCCACCGTTACTTTGTTCCCCTTATCCTCGCCGCCAGTTATTCCTCAGGCCCTCACTGTCACCATAGTGCAGCGTCAACCGCACTGTTATCCCTGTCGTCTCCGCGCTGGGCGACGGCTGAGGTAACAACTGATGTCACTGCAGGGCCTGTGACTGGGCGGTCCTAGGTTCAAGTTCCGACGGTGGCAGGATTTTCGACATTAGCTACTAGATTGCCTGGTCAAATTCAGTCACCTCCTGAAGGAGTATTCTAGCGGTCGGCTACTCTGTTCAGTAGTTTTCCATGCTTCTTCGGATCAACATCCAGCGAATGCCAGAACGGTGTTCTTACAAACAATCCACGGTTCTCGCGCGATCTTTCCTTCCTCTTCCTTGCTCTATCCTCACCCCTTACACACATTTGTACCTACAGGCTCTACCACACACACTACCACACATGTCGGGAGACCAGTCTGGAGGGTAGAGTTTGTCTCGGATGGGGCAGTGCCCTACTAGTGAAAGATACCTGGATGGGGAAATACCCACAAGATGACATGAGTGAATCTCACAATCCAACTGTAGACGATGATTGTCACCTCCAGTAATATGTCCACTACGAGGCCAAAGACCCTAACAGTTGACGCGAAATAATAAAGCAATCAAATGGCATGTAGATCGGTGTCGGATTTTGCCGTCTAGCAGGTGAAGAGCACCTCCAATTTCCATGATAAAGCATGCACTACGCAAACGGGACTAATGAACATTGTAGTTGCAGCGCTGAGAAACACGAAATAGTCAATCAACGCACCCTGCGCACCGTCACTATCACAACCACAGATCAACACTCCCGCCGTCTCCGCCACGTCCATCACTGCCTACCAGCTCTTTCTCAACCTCGCCCCGTTGCCTTCTTAGCCACCTCGTTGTACACGCTGCCTTCATCATCCCTGCTTTTCCTCTTCCTTTTCACTTTCAACCTTACCGCCTCTTCGTCCATACCGCTCCGATCATTCCTTCTTCTTTACCGCCTCTCCCGCTCTCGCTTTCGCTTATCCCCGGCGCCATCGCATCGCCCCGACGCCAATGTCCGTCCTCGCCGGTCCTCACTGATCCCTCCTCCTAGCCGTCCCTGCTCTTCGACGCTGATGTATAAACATGACATGTAAACTCGGTTGACTTCAGTCTATTAGTATCCTGCCTCCAATCCCTCGCATCCCGACAGAGGTCGTATCGAGCATTTGGAACACACAAAGGAAACGGTTGCAGTCGGGCGTGCTACGAAAGTCAAATCGCGTAGGTCGAAAGGTCGTTCCGCTGTGCAAACGGAAAGAGGAGCAACAGGCTCGGTTTACGGTGTTTATTGCTATTTCGGGCGCGCGTCGTTCGGCGACGACATTTGCAGGCTCTGGGCCGTCAACGAGAAGAGAGTAGGATTTCTGTTCAGTGTATAGGACGTTTCATTGACTGAAATGTTGTTCCTTCAATTCCACGGTTGTTAATAGTGACTGAAATGTTTATTCGTAATCTTGTATTGTAAATTTAACAACATGTAGATCTACTGATAAGTGTAATACTTTTATTTTCTTCTACAGTAGTTTTATTATACACAATAATTCATTTATATTCCAATCTACAAAGTACAGTACTTTCGTATGTAAATTGTATTGTCCACAAGTGATAACTATTCATTCACAGATGAGTTCGTCAATTGCAATTTCCCCTCTCAGGAAACAATTCACAAGGTTACGTCACAACTCTGACACATCTGCTTCAATTTTTACAGAAATAAGAATTAATTTATTTTAAAAAATTGTTTCAGAGATCTTTACGGGAGTTCATTCAAAATCTCTATCAGTCGTGTCTACGCATAGGATTAATTCTTGTAACATCCGAGAATATTTAAGCACATAATGAGAAGCAGGCTTAATGAGAGGCAGGCCGGCAGGCGTGATGAAATGGCACTGTTCCACGCAACGAAACAAACAGGGAAAACCGCTCATAGATTTCCAAATTACATGTAGTGTTCTTTAAAGTATAGTAACATCAAAACGTCAGTTCAGTCTTGGCCGCGACCGCGAGTAGACCTGCCGCTCCTAGGGTAGCTAATGCTTATCGCAGAGTGCACAGATAAGGGCCTGGGGCAGCCGGTGCCAGGTCGAAGGTGTATCTCAAAACGTTTTTGTTTAGACTTGTAGTAGCAGTGAAACTAAAATTGCTAGTGAAGTGAACCACATGTTAAACGGCGATGTCCCCCTAGGGGACCAGGTCAGTGCAAATACTGTACCACGAAGATGCAGAAGTAATGTACATAAACCCAAACAGTGCTCCCGCAACTATGAATGAAGAATTCGCAAAAATTTGCCAACAATACCAGCAACTGCTACTACAACATGAAGTGACGCGAAATCAGCTACAGGAACAAATAAAGAAAAACCAAATGCTACTTTATCAACTCCAGCATCGCGAACATCTTAATTCAGTGCAATCAGTGAATCAAGCAGCGTGTGTTAGCCTTCAACTACCAAGTGCGTCGAATATACAAGAGGCTACAAAAGAACTGCAAGAAAGTGCTACAAATTAAAAAAAACGTGGGCTGGATGCAGCAGAAGATCAACCAGGGCAGCCAATCTACAACGTTCCCATGCAAAACAGGTAAGAAACTCCAGGAAATGTACCAGATCCAAACTACTTACCCAAAATTTCCCCAATAAACATAATTAAAAGTAAGAAAATGTTCCAAATTGTATCTCTTTAATCTCAGAAATTCAATAACTAGTTACAAGACTTCACTTCAAAAGTAAAAGAAAGTAATATTGCAATGCTGTTCACAACAATAAATGCATTTAGAAAATTCCATAAATACTGTGAAGAGAAAGAAATTCAATATTTCACTTACCGCGAACCAACAAAGAAAACTATTTCAGCTACAATATACGACATCCCTACAGCATATTCAAACGAAGACATAAGATTAGCATTAGAAAAGTCTATCCGATAATCTCAGTTTACAGACTACTCAACAAAAAAAGACCACAATTAGAAATGTGTGCAATAGAATTGATAGAAAATGGCCAAGGACGTGAAATAGTGCACCTGAATGGACTATTCAGTAGTGTTAGAAAAAGTGAAATTTAAAAACAAATCAAACGTACCTGTTCATGGAAAAACTGCCAAAACATACACCACACGCAAGGAAATTGTAAATTAGAATCATGCTGTGTCCGATTTTTAGATAAGCATCATTATTGAAAATGTCCAAAGCCTAAAGGTTTTCCATCTAAGTGTGTGTTAACTGTTTTCAAAATCATTTCTAATTACAGATAATGTGAAATATTCAAAACAAAAATGGCCAACAATAATTCTTCTCTAAATTCTCAAACCAATCTTAGAGCGTACCAAAGGCAAAATAAACCTATTAATCAACCAATTCTGATTACAAACCCCAATCTGAGCAAAAGGTTCCCTCCCAATTTTAATATGGGTGACTTCCCAAACCTTCCAACAGTATCCCCAGAATCACTTTACAACCTTACGAATAATTACGCTCCAATAACACAACTGCCAACAAACTTAAATTCCTTAATCCCATTATTAACAACTCAAATAATTAATGCTCTATTCCCTCAAATACAACAATTACTGCAACAATATCTACCAAAAATAATTGAGCATGGACCATAACGCCGATATAAAACTCCTAAACTGGAATGCCAACGACCTTCAAAGGCAATTCTACGAATTCAAACACTTTCTCCACGACCAAAAGATAGATATTGCCTGTCTAACTGAAACTCACCTCAATAATAATAATATAATAATAATAAATCAAAATTACAGGTTAAATAATCTATAGAAAAGACAGAAATGCGATCCACATCTGTGATGGCGTAGGCTATCATAATTAATCTCAAAATAAAACATAACCTTGTAATAATCCCACAAAATAATAATCTAGAAATGGTAGCGATATTATCTCTCTTTCAGTAGGTAACATTACATTAATAACATCATACAAACCGCCGAATAAAAAACTAGTCAGTAGATATTATGGAAATTATATTAAGAAATAATAATAAAATAATATTATTAGGAGATCTTAATGCAAAACTCCAGCATGGGGCTGTCATACCACGATTCCTTAAGGCAAAATATTATTAGAAATTGCAATTAAAAATAATTGGATAATACATGCACCCACACAACCCACTCGTTATCCGCATAATAAAAATATTAAACCAGATATACTTGACATAGTATTAACGCAAAATGTGAACTGATCTGTATATCGTAATGCAATACCAGTATTAAGTTCTGATCATAACCCAATATTAATTACTATTTAATCGAACAATACCAACAATTACTTCTTACACGCTAATAAATGGTGAAATAAATTGGAACTTATTTCAGAACCAAATAATACACCTTGATAATTATCCTAAAAACCTAAATACAACAAATGACATTGATCATTCTACAGAAACCTTCGAAAACAACAAAAAAATGCTATAAAATCGTCAACCATTAGACAAAGCAAAACCAACAAAATAAAATAATTCCTTTACCAATTGCCTATAAGCATAGGCAATTAGATGAGGAACCCAGCCATAAAAAGAAACGTCATGGATCTCAGAGGAGAGGTGGGATTCTCCAGCAAGACAACACACGTCCTCACACTGCTCAACAAAGCCGCGAAACCGTCGACAAAATGGGTTGGGAGATACTGTCTCATCCCTGTTACAGACCTGATTTAGCACCATCTGATTTCCATTTGTTTCGTCCACTGAAGGGGAAATTACTTGGAAAGAAGTCCTAGGATAACGAAGATTTCAAAAAATGTGTGGGAAATTGCTTTACACACCAAGATAAAAAGTCCATTGCAGCCGGTGTAAAAAAGCTGGTAACCTGTTTGGACAAGTGGATAAATGTTGGTGGGGATTACACTTGAAAAGTAGGAAAAATTCTGTTTTGTAAGAATGAACGTTTATTTCTCCAGGCCTATTTGTCTCTTTAATTATTGAATGTCCCTCGTATATAAGTATAAATAAATGTAAACATGACATAACTCGTAACTGGATAATAGTCAGTTAACAATGAGTAGAATGTTTAGTAGTTTAATGATTAGCGGTTCTAAAATAGAAAAGTTAACTTGAAATAACGAACGCGGCTCTTGGAAAATCATTATTTTTATGCAATACAATATTCGCTGAGATACAAAACAAACTACAGTTATTATACCCGGCATTAAATAAAAGTTTATTTTTACAAAATAGCGAAAAACTAAAACATTTCTGAATGAATCCAGAAATAACTGCACTTTGGTTTCTGTAACATCATCCTCGAAAATTTCAATAAATAATTAATTGTTGTAGCCGAGACAGCTAATCCAAGAAACCATTCTGTGGAGCGGGCGCCGGGCATTGATTATTAGTAATAACTATTAGGCTGGGTTTACTCTTTCACAGCAAGGTGGCAGGGCCGGATCTAAGAGTACGAAGAATTTGTTTTAGGAGTCTAAGAGTGCGTGTAGGCTAAAGTCCATTTGCCGCCCCCTTTATTGTTGATACTTGAATAATACATTTGTTTTATACAACAAACGGTACAGTTCATTCTTGTTTTCATCTTTTTTAAACATTAAAACACAAAAGCATTCATGTAGGTTACATAAAATTACAATTTTAATGGTTTCCACAATAAACAAAATAATAACATTAGTTCTTCTACTTGATTTTTACTAACGTCTTTCAAGATTTGTTGAAAAATATGGGTTTCGAACTGAATTAATTAGTTCTTGGTGATCAGAGATCACTTTTTAAACATATTTTTATACTTTAATGCTAATTACTATGTTTTGCTTAATTGAAAATCCGGGTCCAATTTGAATAAATTGCCAAACTACTGCCCCCAAACATTTGCCGCTCTAGGCTGCAGCCTACTCAGCCTATTTAGAAATCCGGCCCTGCAAGGTGGGAGAGAGGAAATGGATGAGCAGAAGGTGCCATTTCCTTCCATTGCCACGCCCTCACAGCTCCGTTACTGATACAGGCTTTAGCGGGACACCCGTAGCAATTAGGAATCATAGCCATCTACACATACAATTCTAGGAGGCGGTTAACATGTTCTAGCGAGTTTTTTTAATTATACCCACGAAGGGGACTTAGAATGGATTATTGGTTGGGCATTACCAAGTCGTTTATTGAATAAACTAGTTAATAAAATGTTATCAGCTTTTCAATGTTGGAAATACATCAATAAGCGTATAGATTTACGTAAATTCTCCATTCCTCGTATCCTGTCCTCTCCTGTTATTATGGGTTTCAACAAAGAATAACAAATGTATCTCGACCTTCCGTTAGTTTAAGAGAACAATATACAACATCTAAATTAGTAGTATCTCAGACTATAACTTAAGGGGACGATGTAATGTTTATTTTCAAAACAGACACGCTGGATATGAGAAACATGCTTTGTCTAACTGGGCCAGCTAATTGGAACGTTGTGTTAAGGTAGAAACTTTGAGTTTATGCTATAGCACGGAGTTACGGCATCAAAGGAACGAGCAATACCAGAGTCTTGCTCGTGTCTCTGAACAACGTTAGCGGCTAAATCGATGATAGGATTTTCACCAAAATTTATATCCCCGATCTATCTGCAGACATCGTGGCTCCTAAAATTTGAAATGGACAATTTTCGTTTGAGAGGGACACTTTACATGAAGCCTCGACGTTTTCCATTTTAAATAAAATAACTTCAATTTTGTTCATTACTTTTTTCGGATAGAGAGAAGAACACTTATAAAAATTACCCAGGTTCGATATTCATGAAATTCATGTAATTTTTGAAAATTGTTGTCATTCATTAAAATGTAAAATTCATGCCAATTTTTAAAGTTCAAAAGGTGTTGAACCCCCTTCACCAACTACATTTTTAAAGAAAGATATATTTTCTTGGTGAAATCTGTTTCTTAAAATTAGACCTTTAAATAAGGTCAGGTACAATGTTTCAAAATTATGAGTATTTTTCGCGTAATTTTGAGTGAAATAAAGATAATAATAATAATAATAATAATAATAATAATAATTATTATTATTATTATTATATATTTTTTGCTAGCAATAAACGTTCCTTTCTAGGTGCTGGTGTACTGAACGAGAGTGAAAGCATAATGAAAAGGCCGGAAGTATTGTTCCCAAGGGATCTGGAATTTTTAAGTTCACGCACAGAGCAATAGAAAGGGTTTTTCTTTGTGTTTCCCATCCCTGTGTCCCCATTTCCATGTTTGTGAGGTGATGCGCTTCGTCCAAAGGGAGATACCGACTGAACGTTTTTCGAAGACAAGAAACTAATGGGACGGTTGAGCGTAAACGATCTGTGAAGCCAGTTCAATAGATTCAAGGGAACGCGGAACCACCCACCGTCATTTCCTCAATGGACAAAATCGTCTGGTCATCTGTAGAAAAAAACATACGCCATTTTTGTCATGGTTGTTATTTTCCATGACGGACTGGCACGAATTTAACTATCTTCGATAAAGGGTTTTACGCGTTCCGTTTTTTGCCTGGTGTTCTCATTTGGGAATTTGTTTTGTAAAGATTTTTCGTTCCTAGGGAGGGACAAACAATGCGATGCAGATTTCCTGCCTTAGTTGAAGGTTCCCCAAAGGTGAGAAAACATATCAATAGCCAGTCCTTGTCTTCCACCTAAGCTAAACTACGTCACAAAGAAGTTCGTGTTGTTTCCATTATCCACTAAGAGCTAGAAGAAGCTTTCAATTTCTTTCCGAGCATGAATGGGAATTTCGAAAGAATTGTGGCCAACCCTACAGAAATATGCCACAGTAATTTCTTAAAAAGAGCACCCTAAATCATCAAAGCACTTGCATAACACAGCATTGCCTTCATCTCGGTATGGCCATCTGGATAACTGGATGATCAACGTCGAAAAGCAAGCCCTTGGGCTTTGTGAAAGTCACTGCAAAAAAGGCCTCGTCGTACTAACGGAAATTTATTTCAAAGCCTATCAAAAGACTTGGCATAACGGTTTGCAACTTACTGTATTCTAGTGTTTTCTTGGTAAATGTTCCTTTATGTGATTTATGTGATTTAATCGCAATATCGTGTAATCAATTTGCTTGTGGTGGAGTATTATGAAGATTTGTCATTTTCCAACAAAAGAAATGATCAATGATAGAGAAGGTCCTAATACAGGTTAGGATCTAAAAATAGGGCTAGTTTCTCTTGTGAACCTGAAGGGTGTCGCACTGTATCGTGAATGGCGTGAAAAATGTCTCCTCGGTCCCGTTGAAGAGCGTCGAGCAGTTGGTGCCTATCAGTCAACGGATTCAGAAGCTGTGCGTAAAAAATCATCGATTGTCATGTTTTTCCATCATCAAACTTTTAGCAGGTTTCTACAATATTGTTTTTCACCATTATTCAGTTGGCTCTACATGTTATTTGGCAGCAGGGCTGTATCAACGTTGAATTGGTGAACGGTTTCAATTCCACATTCAACCTTCTACTTCATACTAGTAATGGCTGCCATGATGGTTTTGTGAAAGGGGATTTGGTATAAATAAGGGCTAGTGAGTGAGGTCTAAAAACGGGCTACCTCTCCGGAGTGGCTTATAATTGGACAAGAACAAAATCATTTCCAAATAATCTAAAAATGATGTACCTACTATTTATGTAACTTGTTTATTTATGTATTTATTTACAATGTACCTACTATTTATGCAAATAATTATAATTAGTCCCTTTATGAAGTAAAGGAACATAATAGCTTTAGTTAGTTGGTTTTAAATTAAGGTCAAAGGAACACCTTACTATAAGGAGCTACAACGGTCCTTGGACCGCTCCAAATTGACAAAAGGAAGTTTCCGTTTTAGGGTATACTAGTGATGGGGTGAAAGGCAAAAGGAAGAAAGATCAAAAACCTCAGAAGGCAAAGAACAAGAAGAAAAATAATCGTCCACCTTCACCGAGTTCCTCTGACTCAGAAGATCAGAGACAGCCATCCCTGGACGACCCCGATTTGGAATTTGAGGGACCACTACTCACAAAAACCACATAAAGACTTTTGTAAATGAATTTAAAATTTTTGTGCTTATACTGTACAATTTGTAAATTAATTTTACTGTCTTTTTTTATTCCATTTTTGAAAAAAAATAGGGGTAGCCCATATTAGATCCCATTTTCAAAACGCGGCATTTTGCAATTCTTTTTATTAAAGCATTTTTTAATGAAACTGCGACTTTTTAACTCTCAAAATTTCCAGAATTGAAGGATATGAGTCAAACGTACGGCTCAAAGTACAAATTCCCTTTCATGTCAAAAAATGTGCCAAATACATTCAAAAATTAAAAGCTAGCCCATATTTGGACCTTATCCTCTACAGAATACTAGCAGTGTATATTTTTTTTCTCAAAAATATCTAACTCAGTTTTAATTGATTCATTGACAGGGATTACGGGCGTGTGAACGTGGTTATGATCTTCCCCCGCTGGATGGCGAGATCCGGCGCCGACCTACCGTTGGCTAGCGCGGGTTTCCCGAACCAGTTATCTCCTACCAGCGGAGCACCGCCCCAGTCGGGACAAGCTCTCAGCTCCCGACCGGTCTCCCGGCATGTGTGGTAGTGTAGTGCATGTTAGTGTGAGTGTAAGGAGATAAGATAGGATAAGGGAGAG
The DNA here is from genome assembly GCA_031308135.1 of Acheta domesticus. Classification (NCBI taxonomy): domain Eukaryota; kingdom Metazoa; phylum Arthropoda; class Insecta; order Orthoptera; family Gryllidae; genus Acheta; species Acheta domesticus. Next base: position 90,183,265 of record JAHLJT010002406.1, on the reverse strand, counting down.
GTAAGAAAGGTCGCGCGCGGTCCGTGGCCCGTTTGTTAGCGTTTTGCTTCAGCATTCACCTGGTGGTGATCGAAGAAAATACGGAAAATTACCGATTCCAGCAAATGGATGCTAGAATTCTCCTCCAGACAGCGACTAATTCGACCTAGCTGACAAGCTAGTGTCGAAAATACTGCCGGCCACCAGGACTAGAACCTAGGACCTTCCAGTCAAAGGTTCTACAGTGATATCATACCTTGAGCCATCTCTCCTGGCCAGAAACAAAATGGATCCATAATTGATCAGATCGTCTTGAAATCAATGACATCAGTTGATGCCGTGAGCCATCTCTCCCGGTAAGTCAGTGTTCACTTTAGGTTTATGGTCATGTACATTTTTTTTTAAAATTTTAGTAGTTTTCGTGCAATATTGCGTGCAATATGTGCAATTTAAAAAATACAAAAACAAGATTTTTTCAAAAACGGCCCCAAATTTTCTCCTTAAACTTTTAGTAGGGATAGTGCTAAATGCACTCTATGAGATGACATAAACCCATATTGCTCTACTCTTTTGTTTTTTCAAAAATTCCAAAAATGATTTTTTTTACTTGTCTCTCACATCGTTAACATTTACATCGGCGGCGATTTGTTTATATTATTAAATTTATGAGAATATGTGCTTTAAATAATATCAGATATATTTTCTCGAAAACCCAAACGTTTTCTATGAAAACTAGCTCACAATTCCGCATTTTCAGAAACGCTCAAACGCCATTTTCTCATAAATGGCTCCAAATTTGTTCTTCAAACTTTTGGAACCGATAGTGCTAATAGCTCTCTTTAATATGACGTAAAGTTCTTTTTGGGGTATTTTTTTGTTTTTTCAAAAATTACACCAATGTAATTTTTTTGAATGATTTCTCAAATCTTTAATATCCACATTACCAGCAATTTATAAACATTATCATATTTGTGAGTGTAAATGCTTTGAATGACTTCTAATGAAGTGTTTCGAAAACTCAAAAATGTTCTGTGAAAGAGGGCTTCAAATTTCGCTTTTTTTAGTTGCGCTTAAACGCTATTTTCTTAAAAAAAGCTACAAATGTTTAAAATAAATCTGCCATTTAGGAAGAAGTTTTTGTGTTTTTAATAGTCTAATATTAATATTTCCGCTCTACCATTAGGAACCGAAAAATTAAGAAAATGTCACAAAATATACTTTGGGTGGCGATTGATGGCAACTGCCATCAGTACACGGCAATTCCAAATAGCTAGCCCAGATCTAAGGAAATAGGAAATGAATAAGGGAAAGTGTGAGCCATTCTGTAGAATATATAAGAAAATATAAAAGAAAATATAATACATATTCTGTAGTATATGTAAGAAGACTAACTGTAATTTTCTGTGAATAAGGTATTCATTCCTCGCTGATAATTTATAAATATTTTCAGATAAGCAGAAAACGGTAAAACTTTAAGGCTGAGGAAAAAAGGAGGTAAGAGAGAACTAACATGTTTCCCAGAGTTTTAAAAGAACATGCTTAATGGTGCAGGAAGCATTTAATTTAACAAAGTGACTTCACGACGGAAGAATACCTCCGGTTCTGATGTCAGAATCCTTATCATCATTAATCAGTGTGAAAATTGTATCGTCACTTAATAGTGGGGAACAGAGATGCATATATCATACAATGGTACAGTTATAGAGAAAAAGCATGTCAAAAAATTAAAGCAAAAATAACAATTTCTTTTTCGCAAATATTAATAAATTTTTCGGTTTTACCAAGTTTAGAATTCTAAATTTTAAGTTTTAGCATATTATAAGCTATATTCACAAATGTATCATCTCATCTTCACTTAATTTGACAAAGAAGAAAGCTTATAAAAAAGCTCTTTTAATTTTCTCCAACGTAATATTTTAGTGTTCTGAAGTAATAAGTTCTTAAGAATAAGTCCCATGCAATTGCCAAAAATGTTTCTCCCATTTTCAAGAGAATCAGCCTTGACGAGCTTTTTTTCTTTCAGACCATAACCTCTAAATTCATAAAAACGTTTATCTCAGTAATACATAAAGTAAATTAATCTTCAGAAAGTTTCATTTCATGCCGGCGACAAGAAGAAAAAACGCCAAGAAATTCTGGGAGAATTGACATTCTAAGGTGCTGTGTTTCGACGTTAGACTAATAGCCGAAATATTTGTAAGCTCGAAATTAAAGAAATTAAAGAAGTGAAATGAAGATATTAGAGAAGAGAATAAATCTGTATTTCTGAATCGTATGAAATCAGCTTAATTAAGAATATTTCGGTGTTGTATCACCTTTGCCTTTAACCAAGGAAGAATTAAAGAAAAAAATGAATGTGTATCATATTTAAATTAATATCTGGTTTAGTGTCGTTCTGAGGGAACAGCCATTTCTTTGAAAGAAAATTCCACAAGCATCCTTCACGCACTACTAAAGTAATCTTTCGAACGCAAATCTGCCGACAGAGTGAACATCTGTCAAGCACTTTCGCGAAAGACTCCACTTGACATGAAAAATAAGCTTCGAAGAGAAAGATGGCGAAAGCTATCGTGATTGGAAGATTCAGACGGAAGGAAACAGAGCAACTTACAGAAGACAAATGTGCGAACTGTTTGTTGGAAATGTTTGTAACACGGATCGGCACTCAGCCACGTCGAGTAATTCGTCTTTGAGATTTACTGAACATTCTTTCATTTACTCCTATTTTAAGAGTAAATGCCATTTATACCGAATCGATCGATCCGGAACAAGTACCAATGGATTAATGTACACAAAACGAAATGACGCCGAAAGAGATGAATCTCTGTTAATGGGATTGCCAGTCACTCAAATCTAGGAAACAGAATCAGAGTAATGAACTTTATTTCAACAGTCTTCTCTTGAACACTGGGTTGTACGTTCACGATGTTAACGTTAATGCACTAAACTTATCATATAGGGGTTTACTGAAAAAATAGTCACTTATCTTCCTATCATAATCAATGCTGTCATTAGAAAGTAACTGTCTAAACTAAATAAAAGTTCCGTAAAAATTTCATTTCATTAAACTTCAACTATTTGAAGTAATTCCCCTCTTTCAAAATATAAAACCATGTAATTTCTTTTTCCCCTTTCGACTTCGCGGGAATCATCACAATTTCTGCAGGATGAGTCAAAATCAACAATTAGTTCAGTTTTTTCATCCGGCAGTGTTAAGAAGAATTTGAAGAGAATGTTATCATATCATCTTGATTTCATATACAACTTCGTCTAAATTTTCATCATTGACTGATTAGTGATTAAATAAATAACACTACGTAACAATATGGAAATTAAAACACTTGACCAAACCTCTTAAGTGATTGGTAGGTCATGGATGCGTCAACGTCTATGGTCATTATTCCCGTAAGTGTAGTGCAAGTTTTTATCACGGCAGGTGGCAGAGATCTCCCCTACTGGATGGCGAGATCCGGCGCCGATAGTATAGTTTATGCAAGTGAACGCGTGTGTAAGTGAGAGATGAGAATAGCACAAGAAACGAGAAGGAAACATTGCTCGCGGACCGTGGCGCTTTGGTTAGGATACTACTCAGGCATTCTGTCTGTTGTTGATCACAGAAACTATGGGAAACTACCGATCAGAGCAGCCGGTTGCTAGAATTCTCCTCGAGACAGCAGCTGAATTCGACCCAGCTATCAAGCTAATCCTGCCACCGTCGGAACTCGAACCCTAGGACCTCTCAGTCAGGGGCAATGCAGTGTCATCAATAAATACTCTGAGCCACCTAAGCCGTCTACTTACAGCTTTAACAATTCATTATCAGGTATTAAACATAAAACTTGTGTTAATTATTCGACCGATTAATTGTTTTTAGAAAATTGAATTCGAAAGAGACACTTTGTATGACAGAAGGACGTCACCTGCCTTTCATCGCCAACCATCAACGTATTGTTACACAAAACAAAACAAAAATGTACTGTTTTGTATTTCCTTAAAATAATTATCACCTATACAAGGCAAATGCTTAAGAACTTGTTTTGACGTAACTCTCCTTGCCTCGCCAAAATGTATCAAATTAATGCGCAATTGTAAATACTACAACCGGTAAGAGCTGAATTGCTTTTCAAAAAGCAAATAATCAACAACTTTCACGAGGTCTTTTGTAGTTCAGTGCGCAAATGCGAACTAAAATAGCCCTTACACGTGAAGATCTCTAAATACTACACACATCGCTAATGAAGGCAAGATACTACTTAACACGTGACGACGAACCAGCGTTAGCAACACACCGAGAACCCCGACCGAGTAAAAATAGCCCTCACAAATACGCAGGCACAGACCGTGGTGACGACGGACATGAAGTAACTTGCAAACAAACAACCGATATCAACTTACAGCAACTGACGATCGATCGTAACGCTCTCTTTAATAAACGAGAATCAGAAGTGACAGTCGCCGGGCCTGGTCGCGCCGGCCGAGCGGCCCGAAGTTCGCGATGCAAAAACCTAACTTCATTACACCGGAGTGACAAAAGGTCGGCGAAGCGCGCCTCCTATGTTGACCGCTCCGGCGAAGCTCTAATCAACCAAACTTGATTTCGCGTTCGCAGCGCACAGTAATCTCACTTTTGATCCGACGAACGGCGCAAATGTGATAACGGGCCGGACAGCCGCGCCCCGCCGCTCCAACGGACCGCCTCTGCAGATGAGTGTACACAGCGGAGGAGAGGAGAGAAAAAAAAACGCCGACCAATTATGTAGTAACCGCCAGGAGAAATGCTGGCAAAATCATACGAAATAAATTGACTGTCCCAACGGGCGGGGGTGCTAATCATAGATATTGGACTTCCCTTAGCTCAAGGCGGATATCGATTCTGTGTCGATTTTCTGATAATGGTTATTGCGTTATGTATGAAATATGTGACATAATCTTGAAGTATTGTATTGCGAGTGGAGAGATATATTTATTGTGACTTTTAGCAGAAATTTGCTCTACTTTGATTAGAACCCCCTGCAAGTTACATGAATGCGAGTTGACACATATTGGTGGTCAAGGACATTTTATCCACATATGAATAGCAGAAGATCAGAAATCACTTCTACATATTTGCTTCTCATCATGACGGTCATCATTGTGATTGTTCTAAGCGATATATCTTCTTTTAGACATTTTACTAAACTATCATTTATTCATTTCAATGATATAGCGGGTATAGTACTACTGTACAAAGATGTTTCTCATTAAAGCAAAGACGAAATGAAAGCTGTAGGCAGTTTTTGAAATTGAAACATGCTTCTTGACTCAATTTGAAAGCCTACAACCCTTCAATAAGACACTGTTCAAACACGACCCACGACCTAGCTTCGCTTGAAAGACAGAAAATTACAGACGAGCAGGAGGAGTTTATCGTCATCCTCCCGGAAGAGAAGATCAAAGAAAATTATACAGAACGGGGCGAGCCTACATATAAATCCGTCAGAAATCTGCCCCAGCCGGCCGTTCATAGCCCAAATATTATTTCATAAATACTCGGCACGGTCAAACTGCAACGCCATTGGTCAACGGGGGCATTAAAAGATTTGGCGCGCGTCCAAGAAAAAGAGAAGATAAAAACCGAGGACTCGGACAGACAAATGGATAAGCCACGCCGTGATTGGCGGTGGCAGCAGCCACACAGGCGGAAGGGCGGTTGCAGGGACGGGCTCTGTGATGGGAAAACTCGTGGGCGGCTTCAAGGAAGGAAGCAAGGAAGGGAAAAAACATCAAAAGCTTCTGGGCAGACCGACAAAGAGGATGAGATAAAAAGATGAAGTGAGGGTGATGGCCGATGAAGAATGGTGCATTACGGCAACAAAGTGAGGGAACCTTAATTACGGTCTATCTTATGTCCTTGATATGTCTATAAAAGGTCGTACAATCCGGTATGAAAATTTGATAGAGAATTTCGTAAGAGAAGTACTAAAATTTAAGTATTAATTAGTGGATTATTTAAATAATAATAATAATAATATTTAAAGTGGAAGTAAAGATATTGAATGTATTTAAAAATGGGTAATAATTTATTTAGAGTTTAGAAGTGAATAATATCAGTAAAATAAATAAAACAGATAAGGATAGTTAATACACAAGGTATTGCATAAATACCTCTCGGTGGTATATCCCATCTTATTCGACAGGGTGATAAAAAAGCAGAATATCATAACATTCTTGTGTTTTATAAAAGCACCACTAGTTAGTTACTGCACAGCAAGTTTTCACAAATGAATGTAAAAGACATTCGGGAGGATGAATGTATTAAACCTGTGAAAGCTCATATTCTCTTTTTCATTGTCGTTAAGTAATGGCACTGAGGAGGAGGGAAAGTTTCGGTTTGTCGTGTTTCCCACTAGTATTAATCTACATACCCATGCGGTTTTAGTGCCCATATCTGTTATCCTTTCTCACGTACTCGTTCTTTTACTTTTCCGTATACATATGTAATTACGGAGTAATACAAGTAGTATAGAAAAGTTAATGTAATGCTGCGCGAAGAAACGGCAGATTTTCGACCGAAAAAAATTAATTGCCGGATCCTAATAACGAAAAAGTGGAAAAATCCAGTTGCTAAATTAAGAAAAACAATCCCTTAAGTGGTGTAGCCAGTTGGGTCCTTGACACCGAAAAACCAATTGAAAGAAAAACGTCCGTCTGTCTGTATGTCTGTCCGCCCGTCCATCCGTCTATCTATCTGTCCGTCTGTGAATACAACTAGCGCCTAAACCAGTACGCTTTTTTTTTCAAATTGAAGAAACCCCTGTCGATCTTGCTCCAATCGAAGCTTTGAGAGTTTGAAAAAGAATCTATAAAATTTGGGGGTTCTTTACATTAAGCCCCTCGGACATTTTAAAAATTGTCTCATAAACGGCTCCAAATTTTTTTCTTTAAATTTCTTGAAAGAATAGAGTAAAATGTGCCTATGAAAGTGACGTAGTTCCTAATTTCACGGTTAACCCTGAATTTTCGAAAATTGCAAGTTTGAATTCTTTTCGGTCCCTTCCTGCAGCTACAAAATTAAAGATAGAGATTTTTCCTTGAAATAAAATTTATTCTACATAATGAGTTCTTTTATTAAGGTCATGTAAATTTTTTGAAAAATTTGCGCAATACTGCATGCAATATGTGCAAATTACAAAAACAAGATTTTCTCAAAAACGACTCCAAATTTTTCTTCAAACATTTAGTAAAGATAGTGTCTAACGTACTCTATGAGATGATTTAACGCCATATTGCTCTATTCTAAATTTTTCCTTCAAACTTTTCAAAGGAATAGTGATAATTGCACTGCTTAATATGATGTAAAGTTTATTTTGAGGTATTTTTTTTGTTTTTTCAAAAATTACACAAAAGTAATTTTTTTTCTAAAGATTTCTCACACCTTTTATACACACATTACCAGCAATTTGTAAACACTATTGTATTTATGTGTCAGTGCTTCAAATGACGTCAAATGAAGTTTTTCGATAACTCAAAAATTGTCGGTGAAAAAGAGCTTCAAATTTCGCATTTTTAGTAGCGGTTAAATGCCATTTTCTTAAAAACAGCTCCCAATTTTTGAAAGGAAATTGCCATTTAGGACGAGATTTTTGTGTTCTTTAATATTCTAAAATTAATATTTTCGTTCTATCATTAGGAAAGATGGCAAATGGTAAGAGTATGTGGCAAGTCCTTTCACACATTATTTCTTCACTAGTTCTTTCACACATTATTTGATGCCGAGGTATCCTGCAGGCACAATGTCGGAACTAAAACTACCTGAGTGTATGGCGGGAATGATACGAGGGAAGAGGGTTCCAGACTGAAACATGGTGGTGTGAAAAGAGTCACCAAGATATCGCATCATTAAATAGTCCTGTCTTGAGCACGATTGGAACCTGCTTTACTTCAAGCCGCGATCCCACCTTAACAAAGCCGTCTAGCCAGGATAACGAGCATCTTCTGAGAGTTAACTCATGTAAAAGGCAGAAAAAAGCATTTTATTTACATCAAACGTATCACTTTCAAACTGTAATGAGATACCTATTAACGGCAGATCACATTCGGATTTGACCCGTTATTTTAACAGTTTAGTAGGCAGAACAAAAAGAAATATAAACTAATACTATAACAAAGGAACGTAAATAATAAAATTTACTTATATAACTGCAATAACTTTTTTAATTGGATGGTGTATTTTCTTCCAATAGTTATAAATCTACAGGTCAGTGTTGATTACATTCTTGAGAATCTCTTTAGAATACAACGTCAGCTAACCTTTCTGTTTCCGTACAAAATTCCGTAAATACATCAGTGACAACAACCGAGTGTCACAATTGTGTGAAAGGCAGTGAAACTGAAGGTGATGGTTCGCTGTCACCCACAAAGCCCGTTGGAACAAGAAAGCGTTTAGCGTTATCTAGATAAAAGTCTTCTCAGACTTAGCAAAAAGAAATAGAAACTAGGTGAATATTAATTTTGCAAATGTATCGTACGAAAGAAAGCCAGGTGTTTCGTGAAACTAAACTTAATTTGCCTAATCTCAAAAAAGACATTAACACCGTATAAAATGTAGTACATATGAAATATATGATGCAATACATTTCTAATGAGAGAAGAATTTACGCATTCCTTTTGTAATTTCAACATGGAAACGGAGAGAGCAAATGAATCGCACGGAGAGGCAGCGCTGAAGGACAAGGGGCCCGGAGACGCGCTCGGAGCGGCGGCGACAGCAGCGGAGCCAAGGGCGCCGGCGGCGGGGCGAGTGCAGGCGAAGTGGCCCGGCGGCCAAATGGGACGTCGCGCGCGCTGAAAGGCCGAATGGAAAGAGACGGAGACAATGTCATATGCGGGTTTCGCGAACCGTAATGGAGGTGTTGGAAGTGCCGCGGCGAAGACGATAACTGTGAAGGACGTGGAGCGGTGCAAGGGAATTGCATGGGGGCTACAAGAGCGGTGGACGGCGTGGGGGGAGGTGCGGGCGAAGGACGAGAGAGCTCAGAGGGGACAGCAATGATGGAATATTACGACGGCGGCGGCGGAGAAGGCACTAGGGGCTGATGAAGGCAACATCACCCCGCCGGGCCGGGCCGGTCCAGCAGAGACGGAGTAGAGAGGGGTTGGGAGTGAGGGGCGGTGATGTCGCCGTGTAGGACAGCGGGGACAGCAGACCCGGCGTGGCGGGACCGGCGGCGGGGTGCGAGGCGGCCGGTGTGGGGCGGCGTGGCCAGCCAGGAGCGGTGGGGGCGGCGAGGGCGGCGGGGCGCGGGTGCGGCGCCCGGAGATCGATAGCTGCAGACGCCCCTCGCCGCCCCCTCGACACCCGCGCCTCCCCCGCGCTTCCGCCCGCCGGTGGGGGCGGGGCGGCCGATCCGGCCCGCAGAGGACGCCCGCGCAACAGGGTTCCCGTTCGCGCGCCGTAAACACCCAGGCCGCCCCCGCTCCCGCCCGCGTTCCCGCCTCGATCGCAGCCGCTCCGCCCTCGCGATGACGCTTGGCTGGCGACCAACGCGAGGATGGATCGATTAGTTGATTGATTATTTCGTCCTGGGGGAGTAATTTGGTATGTTCATTAGTCCCATAAGTGTAGTGCACGATTTATCATGGAGACATGGTCTTGTTTTCCTCAAGCTAGATGGTAAGATCCGGTGCCCACCTACTCGGGATTTCCCCATCCAGGTATCTCCCACCATCGGGCCACCGCCCCAGCAAGGACAAGCTCTACTCTCCCTACTGATCTCCCCTCACATGAGGCTGTGTAGAACATGGCAGTGCATGTGTGTGAGTAAGGTGTGACGGTAGTAACAAGGAAGCGAAACGAAAGATCGCGCTCTATCCGTGGCCCGTTTATTAGGGTACTGCTTCGGCATTCGCCTGGTGTTGATCGGAGAAACAACGGAAGACTATTGATCCGAGCAGCCGGTCGCTAGAATTCTCCTGTAGATAGCGGCTGAACCGACCTAGCTATCTAGCCAGAGTTCAAAATCCTGCCACCGTTGAGACTCGAACCTAATCGCAGGCACTGCAGTGACAGGAGTTAATGCCCTGAGCCTGCTCAGCTGGTGAGTGGCGAAGCGTTGGGGCGCCTTGGAATATTCGTTGGGCCACGCTCTGCTCTCCGTCGGGATGCACGAGCTCAAATCCCAACCACTTTATGTATAATTGGCGCTAGAGTAAACCGATTGGAGCTGCTTTTAGAGACTACACAGCTCTGCCTTGCCATGTTGCATTCCTCTAATTGTTCGTCGAATAATTTACCCTTTTTTACATGACTATGACCTCTGCACCGCTTCGTTCCAAATTTCGAAACAAATTTTAAACTTTCTAGTTTCGAAAATTCATCTAACACCATGGTGTGTACCTTTGAACAGACATTTATTCAAAGAAAACGTTCTAGATTACTTCTAAATTTTAGAAGAAATACCAGTTCTCTCTTAATTCATTTCGATCAAAAATCCAACATGAATACTGAGATTGAAAAGAATCCAGGATATGCAATACTTCATGTTTTGTATGCTTCGACTAACATACTCCAGTGCTAATTGAAATTTACAGTATCGAACAGTTTGATGGTCCCGTCGGGCGGAGCTTCATTCAGGCGTTCGGCCCAATCTCAAACTCTGTTTGGGGCTAGCATATGCATGCGAGGGGGTGCAGGCCTAGATAATTCCGCTTTCAAACTCTAGGGACTAGGGCTTGCAACCAGGTCTTCTCGGTACAATTTGCGGGAGGCAAAACGATTTATGTGCGGATTTCACGGAGATGTTCTTTCCAGTTTACGCAAATACTCTATTTTCATTATACATTTACCATTAGCGAAAATTGTAGCGTTCTGGTTATCGCAAACGCACATGATAGTTTACGTAACAATTACTTAAATTTTATGCTATAAAAACTGGGCTTGTGAATTATTTTTACTTGTGGTCTACAAACGTATCACAATGGCATCGCTTGCACATTCCCATTTAGAGCCTTATTACTTATTCTATATTCATTCTATCCTCATTTACATCTTTTAGGAAATGATCTAAGAACATTATATTAAAATAAAAGGAAGGGTTTTATTCTTCAATTAAGTGAATTGAAAGTACATTCTGGTCTCATTTCTTTGCAAACAAATTAACTGAAGACGTACTTTTGCTTGTATCTTTATTACAAACAGCAAGCTTTCAAAAGAAAATTGGAACCAAGGTCGCTTCACACATATCTGATCTTCAAAACTATATGGAGTTACTTCTGTATTTTGAAGAAAAAATATGTTTATTAATTGAAGTACGTGATTAACAGCTGCGTACTCTGGAAGTTGCATTTTTTGTGACTCATTCAGTAACGAATATTCGATATTTCGTGTATAAGCTGCATAATGGCATAATGCATAATAGCAGGCAGAAAATGCAAAAATTATTCTACTAAATGTAAAAAAGAACCAAATACGAGGGTATGTCAATAAGTATCTGCAATCAATGTTTATAATTTATTACAGGAAGAATACACAATTTTTATTGATATCATTTTTTAACATTGTCATCCTTCTTTTCTATACACTTGGCCCATCTTTGTACCCAAGCTTTCCGATACCTTCTGAAAAAAAGGTTTTTTGATTGTGCAGCAAGGCGCGTATGCACCACTTCTTTGAACTGTTAATCGGAGCAGAATCGACGGACCAAACATGATATTCCGACGGGGCGAGATTGGGACTGTGCACAGGATGCTTCAACACACGATTCTCACACGATTGCGCTTGTGCTCTTCATTGAGTCGTTTTGGACCCTATAGCTTCTTTCTTCTTCAGTTTCTGCCGTTCTTCACTCTTTCTTGACGCACGTTCGACCACTGTTCTGGGAACTGGTAAACACTTCTCTGTGTTAGAACATTGTGCCCATATTGTGCTGAAAACCTGCAATGGATTTCCGCCCCTAGTATACCTTTAAACCATGAAAAACGGATTACGGAACGCTCTTCTTCTTTGGTGCAAACAGAGAGTGCTGAAGCCATCTTTACACCACAACAGCGCAAGACTGACTGATCAGATAACGATGAAACCTCCTACAGGCAAAGACAACGGTCCCATCTAGTTGTTAGGCAACACGCAAAGCCGTAGAATTAAACTAGAGATAATTAGAGCAAAATTACTTTTTGACTTACCTACGTACAAATAAGAATCCAAACTAGGGAAATATAGGTCTGCTCGCTCATGAACCTTTCACATTTTGGAGTTTCCTTGCACATTCAGGTGGTTCTCACACTCTTGCTACTTTACTTCTCCAAGTGCATATTCTCCTCTTCACTTCAGAACAAATCCACCAACCAAATAGAACTTTTAATTTGTTTAAGTAATTGTACTCCAAAAGTAAAATAAACAAGAGAAACATTTCTTTTACTCGAAATGGCCTTTTTTCGCTTCTCACTCAAAGTTCTGCACTTGATGTATTTCGGGTTGCAGCCTTACGACCTGCAGGCGCCTCGTTTTAGTTAATTCACTTTTGCTATCTTCTATCTAATACACTACGAGACGTTCACAGTTTTGTACCATTTATACAAAAACTTCCACAAAAAACGTGTCATTTAAGCTATTTCAACGCAGGGAATTACTCAGTCTTACATCAAACGGAATAAAGACAAAAAAGTCTATTATTCTCTTGTATCGCATATTATAATGCAAGGGGAAGAGCAGGCGCACATGGAATTCGCAACACTCATTACGCTGCCACACACTTCTTAACATGGAAACGGTACGTACCGGTGTCTTAAAAACAGATTTGCGTGTCTCCAAAGGAATCGGTTACGTTTCTTTTGCGTCTGCACAATGAATATCTTCATTTTGTGGCAAGTGTTGGCAGAAACGTTCACAATTGGGTTCCAGTGTGAAACTACTTTAGCTTTTAAAGCAATAATTTACGAAATGTAGAATATTCGCACGTCTAAAGCTACTACTTGATGCATTTCAAGCTCTTTGGAAGCGAGACGCCGACCTGTGAAGTCGCGAGGTGAGGACGGATCATTACGAGAATAGTGCTGTTACGAGCTATCGTTTCTATAAAGCGACGGAAGCTCTTTGCAGAGGCACAAAAGAGGTAAATTGTTATAATTTATATGAAACTCAAATAACTGTAAACATATTTAAGAGAATTACTTGCATAAATTATAAAGAGGAGTGGGAAGTGGGGAATTCGTACGAGTACTACAGAATGATAAGCTCATACTTGAATGTATCCTTTTCAAGTTTTATTTGTTGGTGTTCTTTCATTCTGTTTCTTGGCTTGGTATTTTATTCAAACTAGATCAAATTCTTAAAAGAATAAGATATAAAATCCCTACGCAAGTGAACTTGTGGCTGCACGACTACGATTTGCAACGGGTGCCAGATGTCAATCAAGGTCTCGAGACGCACCGCAGAGTCGATTGCTGCGACGCGAGGTGATTTCAGCAGACTTCCCGAAGGTTAAATAGACAACAAGTAAGAACGTTCCAAACGGAATCACATTACTTTGAACTTTCGTCGAAATTTCTATAGTTTTAGAAAGTCATCTTATCAAGTAGTGGAGAATTTTAAACTTGTATTTAATCAAAAGAATCAATCATTCTTATTTTGAAAAAGTTAGAACAATTACCAAGAAATTGTAAAGCAAAGGAATTGTTTCAATACAATCAATAGAATTGTTTTCTTTTTTTAAATGTCAATGTGTTTAGAGGGTAGAAATTAAGACAGAAATTTTTTCTGCTAAGAACGGCACAGACTTTTTTCTTGCGGATAGTACGATAGCAACAAATGCATGTATTGAAAGTGTATTAGTTATAAGGCATTTTCTTTCTTTCAGGATATTTATTTTGAAAGTATGTATGTTTTTTCTATATACGATAGGATATATTATGTGGATAGATGTTAAAGGAACTGTTCCCACATAAGCCTGGTTAGATCAGTAGAAACCATTGAAAATACTAATAAAAAACCATGATTATCATTCTGGCAGTGACATCGGCAGATAATGTTATTTATAAAATTTCTCTAAACAGGAACCATCGGAACTCGAGATCCAAATGTGAAATCTCAATGATGTGCTAATGTGTAACCTACCTAGAATGTACATTCCAACAGTCATTCCACCTAATGACAAAAAATATAATAATTTAACTTCATATTTAAGACATTCTTTCATGCAATAGTTCTTTCTAAGATCTCGTATCTCTGATATACGTGATAAACCAGTGATTTGAATTCACAATCGAATGCTATGTTCATCTCCATGTAATTTATCTCCTTTACTTCTTCCAGTTCTTCGAACAAATTGAAATATGAAGAAGAATAATGTGGGAGCTCCATCGAAATAAGGAAGGTATCCATGTTTAACAAATCTCTAGAATCTACGATCACATGAGGCATACTAAACAGAATTCATTTTCTTCGAGAGGCAGGGAAATTGCACAGTGAACTCGCAGCTCTACGCCACGGAGTCAATAAATATACTGTTGGCCAGTTGGAGTTAAAGCATAGTCCAACGTCACATACACGGTTTGTGTTCTTTATCTTGCGATTGCCGGAATAAAAGTCAAGTGTTCCATTTCATTGACAGGTGGATCGCGTTCTCAAGATTAATCCAAATAATAACATTGGAAAGACGACCAAGTAAAACGTCTCCCCAATAAAACAACGAGACATGAGGAGTCAATGGCCGTATGGTGTCAGGTTTTATTAGTGCAGATGTCTGGGTCAATCGCATCTCATTGCTATACATTTTTAAATCTCCAACTTTGAGACTAGCAGCCACCTGCTGATTTTACTTATTTATTCTTGAACAGGGTTGTAACCCTTATATGAGAAGCTTTCAAATATTAAAAAGCTTTCAATTATATCGTCGATTTTATTATTAATTTATTAAAACCGGTAGAACTTATAAAAACATGTTTTCATTTTATTAAGTTCACAGGCCCTTCAACGACTGAAGTTTAATGAGCTCATTAAAATGTGTACGGTGCAGAGCTCAGAAAACTCCTACGGGGGGAAATAGCGGCAACTCGTGACCCAGAGTCGTGCAATCTTGCCTATCACATCTGGAAACATGTTTCGAATTTCACTCAGTCATAAGCTTAATTTTAAAACCGATGCTCACCATACATCAGTTTTCCTTACCATCATGACACCTCTCATTCTTCCTCATCCGGACAAAATTATGTGGCAGTTTTTGGTAAAATAATAAAAGAGCAAAAACATTTTATTTATCAGGTTTATTGCACCTTAGGGCTGTACCTAGCGCACGTTATCTTTACTATAATCATTTTCACATCGGTAATTCATTAACAAACTTCGAAAGCACTTAATTGATGCTTCAGAAAAATAAAAGTATATTGTTTATCATGTTAATTAACACGTGTGTGACCATAAGACCACTGAGCAAGTTTGTAAAGAAAATTAGAATACAAATTAAAATCTAAAAAATATCATACACTATTTAAAATAATTTAGCAAATTAACACATAAGATTTGCGAGAAGGTAACTTGCCGATCACACTGCAGGAATCTTCTGCAAATATTATGGTGTTTCATTGCCTTTAATAATGGATGTGGCACGTGAGGGCAAACAGTGCGCCCTTGGGGCACCCCTGCGTTCGGCGTTGCCCTCGCACCGCCCACCGGCCGCTGGCTCATCCATCGCGGCCTTTAAATATCGCCTGGTGTAAATCACGGAAGTGTGAATGGCCGGCGGCCCGGCCGGTCGATCGGGGAATGCGGTTTAGTTCAATTGGCGCATGTCTGTCCGGGGTAACGGCCACTTCCATTTCGAAATGCGCTTTCTACTGGAGCGTTACAGAAGACAGTCAATTGAAAAACGCATTGTTCGGGAGAGTGCTTCAGAGCGTGTTAAATGTAGTGAATATACGCACCCGGGTTTCATTCGATTCAGTTTTTTCAAGCATCATCGGAATGTTATATTTTCCTCCTGATCTTACTTTTTTCAGAAATTCGTGTGCATTCAGAGTAGAAATAGGGCAATATCCCGCTACAATGTTACATTTTCCCTTGATTTCAGTACATGAAAGAATGTTTAAGAGAAGGAACTGATTTTCTGTTTTAAAATGAGAGGCATTTTTTAACAAGAATATGCATTCCTTTACTTAAATTATACTTCGTGTAATTCATATTTTCTCCGCATAAGTTTTCTATTACATTATATTATTTATCCATTCACCATTTGTTTCACAAATTATTTATCAATTTTGTCTCCTATCCCGCCAAAATATCATTTACTTTCATTAGAAAGATATTTATTATTTCTACAGGTAGGTTTACAACCTGGTGGCAGAACGCTACAATTTACATGTTACATTAATTTTAGGACAATAGTGATAATAATAAGATAACAATAAAGGCAATAATAACAATAAAAAGCATTAACTCTACATTTTATGGCTGTCCTGCACAGATATTCTAACTAATAACTACACCTTTCAAATACACTGCACTCCATTCCACTTCACTTCACTTCACAACACTTGCATTTCACTTCGCTTTCTACATTTCTATTTCACTACACTTCACAACCCAACACAACAATTGACACGACACAACACGACACGACACGACACGGCACGGCACGGCACGGCAAGACATGACACAACTCGACACAACACGACACGACACTTCAATTCAAATTCTACTTTGAATATAATTATATATCTTATAAAGTAATGCATTTAATAGTAATTATCACAACACTAATAAAAATAATAATGATAACTAATAATATTAATAAAACAACCTGTTTTAATAAGCCTAACTTACTAATTAATAATTTACCCTCCTTTACTTAGTCCTTTAGTTAACCCTCCATTTGCATCATTAGTTAACCATTACTAAGTACAAAGTTATGTCCTCTCCAATTACCTTTTGTTTCTCCAGTGTTCTGAAATATCGGTTTCAATAACGTTCGTAAAACAAGATGAACATTATGAGCTAACAAAATGGAAAGTATTTTATAAATTATGCAAAAAATTCTTATGATGTTCTACAATACATAATTTCTCAAATTTTAATGATTTGAGTTCTTTCGTATGTAAGAGATTTCACCGGGAAATAAGATAATGTATTCAAAGAGGTAATTCATGTCGTCTTGTATTGTGATCGAACATTTTGAAGAATATTTTGTGTAGTTCAAAAAGAGTTTACACTTTCAAGTAATACATCGTCGCAAAATTATAAAACTTTAACGAAGGAATGAATTACACGTCAAGAAATACTGGATTGCAAGAACAAGCTTGGAATTTCCTTTAAAAAATATAATGGCAGCTCTTGATGCTCCAAGTGATGGGCTATTACGAGGGTCGCAGGATTTCCCACTTAACCCGACATTGGTCGTTCTTAATGTCACATCTCTAAAATGATGATAACGTTAAATTTATGTCGGTGTGCTTGGTTAGAAGAGCATCGTCTGATTACCGTAATTCCTGCGGTTGTCAAAGTGCTCAAATATTTTCATAGCATGAATTGTTTACACGACAAATTAGACTGAGGTTGAAAAGTCGAATATTTTGTAATAAAAGAAAAGTAACAGATTTCTCACAGTATAATTTGTTTCTATTACAGCTATTTCTCTGGATTGAAATTGAAGAATGCAATTGAATTTAATGTAGTGTAAAACAAAACAAGAAATTGATGATTCAAAAATCGATCCCAATTATGCCTGTTGTAAAACTTTAAAACTTTCCATTTATCGTATCAGTCATTCAACATTAATTCATTTCATCGAAAAACATGTCTGAAAACTTATACGGTGAGTTTATGGCCAGTATTTACAAATAATTTTGGTGTCATAAGACTGTCTAGAGAAATTTTTCAAAACTATGCCAAGGTGAACGATACAATATCCTGCATTCCTTATGGTAACTGTTTAGTAGCAATGCAACATTTTTTTGTAATCATCATGCCAATTCATTCAACTAAATTAATAGAAGTATTCTCTAAGGTTTCCATAACAGACGCAGTACTGACCAAATTCATATTCTTTTGATTCTTAAAATTGTGGAAGTTTGGGGTCACGAACTCGCCGAGGAACTTGGAAACCGGTTGCAGGAAACAAACAAAACGCCAGATTACGTACGTAATACCTTCAAGTGAAGAAAGCGACGCTGATGCTTTCGAATGAAACATCACTATTTGGTTAGAAACTATTTCCCTGAAAACATCGCAGCATTCCGTAAGTCCCAACTTCTTTGTAAAAAAAACTTCCAAATATATGCTGTATTCCTCTGTCTTATGATGCAATTTATTTTATTTGGAACGTGTACCCGATATGCAATTGTTTCTGCGAAATTTTAATGATTAAATTTGACAGAAATTTACTATTTTAAAATTGTGTCACGGTAATTGCAAGGACAAGTCATGTGAAATAGATTACATTATTTTGTGCGGGTACCATTGTGTCATAACACAATTAGCTAAAGCAATGCGATTACTTTTTGTTAATGTACTGTTCCATTAGAAAGGGGTTCATAAAATATTCTCGCGTTTATAAACATTAAATTTTGCAGAATGTCATCATTTAGATCACAAATTGGGAATGAATAAGTAATAAAGTTAGCACCATTTGGTTATTACCTATTATTCACTCCTAGATAATGGTGATGTATTCTTAGCATAAAAGTAATTTTTAGAAGAGATTAATTTAGAATATATGATCTGACGAGACAATATACAAAATTATAAAATTTCTTACCCACCATGATATAGTTTCAGACTTTTTACTAGTGCCGAAATTTTTCAAAATTTAAGTAGACATTATAGATTAATAATTAAGATACTGCAATTTAAGCAATAGACGTGTTTTTTGGACATCTTGTAAATTATAGATAATTAAATTACCAAATAATGAATACTGGGGGATGAATAAAGAAATATTAATTCGACAGTAAACATCGTAGAAGTTTTTGTCTGATATTTGTCTGTTATTAATATAGAGATGTCGAAGAAATAAATTTGAACTTTTACATTTTTCAAACTTTTAGAGGTTTTAATGACAAATGGAACTATACTACATTTAAAAACGCACTTACTTCTATTCAAGGAAAAAGAAAGAGAAAATTGCAGCCACTTTTAAGAAAAGTTTTAAAACATCATGGAGGCTTCTTGTAAAATACCCCCAAAATTGAAATATCTTAATGATCTGAGAAACGGCACATATCCTCACCGCCTGCAGTAATCTTAATCATATTTGGAACAACAGTAAAATAGCTTAATTATTATATGTGAAAAAAGTTGTAGCTCAATTCAAAGTTAAACACATACTAGCTTAAGTCCGCAAATTGAAGATCGTATAATTGAGGTACTCCCAACACTATAGTAAAGGGATGAAAAGAAATTTTTAAATTACGAAATTAGTCTCTTCCAGTGATAATGAAACGACGTGTGGACCTACAGATTAAGAAATACTGATTTAGCTGAAGTGTAAGGCGCTGACTCGTCTACTTTACAGATATTTCAACTACTTTGTGCTGAGAATCCATCCGTTTTGATACGAAACACCAGACACAAAAACCTGTAGTTGCGCAACACGCAATCGCATGCGCATGTGTAATAGGAACCGATATAAGTTCGGTCCGACAAAGAAAAACATTTACCAAAGAACTCTGTTTCCTTTATTTTTATTTAGAGTCCATAAAAGAATTTTAATTAACTGGCTGCGAGCTCACAAAGCGTTTGAGAAATAGTGTTTCAAACTAAGCACCCGCAGAGTTCCGGATTTCCAGAACTTCGCCGGCTCCGCGCGATTGACTTCGAAGCGGCATTGTGCAGTCTCTGCTTGCCTTGCTTTGCCTGTGTGCGCAGCCAGCGGCGAGGGAGGTGCGGCAGCCAGCAACGCAACCCCGCCCCCGCCCCGCCCCCGCCACCCTCCTCTCCCCTCGCCACCGCCACCGCCACCGCCTCCGCCATCGTTCACGACGCGCCGTCGCGTTGGTTTCGGGAACAGAACTCGAATTCCTATGGCCTCTTCCGCCATATTTCGGAGCTTTGATTGCGTCAAACAAGTGCGTCTGACAGGTTTCTAACGCAACCAATCATGGCACAGTCGAAGGATTCGGAGTTAACTGGAGCAGAGCCAACTCGCACAGAGAAACTACCATGTGGGAGTGTCCTCGCCGATTCCCTTCGGCAAGTTGTTCTTTGGGGGTAAAAGAAATCCGAGAGAGGACAGAATTTGAAGGGGCTGTCAGTTGCACTTTCATACGTATGGTTGCGTCCGAGATGGAGATTTTTTCGAAATATTTTGCTGATAGAATCAGTTTTGAACTCTGAGGTGATGCTGTTTAATTCAAAAGATGTGTTCTTGTTCTTATTAAATTACAACTTTAAATCAAATAGTCCAGTTAAAGTAAAAATAATGTTTTGCTTTATATTATAAAATATAATGATACATTCAGTTGCAGATAATATCATTTTATTTCGTACTAAGCGAATGCAGGTACATGCGCGTGACTGACACGAATTAACTGGGAGCAAAAATTATATTAGTTAAGCGCTGAATCGCATGTATCCACGGCAGTGGTATGCTGGAACTCTGAGATAGTCCAATCAGAAGAAAGCATTAAAAGAATACAAATAACCCAAAAATTCCGGTGCCGAGTAAATGAGAGCCACGTTGGAAAGACACGGAACAGGAACACGGAGCCAGAGAAGTGCACATTTAGCTAATTGGGTGTCCAGCGGCCGGTAAATCCCAGTCATCTCAGACACTATCTGATAGAGAATTTTTAGAAGACAACTGCTGTCATCCGCAGTTTTACGTGGTTTCTCCAATTCATACCAAGCGAATGTTGGATAATAACTTACCGGAGCTTAACATATGGACCGAGGACTGCGTGCAATTTTTCCTTCCACATCCTTGTTCCGCCTTTCCTAACATCAAACGTACACTTACATACACTACACTTCCACACTTCGGGAGGCCAATCGGGAACTTAAAGCTCTTCCCGGCTGAAGCGATGTCGTGCTGGGGGAGATACACGAAGGGGTTAAGTTGGCAACCACCTCGGCGCCGGACCCTACTATCCAGCGGGAAAGGACCACCTCTCGGGATAACATGCACTTCACTCAAGGATCAATGAACAAAGAAGTTGCCGTGCGCGGAAGCTCTAATCAATCAACCACGATTGATCCGGAGGTACCAAATTGATGGAGTGCGGCGCGTTGCCACTTCACCAATGCCTTCAGTGTGAACGGACTTTGTTGTACGCGTATTGCATGCGATTGCTTATGGTTTCAGCGAAACAGGAAGACGTCTGAAGATAGATATCGCACTTTATTGGCAGAGGCGTTCTCCTATGATGATGATGATGATGATGAAAACGAGAATGATGATGATAATAATAATAATAATAATAATAATAATAAGGCACTGATAGTCACCGGATCTACTCCTTAGGTAGCTGGTTGCAACCTGGAGTAGATTTTATATTCAGCCGACTCATAACATCTTTAGTCGTGATGTAATGGAAAACTAATAATAATAATAATAATAATAATAATAATAATAATAATAATAATAATAATAAATGATCTTTTAGTGTGTGCTAAGAATGAAGTGATTCTCTTCGAAATATTGTCGTGAGTGGTTTTAGCAAAAACATCTGCATGAAGTTTGGTCTTTGGCAAGTGTGCAAAAATCAATTTAAAAAGAGGCAAACTGACGTCAGAGAGCATTGAAGTTGATATGCACACTGTGACTCAAGATCTTGAGTCGGATAAAACTTACAAATATCTGGGCAGTGAAAAATGTGAGACCATCTCGAACGACACAATGAAAGATAGAATTCGCTGGGAGTATTACAGAAGAGTGAGACTTGCAGTCTGCTCTGAACTCCAGGATTAATATATCTGCAATGGTTACTAAATTCGAGTAGGTTTTGACTAGCGGACTGGAGTGTGCAAGAAATTTGAATCATGGATCGAAAAACCAGGAAACTGCTAACAATGCTTGTCGCCCACCCTCGAGCTGATGTACACATACTTTATGTGTCACGTAAGGAAGGAGTAAGAGGCCTCATACAAATTGAAGCTTCCTGGCACAATGCAATTGTTAGAAAGGGAAAGTATGTAGTAAGTCATCAATATGACCTTACAATGAGGCAGGTCATGAAATCTGATCGAAGATTGGGAAACAGAGGCAATCTTAGTGTAGCAAGAAGCATTGTAAAGAAAAACTATGCACGACACGTCGAATAACACAGACACTGAACTTCTGATGCTATTAACATGACAAGTGAGACACAAAAAACGTTAAAAATCGTGGAGAGACAAACCACTTCATGGACAATATCTAAAAAGACTGAACAAGGTGAAGATCAATAAAGATCAATTATATATACGACTTAAAAATGGGAAGAATGAAGCCAGAATCAGACACAGTTCTAATAGCCGCTCAAGATCAGGCTTTGAGAACACGATATTATTATAAAGCGGTTCTCAAAATGATAAATGCCGCATTTGCCAGGAACAAGTAGAAACCATTGATGATATCGTCTCAGCTTGCCCAATACTAGCAAAGACTGAATACTTGAAAAGGCACGACAGGGTGTGTAGTTACCTCCACTGGCAAATCTCTACCGCACTCGAAGTTCCAAATACATGCCCCAAGTGGTACGAATACTCACCAAAACTGGTGACATCTGTTGGACCGTGCACGATATTGTACGACCAGCAAATTCAAACAGATCGCACGATAGCAACAAACTAACCGGATATTGTTATCCTGGATTTGGAGAAAAAATCGTGTCTACTTGTAAATGTGGCTGTTCCTTGTAATCAAAATGTCGTTACCAAGGAGGCAGAGAAACGTCTTAAATAAAAGAGTTTGGAAATCGAGATCAGTCGAATGTGGGGCATGAAAGCATAGGCCGTCCCGATAGTTATCGGAGCTCTGGGATTTGATCCGCAAAATTTGTGTAAGAACTTGGCTAAACTTCCAGGTCATTCAAAAGAAAGAGAAGTGCAAGAAATTGCTATATTTGGAACAGGTCATATTTTGCGTCAAGTATTGTAGAGGCATCAACAGTCCCTAGATCTGCTCCTTGGGTAGCTGGTTGCAACCTGGAGTAGATTTTATATACAACCGTCTCTTTAGTCGTGATGTAGAGCGAATAATAATATTAATAATAATGTCTTTATGATATCATTTCATTGTATATCCTATGTAACAATTAGAATTACTGTGATCTTCTATTAATTATTGCAAAGGAAATGCCACATAAAGCACACAATTAAACTAACATTGCACATGATTTCATCACAGACAATTTACAGCATAGACCCGAACTGTTTTCTCTTTATTTCTTCGATTTTCGTGTTACGTATTGTGTATGCAAATATACAGATCATATAGAATTTTGGATTATACCTCTATAAACGTGCTAGGAACAATATTTTATCACGATAAAGAGAGAATGGAAACAAAACTAGATAAATTCTGAAATCTGCTTTAATAGAAGAAACAAAATATACGTTGCCTTCTGCGTCATTTCAAATCCTGGTACTTTAACTTGTTTTAACGTGGAACGGGTTTCTTACAAAACGAGTTACATCACATGACGTATTTGCAGACAGGCATTTCATAAACAAAATATTTTTTCTTCAGAGTAATACTTCTATAAGGCTGAAATCTGTCCAAGATGATCTTTTATCAACTTGTAAAATAAGAAAATCAATGATTCATTACCCTTTGACTGCTCAGATGTATTGATACGCAAAATATTTCCTTGCGTGGTGGCCTCTCAACATGTTCCTACACTCGGGCTGGTTGTCGCTGGGAGCCTCTGGACGGAATCGTATGCGGATCCACGATTTTCGCGGGAGCCTCTGGACGTATTTGTATGCATAGACGCGCTTTCGGCTATCGCTAGAATTATCTAATTTCTGAGATGTCTTGCGCGGTACGTATGTGTGGTTTTGCATACTTCAATGATACTTTGATGTAGCTGAGGTTGTTAGGGTGCGCTAGTATCGCATATTTTTATTAATTTGAAGTCTTGCTATAAAAAGCATGCGAGAAAAGTATGGGAACGTCCGAAGTTTGAATGTCTGTAAACACCTCTATAGTGAGACTCAATGATGGTTTGAGAAGTAATATCCTTCGAGGGCTCCGCCGCGAAAATAAATTTATGGCCGCTTTGACACTCATCGGCCGCTGTTTTTTGTCAATCCAGCGAAAGTCTGGAGCCCTTGTCCCGTTATGCTTCTTCTCGCTTAGATTTTCTGCCGACTGTAGTTACTTGTGCGGTATTTGAACTGTTTGGATTATTTTCAGTGTCTGCGTATGGTTATCAAAACATTAGATTTAGCTTTTCGCTTTTTATTCTTAGAATAGCGTCTTTTTTTAACTTTTTCGATTCTGAAGTGTCCTGGGGAATATAGCTATCATTCAAAACGTAATATAATAAAAACTAGCGTACACATCAGTTTCAAACTGAAAACATCTTGTAATACTGACTTTCCTTTTTAAGTCTGTATGTATTGTCATTTGATCATAAAATAATGACGAGAATGGAATTAAAAAACAGGTGATTTTAATTTTCATTTTTGCGGAAATCAACAATGCAACAATAGTACAAAATATGGGGAGAAATGGAGTGAACGTCAGCGAAAAACAATACTAATGCAATATAATTATGATATTTTTTTGAAGTTTAGAAATAGTTTCATTTGCATATCTATTTGTCTTTATTTTTGGAAATATACTGTGGCAAAAAAATGAAAAAATGTAGTTAGTTCAGTTGAGTCTTCATTTACTGGCAACAATTTTACTGGTTTTGTCATTGATAATTCAGATTATCCATCACTTTAAACACAATTCTAAAGGATATGAAAACTCGAATTTGAGAAGATTCACCATTTGCACTATTATCGCTCTCCTCGATAATGTATCCTTTGCTCAAACTAGTGAACATTCCAGGAAGAAAATCGTCCTTATCAGAAGGATCGATTCACCGCTCGGAGCGATAAGGACGATTTTCTTCTCGCGAGCGAGCTGCAAATGCTTAGCACAGCGCGGGAAGTTCACTGCGGTGAGCTCAGCTCTCAGCGCACCCCGCAGCGAGAAGCA
Source organism: Acheta domesticus (assembly GCA_031308135.1). Lineage (NCBI taxonomy): Eukaryota > Metazoa > Arthropoda > Insecta > Orthoptera > Gryllidae > Acheta > Acheta domesticus. The sequence goes on along the minus strand of JAHLJT010002406.1, from coordinate 90,158,189 downwards.
TGACGCAAGCCGCGAGACGCATTGTCGGCCGGCGCACAGCAGTTAAAGGGATAAACCATGGAATTTGTTTTTGTTTCAGAATCCTAAAGTTACTTGAAAACATTTCAACATTTTTTCATATTTTGTTGCATTCGGCAAAGCGATATCACGTTTTGTTGCCAATATTAATAGAGTAAAAGAAAAATACTTTCCTTATTGTGCTTTCCAAGTTAAACATGCAAGAATGACATGAAAACTTATTAAAAATTAATATGGTGGAAATACGAAATTGTGATGACGGTATTGTGAATTTAAAATACGATTTTAATTCAAAATGTAAGCAACTTAATTCCAGAAACGAAATAATTGATTGTTATTGAATACGGGTACGTCAACAGGGTCATTAGTCCCGTAAGCGCAGTGAATCTTTTTGTTCGGGAGGTGGCATTATCTTTTCCCATTGGATGGAGAAATCGGGCGCAGACCTTCGACAGCGGGGGTTTCCCCAACCAGATATCTCCCACCAGCGAGGTACCGCCCCAGCCGGAACAAGCTCTAAGCTACCGACTGTTTTCTTGGCATGTGTGGTAGTGTAGTGTATGTTAGTGTGTGTGTGTGTGTGTATAAGGGGAGAGGAAAGGACAAGGAAGAGATCGCGCGGGGTCCGTGGCCCGTTTATTAGTGTACTGCTCTGGCATTCGCCTTGTGTTGATCGGAGAAACCACGTAAAACTTTCGATCAAAACAGCCGGTCGCTAGAATTCGACCAAGCTGACAAGCTAGAGTCGAAAATCCTGCCACTGCCGGCACTCGAACCTAGGACCTCCCGGTCAGAGGGACTGCAGTGACATCAGTTTATGCCCCGAGTCATCTCATCCGGTCAGAAACGAAATGGATCCATAATTGATCAGACCGTCTTTTTCACAGTTTCATGTTGCAGAAATCCTTTTCTATTACACAATCGCAGTATTTCCGTGACCTGATTTCTAACTTTTTTTAAAGGTCGCTTTCCAACATATTGGCGGCATAGCGACCACTGTGACTTTTAGATTGTAAGGGAAACTTTAGAGGGAACCCGCGACCCTCAGGTACATGATCACAACTGCACTACTGCTTTAGCGATCTCGGCCATCGGGCCAAGTCAAACTTGTTTGAAGTCAATGTTTTTTGTAATAAATTCAATGTTTAGTAGCATTAGCAGTATTAATTTAATGACATTCAATATTTTTAAAGAAATTGCAAAGAAAAATATCTGAAAATACCAACTTTAAAGTGAAATCGTAATAAACCAAGATGATGTTAGCACAAACTTTAGACGAAAGATAACAACACCGCTTCCACGCGAGGAAACGGAAGCTATTTTGAAGCTATTATTCTCTTTTGGGGCCTCGGTGCTTCACGTCCGAGGTCAATGAATCCGGCAGTCCTTGCCACCGGGGATCGTTTCGCGAATCCCTAATTGCCAAGGTCATGAATATTTCAAGGGATAAGTTGGAGTCGTAATCCGGGAGCTAAAACAAAGCCGAAGCCACGAGTACACGCCAATGGCGCTGGTCCAACTTCCACGAACCCCAGTGCAACATGAAACAGATGGCCATAAAGCCCCTGGCGAATTCTCCACCGGCAGTGTGCGTTGCGCAGGCTCGCTTTGAAATACAGCGGTCGTGCATCTTTCTGGATAGAAATTAATATTCACCTCTGTCAGAACATAGCATTAATGAAGATAAGATTTCCAATAAGTTAAATGTCTATAATTCATACTTGGTTGCTATTTCTGTAAAATGAGAAACAACGTACTGTTATGTTTAGTGGAACTTGGCATGATACATACTTCCCCAGAGGATCACTTTTATGTCCAAGAAATACCAATTCAGCTCGAAACTGTAAATCAAAATATGTTTTCTCAACGCTGTAAAGCTGAAATACTTTCTATGCATTTAGCAAATTCATATACCAGAATATATATTTGCATTCCAATTTCCCAAATTATCTATATTGAAAGTAAACCTGTAATTCAGTACGTGCTTTAAACAAATTAAATGAAGTCGTTCAAACATTGTTAACAAGTCAATGAGATAAAAATGAAGTGCAATGTTATTAAAAATTAATTTTATGAACCCTTCCTGAAAAAATTCACGTTTCTGGTTTTTACAAACAAAAATCAACAACACGTAATATTAAACGCGATGTTACAATCGTTTTAAAAATCTATATAGTAATGAAAGAATTGATCATAAAATAATTTTTGAAGCATGCATTAAAATTTATAGAACTATTTTGATAATAATTTGGGTCAATTTTAGTGCGTGATCATGAAAACTGATGATGTCTGAGCCCGAACTCGAAAAATAAATGCTGTTAATATAGACGTATGCAAAAGAAAACAAAATATTCTGACACGTATCTTCACTCACAAGATCATTTACATCAACGTATTTGTATATATCAATGTTCTTTTTGCTCATACTTTTGCATTGCCACAATATTGTAGAAACAGCTTTTGTTAAGTAAAGAAAGTAGTGGGAATGAGCGGCATACCGAAACTTTTCCTCCTTTTAATCTCCTTTTACTAACAATTTCTCAGATGTTTAACAAAAGTTCATGACGTCTTTTAAATATCTACAATTGAATGAAGTTCTGCAGAAACTTTCAAGCCATAAGAATCAATATAATTGAAAAGTGGCTTGGAAAGTTGGAAGGTAATATTTCTGAAGAGCGCCATTACTTAGTTTTTACATTTTTGTGGGATTGGCCACGTTCTGCATAACGCTATTCAATTGAGAGATAAATTGCATTGAGAAATAAATTTCTCGCTTTAACATATTCGAAATTCTCTCTCGTAAACCATATTCTAAAATAAATTTGAACTAGCTTACCCTTGCGATATCGCACAATAGGAAGGATTATAGAAAAGTGGCAGCAAAAATATAACATACACACTACGGCGGATGCTAGTAGCCGAGATCTCTAAGTCAGTATTGCCGTGGCGGTTTTGGATCGAAAGATCGCGGGTTCGAATCCTGCCTTGGGAATGGTTGTGTTTGTGTGCGTCTCTGTACGTTTGTGATTGTCCATTTCATCATTCATTATCATTTCACCTCATCACCCAAAGCTAACAATCCTGAGTGTAAAAAAGATACACTGCGCAGATAATCCAAACTTCCCCCAAATATTGTTTCATGTCGTTCAGTACTTATTCTTTAAAGCCCGATATACACGGTACAGTTTTCGTGCGGATTCTCCTGCAGTTTCTCTACAGAAACTTCAAGATCCCAAACTAGAAGTATAAAAGCCAAAAGTCGCACATACACGGTCTGCACGTTTTCTGCATGACTTGCCATAAGACGCCGCTAGGGGGTCTACCGGGTAACAACTAAATTGCGCCGTCCGAATACTTTCAGTGGCGGTTTTTCTGTGCGTGCGTTAAGCTGTGTGGTCTTTATTAAGTATTAATTATTTGGAGCATAGGGAAGAAAAAGAGGAAGGCAGGGATTGAGGAAAAGGAAGTTTATCACAATATATCACTTCATACAATCGCCCCTTGACACACCTAACCACAAAATCGACAGGACCGATTCCCGTTAGTGAACGATTCTGCCCCTAGAGGCGCTGGAGTCAAACTGTAAGCTTTCTACACGAAAAAACATGAGCATGCTCATAATTTTTTCATGCAGAATGTATAAAGTCTGGACTGCATGAAGAATCTGCACGAAAACTGTACCGTGTATATCGGCCTTAAGGAAAGAGGAAGGTTTACAAATTCTGTAACAATAGAATCATTATTCACTGTGAACTGTGTTAAAAATGTTTCAGAAAATGTAATTAAAAATTTTATATTTACCAAGATCTGGACATGTTGTAGTGAACTATGACAAAAACTCCTGCTATCGACCTTAATTCAAAAATATAGTGGTTTACTTATAATTATAAACACAGATTTTTTAAAGATGAACATGATTTAAATGAATGATGGCCATTGCCTACGTGTACACTCATTAATCTTTACAATATTAAGAACACCCATTCTCCTAACTTAAAATCCGTACGTTCCCAAAACTTCCCAAAATAAAAACATCTTCCCGTCGATAAATATAACCTCAAATCCACACACGCTTGCTTGGCTAGACCATGAACTTACATAAAGTCTTGACACTTGTAAACGATGCGACGAAATGAAAATATAACGGCGGAGTGTTCATTCTAGTAATTTTACAACCTTTTTAAATTTTTGTATTATATTTTAAAATTGGCTAATAAAAGCAAGAAATAAAACATGTTTGCAATTTTCAAAATGCCAGAACTTTTAATGAAAATCAAAATTGTAATATATTTATAAATAAACTTTTTTCCAGCCGATAAAAAATGTCAAGAAAAAATTTCAGGCATTTTCTAGAAAAGTTCGAATATGTCATAGAGACTTCATGTAAAGAACCGCCCAAAAATAAATATTATATCTTAATGATCTCCGTCATGGCTCAACTAGATCTTACTTCTGAGGTATTTTCTAAGTTGCAGCTCAAAATCATCTAATCTTGCAGAGTTTTACATGTCATATCCATCTTTGAAGACATCCGTCCATTGTAGCAGACATCCCGATTTTCGCGTATAACATTGAGAGTATCTCCCTGCCCCCTGCACAACCCCTTATCTATCTTTGGAAGAGTCTTAATAAATCCTGACGTGTGTCCTAATTCTGACATGTGTACGAAGTTCCAGTTCAAAAGAATCTAACACGGATTACACAACTGAAAATTCGAAATAGAGTAGAATAATATGCATACCATCGGATAAGGAGGAAAAGTATGTATATCATCCAAAATATGAGCATCAAAATTTAATTTTAAATTGTTATGCAATTAACTAATATATCGTGTAGATGCTCAGAGTAGGTGCACCAAAGTACACGATACCCCAAAAGTTACGAGTGGAATCCGCGTAAAATATGGACGTTTTTATCACTGTGTTCGTGGCATGGGGGCCTTTTCACAATCCCATGTACATCACCCTTAGCCACCATTCTCAATTAATAATTTATATTGTTATGAGATGGACTAAAGGGATAAATAAATACAAATTATATAAAGGAACAAGGCTGACCAAGATGTGTTTATGGGCATCTTCAGGCAGCGAGTCGGGGGCGGGAGAATATCAAAGTAAATCCTGGAAAGGACGAGAAAGGAACAACGGAACGGAGAGGTGTTCGGTACACGTAGATAGTATATGGGGCACTGATGGACTCCGGATGTCCCAGTAGCTCTTGGGATTCGAGAGAGAGTCTGTTGTCGCTGTAGATCAGAGGGGTCGTTCCGGCTGAAAGGTAAATTACGTCTTAAATATAAAAAAATACACCATTGTTATTCTGTTAATTATTCCAAGGTTCGGCACACTTTTCCTAACTTAAACAGTTTCATATTTCACGTCACCTTCAATTACCTTCAAATAAGTTATTAAAACCGCGCTTCAAAAGCAGCCATTGCCCTTCGCAAACGTCATTTCTAATTAAGCATTAGCATAAATTAAACGAAAACACGTGAATGGAATGATTTGGGGGGTCGCGGGCGCCGCGCGGGGCTCAATTTGTGCGGCACAAAGGCGCCTTTGGCCGTGAGCAGACGCATTGTCGACCTCGCCCACGGAGCCACGGCGCGCGGCGTGGAGCGGGGCGCCCCAGCATCGATTGGCCTGGGTGCCCCGCGCCGCGTCGCGTCGCGCCGTTTCCTCCCGCGCCCTCCCGCGCCCCCTGGCCACGGCCCCACTTCCGCTCCGCCCCCCGCCCCGCCCCGCCCCGCCCACGGCCCCGCGCTCCCGTCTTCCGCGGGCCTCCCCGACCGCTTAATTAATAAAGAGCTCCAGCCCCGCCAGGGCATTGCCTGGCGCGCTTAGCCCCCCGTGCTCTCTCGGCCGCGCCGCGCCGCGCCCCGAGCTCAGGTGCCGCAATTTCCAGCTTGTGTTCGATATATCGGGTGCTCGAGTATTGAAATCCATAAGACCGTTGTTTGATGAAAATATATCGATGATTCTTATTGAAAGGTCAACTATTATTGTGCATTACGTAATTAATATTTAAGCAATAATATCTATCGAAACAGTATTCTCTGGTTTTTCGTTTTGTCAGGGTATTGTCTGGCGCGCTTCGCCTCCCGAGCTTTCTCGATTGCCCCGCGCTGCGAGCTCAGGTGCTGCAATTTGCAACTTGTGTTCGATATATCGGGTGCTCGAGTATTGAAATCCATAAGAGCATTGTTTGATAAAAATATAACAACGACTCTTATTGAGTCATCAAACATTATTGTACATTATTTAATTGATTAATATTTAAGCAATAATAACTTTCAAAACAGTATTCTCAGGATTTTTATTGTGGCTGCGGATTCTTAAACACCGGCGGAGGCACTAACGAGTAACATTTTCGTATTTTAAGTTCAGGTGCGTAAAATGTAGTGATCACCATCGCTTGTGACTTTTTGATCACTAATTTTAATCGTTAAATCTTACACCTTCTCTAATTTTAAATCGATGAATTAACATTTGCGGGGACTTGATAATGTCCATTCAATTTAAAAAAATAGGCAAGTATAAGCATTACATTTAATCTAGCATTATGACCTCAGAACGGTTGCAATATGTAGCTCGAAACGTTGGCAACTCTACCTAGGACGCAAGGTCTCCCGTATAGCCAAGTTTCTATAGACTCCAGTCGCGACCGCGTCCAAAAGCATTATTTTTCAAATTAATTCCAAAGTAAGTTTCAATATTTTAACGAAAGAAAACATTGAAAGTTTTCCAATGCAGCTACACCTAGGGCCCCACCTTCCGCAAGTCTCCCTCACTACATACTCTCAAGGGAGGCCTCCAGGGCCATGCAGGACACTCCTTAGCGCGTTCAATGTCTCATGTTCCGCACTGCGCTGCTTCGCCTCGCTTCGCGCTCAGGTGCCGCAACTTTCAGCCCACGCCGCGTATATCGGTACATCAGTGCAGTGAAACTCGAAGGAGCATTGTTTAATACATCTACTATACTTCTCTCACTGAAATAACAAGTACAACTGTATGTTTTCTTAATTTTTACGCCATAATGATTTTGAGGCGTTGTATTCTTGTGATTAAAGCTCTGAGTCTATGATCGTTCAGGACCAGCTCGCTGCTTGCTTGCATAGTACGACGGAATAAATGCTCGTATCGTGACGTTCAATATTGACCATTGCTCATGATTGCGCACAATTCGCATTTTTCCGCGCCCCGCCAAGCTCTTCGCTGCGGTGAGGCAATCTCCAGCTCTTGTTCAATATATCAGTACCTCGCCAGATTGAAACTCATTTGAGATTTCGATGTCAATGAAAGTTTGCTAACACGTATCGATTGCTCCTTGATGTACGTTTGTATGTAATTATTTAATAATGATAATAATAATAATAATAATAATAATAATAATAATAAAGTGCAAGAAATCGCTTTATTTCGAACAGCCCACATTTTGCGCAAAGTATTGTAGAGGCACCGACAATCCCTAGATCTGCTTCTTAGGTAGCTGGTTGCAACCTGGAGTAGATTTTATTTTGAGCCGACTCATAATATCTTTAGTCCTGATGTAGTGGAATAATAATAATAATAATAATAATAATAATAATAATAATAATAATAATACTCGCTCGTTTCAATCTAAAATTTCTTACTTTGACCATTGAAGATCGGCAGGCTCACTGCAAAGATTGTTGAAACGACACCATCCGATTAGTGCAGTTGATAAATCATTTCATATTTCAAAGATGCAGTAGGTTTTATTTTGTTTGCTGTTTATATTAATGGTAGTAAGAAAAGTCTGTCTGTAAAAAAAGCTAGTAGCTGAACTATATGCAGGATTTTCATGAAAACAGATTTTGACCAATCGATCTGGCTAATGCAGTGGTCCCTTGAATTTGAAACGGGTATTTTGAATTTCGGAGGACATCATGTAAACCCCAACGACGTTTGTTTGTTTAATTTTCGAAAATTGTTTAATTCTTTCCTAATATAGATGAAAGTGCGCTTAAAACAGTGTCGGTCTGATTTCCGTTTCATTCTCTAAATTTTTGAAATTTCTAAACATATACAATTTTTCGGCGTCTTCCTACCACTTCAATATTGAAGATGCCGATTTTTCATAATGAAATATGCTTTTTAAAATTAGTTCTTTAAGTGAGATTATTTTTTTATGAATAGTTAACGATGATTTTGCGTAAAATAAAGACAATTTCAAGATCTCAAAAACTTCTCAAAATTTTCAATTTTATCTCATACAGTGCAAAGCACGATTATAAAAATACCGCAGGTACGATTTTCGTTTAACTCTCTTAATTTTTAAATATTGCAAAAGTTACAAATAATATGAGGAAGAATGTGATGTTCCGTACGATAGGTTACTGTACGATATCATCAATAGCTAGATGCTCCGTTTTGTTTCTAAGCAGGAATTGAAGTGTTTTTTTCGAATGTACGCAAGTATTTTAAAATATTAATCATAGAAATCATTTTGGTTCCTTTTACATCTTTGTGTTGAACAAAAAGTGTTTGCGGCATTTTTTCATGATTCTTATCTTCCTTTACTGCTTCTTTTTCTCTCCCACCACAGGTCTGTTATCAATGGCGTTCATTTCCCCAAGGCTTGGTTAGCTAACACCTTTGACATCCTTCGGACGATACTCTGAACCCCTTTCGCGACCACATTGCGACGCCATTAATCATGGAAACAACAAAAACCAGAAGACAGTGACATTACCACAGCTTGCGCCGCCTGCGGCGATCTTGAAGACCACCACCCTTAAAAACTGTCCGAAGGAGGGAGGATGAAGGAGCTGAATGTTGCCTTGATCAGTCGCAAGCACGATGCTTTATACTGCAAAAAATAACTCGGAGGGAAGGTGAAGAAGTGATGGCGATGGCAGATGCAGGAATGTCTTCAGAACTTCGCTTAATGAAGGGTAGCACTTAACCAATTCTCGTCACGTCTCAGACAAATGATTACTTTCAATTACGTAAGAGGTAGTGTTCTCTTCTGTGTCAAACTTTTGACAGTTTAGCACAAAAAAAGTCTAGGCAAAATAAGTGCCTATTACGTTGAGAACACATTAAGGATGAAATGAATATCAACGCTTAAGTATGTTGTCAGGTAACTTTTTCACTCTTACGTCTCTTCATTCGATTATCTGCATACGTAGATGCAATTATTTCTCTTGCAATCTGAAGTTATCGAATATGCTGTATGTCAATATCTCATAACATGCATGAGTTTTTCGCCAGTAATAAATAAAACTGCATCTCATTCATGTCTTCTGAATCCTCCTTTTAGAAAATATTTACATACAACATGATCACGCGACATCTAGACAAATACCTCCAGTTGTTTCAGATCATGTAAAACGAACCACATTTAGATGTAAATTATCTTAAAAAAGGCAATTTCGAAAGTTGATAATATCTGACTGAAGCAAGACTGTGTAATTGACAAGAAAATTGTCCAAGTTCGCACAATATAAGTGAATGCAGATGTTCTTGAAAATTATACAACTTTCAAAATGAGTTAATAACTTCACTACTGAAATAAAAGAAGTTGAAATAAAAGAAGAAGAAATAGAGGAAGAGGAAGAAATGAAGGAAGAAGAAGAAACGGAGAAAGAAGAAGAAGAAATGAAGGAAGAAGAAGATGAAGAAGAAGAAAATTCAGTAGAAGAGAAAGAAAACGTAGAAGAAAAAGCAAGGAAAACGAATAATCAGAAAGGAAAAAGAAGAGGAAGTTGAAGAGAAAGAAGTAGTAAAAGAAGAGTAACATAACACAGCGTTATGCGCCACTAGCGTTGTCGGCTACGCCCTCCCCCTCTCGGAGCACTCTGTATGCGCCTCGCGCCCGCGCCAGAATCTGCCCCTCCATGTTCACCCTCGCCATGCTCGCCGGGATTTGGAAGTTGGCCCGTGCAATTAGGGTGACTTTCGGCGCTGTGGGAAGACGGCGGCAAGCTAGCGGCTTTCCCTCCGCGCTTCCCTCTCCCCCGAGAATGCGCGAATGAACGGTGGTTAATACTTCCGCGGTCCGTTTTAGGAGATGGAGGGCGCTCTCTGTGGATCAGGAGATCGTTCGAAATCCGGATAGAGTTTTATTTATTTGCGTCAAAACAGTTAAAAACTGTGTGTGACGAGCTATGGGGAGAAGTGAATTTTGTGCACGTTTTCATAATTATGTGATCTCTATCCTAAACCATATTCTGGTCGAATTTTGAATACAGAAAAGGGTTGTTTTTTTTCGAGTTTTGTTGACAGAATATTCGCTCCTATATAATAAAATATATTTTTGAAGGTAAATTAGCTATAAATTCCTGCCCTGAACCCTCATGTTCTTCATGAAGGAATAATATTTTTTGCCGCGATAACATGAAAAACGATAATTTGAATAACTATATTTCCTACTGAAATTCAGAAGCCGAGCACAAATAATGAAGTTACATTTATGTCCAGAAGAAAAACAAGGGACCATCTCAGCATTTGCTCAAGGATCAGGGAAACTGGACGAAAAACCTGATCGAGATGGTTTTTTTTTTACATTCATGCGAGTTAATGTCATCGCTGTAGTTTCTATCATGTGAATTGTTGATCACACACACTTTTCTTCTAATAAGTAATTTTATGGTACGAGAAACGTTCGAGTAATTTCATTCAAGCAAAATTAAAACAATACAAAAAAGAAAAAATTTATTGATTTGAGGTATTCTTGTAATGTAATTCTTGTAACTGTAATAAATGGATGAATATAAACATGTGTCAAGTGTTTCAGAGCCACATATGCAACCTCATGACGACAAAACGTGAGCATGGGCATGATCGACATGAGCATGGATCAGAGAAACCTGTGTTTCAGAGTTATTTAAGGATTTTCTCTGAATAGATTCCTTGATTTATACTCCTCCTACCATATTCCTCTAGAATACCTTAACCCGTAGTTCGATCAGTTCACTCGCCTCACACCACACGTCGAGCTTCAGCGCGACGCCGTTCATTTTTTACACAATGCATTATTTACTGATAAGGCTAGATTTATATGTGACGGTATCTTCGTTCACCGTAACAATCACATCTGGGCAACAGAAACCCCTAATGAATGGAGTAAGATAAACTTCAACAAATGTTCTTTCTAAACGTTTGGGGTGGCATCATTCTTGATCATCTTATTGTGGACACCCTTATCTCGTTTTTTTTCTCAGAACATGAGTTACATATCACTTGTGTGATGATTTACCAAAGTTCGTCATTCAACGAATTGTGGTTTCTGCACGATAGTGATGCAGTTCAGTATAGCTCGATAGATATGGAGCATTTGAGTAATCACTTTCCGCAAAGGTGAATTGTTGGCAGGAGATTAGATTGAATGGCATGCCAGATCGTACGATTTAAATCCAATCGATTTTTGTGTGAGGATATATTAAGTTCTTGGTTAATGTTATTGCTTTCGTTTGGAAATAAATTTCCGCTTTCTACTCACCAAAATTTCGTGATTTTCGCTTTATATGAAAGATCATAAGCCCATATTTTTATCGCTTGCTACTATTACACTGGTTTTCATAGTATAAACTCTAAATACTAGTAAAATCGTAAAACTAATCGTATGAACGCGTATATGCTGTCAGTTGTTGATTACGCCACGACGTAATGAACGCACGCTTCTTGAAGAAGTTCTTGGTCTAGCAGTGCAGCCTTTTGTGAACATGAAGATACAGTTATTGAAGCGAAGTTCGTGTTTTTTAGTTCAAAGATGGAGTATTTTTAATTGAGAAAATTAAAGAGAATGAATCATGTTCAGCAATCATTTAAAAGTGTCTCTTCAAACACAGTTTTGTGAATACAATTGTAAGTGAAGCATTACGTATTTAAATAAAGGTGGATAATCAGTATTTCTGCTGCTAGTCCACTACATTATACATTCCAGGTCTTGGTATACATAAAACATTTTAAATACATTTTCGGACACATGCTTTAACTCTTTGTTCACAGAGAATAGTAATTGTATCGATCCAGAATGTGTAAACCGCACTCATTCCTTAGTGAATTCTTGTTCGCGGTTGCCGCGACACTCAATTCCGTGTACGTTCGGGAGTTTGCAACCTGATACTTCAATGCTCAAACCTACAAGGAAGTCATCAAAGTTAGAAGGTTTTGCATCTTATAAGTATCCGGAAATATTTTTTAAAATACGATTCAAACGATTTAATGACACTTAATAGATCCAACGATGAAAATCATTTGATTCTCAGGCGTTTGAAGAACCTATGGATGTTTGTACGAAAATCACGTGACCGGTAATAAAGCCAGAAGATCGGGATTCAAGCATAGTTTATTGTAAGAACAAAAGGCCCCATTAAAAAGAAATTCGAGAGGCATGCTTGTTAAATGTAGTTCAATTGCAGGAGCAACTCGCTTAACTGACCGTACTCCATTGTTCCATCTTTAACAAATCTATATTGGATTATTGTTCTATCACCCATCAGCAAGAAGCCGTTAATCCGAAAGGGATCTAACTGCACATCGATGTTTCAGGATAATCCATCGGTAAAGTAATTGTATATTAAAACAAAAATAATTATGATTAGTATTGAGCATTAATATTGTTGTTGATCAAAGTAGCATCGACCGAGGTCGTTAAGTTGATGGCTCCATTAGTCCCTCGATCGAACGGTTCCGAATCCCATTCGATCATGTATGTTTGAGTTTATATTTGGCTATAAATTTGTGTTTTGTTTAAGATTAACCACCTTAGTGTGAACATAGCTATAGTACAAAACCCCTCTACACCAAATTTTAAAATTGAGAGTCTGATAATTATCAGTGTTTATTATAATAAACACAAGCAAAAGCAACATCTACGCACCCTCCAGAGACCTCACTCATACGAACTTTATAAAAAAACAATGTTTTAACACTCATGCCTGTAGTTGTTGATGCTCATTTAATTTTCTTGCGGTCACTTAAATTTCATAATCTCACTGGAATTTGAATACAACACTCATAATAAACAATTATCATTCTAGACATTTATACATACGTGAATCAATTTCTTTACGAATATGTCATTGATGACGTAAAAATTGTAACTCCGTGGTTTCAAATATTAAATTCTTCGTACTAACATATAAACACAGAACTTCCTACCAAGCTCAAACCACTTGTGTCGCTCTCGAAAAGCCGAGTTCTATGAAGTTATCTCAAATGCAGTTCCGAACCTAGCCCTTTGAGAAGCGACTGCTTGGAAACGACCGCATCCAACGCAAGCATTCATTTCTCCCAGACCTGTAAGTTGCCCTGGTCACGGATCGATAGCCCAGGCGCTCATTCACAGCGTTGCATGGCGTGCCCACCACCATTGCAGCAGCGAAGCGGCAGAGGAAGCACAGGAATCTCCTCCCCATTCAAACCACGCTCGTCGCTCTTGCGTGCTGATAATGATGATTGATGACGAACGATCGAGAACGTCAAATGCAGAATAAAATTGATGTGGATGTTGTAGATTGTTAGTCGGGAGAGCAAATGATTAACTTCTTTTCAAGTGTTTCAAATATACGGTAGTTGATCTTCCTAGAACTGTGAACCGTTATTCCTCTCAAAAGTTCTGTAAGTTTGATGAAATCAAAATATATTTGTTGGTATCAAATTGACGGAATGAAATGATTGATGAAAAATGAGATGGTATTTTTGATAGAAAGTAGAAACACTGAAAATTCGATTATTTCTTGGCAAAATTGCAATTATTAAGTTTGTGGTGTACATTGCTTTTCTCACCCACTCGGAATACGTATTGCTAGTGCCGTCTTGGTATCTCAAGGGTCCTAACCCTAATGCCATGGAGGGTATGATTCACTGGAATTTTTGAAAATAATAGTGCTTTAAAAGAGTGATGTTGTAATTCCCAATGAGACAGTAACTCTTTTAAATACTCTCTAACTTGTACCACTTTTCTCAGACAAAGATACTATCCATTTCATTTCAAACAACCCATACATTTATCACTACTCAAAACTGACTTTTGTATCTTTTATCTGAAGCTCACAAATTGCTATGACTTATTTTTGGTCCTAAAATGTAAACAATGGGTACTTATGCCTACAAAATTAGTTATGTAATAATTAATAATACTAAATTTAGATTACCAAAATTATTCCTGAAGAATACTTTTTCCATACATTTAGATACAAAATACAAGCTAATAACTATTTAAGTAACGTTAACAATAGAAACCATTTTATCACCTCTTAAATTGCGGGATAAATCATTTTAAAAAAACTTTATCGTATCAACTTTAAAAACTGAAACGTAATGAAAACAATATTACACCGTAACTAAGGAATTTAACGATCATATTTTACTACAAAAATGTTCCATCAATTGAATTGTAAAACGCCGTTCTCGTTGCGTCACTTAATTATGTCAATAACGTTGACACGCAAGTGCTTCAAATTCATCGTTTAAGAGCCCGACCCTAGGTGCTTTATTGTTTTAATAATCTTTATTGGTTCTCAAGAAAGGTATTTATTTTACTCCCGAGATAAAACCTAAATGAATGCAATAGGCACAGCCTGATAAGAAATAACGTTTACGATTGCTGTGGATGTTTAGAAGAATAACATTATTTGTAATCTAGAGTATAGTAAATGTTTTATGAAACATTGCACTAAAAGTCAGCTTTATAATCTTCAATAATAAATCATTTTCGCGATCATTAAAATTCCTTCATTTTTATTTTAAAACGTCAATAATATAATCTCCTTAGGCGTCAATGGCATGATCATCAGGACATTCCAAAGCTCGTTATTACTAATGAAATGGCAGGAAGCGAAATCTAGCGGTGTATTTAGGTTCTTTATTGATGTAGGAACTTCTATGAATAGTCAGCAATCGGGAAAATGCCATGTATCAACTAATATACAGTTTGAATCGCGCGCCCGTACATTCTACGGGCGTCGTAATTTAAAACGACCTGTCAGTGTACTTAGATTCGACGCGCAACAACCTGAATGTGTTCATAATTAGTAGTTCTAATGGCGTAAGTATTTTTTTATTTTTGCAAATAATTATTTTGAACTTTTTAAAGGTCGTGTATGTCAGAAAATGTCAAACATTATTAGGTTTTAGAGCGAAATTGTGTGGCTACCAGTGTTCATATATTTTAATGTAGTACGTTAACGTGAGAATTGAAAGTACAAAGGTCAAATTCTGTGGCCAAACTCGGCATATACCATGCCAAATGCTCCAAGCAACCTGCCGAAATAAAAAAAAAGAAAACATCACTCGTGCCCGGATATGTTCCTCACCTTCTTTTGCCACCTCGCATCATACCCTTCCTACGCCTCCTGTTCGCTCTGCGGTCCTATAAATTCGGCCTCCTCGTTGCGCGTTCTTCCCTGGCTCAATTTTTATTTTAAAGCATTATTATTAGTGCTTTTTAGCGCATCATTCCTATTACTGCTGTCCTGAGTTTCACAATCAGCTACTTCAGTAAACTGAACACTTTGCTAATTTGCGAAGAAGTATTTTCAATTTTTTAAAGACTATGCAGGTCAGAAAAAGGTTTCAAAAATTTAGAAGAAAAGATTTTAGAGCAAACCTTTCAATTAGCAGTTCATTTTTAGAGCTATCAAGGTTCGAGTAATTTTGGTGTACGTTAACTGGAGAATCGTAAGTTCAAAAGTCGAATTCTGTGGCGAAATTCGGCAGAAGAGAACTCTCCGTGCACTCGGACGGAATAAAAAAAGAAAACGTCACTTGCCGTGCCCTGGAGCCCGGATATGTCCCTCACCTTCTTTAGCCACCCGCCTCTCATCGCACCCTTCCTACGCGTCCTGTGCGCCCTGCGGTCCTATAAATACGGCTTCCTCGTTCCGCGTTCTTCCCTGGCCCAGCCTTTGAGGGACGGCCGTTACAAGGGGCCGGGTCCCGTTCGCCCCCTCCTCCCTTCCCGCCATCCCGCATCAACAATAACACGTCTGTGTAGGAGGCCTTGACGCCGCTCTGTGAACTTCCACGCACCACTTTCGCTCTCTGCCGCTCCGCAGCGCTGATGCAAGCCGGCCGTTCTGGCCCAGGTCCCCGACTACAGAGGACGCGTTTTTAAAAATTGCAAGCCGTTTGCTGCGTACAAAAAACTGCGTTCTGGCAGTTGACAGCGGCCAAGGTGTATTTGCATTCTACTGACAAATAAACTGCTATTTGTACCGGGAGGAGAAGGGAATTCGTTATAAGTGTACAAGATAAACTCAAATCGTCAGAATAACTCCAAAGAAGGTAATGACATCATCCACTTTTGACCTACTGGTTTTCAGAGGGTAGATTAAACGTTATTGGCTGTTTTTTGTAAAAGAAATATCTCAACAATCTTAAAAGAAATGTATACTTCTGTAAGGAATAGATGTGTCTTTTACAAGCGCAGCATCAATTTGAACACTAGTGTCATATTATTGGACATCCAGAGTAAGATCCTGAAGTAAGGCTAACATCATGTTATTGTAATCAATGTCTTACGATATCTACCAGTAATTTATATTATCATTTCATTAGTGCTTAGGTTTTATTGACAAACGTTCACGGTGTTGGTAGTAACTTTGTTTATTACAGAAGTATTGTTTGCCTTTTTATTTCTGAAATACTTTAATGGCCTGCACACTCTCTTCTTCTCTTAAAAATTGTATACCATGATCTCAGCATTATCATGAAAAGTGATGTATTGAGAATGAGAATTCATTTATTCACGAATGACATCTATCTTCGATTACTAGGCAAGTACGTACTCACAGGTGTTCAGCAAGTACACGAAATATCCCTTCTTGCGTCACAACACGACTTGCCGAATATCTGGGCATAAAAGTTGCCCATTAGCAAAAAGTTGTTATTTTCCACTTCTTAACATGTCCTAGAAGTCTGTATCGTTGATTCTGATTCACTTGTGGAGGGTGTATGTCTTATTTCCACAAAAAAAAAAAGTATTTTCAATCAGTAGATCGATTTCTCTCACATTCTGCACGAACATTTTCGCCAAGTCGAGAAAAGCCAGAGGGATCTCGATTCCAAAATGGTAACTCTAACTTCGGTACTCCACAAAATATTACAATAACGGATACAATCCACAATGCATCTAGGTAGCATTGTTCCTGGGTGGCAAGAGTCAGGGCTGGACGGAGCGAGCTTGGCGCGCGTGTTCGGAGAGGAGGAGGAGGGGAGCAGGACGGGCATGCAGGCGGGGCTGCCTACTAGACGACTGTGATACACAATTGACAAATCACAAGCAAACATTTTCACTAAACTCTTTCCCATATTAAACCACAAACCATTTCTTAGCATTGAATGTGGAAAAACCACCAATACAACTACACAACATCAATACAAATTCACAATAAGACCAATGCTGACTTACGCAGTCCCTGGCAAAAGCAGCACATTGCCACATTAATAAATTACAAATAATCCTAAACAAATGTTTAAGAAAAATTACTAAAGCCTCATGGTTCATTTGTAACCAATAATTACACAAAGAGCTAAAAATCGAACTTCTCCGCGACTATATATTTAAAACAACCAAAACTTCTACGAAACACTACGGGATGCACCTGCCATTAAAATATATTAACTGGGCAAAACATCCAATCGCACCTACAGAATACTTTCGTGATACCCAAGTGACATTTTCAACCTCCCCAAAAGCTCAACTACTCAAATCTACTATTACAACCATAAAACTTTTATCAAATTGTAATCCGAGTAACCCCTGAAATGAAATATCCAAATGAAAGTTAAGGAATGAGGATGGCTATCGGTAAAGCAATGCCGATCAAGTAGTAATAAATTTTTAAAATGAGATAAATTCTCGAACAACGCTAGGTAAACAGCTGGCATTTATCATATTTTGATACTAGATCAATAATGTGCCTTGTCGGTGGATTAACCTTACTGAAATGTGAATCACATTTTATAGTTTCTCTACAGATAAAGAACACGATATTTAAGACGTATAACAATTCATGTAAATTATTCAATAATGGCGAAAGCAATACTACAGTGAAGAACAAGCATAAGGAATATCTAGCGCAAAGAAGCTACACAAGCACAAAGAAGTATTAACGAGAAATCTCTGAGCTGAAAATTCATTAAATAAACGTAAAATAAAACTAGAATGATAAAGTAGAGTATGTAAAAGTATGGAAATTTTGAGTTGTTTATGGAAATGTAGATTTACAGACACCTGCCAACGGCCCTACCGTTTGGACGAATAGAGCCTACCCATGCATATTAATAACTACGTTCACCATTCTGTCCCGAATGTACGCATTCATTCATGTTCAACAGATGTGCACCGTGGAGATCAACAACTTAATCCGTAAAGTTCGACAATAAAAGATTCTTTCCAACAATGATGTTATTTATGGTTGAAATATTATCGGAACGATGTAGTGGTATAGTTTCACATAGGATACACTCTAGAGAGGTTTCAGGGACAGAATATCTTGAACATCTTTTCTTTAGCACGCGGCTAATGCCTTACAAGATAAATGGCCAAAAATCAACTCCAATAGATTCAGCTGTTTATGTCACCTAACGTCACTGATATTAGCCGACTCTCCATTTAACATTTGTTAACGTCTCGTGAAAAATAATTCAATTACGAGAGTCAATAGAGGAAAATATATAATGTTTGGTATGAGACGTAACATCTAATCACAGGGTGTATTTATGACAAAGAGAAAATACTAGTTTAAGTTCTGCGTGAAAAAAGAGCGTACTGCCAAAGTATCGTTTTCCACCTGACCGTGACTTGGAGTGAGAACCGGAAGTACGAAAATACGGAGTGTGTTGTCGGTAGGTGCTCGGCGCGATGGAAAAACGCAAAATTGTGAAAGACAGACCGAGCGATTCCAACAGACGGATTGTACGCGACGGGTTGTGAGAGATGTGTGTGTGTAAGAGTGATAAAGTAGGTGGAAACGTGTGCCGAATCCAGAAATAACAGTCTTTAAAAGTAATAAGCAGATACAGGTATTGTTGATAGCCTATACCTATTTAATACAATCATGCATACATTTTCGTTGTAAAAATTATTTTGGTGAGAAATCCAAATGCAAAAGAAATGTAGAAAATTCGAGAGCACAAATCATACGATGTAATTCTATACATGAATTGAGTTTTAATAGCAAATGCAATCGATAGTAGGATAAACGTTGTAAAACTAACTTCGTAAAAACACGGTATTTTAGACAGTAATTCAGTTAGTGTAAGGAACACACGACAAAATCATGAGAGCCTCCAAGAGTCCGACGAGCATATTCAGTTGTATTTGTTCTGTGAAAAAGTAATCTATCGCGATAATTCAGTACGTGATCTGAACTGAAAAACAGAAAATCAGAGGATGCTGAAATTTCGCAAACGTAGTCGAAAGAAGTGATGTTGCCGGAAGGATTCTATTCCAACTCAATCCTACGAGCTACAAGAGCGAAGTCAATGGTACCCGGCGAGTTCGTAAAAAATTAATTCAAACACTGCTAGGTCTGTTTTATCAGCAATGCAGTGCACCACGTGGGCGAGATCTATTTGGGAAACGATCGGGCGAGCGTTATTAGGGTAAGAGGCGAGTAGTTTGCGGTCACGGAAGCACGCATTTCCTGAGGAATCTTTTTTTATTCAGTTACGCTTTTCATAACAAAGTTCTCTAAACTACTGGCGTCGAACGTGAAGAAATCCTTCGATAATCTTAGTCATCGTCAGTCGTAGTCAGTCATTTTCCTATACGTATCCCTTCGGACAGGATCTCCGAGCTTCCCTGAATCGAGGAGCCTGCAGTGTCTCGAATTGCTTAACAACCTCCGTGACTTCACGAAGCATGGTTAAACCATTCGGCTAGCGATGTTGGCTTCAGGGCCCTGCGAGAATAATCATTCGCCTATGGTCCTGCGAAATGCAGGCAGCAGCATGCAGGCAATTTGGCGGAAAGAAATGCGCTTTCATGGGTGGAAATCCGGTGAAGTCATTTGTTCGGCAGAGGGAGTAGAGGAGTAAAGTGTTAATTCTGATTCTTGTTATTAGGAAAACATTAGAGGTGCGGCCTTAAGTGCTAGCCTATGCCGACTTGTAGGTTTGTATGGATGGTTTACGTACAAAAGAGCGACAAATAAATGTCATTTTCTTTGCCTCCAAAAATAATCAAAAGAAAAGAGAAAAATATTTTTGTAGTGCATTATTGTGTTAAGATTTTGTCTAGGAAGAATGTAAAAAGAATTTGAGAATATGTAGTACTTAGTTAAAAACTACCGTGAATTTTGTAATTAAGTAAATGTGAAAGAAATTGTCAAATTGTAGTTTTTTGAAATTTCTAATCAGTTGTGCCATAGGCTATTATTTTTCATTAACGCATGCTTTCTATAGGCTATCGATATGATTACTTTTAAATTTATACTACGTCGACAACAATAGTCTACTAATACTATTAATATAAGTACACCATTCAATATTTTACATTAAATAGTCAAAACAGGTTAAATTGTGTAGTAATAGTAGTAGAACTTTTATTTAAAAAATATATTTTCGATTTAGTACGTCAAACGAAGTAATAAACATATTATAGACTCTTATCAGCCACGTTTGTCCTCTTTAATGTTAAAAAGAATGGCAAAACTTTATAATAATATAGTTCAAAACTTAAAAATATTATGAAATAAAAAGGTTTAAAAATATTAAAATTTACCTTTGTGAATGAAAACTGAAATAAATATAGAAAACAATCAAACGGTACCAACATACAATATTGAAACATATAACTTAAAACATATTTACGATACTCAAAAAATACATAAAAACAGAATTTCAGAAATACCAGTAGTCCATAAGTATGTCAGGTAAAAATTGATTCAAAATCCATAAGCACACGTATCTTTAAATTAACATTAATACAATCTATTTAAACATTTTCGTTCATTTTCAATTGATAGTTTAGGGATATTTGTTGCTTTTTTGGACAATTCTACTTTATCGTTCTGAATTTTGAAAATATCCCCATGCCCAAAAGTATTTCCCATATCTCTGACCAATAGTTAACAAATCGCTAACATCCTCCAACCACAAAAATAATTGATAACCTATCCTTTTGTAGATTACGCAGTGTACGTTGTCTGCGTATTGTAAATGTTAATTATGAATTAACGCTTAGAAGCATATTACCGGTACTAAATAATGGTAGAGTTGAATCCATTAACGTACGAGGTTAATAACAATAAGCGCTGGTAGTGAAAGGGGAAATAATTAGTCATCGTTTTAAGAGATAGAAGATTAAAAGGGAGTACTGCTGCAAGAAAAGCGTCAGGTATTTTGAGAGAGAGAGAGAGAGAGAGAGATTTGAAAGTGATTTATGATGTTTATGTTGTGGAGTTTCAGAGTGGTTATACTGTTGTATAAAAATTGTTCTATACTTAGTGAATAAATGTTATGTTGTTACTTCAATTTTTACCACGCAATTCGAACCGCGCTTTCCCAAGGACGAGTCTTCTTGCTTAGTCTTTGAGTCTTCCTTCGTCTACTTTTTAAATCCATTTTTAGTGTGAGCCATAAGGTCGTGCATTCCAGGCTCTAGTGTAACTACCAGGTGACGTGCATAAATCACTATATCCCCGTGTAAATGGTATGTCATAAATGTTTCAGAAACACTTTTTTTTAGAATTGCGCGCAAATTTTGCAAGAGTATGTCTGAGCAGCAGAAAAATAGTACGAGTTTATAAGGTTACCCAAACTTCCGTTCCTCAAATGAAAAAATGCAATCCGCAATTCATCTAAGCGTGACGGGACTGGTAGTGCGGCCACGAGGGGCAGGGGCCAGTGGGGTTTTAAATAAAACCAAATAGATTGCAGCACAAAAAGGAGCGCAATAGAAATGTTACAACAGAAAGGTACAAGATAGGCACTATAAGGCAAATTCATAACCCCCAAAAGGTTTTTTCATGACTTAAATTACTTATTTTCCTAAACTGATGAAATTAGAGAGGTTTACAAATTCTGGAACAATACAATTGCTATTCATTGTGAACATACACTCTATTTTTCCGCAAATGTAATTGAAATATTTTACATTTTCCAAGACATGTATGTTGTAGTGGATTATCGTAGGAAATACTGCTATTCACCTTAATTTAAAAACGTAATTTATTACAAATAATTATAATCAACTGTTTGTTTTTAAAGGGACACATTTGGTAGGCGATTGCTGAATATTTTGTTTATAAATATTGATTAAACTTTACATTTAAAAACCGTCAAAACACGCTATCTTCGCATTGCCAGATATACAACTAAGTAATGCTGTCTTGAGGCCTACGTATTGTACTACGTCTCGAAAATGACGTACTGAACAAATGATAAGTGTTCTTTCTACTAATATGTAACGTTCTTAACATAAAACAAGTTAAGGAGAGCAAATGATAACACCATGCAACAAAATTTTGTTTAAATTAATTTTTATGTTGTTTCTGATGCAGTGTGTTTCAAAACACTATGTAAACACAATTTTTCATATGGAAAATTGTTTTTAGGGAAATGGCATCGATTTTCTCAATTTGAGAGAAATACATATATTTGAAACAATGAATACTCGTTTACATACACCCATGGAACAAAACAAAAGAAATTCTTAAATACAACGTTTGGAAAAATGTAAATACAGTAAATATATATGACAAAAATGTTAAAGTACATGAAAATATTCACATATCACGTACAGTGTGCTTAAAAAGTGTTGTCTTTCTACATTTCCTCTTGTACGTTACATCACTCTCTCTGATCAGTCCCCAGATATAATCACCAAGCATTCCCTCATTATACTGTCCCTGGTACCTTCTTTCAAACAATTGTAAGTCCTGATGGATCCTTTCACCCTGTTTCTCCTAGCATATAAATTTATAAGCTATTTCTTGTCTACGTCGTTTTCTACGTTGGATATTAATTTATCCTAGGATTGTTGATGGGCTTGTCTTACTATTTTACGAGCCTAATTACGTTTCTCATTATAGTTTGCTGCAGATTCATCTGTTTTCTTTTGTAAATATTCTTTATATGTTTTTTCTTTCCATTTAGGGCATTCTCTATTTCCATATTCCATGTTCTGAGTCATTTTTGTTGGAGCGTTTTTAGTTTGAGAGGTGATTTTTTGGTTCTCGCCAAATACTTGACACTCCAAATTTCATTTTTCTGTTTTCTCCTCTAGGCCTCGAGAGTGAAGCTGCAACATCCACATACGATATGTGGTGCCCAGTTCTTGTCTTGGGTTTCACAGGCATACCAAAATATGAAATGTATGCTAAGCAGAAGATGTTAGGATCCTTTATTCTATGCTTTACTGCTTCGATCCCAGGAAAATGCCACACACATAACAAAAACGTATGTATGGATGGTATAACAGTCAGTGTATCGGGTTGTACCGAAGATTGCGGGTTCAAACCCGATCGAAGCCGTGGATTTTTAAGGGTGGGAAAAATCCTTCGTACGCCTTTCTTCGAAGGGGAAGTAAAGCCGGCTGTCCCATGTTAGTAGATGCATGTAAAAGACCCTCAAGCCTAAATGACGCCTCTGAGCAAAATTCAAAATCGCCTCTTTCGTCTCCCGAGATACCTTCTTTCTCCGCTAGGTGAAAGGAGCGTAGCGAAATTTGCGTGATCAGATGAAAGAGCGGGCCTGATGGCCCGAGTCACGCGACGTAAAATAAGGCATTAACTAACTAACTAAAAAACAGTCTGGATTACGCTCACCACAGCAGGAAGATGCCATTATTCATCAATTACGTGAATGTGAAACAGATAATTTATAAAAAGCAATGAAACAATTTTATAAAAGTAGAAATACTTAGTGTAGTTTAGTTGATACCTAATAAATCCAAAACAAGCTTAAAATTGACTTAAAGAAGCAATGTTACATGGTGTAATACATCTAGGGTCCACTAACTTTCATTAAAGAAATAAAATCACGAAATTTGGTTGAGTACAAAGCTTTTTTTAACAAAAACCATAGTATTTTAAATGTTATATATCTATATTACAGGCAGACTTCATTATTGTTCCTGCCAATGCCGTTGTAATAAATAAATAGATAGTTAAGTAACGCCTGTAGCTTCAAACTGCAATTCACAATCTACAGTAATTCGTGAACGTCGGTTCATTCAAATGCACTAGTCGAAGATAAAAGCATTTTATTAGAAGTGCTAGTTTCAGGGGTCTTCAAGCAATTTTTGTCGAAATATCACGATGAGCGGATTCATTTTAATTTTTAATTTATTCAACTGTTTGAACAATGGTTTTTAATTAGAAGGGATGAAACCTACGTAAAGTTCGCGGCCTTAAAATGAACTTCATTTGACAACTCTTTTTATTTTACAGAATGTTTCAGATCAACAAATTTATTCTAAAACTTAAAACTTCCACATTATTACCAAGTTACTGAGAAAGTAAGGATGCGACAGCTGTTGCGTTAAATACTAGAGCTCTTGGAGTTATACGGGTCTTCATACATGCGGGTACCCACGACCCGTATATGCGGGTATTCTAACGGGTTAAACCCACCCGCATCATACGGGTACCCGTATCAGACGGGTACCCGTATCAGACAGGTACCCGTATCAGATGGGTACCCGTATCATACGGGTACCCGTATAATACGGGTCGCCCATATAATACGGGTCGCGGTTGTTTTAGATAGACACGAACAGAAGATTGTAAAGTTATCTATTTATGTACGCTGAAGTTACCAGATAATAAGCGAAGTAGGAAAGTGACGGAACGAAACAGTAAATCAAGAAAAGGTCTTAAGGGCGCTTTGTGTTTTTTCACTGCGTAATTATTAGATGCCGTTCGTACGTTAGAAAATTGCTTAATTTATTTAAAACATTATAGTTAATATTTTAAAGCATTTACAAAATTATTATTTAAATACTTATTTAAAAAATTGAAGATATAAATTAATTTAAATTTTTATGTCTGTTTAAGCAATAAGGCAATTTCTTTCCAAATACGACAGAAATAATGAAAAGGACGAACATCTAACAATTCTGGATTTGTTTAAATAACATTGACATCTTTCAATGCACGGAGATGACGCTTGAGCAATGCCTTTCCGTACCATTCATCTCTGCATCCGTTCATCGTTCTTATCAGTTCTGCGAAGGGAAGCAATATGAGGTGTTGATTAGTGCGGCGCATCGTGTTAGATATTTTCTCACGCGCGAGCAACCGCTTTGTATTTCGATACGATTATTGCATCCACTCAGTGTTGCCAGACGTACCAGGATTCTGGTATTTTTTACCAGGATTTTAATGAAGATACCATGTACCAGGGTGAAGACATCCTGGTACGCTTAAATACCAGGATTTTAAGTCTACGTAATTTATGATTTAAGATTCCTATAATCTTTGTTTATCCAATAATTTAACACGAACACCAATATTACAAATAACTGATATTTGTGAAAAAACTGCCGTAAAAACATTAAGAGTGACATGGTAGGATGGTATTTTTCTAGCACACGCTATAAGAGAAAAAGATACGTCTTAGTCTGCCATTTATGATGGAAATACTATTTTCTTTCCGCCATGCTTCCATTTAGTTTATTGATATAAAATATGTCGATATTGAGTTAAATTTAACAAACTTTCTGTGCCCGTTATAATATGAACAATATCAGAATCCATTGTAATTGGTACCAGGAATTGTAGAGTAAGTACCATCTGGTTTGTACGGGGAAACACATTTAATTGTTTGACAATGCTACATCAACTCTTCTGGCAGTTCTAGATTGTTTTCTATGACTTGAATGCTGGCGTGAAATTCAGAAAAGCTTAGTGTCGCGCCTTGATCGTGTTTTTTATACCTTAAATCAAAAGTAAGATTCATACATTTACCATGAATATCGTCCGCCATTCCGTCGCTGCAGTTTCTGCTACTTAGTTTTTTCTTTTTAGAATAATGTTATGACGGGAAGCAACGAAGAGAGAAAAGAAAAGAAGATGCGCTTTTTGTCCAAGGAGGCAAACCAGGTTCACTCAGCATTGTTGCAATATTTGATCCAACCACGTTGCAAAGAACTCACAAGAAAGACTTTTTGTTTGCAATGAGTGTAGTTCTGAGGAAGCTTGTTTTAGTTCACAAACAGGCGCGGCTCGTCATTAAAGGCTGTAAGGCGGAGCCTCTCCTAGAGAAATCGCCCTCAAAAAGAAATTTAAAAATATGTTTAAACATGTATTTATTTATTAATAATGAATTTCTGAGTTGTATTATGTAACAATCATATCAAACTTTTTCTTTGTCGGTTCGTTAACCGCCGTCTGTAACGCATTTTAAGCTATTGACAGGGAAGAGAGAAGCTGTAGGCTCCCACTTCATTCCGCCATAAGGCCTGTGTAAAACGAGGAGGCATGACGTCATTCACTGCACAGGCTTACTGGCGGACGAACGGCTGCGGACAGGCAGCCTTCAGGGGTGGGAGGTCTAGGGTCTGAAAAAGGGCGTGCTCACCAGATGGCATTACTATGCAGTTCAGCGGCTAGCATTGCGCTTTAACTACTTTTCCCGATACGCGGTAGGAGCGCTTCTTCCTTAAGTCTGTATCAGATTTATTAATAGAAATACAAGACAGGCAATGCAATGCACTATAATGTAATGTAATGTAATGCAATGCAATGCAATTTCCCCGTTTATAAAACCACGAGCCGCGGCTGTTCACAAATGTCCCTGTATGTTTCAATGTGGTAAAAATATATTGTTTATTGAATTAATTGTTTTCTACTATTTATCTTTATTAAATGCATTTACTATAAATAACACTTCACGACTGTGATTATGATTCGAGTGCTTATTATAAGCAAACATTATGAGCCTGCATGTCATCTTTATGTATCACTTCATCTATACAAGTTATAGAAACCTATAACAAATGTCTGGGAATATTAATGTAAATATTTGATTCATAATAAAACAATAAATATAACATAAGCAGTTGTTAGATAAAATCTAACTCGCGAGTAATGGCGTTACAAAAATACGCGTCAGTTACGGCGGGTTAATGTATTATATGAAATATATGTACCAGAGAAAAATTAAATCACACACCTATAAAAATTTCTTTTATACTTCGTTTTTTTCTAACGTGGCCGATGACATTAGGTCATTATTACACCTCCTGCCTTATAAAATAAATCTTTTTAACATTGGTAAGCACATTTCTGAGGCCACGAGACCCGTTGAGAAGGAAGATCGCGAATTAATGAAAAAGATTCATTTTATAAAGCAGAGGGTCTAATAATTTTCTTATGTCATCAGCCACGTTAGAGAAAGCGAAGTATAACCACTCATTCTTTATTTTGTTTTTGTTTTAAAGATGTCGTACACTTGAGTTTTTCTAACTTTAAATTTATTTATCACAACCTTGACAGAAGTGTTGCTTTATTCGTGTTCTTGAATTTGTCTACTTTTTTTCACCAAGAGTTAACGTTTTCAATTTGCCACCTGTCATAAACATTGATTAACATAATAATATCTATAACTCGTCAAACTGAACAATTTTTAGTACCGTCGTACTGAATATCCCTTTCCGTTTCCGTCTTTTTTTCGTCCTTTCCGACCATTTTGTTCTGTAGTCCTTTCTTCCATTTCATTTTCACCCATTTCGTCCTTTTGGTCCCTTTTGAAAAGAAATTGCGTTGTTTCTTAAACATAAATAACCATTTCGAACAGACCCGCGACCCGTATTATACGGCCGACCCGTATTCTACGAGCGACCCGTGTGATACGGGTACCCGCATAATACGGGTATCTGCATACTACGGGTACCCGCATAATACGGGTACTCGTATCATACGGGTACCTGTATGAATGCGGGTGGGTTCGACCCGCACTTTTCTGAGACGGGCGGGCGGGCGGGTTGACGGGTCTGCGGGTATTGAGAGCTCTATTAAATACACCGCCATTTTCATCCTTAATACCCGCATACCGGTTCTCTGGGCCCAGACTCGTCTATTTACAGAATTGAAATCAAAAAATGAACTTATTTTCTGATAGATATGCATTTACATTTCGTAAAAGAAGGTAATTCAAAAAGTTACTAAGAGTGAAGTCAACTCATTGCTATCATTTTAACATACATCTGTTACTATCCGAATCATGAAGTAACTGTCAGGTATGTATGCTATCAACGTATGTCTCGGGAAAGTTTTTTTTGCGTAGTGGAACTCTGTCGTAATTCGAAAACTCAGGCGAAATCCTCCACGAGTCCGAGGACAAAAATTGAGATGAATTATTGGAAAGGGAAAATCTTATGATGTTGAATGAATTCTCTTCATGCAATGTTCTAATAGATGAGGTTCGAATATGACATTATGAAATCAAACTCGCATGAAAATGCATATCGTCGTACCCCATTCTGCTGCAAAGCAAGGAATAAAAACACTGGCGCTTTAGATTTTTGTTTCCATTCTCATTAAACTCAAGAACATTAGAGAAGATAATTATTTAAGATGCTCGATAAGTTCATTATTTTTACTTATTACTATTATTTCGTAATTTATCATCATGAAGTAAAGAGAAAATGGGGGACGAAAAATGAAATCATGTGGTTTGTTAATCAGTAGTAATCACATGAGCTCTTTGATGGCGAAATTTTATGAACAATATTACCACCAATTTATTGAAATTGGCGTTTGTCTACCTCTCTCTGAAGGCATCGAAGTATAATATAAGCGCTTAATATTGATTCCCAATTAAAATTCGTAGATTTTCATTAAAAAGATGTGGAGCACATTCTTCAATATTAATATTTATCGTTCACTTTCCGTTTAAGTTACTATGCAAAACTATAAGCTTTGACAAATGTTCCTATTCGATCACAATAACCTTTCTTTGATGTACCCAATATATGGTCCCTAGTGATTCACTTAATCACATCCATCTTTCTTTTTGCCAGGTACATGAAGAAACTTTGTTAGTTCTATAAACTGTGGTTCTATCAACATATGTCAACAATAGATCTTTAACATTAATGTAAAATATTCCAAATTGAGTTTCATTCATGTAATGGTCTATCAGTTATCTTATGTTTTAATAGGAAAGTTTAATATAATGCCCCCTCCGTATTCTCTCAGACAAACAATTAAATTTTCATATCTTAGCGAAGCTTGTTCCTTCATATCTTAGCGCCTTGTTCCTTCATGCAACGTCTTTTATCACAATCACGAAGGACTCAAACACTTTGAAACTGTTTGGTTCCCATTAAAATCAATTTTACGCCTTGCACGAATGCGACAGTGTTAAAATCTTCCCTAGTGTAATTAACTGCTCTTCAATGCTAATTTTACGTCTCAGAGAATGTCGTTTTCGGGCACACTATTACTTCTGATTAATAGAAAAGATAGTAGGAAACTTCATCCCGGTTCGTAAATCAATTAATGTTGGTCCTCTGACAAAGAACGGAGAGCCATCGAGAGTTATATAAGATCATATTCAATTTGGAAATCGATCAGTTTTTCTAGGAATATCTACAAATCAGTAAGATCCAAGAGATGCAATAATCACATTCAAATTTATTTATAAGAGTAAAAAGATATTCGAGATGATTATTTCTTCTTTATAAGTCCAAGATAGCAAACAGACTACCAAATTTTCTGGTCTTCAACATGAAAGTGTATCTCCTTTAATTTATACATCATCCAAATGTTCGTGTCGCATCAAATTAGACCATAATAACTAATTGGACACTATGATAATAATGATAATAATGATAATGTTATGTGCTCTCATTTTATCCAAATATATATTTTTTTATCTGATTGGATAGAGAATGTTTACGAGAGTGTTTTTAAACGTAATCTCCTTCAATACCCCTGGTTTCACGATTACCACTGCCATTCAATCCCATCCCACCAACCTAAGACAAATTGCAAGGAGCTCTGAAAATCAAGTGGAAGGGAATGTTTACGTCAGTGCGAAGTAAACATTTT
Source organism: Acheta domesticus (assembly GCA_031308135.1). NCBI lineage: Eukaryota > Metazoa > Arthropoda > Insecta > Orthoptera > Gryllidae > Acheta > Acheta domesticus. The sequence continues at coordinate 90,128,194 of JAHLJT010002406.1, read as the reverse complement.
CGCTCCGTGATACACTTCGCCAGAGAAGAATGAACCTCAATTAGTTCTCCTGTCGAGCTATAAACACAAACTTCTGAGAAAAAGCGTTTGGGCAGAAAGGCTATCGACATGGCAAATGTCGATTCCCTTTCCTATCGCTGACAGTTTTCTGGTTTCCATAGAACTCCTATCAATGCTTTGCAAGTTGAACTTTTTCTTCAGATGTCTAAAAATACTGTTCCTTTCTAAAGACAAATTATTTTGTGTTCGAAATAAATTTTAGTTGTTTATATTTCATTGAAGTAAAAATATCGACAAAAGAAATCTCTGTGTCAACGAGGATGTAAGTTGTAATTTGATCAGATTTTTTTTCAATTAGACACAGATTATTATAAGCTGAGATGCGTTTTAATACGTATATTGAATGCAATACGTAATTCAGAAAGCATTTGCTTTAACATCGCATTTGTAACGTGAATAAATACAAATATTAGAGTGCTGTTCAGGATTTTACTTTGCGCAACCTGAAGCGTATCAAGGTCATTAGTGTGACGAGTTATTGTACCTTTCATGGTACAAATATCTCCAGCTTCGAATTGCAGTCGTGCCTCAAAACTTATTCAGATCTACTGAATTAATTGCAAGAAATGTGATAATTTGAAATCGGATTTCTTTTATTTCATACATTTTTGCTTTTTTCAACTAGGATTATCTTACTTAATAATATTGTAAAGTTGATTATATTCCTCTCCTCCTACGAGAGAACTACTGAAAAAATCGGACAATCTTGGTGCCAATTGAAGGCTCCTTTATAGTTATTTAAGTGTAAAAACATCAAATTCTTCTTTACTTGTAAACAAGTTTCCTCAACAAAAAAGGAAAGAATTATTGATAATTATTGAAGAATGATTCAAGTTATTATGTTGCTACCATTTGCTTACTCCCAACGAACACCACGAGGGTGCATTACTCCAACTATTATGCAGAAGAAATGTAAATTAGAAAAAATGTTGGTTTCACATTGGTGCAAAGATAAGTCAAAACGTTGTTTCCATTCAATTTCTTCAGTATTTTTTAGCAATACAATATAAAAGTTTGAATTAAAATTAGGTATTTCAAAATGATGATTTTGATCAGTTCTGAAGTGAAGTAAATAGCATGAGTTTTTCCTAGAGTACTCCCGACCTGTTATTTACAGGGAAATGGTGATGAAATTGCTATTCTTATTCAAAATAAAATAATATTATTGGATTTTTATATTTACTCAGTAACAAAATTATAATTTGTGAAAGAGTGGACTCTTATGACTGTATCAATTGTTAAAAATATTAATTTCCACCACTGTAACTTACAGATATTTAATTTACGTGATCCATTTTTGTCAATATTGATAGAAAAAAATTGTAATTAGAGACCAATTTAGAAAGGGCAGGGAAGTGTCTGAGTTTTGAAAAGAAAGTCTCGAATGAGTACAAATAAAATTATTAAATAAAATTATTTTCGATATAAAATCAAGATTAATCACATTGAACGCTAAAACGGTTCAGGGTTTGCACTGCGATCCATATTGATCTTAAAGTTTGTTCTAGAGCTGACTCGTTATGTTTCAGTAATTCAGTGTTCATATATGGTATGTTATAGGATTATATCTGCGCATGTGTTACAGGCCACGCACAAGATTGTTGACGTTTTGCAAGAGGAAAAGAGAAATGAATAAGAGCCAGAGACATGAAAAAAATGAAGATTACATCCATTTAGAGGGACATATTACATCCATTACGGCAGACACTACAGAAGAAGTAAATCTTTCTTGAAACAAAAATTAAGGATTTTCTTTTAGGTAATAGTCGTAGTTTAGTGCATGCAAGTGTAAAAGTGTGTGTGTGTGTGTGTGTAAGGGGGAGGGGAGACAAGGACGAGGAAGGAAAGATCGCGAGCGGACTGTGGTCCGTGTTAAGCTTCTGCTCCAGCATTGGTCTGAAGCTGATCGGAGAAACGACGGAAAACCGGTGAGAGCCACCGGTGAGAGCACCTGACCGCAAGAATTCTCCTCCAGACAGCAGCTGTATTCGACCTAGAAGTTTTTTGCTAGTGTCGAAAATGCGGCTCTATGCAAAAATAGGACTCGAACGCTAGGATCTCCCGGTCAGATACAGCACAGGCAATATCCACTTATTGTTACATTTCCACCAACGCGACACTAATGCATTAATTTTGTTGAGCACAATGATTAAGTGAAAACATTTTTCTTTCTGCCGCGCCTTTTTATCAGAAACGTTACTGACTGCATGATGCGAATTTAAATCGGTCGTATAACTCTTCGATATCTTATCTTGGTGAGAGAGGGGAGAGTAAAAATATTTCAAAAGTATCAAATTATTGATTGTGTCGAATTCACTCTCAATACATAGTTCACATTTGCTTTGCACTCGAAAAAACTGGACCTTTTTGTTGTTTTCTGTGAGGGTTTTCACATTTGTGCATTGTTTGGCAACTAAATCAGTTCCACACATGATACTGCTCTACTTCATATTGAATCCTTTACAATATATATTAAAGTTATTGGTTAACACACGTCACTCACGATTAGTAAATAATATGCTATACAAAGGATTATAAAGTTTTAAAAATATTTTATGAAAATTCATAACTTTACTTCAAGGATAAAAAATTATTAGGAGCTACAATAACGTATAAAAATGTTTAATAAACACTCAAAGTTACAAAACTGTCGCAGTCATTATCAAAATAAATTAAAGCCGTAAGTGGTTTTAAAGATAGGAAGAGGGTAAAAATAGTTTTCATTTTTCTAAACACAGCTCTAAACACATAAATCGAAAGAATCTGAAAAAATATTCACAACAACCGGTGTATTGAGGGGAAGTTTTGACACCTAATCGTGGCTGTTTCTGTCTTGTAAATCTCAGTAAAAACAAATTTTCATTATTTTTTTCAAGCATTGGCCTTTGGCCTTTAAAACACTTCGTTAAAATTTGGCGCTCAGAAAATTTGAGAAACTTTTTTTGATAGTAAAAATTACTAACTTATTTTGCACATTTACAAATATTAATATTTATTACAAAAGTATTACAAAAGTTAATTATAATTAATATATACGTCTGTTGTATTGCTTATTTTTGTAATAGTTTTCTGACCTTAATAAAACAGACATGATAATTTTATAACAATTTATTTTTTGTTTATATACATAATTTAACACTATGGCCATGTTTGAGGTCTTTTTTAAAATCTAAAAAATATAATGGAAATTCTAATCAGATGGTGAGTTAACAATAAAATTATAACACATATGTAATAAAACCATGCAAATAAAAAGGAGTGAACATTAATAAAATATAAAATTGTGACATACGTAGTGTCCAGAATCATAGATAAAAAGGTAGGATATTAGTTAAACGTTAAGTTATGTATAACAATAAATAAATTGTTATAAAATTACTATGTCTGTTTCATTAAGGTCAAAAAAATTACAAAAAATAATACAAAAATTAATGTTTAGTTGACGAAAACGTATAACGTAAGTTGCTTGTCTCTGCTGATTCCGCGAATATCGGAATGTTCATAACTTGACAACTCCAATATTTCATTCACAATAATTGTTTTATGCATAAAGCAGTAAAACTAGAGCTTCGCCGCGAGATAGAGCTGAAGAGAGCTCTTCGCTATAAGGCCAAAACGTTGTTTTTCAGCGCGCTCTAGAACCTAAACAGTTTTCCAGAAAATTAAAATATGCACTTCGTAAAAAATGTCAATTTTAGTTTTTTTAAAGCGTAGCTGTTCAGATAAAACGTATGGTTTTGGAAATATAAGCAAAAAATATTAAAAAAGTGCGAAATGTTAAGGGTGTTTTCAAATTTCCTTCTTGAAGCCGACCTTTTTTCGAGTTGGCGAACATAAAATTCGAATTCAGCACCCCCAAACCATAAAGAACCGTTGAGGATAAACTTGCGCAACTTCAGCTTTTTTTAGCACTAGGTGACAGGATGACTAGCTGAATACGGTTTTACAAACATCAATATCGAATTAAGTGATGAGAAGTAACAGTTTTCAAAAATGAGAAATCACCCGATTGTGTAAATGTTTTTTGTTCCACATGAATAAGAATGAATAGGAAGTGTTAGTGACATGCGTTTGTTCTGAGGAATCAACAATTCTGTCAAATATTTCTCGCAAAATACTCGTTGGAAGCCGCAAGAATAGTCCTGCCTTGCCTAGACTGTTGGAACAGCAACAACCCTCCGCGGACTGTAAGGTTCTGGGTTTTGATCATCGGTACATCATGAGTATTTTGTAAAAGAGGTTGTGGCTTGGAAGCAAAGAGCAAACTACAAGTAGTCCATAATATCCGCATTATCATTCATTAATTCATAATTAAACACTAGTGACGTAAAGCTGCCAACCAGCTGCCGCCAATAAGATGTGAAATATCAATAAATCACTAAATCGCGAGAAGTGGTCATTTTGAGTGTCCGTCTCGACAGTTCCTCAACAGACTACATCTCGCTCCGCAATAAGAGACACCACGAAGTGACCCATTCGTCACTCGACGCTGGTGGCCAAGACATCGACGAGAGCGTTATAGTGTTGACACAATTCGCTGGGGGGAGGCGGCAGCATTCACCCACGATCTTCGATCACCCCATCTGAGATGTCTCAGACGTTCTCGTGAAGCGGAGGGTGGGCGACCTTTCTGCCATTTGCAGTAAGGTCACAGCAGACGACAAGATACCTCTTCTCGCAGGCACTTCGACGTGCCAGACCCTAGCTAAAAATCTGAGTCGAATTCAATCACTGTAGGGAGGAGAATTCTACAAGCGGACATTCTAAAAGCCGAGAATTGTCAGACGAATTCCGGAGCTGAATCCTAACAAATGGGACACGTATCGAGAATTATCTTTACCTTCTGTTTACACTCACACACAGGGAGAAAAGAAGCTTAAAGTTATACCCCTCTGGAGGATGTAAAAGCCCCGAAATCCGACGTATAAGTCGTCACTGGATCTCTCGTTCTAGCGGATGAGGAACCGAGCCGCTCCCAGTACATAACATGCACTATACTTATGTGTGTGCTTTTCCGCCAGTACAAAACGTATTTGTTACAAACGCAATCATTATTAAGTGTGTCTAATTTTTCATTTCTTTACATATAACGAACGAAGTTCACCATCAAAGCAGCTTGTCACATGCATCGCTGAGCTAAGCTTTTCTTACAGGAGGCTGATTCTATTGAAATTCGTTTACTTCGATGTTATTATTTTATTCTAGTTCGTAATTATTCTTCGGCATTTAATTTTGGTTGCGACTTGTCAAACCAAATTGATCACTTCAAAATACAGCAACCACGTGCTGTTTTCATCTCACTTGCGTATAATTGTGATGTAGTGCCATATTTCTTATTTTATTGTTTAAAGGATTAATATTTCTTGCTATTTCGCAAACAACATTTAACCATTATTTGGACGGATATAATGTTATCATTTCCTTTCACTAAGTTTACTTTTGTGTAGAATTAGATGGAAATAGAAAAGGGGATTTATTTTTATTTAGATGGCCGAAGTATTCAATAGCACAATAGCATAGCAGAAGCGAGGACACATGACAGAACATGGTTCGCGACGAATGTCCAACCGCGAAGGATTCCATGAGAAATCGCAACAATATTTTTACATCACTTTCCCAAACATTTCAAAGACAAAACAACCCCCAGGGAGACAAGCGGAGGCTTCGCACGTATTCACCATCCAATCTCCTTGGCTACGCTTGCGTGGGCAGACGGCTGCATCAACACGTGATGGACGCTTCATCTCATCTCAATCGATTCCCCGTCTCCTGCTCCATCTTGCGGAAGGCAGAGGCTGCTTCTCGCACACAAAAGAAGGCAGGAGGAGAAGAAAGCGCCGGAGGTGGAGCAGGCGACGAATCGCGTCGCCTGGGCCGGGGATTGCGCGACCGATCAATGAAGTTCCACTGACCGAAATGGACTCCGCTTCCGTGGGTGGCTGCGGCATTGGCGGGGTTATTGAGGGAGCGACGAGGGCGGCGAAAACAGTGGGAACGGCATGCCTGGGAGAGGGGGGACGGGTGGATCTGTGCGCCGAGGATCGCAGACTCCAGTGAGAGGATCAAGGACGACAAGGGCGACGGCGCAGGGGACGGTACGATGACGGTGAAGCATGGTCGACGCAGGGACACTGTGGGCGCTGCGGGCCCGAGGAGGAATAAGGGAGAGGGGAGAGGCGGGTTTGTGTGGCGAAGGAGATGTCAGCTTGACAGCATGACAATATGGTGGCATGGTGGCAGGTCGGCATGGCGGCACGGTGGCATGGCGGTACGGCGGCAACGCGGAACGGCGGCACGAAGACAAGGCAGCATGGTGGCAGAGCGGCACAGGGAATCGGCGGTATGGCAGCACGGCAGTCTGACGCAATGTCGGCATGGCTGCGGAGGCGGTGGAGCGACCCGCCGGAGGTGGCGGGGTGTCAATGCGACGTGGCGATGGGGTGAGGAGGCGAGGGGAGAGGCGATGAGAATGGCGAGGGCGCAGCCAAGCCCCGATGAGACAGGCCAGACTCCATAACTGCGTCTCGGAAGCATAGCAAACAAAGAAGATGGATCAACATTTGCTGTTGAAAGATGCGGGGATCAAGCGACATAGATATGTGTAGGGATCACATATAGGACCGATAATGGTGCTTTTGAGATCTAAAACAGTATAATGATTTGGTATAATAAAGCGGGTGCTGAGCAACCATATCCTATATCATACAGCTTTAAAGATGACTATACCTTTTACTTGACTATACCTTACAACCATGTTTGTTGAATATTCAGGAGAATAGAGAGGATCACTAACAGCCGTCAAACGAAATGCCTGGGGACATATATTGAAGCATTGACCCGTTGAAATATAGCGCCTAGAGCCTGCTTAAAGAAGAATGTATCTTCTTCTCATGTTCTTTATTCTGTTCAATTTTGAGAATATTGAATAGTTTTAGAAATACGTTCAACATATTACGTTTTGAACTTAGTTTCAAGCAACTCAAACAATCTTGCATAATTTATGTTTTTTAGTCTGGTATTTAGCTTTATATAATGGATTTGCATTTTTTTTTTATAAAATGTTGTCTTAATACTTGTTTCTGCCATTTATCACTGTGTTTCCTGTAAAAATGTATTTTTGTTCGGGAAACTCAATATAATACATGGTTTCAGACTAAACCGAACTGCCGTAATGGTAATATATCATCAAATGTTCTTAATGTCATTCATATTTTTAGTAATACTTTGAATTTTTAATTATTTATTGGTACCTACGCATTACGTTCGCATTTCAGTCATACCAATGTTTTTTTAATGCAGTACTATAACATTTATTCTGGGTCGTTTAAGTTATGTCACATTTTAACCGGAGCCACCAACCTTCATGGTGGCTGTTGGCAACTTTCACAGTACACCGAGCGTTTGACGGTGTGATAAATAAATAAAGGAAAGCGTGAAAATTGTGAAATTTTCCATTAGGACCAGCCTTGCACAATAAATCTCGTTCAATCAGAAGTTGTCCGAAAACACGACCTGCTGGCATTCCGCACGTCATGATCTGGCGCTAGGGCTCATTTGAACCCAAAGAAAATAGTGATTTGCATCAAAAGGATGGACAATGTTTCGTTGCGAGTTAGATAGTGAGGGATTTCTAACAAGTAATGTAACATTTCCGTCCGTGTTAACATGTTTTATTTCATTATATTTCGCATTTCCTTACTTTTATTTCAAACAAGAAGAAAATACAAACCATTCTAAACAAGTTTTTAAGGAGAATTCTAAAAGCTGAATGGTTAATCTCCAACAAGCAGATACATAAAGAATTACAAAGAGAATCAATTAAGATATTTTTAATTTCTCAATCTTCAAACTTCTTCAACTCTTTAGCAAATTTTCCTGCTTATTACTTTTCGATTTAGGACAAAATTATAACTTGAAACGTATACGTTCCCGCTTCCCCAAAGATATATTTCACCGTCCGCAAATAAATTTCTAAATCTTTTCTAAATAATTCTTTCTCTTAAACTCAAAATGAAAATTAATAAACATTATTAAATTCTAATTAAAAATCGAGTGTTATTCCATGTATTCATCAAACATAATCATAATTAGCAGTAATTATGATTTAAATTTATGGCATCTCCAAAAAAGTTATGTTAATATTTCTTAAATCCTCCAGAAAATTTTGTATAAAATTGAACAGGAAATAAATAATAGTTAAAAAACACGACGTAGGAGTGCCAATAAAACATTACCCACGGCGCCAGAACTCCCGGGAACCTTGAAGTCGTGAAACAATTGCAATGCTCTGAACATTTTAAAATGACATTGAAAGATAAAAGATATGCTTGGAAAATCGATAATAGATTAATCCAATAAATCAAATGAATAGTTATACCACAGAAATCGGAAGAAATTTATAAAAAAGAGTTTGAAAAATGTTATTCCTGAAAAAGCACAAATAATATTAACATGAGGATGTAACGTTGGCTTACTTATCAGACTTCGTTCTCTTTGTTCTTATACTGTATGGTACTGTCATCTACATTTTTCATGAATGTAAGTTTCCTTCTCATAATTGTAATGAACTACATGGTTGGTGCTGATTATGTATTTATACAGCAAATCAGAAATGTTAGTACAAAATTTCCAAGTTTATAATTTGGTATAATATTTCATTACAATACACTGTACCGTAAAGTCCCACTTTCCGGCCTGCTTTGAGACACACAAACAACCGAAATGCGAGATAGTATGAAATAAAAATAGCTGCCGACCCACGGTAATCTTCATAAGGGCAAGGAAACCAGCAAGTGTCGTTCCAATGATGAGCCTGATGATAAAAAACGTTAACAAAACATGTAATGATTTTGTTAATGTCCTTGCGGACCTTTCTGATTCTTTACGCCCTAGGGCCTTTCGAATACTTTGTTGCCCACTCTAATACCAATACAACACATACAAAATTTTTATGATTTTTTTAGAGACGGGTGTGCTTCTTGAGTAGCAGTAATATTTGTAATAATATGTGTAAAGCACATTAGTGAACATCCTCGTAATAGTATTTTTTGTTATGAAATATTCTAAATAGCTTTTGGCAATTAAGGCAATAACCAAAAAGTACTGTTTCATCAGCGTAATTCACTAGTTTATTTTTCATATAACTCTTAAATAACCTATAAACATTTTCATATATTTCTCGAGATTTTACTAGAAACCACCTTCCGTCACGTTGTTGGTTTTCTGAAAATTTCCGTAGGAACTTCACAATATTCTTTCATTTTGTACGAACTAACCAGTCAAATACAGACGCTGTTTTGTTTATCTGTCATATTGACAAATGACGAGTACTTTTCATTTACACCCAAGAAAAATATTATAAAATGTGTCGATTTCTCGTTTGATTCAGCAACGAGCTACTAAGCCATAAGCTTTTGGATGCACTACGGGCGTTGCTGGATGTTTTTGTCCCTCGGGCGACTTACAAACCCTCGGGCCAGAGGCTGTCGGATTTGGGTGTTGCCCTCGCGTCGGAGGCATCTACTTAGCGCCCTAGATACACAAATAACAATTGTATTATTTGAAATTTTATAATACTTTCAACATTGTAATCAAACTGGGATTACTCTTGTATTATTAATATTATTGTTGCTAATATTATTATAATCATTTAGTTTTACTATTGTATTACATTTGGAATATTGTCTAAGATTAGTGTATTTGTGACTTGCCACCGGACAACAGTTCACTTACAAGGAAATAAAATTATTATTATTATTATTATTATATAAACCGCAAGAAAATAGTTTAAATGAAGGAGTATATTCTGAAAGGTTAAATTCCTTACTACGTTTTTCGTGAGACTTTCTTTTATCATTTTTAAACAGAACCTTTAAATTTTCATTTGCAGGCACCGAACTTACGCTTCAACATAAATGAAATGCCTACAACTGCTTAAATATTTTTCGTGGGTTTTTCGCCTACCAGTCATCACGAGAACTTTCGAAAAAAAACACATTAATAAAATTTGCAGAGACACGCAAAATTTCTGGAAATTATATCAGAAAAACTACAAAATGACTTGTCCACGGATAACAAACACCGAGGAAAAACAGAATTGAAAAGCAGCTTCAGTTAAATAGGTTTTACATTCTCATTACTAGAGGTTTTTTCGTATAAAAAGTTTGCGATTTCATAATTAGTTCAACTAATAGAAATTTCTCACTTACCCAAGTTAAAAAATAATAGATAATTTGTCATTTCCTTATCAAAGTATTCTCTGACAATATGAACCTTCCCCGTTCTATTAATACCCCAGTCTCTTGAAACCCAAAATATTTAGATGTCATGAATGATGACGATTTACACCTCCGATGCCACAGACCTCGAACTCAAAGTGCTTGTTTTTCCTCCCCGATACCTTTGCGCACATGGCTTCTTGTACTACCCATCACGATATTCTAGGTTTCCTTCTTCTGTTTACTTCCTGCATGTTGATATAGCATGATCCTTTTTGGCAATTCGTTTTCTCCCAATCGTAAAACATGACTGAGCCATAAAAACTGCCCTTCTTGAATTCTGTCAACCGCGAACTGAACAACTGAGACTGTCATTTTCCTCATTTTTTCATTGCTTACTTGGTTTCGGCGAGAAATTTTATATCCACTAAGACTATCCACTTCCACTACCATCTTCGGTTTTTCTTTATTCTTTTACGTTATTTCCCAATTTTTTACTCCATATGTTGTTATGGATCGTGAATGATCTGGGAATAAACCAATTTTGGAGTGGCACTCCTTTGAAATTAAATCGGAGGGATGTTTACCGGACATGACAAGAAACAACGGTACTATTCTACCCTATATATACCCCAGCACTCTAATGTATGAACATAAATTATTTTCAAGATAAAAAAATATCCCTGAGCGTACAAGTTTTTGTCTCACACAACAGACTGAATGTTACTGGTTACCTTTGCCACAGAATAATAACAATTACTGTCATTTTGAAGTATATTTTTTATCAAATAATTCAAACCGCAATAATAAATTAAAATTAGTTGTTCACATTTTAAAGTGTATTTCCATGTTTTTATAAACGAATAATGTTGTTAAATTATTCAGGAGACGATGCATCGCAAATGCACATAACTGAAAATCATACTGGAAGAAATTATTTACAGAGCCAATTATTGGAGAGTTGATACGATGGCGAGTATCGGTTCATCGTAATCATGACCCACGCATAGGCTTTATTAATTTTCATTGTACTCCGGAAACAACACTGCATTCCTCATACCAAATAACAGGATAAAATACGACCACACGAATCTACAAAAGCCGGATCTGCAATTGATTTGGAATGGAAAGCTTGATGGAAGAGTGACACGAATTTATGTGGAAAAAAATTGCCATTTCCTTTCTGTTCCTGTTTTGCTAATCGAATTTGTAGTGCATAGTATCCTATAAAGATGAGAAGGAATTTAGCTATTAGTATTAATTACCAAAAGGCTGCGGGCATTAAATATCAACTGATGGAAAACAATATAAATTAAAAAACTCATTCATTTTCGGAAATTGTTAGAGAACTTTTATACCCGCTAATACTCTAATATTCCAACATATTTCACATAAAATCATTATAATATATCAAAACAGAAGGGTAGTGCCTATATTTACTTCAGACAGAAGGGTTATTCCTATATTTCACTTCAGGGAATACCAAAACTGTCTAAAAGACAGTCGAGAATGTTATATTTGAGAATATAAGAACATCCTAGATTGCATGATACAGTGATGGGGGTTTTAAAGGCAAGTTCGAAAAAACGAACAATAATTACAGTTATTGGAAGATGTGTTGCAGTTATTGAAAATGTTGTTATATAATTAATTTTTTTCATTTTTTGACGTTTCGAATTCCTAACTCGGAATAATCTTCAGATTCATACGACTTTCATTTTCCCATCTGGTTACCTTATTTACAAATCATCATTTGTCTATCTTATGTTTGGTGTGTCTAACAAACAGCATTTTAGAATTACATGTCTCTTCACCATGACTGACTATCCACATGGAATTCTCGCACTCCTGCCAAGTATACAAACTTCTGAAAATGTCAACCACAGCGACGCGGATGTATAGACTTAGCGGTTAGCTACACAAGTGTGTGACTACTTTCATATACTACAATGCTTTACATAAATTGTAGCAATTTACATACTGGCAATTTTTTTATCTAAGTATTTCCAAAATTCATACTGTCATAATAATATCCACCCTTCTGAAAATTTTATGTGATGAATTTTTGTTGTAAAAATACAAGTTTACAAACGCTGGAATTAACACACTCAACAATTAAAAATTCCATTCTAATAAAAAGGTTAAAAGGGGGACCTGGTCATGATAGATCTCTCTAGCCTTCTTCAAATGAAACTAATTACGAAAAAAATTTAACTGAAATTCTGGAACATAAATTATTTTTAATAATTTTATTTCTTCTAAATTTTATAAGTCTACCTCAATTTTACTTCAATAAGTCTTTTGTACTCACATATCAAGTATGTTAACTGTTCTTCAGCTTACCTGAAACAAAAAAAATTATGCGATTTTAATGTATTTGTTAATAAGTTATTAATAATAAGTATTATATATTATTAATACTATTGATAATAACATAAAGTAATATGGATACGATAAGACTATCTCATTTATCACCTATACAAGCATTAACCTAATTCGTAATGCCAATAATCATTCATCTAAAATTAGATTAATACTTAAATGCACAAGAATCACACTAAGTACGATTTAAAATTTTTAGTATACTCCTCAAATGTAATAAAAGAGACATCCTTTTTACGAAGAATATCTCGTTTATTAAGAAAAGAACGATTTTACGAACATCCTCTTCCATTGAGCTAGAAATGCATTCTGTGGTACTATATTTGAATGTAAAAATTCTGGAAATGATGTTCATAAAGTTAAAACTAGATTAATTAACGATAAATTTTTAAAAAACTTTTAAATTAGCTAAATTAGACATAGGACTTCAACTAGACTCTTTATCCTTGCTTCGTATAAAAAATAAACAAGAAGATTATTATCTTCACCAATTAAAAACCTTTTAAGAATAGAAGTAAAAGTTCACAAAATGTTTAAATACCTTATACTAATACTCAAAACGTACTTTTTCACGCTTTAAAATATTTCTCGTAGTTCGTAGAACTACGCCGTATTATGATGCTGCAAAATTTCGATTTTTAAAAATTGAAAATTTCTCGATAGCCAGGTTTCTGATGTAAATTTTCATGGTAAAATGCCATTGCTGATATTAATAATTTAAATAGTAATAATTAAATAATCATAATAATTGAAATAATCATAATAATTAAAATAATCATAATTAAAATTTATTTTAATTTTTTTGTATTTTTTTCATATTCAAAATCCATTCTATTTTTTTCAAAATATATTCATACAGGCATTTTTAGTGAAATTAAATTAGACCAATTCATATACTACTATAGATTTTAACTGTACTATATAAGACTCGTTGAGTTATGCAAAATATGTCTTCATAAAACAGATTCTGAGATTTCAAGCGAAGGGCTCTTTTTTGAAATGGCTAACGGAAAGGGTCAAGTTACGGATTGAGTTGCCGGTCAAGTCAAGGTTGCCGAGTCAAGTCAGTTACTTAATAACCATCAAACAACTTTTCAACAGTAATATTCAGCCAAAGACAGTGTTCCTGGCATCAATTTTATTTACGACTCAAAGGAAGACATCACTAACAATACAGCAAATGTAAATAGAAGATTTAAGTATGCAATGGCTGTAAAATGAATCTGGTTATTCCACAGTTGTATTCCACAAAATGAAGGGTACTTATTAATAACAAACCATTCATTCGCAGACGACGGAATTAACATAGATATTTTAAGAAACTATAATCTAGGAATGGTTGTACCAGACATAGCAAGACGTAGACACAGAAGCAAGCATAAGGTAATAAAACACTAACGAATTTCAGCCAATAAAAATTGTAATGTATATTTACTGCTTACTTATCTAAAAGCAGTAAACGAAAAAACAGTTGTTAATGTTAATTTAAATTAGACTATGTTTTTCAAATATGTAAAAATGATGTGTTTGAATCATGTATGAATAGGATTATCTCAGTTTTAATAAAAAACGCCTGTATGAATATTTTTGCCTAAAAATGTGTGGATGCACACGTCTCCGGGGTAGATAATGGTAGGCTGGTCAAAACAGCAAAAGCTTCAAGACCAAGAGATAAATTGGATCCAGGAAGACCAAAGAAGACGAATCAAAAGCGGAGCATCTACATTACCTGATTCATCGTGAAGGCGAAGTGTGATGAAAAAGGAGTCTATTTAAATAGTAGAAGAGAAAGAAAATAAACAATAATTTTGAATAAGAAAATAGCCACAGCCATTAATAATTATAAAGTAATAAAAATCCCTTTGTTAATAACGATAATGGGATAAAGAAATAATATACTCATAAAATCATGTAAACCATGAATGAAATTTCGATCTTAAACATTTGTTTCATTAACACTATTTTCGAAAAATTGTAAATATTTAAAAGTCGATATTTTATCGCAAAAATGTTCACAATAAGGTGTAATTACCAGAACCGGGGGAGATATTTTATGGTGTGAAAAGAAGTAAATTTTTAGTAATTTTAGCTATGAAAAACTAAAATCATGACGTATTTTGAGTATTGAATTTTTAAGATTTTGTTTTGATTATTCATTTGTTATCCATTAAAGTTTTCTTTATTGGATGAAGATAATAATTTTTCATACATATTTATTTTTATACACGAGGCAAGAATAAACCTGCTGGTTGACTACAAAAAGGAAAAAGAAAATATTGGAGCCCCTTTTGATAAAATCTTGTTTCAAAAGTGACTATTTCACGAAAAATTACGCAAAAACTATTCATATTTTACAAAAATGTATACGAGACCATTTAAATATCTAATTTTGGGGGGAATATGATTCAAAAGAAAAAGTCTCTATATACATTATTGATGTTGCAGGAAAATGCCGAGAAAATGTAAATTTTTGTATCTGGCTAAATTTCAGAGAAATGAACAAAAATCCTGCGCCATTTCTATAGGCGTACATTTCTCTATTCAATAAAAATGTTGAAGCCTCTTTTGAAAAGAAAAATAAGGATTCGTGTGAAGTATCCCCTAAAATTAAAACCTCCATTTCAAATTCAAAGAACCGCGACATCAGTCATATCGACTAATAAATAATTTTGGGGAAAATCCTGCCAACCGTCTAGTTGCTAGCGTTGTTCACAGACAGACGTTTTTTAAAAACCAATATTCAGTATCAAGACCCCACAAAACGTAGTTTCTGTTAATACAATTGTTAGAGGAAGTAATTTACTACACTTAGGAACACGAATTATCCATCGTTTTTGGGTTGGAGACTTTCTATCCAAACTTTCTGGCGAAAAATCGTTATTTTTCTCTGCAGCAATACATACGAGCAATATAACTATATACTACGTATGTAGTATGACAGGAAGTACAATCCGCACCAGAAGCGTGATAACAATCATGAGTAGTAATCTATAGAAAATCATTAGAATGAATGACAGAATTCAATCCAGAAGGACCGGAAATTTGTTTCACTTGTGAAACTGAGAATCCATGTCGGGATAGGGAGGTCGACTCGTTATAGATGGCTTCCCTGTTCTCTATCCTTTCCTTCCCCCTTCTCTATCATTTCCTCACTTCCATCCTTGGAAATATTCGACGACAGGCTGATTCCCTGTTGATAAAGGAATATCGGGAAATATCAGAGTTCCGGGATGCGCTGACATGCAACAAATCCCGTACAGGAATCTTATGGTAGATTAACCAGAAAATAAAAGTAAACAAATATCCTAAACAGTATTAAAATATTCTGATAAAGTAAACTAGCCAACCCAGAATAAACAGCATTTAATTCATCGAAATATTATGCAAAATTCACTCCGTCAGTTGACGCGCCCTCATTCAGAGAGAAGATTCATTTGCTGGGTACATTATTTTTTAGATATTCGCATTCGAGTGAATTATATAAATGAATTTGTTTGGTAATTCTTTGTGAATATTGCCTGAGGATAGGAGTTATATAATGAAGGGGAATGGACGAGAACACCAGTATTGTGGCTGCGAGGGGGGGAGGAATGACGAATTGACGATGATCTGTGAAATGATTAATGGTTGTACCACTGGCCCTGACGCTGAGAGGCAAGATATCAGAGTTTCCTGAGCAATTATGTCGCGCATCACATTTCCACTCCAATCTCACATGAACTAACTGGAACATGAACCGCAGGGCATAGACATGGAGGGCTATCACGACTGTTACTCGACTTGCTCCTTCTCCCTTCCCGTAGCAATTGAATAGTTTTACTTCCAAGTTAAAATATGGTTCGACGTTCAAAATATAAAAGTGATGGATATAGTTATAAGGCTACCCTCATAAATTCCATGCGAAATAAACCGAAGTACCTTCTCATAAATTAGATGAACTAATGAAGTGATGTCTAATGTCATGTTGATAAATGCTTCGTTATTACGCATAAGATTCTTGACGATTTTTTTCTTTTATAATGTCCAAAAGCTGAAAGCGAAGATTAAAGCCAGTTTGCTTAAAGCTAATCGAAGCGTTATAGATATTATTTTCTAAGCATTGCCGAATAACCAATCTATTTTTTCAGGTTCAGGTACCAAAAACGAAGATTTGTGAAACGGGATTGGAGTGCATTTTAAAACATTCTGTTTCGCGCGCGGCCCCGCCGCGCCGTCGCTCCCGACCTTTGGCCGTTAGCACATCAGCCCGCTAGTCCGCCGTCAGACGGGAAGTGCACTCGCTGATTGCACCTGAGGTAAGACCTCTACATCGAGTCTCGGAAACGCATACAAAGTTCTGGCGATGGACAAGCAGCAATGAAATTGGACAATTACAAAAAGCTGTTTCTACGGGAATTTATGTTACTGAGGTGAAAATGTAAAAAAATTACACTGACCTGCTAATTTAAACATTCCGTTTATTGCATAATTTTTCAGTAGTGATCTTTAATATTTCTGACATGTTGATTTTGGAACTGAAGTCTGTTTTTCTCTATTACATCAGGTATTTTTTTTGCAAAATGAAAATGAAAATATGGGAAATATGAGACACGCGAACAGTCAAGATTACAATTAACTTATTATCATATGTAAGGAATGCTTCTTTCTTATTATTTAACTCGCCTAAACGTTACTATATCACGCTCTTATGAACATAACGTAGAAAGTATAGAACTGCGTATACAGATTTGAAGAAAAACACAGTCAAATATACCAAGTCCCTCATAATGTATTGAGAAAGACCACGGTTTCAATTGTATAACGTCTTAACTAAATTTAAGAAACTTTGTCTTTTCGCATGTGAGATGTAGTTGGATCTTCCCTCTTTAGTAACGAATAGTAATCTGAAAGAATGTTTTTGTTACATTTCCCTTGATATTTGCGTTCCAATTCCTTTATTCCAAACTTTCTCCTTGCTCCCCACTCAGCATTCCTAAATTCTCAGAGAAATAGCCCAGATGTGAATGTAACGTTTAACTTTGATGCTATTCTCTTTAGCAAAGAAGGGTGTCAATTCTTGTTTGCGATATCTGCATCAATATTACGTGGACCCTGGTACCAACATGTTCTAGACCCGAGTACCCCGGGACCCGAGTACCCGAGTACCACAAAGTCTAGACCCGAGTACCCCGCAAGATTTCTTTTGGGACCAAGGTCTTGTACAAAATCATTTAATGCACTGTGCTTGAAACGTTTAGGTTCCTTTTCCACATCAATGAAAATCACAGTCAGAAATAAGCTCGGCCATTTCTGCGTTACATTCAGATTCAGAAGAGAGACAGACCTTGCAATTTTTTTGGAATCTATGGGACTGGTATATCAGGACCATGAGGAATAGGTGAAAATGCAGATGGAATATTCTGTGGATGCACAATAATACTTTTGGATTGCTGTGAAATCCCTTCACATTCACAGAATAGAAGTAGCAGTCAGTACTGTGGTCTGTAGGTCGCCACACCATTAAAATTCGGAATGGCATCGCTGTTCACTCATCGTTCATCCATTGTCGTAACGGCTCTACACACGTTCTATAGGCCATACGTTGGGCGCACGGCTTGTCTTGGTCTCTTAGTTTGATTTCTAAATAGTCATCTGTAGCCCTTTCTCACGAAACTCGGTTATTTTGCGCTGCAGTCTTATCGGCACGAAACTTCCACATACATAGTGGAATGAATCTGGACTGTTCTTGGAGCCACGACGTAGGACGTTGATTTAATTTCAATAAAAATATAAAATTTTTTATTGAAATACATGTTAAAGCTCGTATATCACTCACTAGAGAACATTTATGAAGACAAAAAATTATCTTTTTACTAGCAAGCAAAGCGCAACTCAGACTAGCAGACAAACCACAACAAAAGTTCGCCAGTCAGAAAAACTTAGCTCCAATGTGCTGTTGCCTACTCTAGACCCAATCGGTTTATAGTGAGTTGTCAGATGGCTGCAGGATATTGCATTAATAAATTAATCTAGAAATCATAATTAAGCAATTCGTAAGAAGTTCAGTGTAAGAAGTGCATCAGTAAGTGAATGAAATAAAAATATAATATAATATTTAAAACAACACGTGACGTGATGTGGGAAAAATAACGTCATATCGTGATTCGGGGTGCAAAAGTAATCCTAAAAAGCAATACAAGATGGCGGCAATGAAACCATCGCAGGCTAGTGGTACTATTTCTAATATTACGACAAACCCAAAAACACTCGTTTGTGTTTGTGTGTGAGTTTTCGCATAATTTACTAAAAATGTTAATAATTTCTGAGATAATAGGCCTTGCCTATTCTCTCATAAAATACGTTTGAATCCGTTAGTGTAGCAATAATTTGAGGCTAAAAATTGCAGGTATAATTTTGCGTAAAATCTATTCAGTTGTAATCTAAATGACATTAAAAATAGTATAACTAAACATACGTTTCATTAATATTTTTAATACGAATTTGAGAGGGGACACATTATTCTAATTTATTTAATAATTTTTATTATTCCATGTGTAATGAAACAAATCCCCATTGCATTATCTCCAACATTTACTTTCCAAATTCCGATTTTCAATTCAATTTAATCCAGTGGGATTAAGTGTTCCCAAATACTTAATTTCCTTTTCCCCAGCCTTTTGTTGATTTTGTTTCGTTCGAAGCCTGCTACCTGAAGGAGGACTCCCGATCTGTGTACCTTGTGTGAGCCTCAACCGGGCACTGACCGAGGGCTGGGCACGTCGTGCGTCCTGGAGAGGAGGCAGGTGGGGAAAGCCCATTCGACAGCGACGTGCCCACCCCCCGTGCGACGGCGGGCAGCGCTCCCAGCCCTCTTCCGGGGCCCTTTGAAGCCCTTTGAGCGCGGGTGTCCCTCCGCTCCTTCGGCTCAGCATCATACTAGGTCGCCCTGCCCTCAGAGTTGCTGCAAGGGAATCTGGGACAACAGCCTAAACGATGGCTCAAGGGGCAGAGAAGAGCTTCCCGACAGAGAAACCTTTAAAGGAAAATAGGAGACTTCTGCATAATACCCTTGACACGCGAGATGTTTGTTCTTTTTATAAATATCAGAATACTAATATTGTACACTTTTATACAAGTGTGAGAAAAGGAATAGAATAGTCTTTTAGACTATTTACAATTTGTTTACACATTCATATGAATGCACAATTTTAACACAAGTCACTGCTAAAATTCATCAACGCATATACTTACTAGTTTTCATTATCATATGTTCTCACGTACGTGTTTTGTTTAATATTATTTGCAGGGATAATTGAATACAAAAACCATTTCCTATAACTGTGTAAAAAATTGGGACCTTGTCTTCGCACCATTCTTTTACCATCCATTACTATTACATACGAAGAACAACCAACTAAAGATATGGAGTCGTGTTTGAGAAAATAATTGTTGTTTATATTTTGTACTTAGTATTTCACCAAAAATTTTTGGAAAAATTGCAAATGGCGTTACTTTAAGATATGCCATTGAAGAACAGATTGTATTACAGAGAAAATTATTTTTCTTCAATATTGTAGGGGCAGGAATACGCCGGAAAACATTTTGAACTTTCACCATTTCAACGAAAATGAGACCTGCGCCATTTTAAGCGTCTATTACACTATCCGAGGGAAAAGTTTAATAAAAAAATGTAGAGCCGTTTTTGAGAAAATTTTGAAAATGTGTTTAAGGCTTCGTGTAAAGTACTCCCAAATATCATAATATTCGTTTCAAACTCGCAGAGTCGTGAGTTTGTCCAGATTGATCGGAGAATATTAATTTTACAGAAAACCGTTTGACCTATTCAGGCGCTGTCGTTGTGCAGTAAAGACGTTTTGACGTCAATCATGTCAAGGATCCACAAAACGTGGACTGTGACTACAGATTGTATTAGAGAAAGTAATTACTATATATAGGAACAAGGGGCCCAAATTACGAGTTTTTCTGTCGAAAAATCTCCGACTTTTGCCATACTTTATCTTGCTACTTATGTATCTTACTACTACATCTGTAGTAAGGCGATGAAGTAGAAAGAAAAACATGAGTGCAAATAGGTTGAAGAAGGAAGGATTACGCGAATCTAAATTGTACACTGTTTAGGGTGCTGATCCAGCTGGAAGAAATCCCACAACCTGATAAAAACTGCAAGCATTTTACAAATAAGATGAATAGATCTTTTACAATTAATTGCGGAAATCTCACAAAATACACTTCAGAATGTAAGATTTGTTGTTGTTGTTTTTTTTTGTAAGTTCAATTCAAACTCAATGCATTTCTCAGCTTTCTCACGCGAGCAAGATGTGCTCTCCAACTTTTATCGCGCCATTTTAAGCGTCTATTACGCTATCCGAGGGAAAAGTTTAATAAAAAATGTAGAGCCGTTTTTGAGAAATTTTTGAAAATGTGTTTAAGGCTTCGTGTAAAGTACCCCCAAATATCATAATATTCGTTTCAAACTCGCAGAGTCGTGAGTTTGTCCAGATTGATCGGAGAATATTAATTTTACAGAAAACCGTTTGACCTATTCAGGCGCTGTCGTTGTGCAGAAAGACGTTTTGACGTCAATCATGTCAAGGATCCACAAAACGTGGACTGTGACTACAGATTGTATTAGAGAAGTAATTACTATATATAGGAACAAGGGGCCCAAATTACGAGTTTTTCTGTCGAAAAATCTCCGACTTTTGCCATACTTTATCTTGCTACTTATGTATCTTACTACTACATCTGTAGTAAGGCGATGAAGTAGAAAGAAAAACATGAGTGCAAATAGGTTGAAGAAGGAAGGATTACGCGAATCTAAATTGTACACTGTTTAGGGTGCTGATCCAGCTGGAAGAAATCCCACAACCTGATAAAAAACTGCAAGCATTTTACAAATAAGATGAATAGATCTTTTACAATTAATTGCGGAAATCTCACAAAATACACTTCAGAATGTAAGATTTGTTGTTGTTGTTTTTTTTTGTAAGTTCAATTCAAACTCAATGCATTTCTCAGCTTTCTCACGCGAGCAAGATGTGCTCTCCAACTTTTATCGCATAACGATGCTTATCTGGAAACTTTATACCCTTCGCGGACTCCGCAACCACCGACAAAATACAGAATTTCCTTTTCTCATGAGCGCAATAACACGAAGTTATTGCCTCAAATATTGCAGCATTTCGATGATGCGCAAATAAGCGATATAGTTCCGAATTAGTCATGCAAAACGGTCGGTTGCAAGAGGGGGCTGTATTGAATTCCCTCCATGAAGAGCAATCTAGCTCAGGGATAAACATTCATGCGCGAGATGAATTTTTTACAGGATGCACGGCGAGCCGGAAATAAAGGGGACACACGGTATGAAAAATTTATCGATGCGAGCGCATGGTTGGGGGTGAGGCGTCGGTGGGTTGGAGTGGTGGCGGTGGCGGCGGCGGCGGCGACGGATTCTCAAGGTGACGCAGGGTCGGGGCTGAACGTTTGGGGCGATTGGGTAGGAGTGGTGGAGGGTGGCGATGGGAATGCCAATAGGAGGCGAGGAGGGTGGGGATGGCGGGGGCGGCGGGGGCGGCGGGGGCGGCGGGGGCGGCGGGGGCGGCGGGGCGGCGGGGGCGGCGGGGGCGGCGGGGGCGGCGGGGGCGGCGGGGGCGGCGGGGGCGGCGGGGGCGGCGGGGGCGGCGGGGGCGGCGGGGGCGGCGGGGGCGGCGGGGGCGGCGGGGGCGGCGGGGGCGGCGGGGGCGGCGGGGGCGGCGGGGGCGGTGGGCGCGGCGGGGGCGGCGGAGGTGGTGGCGGGGGCGGCAGCAACAGGAGGATCAAGCAGGGACGGCGAGGCGGTCTCCCAGGTGCCCCTTCCGGCGGGAGTTTATTATGGCGGAGATGTTCCGCGTGAAATACTCTTTCTCTCGAGGAGTTCGAGTTTATTTCTGTGAGACTTCGTCCAAGACGAGAATTTTTCCTTCATCTTGGGAAAATAACTGACAAACACTTCTTCTGTGTATTTCTTGTGTTTTTATAGCAGTAGTTTCCGGTCTAATTTTTTTTCGGTTTTAGTTGAAATATTGTGTCAGTAAATGCTTTATAAATTATTTTAAATCTTTTGTTTTGTTGCTTAATGTTGAAGAGCATGCACACTTCCTTTGTTTTCCCCGGCCGTTCAAGGTAAATGCTGGGACGTTGTGTTTTTTTACTTTCAATTTGTGAGCCCAGAGGCAAGACATATCTAAGTTGTATTTTCTTTAATTTACTAAATGTACTGTTAATTTTTTATCTATATATGTTACGTGGTTAGGTGGAAGAGCGGGCCTGATGGCCCGAGTCTCGCCACATAAATAAAGTCACTATTATTATTATTATTATTATTATTATTATTATTATTATTATTATTATTATTTATTTCGTGTTTCGGGGTCAATTTTAACACAACAGTTTTTATTTTTACATTTAGCAAGGATATCCAATTTTTTTTCTAATTTTGTAGTATAGATATCTGTTTAAATTGTTTAATTTTGTCTGAATTGTCAATTTAATTTCATTGTATGTAATAACAGTGATTTTGTTATACACGCTTATATGCAATCACATTAAAAATATTTATACCTTATCGTAACTTCCGCGGAAGATAATTACAATTTATTCTCAAGTGTCTATTGAAGGTACTTCTATTCAGTAAAATACGAGTACAAGGACTGCGATGTCAATGAATAAAACAAGAGGGTATCTGAGTGAATATTTACCAAGCAACCAAAATCTAACATTTTAACATTTTTTCTAGCTTGTTTTATTTCTTTTATGTTAAAACTCAACAAAAACCAAATACTACAAACTATTTTGTTTCAAACTATCCTTTTAACTATAGAGAATTCATTTCAATATTAATTTAGTTATAAGCAGAGCGCGTTTTAACATTTTTCTGAATATCTCTTACTATTTTGCTTGATTATCTGGGTCTGTTCATCATTAAAGAAGGCTACATAGTAAGTTGACCTAGTAATTTCACAAAGTAGTTTTACGTAATCACATGATTCATTATTTAGTGTTTCCGGACGCGTCCACTAGTAAGGTCAATATTCCTATAAGTGTAATGGATGTTATATCATGGGAGTTGGCTGTATTCTTTTCCCGCTGGAATTAGAGATCCACTGCGACCTACATGTCGGCTTAAGGAGTTTTCCCTCCACCGGGTATCTCCTAAGAGGAGGACCGCTCCATCCTGGACCAGCTCTATGCTCTCGTCTGGTCTCCCGACATGTGTAGTAATGTAGTGTTTGTGAGTTGGGGGTAAATGAAAAAGAGGGAACAAGGGTATGGAAGAAAATTTCGTTCTCCGCCCAGACGCTGTAAGATTAGCTCTGATGATGTACGCTACGCAATCAAAAAGATCTTAAGCAGAAAAAAGTGTTCTCTTGAAGACATCCTTGTTTTGAATTTGCAACTTACTTAAAATTTAAATTAATTACTGTTCGTCCAAAGATGCTGTACCAAGTTGGCCTTGAATGCACGAAGTCAATTGAAAACACAAACAAACCATAATTTGCTTGTCACAGACATGTACGGAACTGACCGAACTGAACAAATTGAATAAAAACTCCCGTTAAGTGTTAATTTCGTAATTCTCATTTCGTCATTAATTTCGTTTCATTTTCATCATAAATATTTGTGAAACATCAAGTAACACCGAAAATTAAAAAAGATAAAAACAGTATATCAGTGACACGTTTAAATAATTGTATTCCACAATAAATTAAAAATTTCAGTAATATTCCTTTTGGATATTCGGTAATATTTCGTTTAGATATTCAATATTATATTAGAAATTCAAAACAAAATTACTATCAATCTGAGATTTTTACTATCAAGGATATGTTGTAAGTTTGGAGGTCAAATCGTGTTAAAGTCATTGAGTTTCTTTGCATGTACTTTTAAGTAGCTTGGCGACGTGCCCCTGACCAGCCAAAAGTACAAAATGAAATCAAAAGACGAAAGGTTTTGAGAGAAACTGTTTGCTTGGCATCTTGCCAAAATGTACTGCTTTCTTCACAGAACGTAGATGTTGGTGTTGACTTAGTCATGCAAAAAGAAACAGGCTTCCTTTTACCGGAAAATCTCAGCAAAACATGACCCACATTACATAATTCCACCTTCGTAAACAATGCAGGTAAACATTCAAGAAGTTGTGGACCAAGCGCTTTATCCTCTAACATTACCGGGGCATTACTGTGAAGAACTATTTTTTAGTAAATTAAAATTCTACGAGTATTAAGGGCAATGCAGAAATTACGTCCATAAAATGTGTAATGATGCGATACAACTGGAAATCAGACAAGCGTTCCACGTCCTAGAAAATCCCAAATCAATAAAGAGCCTTAGACTTTGTGAGTCGTTCTGCTACCTGTCAAATTAATATTGGAAACTTCTTGGAAGTAAAGACGATCAGAACATGGAAAAGATCACTAAGCCTCACTCGCACAGCTCAAAAGTCATGGGTCAAAGAATCTAGCTTGGAGAATCAACTCGACGTACAAGTTCTTGAAAGAGAAGTTTCTCTTTACGTTTCGGAAAGCAACGATGAGACTAGAGGAATGTCCGCAAAAACGTCTGTTTCCATTGTTAATTACAATAAATTAGCACCCAAAAATCTCGAGAGTTACTTCTCAATTAGCTGCATTCAGTGAAGATTCTGTGAAAACCACAACTGCGTCGTGGTGAGTCCATTTACAACAAATCTACTTATTGAAATTTCCTTGCGGTTCTCAAATCTCCTTCATTATTCTTTTCTAAAGTGACATTAAAACCAACGGTGAAAAGTAATTACGTTTTTTAGTAATATCTAATTACAATCACGACATAGTTATTAGACAAAAAGGGCTCTATTGTCCTGCACGAGAAATGTAAGTTCTAATTCGAGAATCTTATAGGAACTTCTGACCCTATGTCTTGCCCGCTGACAATGAACAAGTACACGGAGAAATTAGAAAATAAACCATCTTCTAAAATAAAATATTTACTTTGTGTGTAATAAACTTATGTATGCTTTGTAAAATAGATATTTAATATGTTTTCTATCATTGTCATTCATTGTGTATCTACAACATAAAAAAGAGATAAAAATATGGCAAATAAAGCGTCAGAAGCTAAAATAGGCAAAAAGAGAAAAATTTTATCTACTAAACAACTCTAAAAGTACAACTAAATAATTCTTATTGTTAAAAGTCATAAAATCGTGATTATAATTAAAAAGTAATTTTGCCAAAGTTCTGGACTCTAGTTATAATCAAATTAAATGTAGTCTAATATTTACATGAAAAGTATTAGAAATGCAATCGTTGATTTTTCCTAAGATGAAATACCGTAAATTTTCTGATAATCCCCTACAATTCCCCGTACTTCTATGAACGGCATTCTGATTTTGCATAGCCGATTTTTAATTTAAATAAATAATAATATTATAATAATTTTTATTCACATCTTATTTTACATAGATAATATACTTTGAATTTTCTTGGAATTACTAACCATCGATAACCACTTGTGATTGTTAGCAATACTGAGTTTATAATTTATTATCTGTCTACTTCTACTTATCAGTATTTTTTGTGTGTGGCGTGTTTTTGAATTGTTTTTGTAAATTTACTATCCAAAGTTTTGTCACATTAAAAAATAAAAAACCTAGCCTTGAAACATAAAAATAAGTAAAAATTTATCGATTTTACAGCAATAGGTATATTTCTATAGACAAACATTTAACTCCATAAATAAATTCAAATATAATTTACATAGTCAACAACTTTTTACAGTCAGTCAACAGTTAATTTACACAGTTTTAATGCAATATTTCAGTTAACTTGTTTATATTGTTTATATTATTATCATGTTTTAAAATCCAAATCTTTATCCTGCGTTTGAAAATATTCAAGAATTTACTACTTTTCAATGTCATCGGTAATTGATTATAAATTTGAGGCCCAATGAAGACCAAGGTTCCTGGTTTTAGGGATTATGAATTTTGTTGTTTTTTACTTTCCCGTATACGTACGTATACACGGATATACGTAGTATAGGGAAAGTTATGTAATGCTGCGCGAAAAAATGGCCAATTTTCGGCGGAAAAAAATTAATTGCCGGGCCGTGAAAACGAATAAGTGGATAAAACCAGTTGCTAAATTAAGAAAAAAATCCTCTATCTCGTGGTGTGGTCAAAATCCATGATTTGTTGCTTCTTTATACTTAAAAATCCATTGACGGCATTCCGTCCGTCTGTCCGTCTGTGGTCAACGCTAGCGCCTAAACCGTTCGGTCGATTTTCTTCAAAATTGATATTCCCCAGTCGATCTGATTCTAGTCGAAGCTTTGTGATTTTGAAAAAGATTCTTTAAAATTTGGGAGTACTTTATATGAAGCTCCTCGGGGATTTTCAACATTTTCTCAAAAACGGCTCCAAATTTTTTCTTTAAACTTTCGGTAGGGATAGTGGTAAATGTACTCTATCAATGACATAAAAGCCATTTTGGTCTATCGGTTGTTTTTTTTCAAAAATTACAAAAATGTAAATTGTTTTACTTGTCTCTCACGTCGTTAATATTTACATTATCGGCGATTTTTTCACATTATTATATTTACGAGTATATATGCTTTAAATAATGTCAAGTAAAGTTTCTCGAAAACACTACCGTTTTCTGTGAAAAGTAGCTCAAATTTCGGCATTTTCAGAAATGCTCAAACGTCATTTTCTCGTATATGGCTGCAATTTTTTTCTTGAAACTTTTGTAACGGATAGTGCTAATTACACTCATTAGTATAGCGTGAAGTTTATTTTGAGTTTTTTTTGGTTTTTTTTCAAAAATTATATAAATGTAAATTTTTTGAAAGATCTCTCACATATTTAATATGCACATTATCCGCAATTTGTAAAGATGATTATATTTGTAAGTGTAAGTGCTTCAAATAACTTCAAATAAAGTATTTTGAAAACTAAAAAATTTTCTGTGAAAATGAGCTTCAAATTTCGCATTTTTAGTAGTGCTAAAACGCCATTTTCTCTTAAACGGCACATAATTTTTAAAAGAAAATTGCCATTTACGGCTAGGTTTTTGTGTTCTTTCATATTCTAAAATTAATGTTTCTGTTCTACCAATAGGAAACCGAAAAATTAAGAAAATGACAAAAAAATGTACTTTTGGCAATGATAGATTGTAGCTGGCAAGAAAGAGTGTGTGGCAATTCCGAATAGCTAGCGAAGACCCAGGAAAATAGAAAACTAATACGGGAAAGTCTGTGCCATTCTGTAGCACCACAAGTTTTTTAATTTGATTAGTAGCTTTGCTGCGTGTACTGAAATTGTATCAGTGTAATTATTTCCGTTTTTGACATAGAATATTTGTAGTACTTTATATGCAAAGAGATGTAATGGTAAAATGTTTGTTTATAAAGAGGAAGTGAAGAATCAGTCTTATGTTGTTTCCTCTTTATTATGTTCAATTGAAGTCTATCGGTTTATAAATACAATTGCAAATTATGTAAATCCGTAATAAATTAGTATTCTCAAAAAGGAACGCGCCAAAATAATGAGGAAAGATACACTTCCTTGGGATTTTCCAAGTAGTGATGTCATTTTCATACAATAATGCCCTTTTTCATAACACTGAAACCTGCACATGAAACCCTTGAAAATATTTCACTAAAGCCTATTTTCTTAATAAACAAAAGATTGTATTTTTGCGGTTAACACTTTTGAAATTTCTGGTCTTGAATTAATTTTTCTAATCAAAATGAATCTTGACCAAACGCGGAGCAACCCAGCAGGTAATATTTTTTTAAAATCTCAACGAGCAGGGAAACAGAAGCGAAAGAAAACGCGTTGGTAAATCGGATTACTGGCGGAACGGTGCGAAGCTCTTGGCCGTATCGCCACCAAGAGCCACCGGCGACGAGGGGGCTGCTGCTGCCGCCCCCGCCGTCACCACCAGCGCCGCCGCCATCGCAAAGTCGTCGTCCCGCCCAAGCCCCCGCTATCGCCGCCGCCGCCGCCACCGCCACCGCCATCACCGCCATCACCGCCACGACCCATCACCCACCATCGCGGCGCCTTCATCACGTCGCCACCGTCGTGTCGTTTCTGCCACCGTCAAGACGTCGCCTTAACCGCCAGCGCCACGTCGCCGTCGCCACGTGACTTCCGTCTCCACCTCGGGCGCCGCCAGCGCTTGCCCCGGGGCGTCCGGTCGGGCGCCGGGTGCAGCCGAAGGGCTTCCGCTGTCCATTATTCCCGATGCGCGCGGCGCCGCACGCGAGGCCACGGCGCCCCTCCCCCACCCTGCCTTCGCACCTCCCCTCGCTCCCCTCACTTTCCCCTCTCTAAGCGTGGGCTTTACGGGTTGCGGCGGAGGCGCCTCCACCCCAAAGAGAAACTGAAGAAATAAAGAAGTGGATAATTTGAAATGAAATAACCGACTTGGATCGCATTAAACCAAAATCAGGGCACGCGGTGGAGAACAAAATTAATTGATTCTATTCAGGGTGGAATCAAAGGGAAGGTCTGGAATCCCGTAACTCCTCGCTCGGAAAGAGAATACATCACGGCATTCATAGTTAAGATACCTTACCAAATTCGTTTAAAACTTTCTGTTTGTTAACACTCAATGATTCTAGAAACTTCAATGCTGTTGTATAGAGGAAAGTTCCCAAAACCGGGTCCCAGGTTGTTTTCGTGTATTTTTAAATCCAATTTCCTGCACAATTAAATCAAAATCTATGCAATGCATACCTTGCTTAGTTATACAAATGTTATATAATTCTTAAAATTATTGACCAAGTAGTTTTAGAATAAAATATTGTTTTCGTGAACATTACATTTTGTCGATATTTGTAGACAATTTCCTAACGTGAGCCCCCCCCCCAAACGTTTTAAAAACAGGGCAAAAATAAATGAAATAACTGGAAATATTTCGAACTCAGCATACTTTTACAAAAATTCAAAGTTAACATCTTAAACATAAGAAATTGTCTTACATATCTTACACGTAGTCTATATATTCTAGTGTGGAAACATTAACAAATATAAGTCTTTTTCAGCCCCCGCACATTCTACATGAGTCCAGGCACATCCACCATAGTTCTCCTACAGCCCTCTAAATATTTTACATTGCAAAACAACCCCTCTTCATCTTCTTCACCTGGGAGGGAAGCTTTCCCCGATAGAACTTCGAATTTATAAGAGCCAGAGGACATGTTTGATTCCTCGCCAGAGTTGGAATCTTAATTTTTTTCATTTTTTTTTTCTTCAACGTCAGAATTCTCTGACCCCTCTCTCTCTCTCTCTCTCTCTCTCTCTCTCTTTCTCTCTCTCGACTTCTCTAGGATTAAATTCTGATATTTTCTCTTGACTTCTTTCTTCTTCCTGCCCTCTCAAACTGATAAGCTTCAGAGTAGGCTCTTGCATTTTATTAACCTCCTTAGTTATAACGAGTGTCAAAAACCTTAATTGTTTTAATTTTACCAGAATAAAAACTGGGAGCTTCGTTAGGAACCATTGGGAGGCTCGGGTAGGCACCAGAAAATTTATACTTCAAACGCCAATAACATTTTTACAAGTAAAATAAATTATTTTACCCTACATCAATAGCTTGTAATGTTCCCTTCAAAATAATGTAATGGTTGAAGACTTACAGATGAAGTATCGAAATGACGCGACTGAGAATTAACACTTGAAAAACTTTGCTTTTCACTGTTCGCAAAAGTGGCAGATTGTCCGGCAACAAGTGAAGATGACACTGCCGCTTGACTGGGCTGCTGTCTTGCAAAGAACTACAATTTTAATACGTTTCCAATATACAACAGCCCTCCACAGAGCAATAAATTAAGGGGCTTGCATTAGAAATTGGGCCCGGGTTTGGATACTTTCCTCTATTATATTTTTAAACTTATATTATACTTTTGAAATATATTATATTGTGTTTTATGCATCACATTTAGCCAGCATAGAAATATTTAAAGTTTCGCTCAGTGGTAAAAAACCAAATTTTTAAATTAATGAATTAAGGCTTTTCACTGTCAATGCGATGATCTAGGCATCCCCCTCTTCATAATTAGTATACTAGTCTTCTTTATCTGCATCTTTAATTTAACTCTCATGGTCAATGAGCAGCGTCTTTGGGGTTACGCGACTTAGCGCTGTTTTCAGATCTCCGCCTCTTGTGCGCAGGAAATGTTCCTTTGTGAATGGGAGTTGGTCATACGAGGGTGGGCAATCTTCCCCACGCTCAGACATAAGAATGGAGTGAGGAGAAGACAAGAAATGAAGGAACGCGCTCGCTTTCTGCTCTGTGACCTGTCGTGTACGATGCTGTTGGTAAATGAGTATGAAAGACTATGCTTCATGATTCCGTCCTCCCCAAGTATGTATGTGACCACTCACATAAGAGTTTAAACGTGTATTACATTTGTCAAAACTCTCACGTACAGTCACATATCATGGTTCATTCATAACTTATACCACTTATTTCATGTTATCCCAATACGTAGTAGCAAGAAAGGTTCTTTATAGTAAGAAAACTCGCACAGCCATCTGTTCAATATTGCAAACTATGAATGGGCAACCTATATCTGCCCTTTCAGAAGACTTGGCCCATTGGTGTCTGATTAACATGAAGTCAATGATAATATGAATGTCTGATGGCACAACAATGAAGTCACTGTGCAATTCGCCTTGAACAAAAATGAATGCCGTATCAGTACCAGTGATAATTACATCACTCCTATGGAAAACCATAGACTAGTTTCCGAATTTTCAGTTGCTCTTCGTGTTCAAACACGGCCGTTCCATTCTGGCCGGAAAGGTGCGCAAGCACGACTTGAGGTCTCCAAGAGTCGCATGGTCGCCAGGAGTAGGCTCAGTTTTATACCCACTACTAGAGGTCAGGAGCGCGACCTCTGAGCGCGTTTTTTTCTACTGCCCGGGCATGGGCATCCTGGCTCAATTTCTGAAAGCTCTGCTCCCAAACTAGACTTAGATTTTGCATTCCTGCAGGGATGGGGACCATCCCCCTCCACCATGCGTTATCCATTTCTTGCAATGATACCAACTCCTCCTGCAACGACCTCTACGACTCCACAACAGTTAAGGCATCCTTATTTCTCTTTCATTTAATTTTTACCAACTTCTCACACGTGATACATAACCAAATTTATTGGAATTTCATTTTCATTTTCTCGGTGACACAAAACTCAAAAATTCTGCATTAGAAAAAAGTAAATATTTCCTTCAGTTTCAATAGTAAATTCGATTCACCTGCATAAACTTACCAACATCATGTGAATATTATATTTGTGAAAATCACTTAGGAACTAAGCCAGACCAAAGTCAGTAATGAGCCGGTAGATTTTGGTAGAAATATATTAAATGAGATATGCTTAAATTGGCAAAATCAACTTATCCGCGAGTGATGCAATTCACTATATTCTATGCTTCACCAGAAACAATTCTTATTTTTTAGAAAATAGAAAACTGACAAAATACCAAATTTAAATTCTGAGTATTAAGGTTAGATTGAGTCAGATAAAAACAATGGCGCTTTGTGCAAACTGTCTAATGACATTGTCTGCTGTAGCGGCGTAAAACAATGGAGCGTTTTCAACGGGAAGCCTAGCATAGACAAATAAAGGGATTACCAACATTTTCCTTTCATCTACCCTTTTTAGAGAGTTGTTTGCTTCATCAACCCCCTTATGTTTTCTCCATCATATACAGCATCCATTTACGGCTATAATATGCAGCATGATACCAAAAATTGCAAATAAATAATCTAAAGATAACAATTTCCTACACCAAGTTTTTTCGTAAATATCTTGATTTTCAATAATCGAAGAAGTTTTCTCTCTTGAGAAGCTGATTTTTCAATCGCTTTGTTAATCCATTTGTTACAAAATATTGACAGTTTTTTAAGAACGATCCATAACATTTCTTCAGTCTGTATTGATAAACATACTTTAGAGAATCGTTGTGATGCTTAGTTACAATTTCTTGAAATTTATGAACATCCTATCTGCTATGGATGAACGACGGATACGAAAGAAAAAGAGCTAGTTTGTAACTTATTATTATACGTTTTCACTTTATATCAGAAAACAATTAATTCAGCTCATTATTTTTACTTTCTCGCCCTTAAGAAGGTACTTCTTAAGAAGAAAAAGTAATAATAATGGGCTGAATTAATTGTGAGAAAAAGCGGCGAATTTCCGGCAGAAAACTTATCGCCGGGCCCTAGTAACGAAAAATTGGATAAATATAATTGCTAAATTTAGAATAAAAATTCTCTATTAGGTGGTGCAGCCAGAAGTCGTGTTTTATGGGTCATTGATACCGAAAACTTGATTGACGGGAAAACGTCCGTCCGCCCATGCCTGTGAACAAGGCCAGCGGCTATACCGTTCGGCCGATTTTCTCCAAAATTGATATTCATCAATCGATCTGGCAGATGTCGCGGTTTCTTGATTTTGAAACCGATATTTTAATTTGGAGAGATACTTAACACGAAGCCTCTGGGACATGTTTCAAATTTTCAAAAAAAATGGCTCCGTCGTTTTTGATTAAATATTGTTGTTGGATAGTGTGGAGGACGTTTAAAAGAATAGTGTAAGTCTCATGTTCGTTGAAAAACCTAATTTTTCAAAAATTGAGAAAGTTAAAAAAATGTCGGTGTCTTCCTACAACTAAAATATTACAGATAGAGTTTTTCCCTTAACGAAATGTGATTCTTAAGGAATGATTTTGAAACAAGGTCATGTACATTTTTTTTTTAAATTTCAGTTTTCCCAAAAATTATGACATGTGTTAATTCGGAGAGAAATTGCGGTATAAGTAGTATTCCGTAAACATTATTAAGGGGGAGAAAGTATCTGCTTTTTTTTGCACACTATTTTTATAATCATTGGAATCTTGATTATACAGATTAGGCGCCAGTTCATATTCATCTATTGACCCCCAACTGAACTCTTGATCATCATTGTCACTTTCAAAATTACATTGACCCCTTCCCTCCAGAGAGTCTATACCGACACCTTTGGAAACCCAGGGACTGATAACACAGTATGTTTGGCAAAAATCTCACTAAAAATATTATTGATTCTTCGCCTCTCAGATAAAATGGTCAAGAGTTATTTTGTTTGTTGTCTACTTACAAACACGTTTGTGGAGAGTTAATGCAAGTGAAGGAAGTCTCCCTACGTAGAGGTTTTACGAGAACTGAGGAAAGTTCTTGGAAAGATATAACAGTTGAAATGGCATGAAATGCTTCTCTTATTACCGAGAGGGCTAACAGGATCTCATTGCAGCGGGACCCTCACAGAGCTCGTATCGCAGAAACCTACAAACTCTGCATCCCATCCTCAACGCCTTCCACTCCTTTCCCTCCTTCAGCCGCCCCAGCTCCTGGAACCGAGGCGCCAGCAGGCAGTCGGCGTGGGGGTGCGGAGTGTGGAGTGGATCCTGTTACCCGCGGCTAAAGAGCGCGAGCGGCGAACGCTGATGTAGCCTTAGAGCGCCACTTCACTTCGCGGCCACGCGTCCTCCAGCCGGAAAGAGCGCGTGCTATTTCGAGCGGGCGCTGCGCAGCGCCACGGCGCCCGCCCGTGCGGGGCTGCGGGCCGGACGACCGACTGCCCCCGCGACCGCAGGTGCAGTCTGGCCAGCGTCTCACGATGGTGCGCGCAGCGGTGGAGCTAGGGGACAGGGGGGCGCCCAGAGGCAACAAGACGTCTTTGGCAGTAGCACACGAGGCCACTCATTTGAAACAAAGTTCCGCCCCCCCCCCATACATCAACAGAATTCATTTTTTCTTTCAACCTACTTAGCCTGTCTTGTATATCATCTGTTTATTATGAAGTAATTAGGGCCCATAGACACACATTTATAGACAGACAATCTTGGAATAATAATTTATTTCAGGCCACTTATTCCGCCAAAGTCTCAGGGATTCTTTCAAGAATACTTTCCACCGCTCTCAACTTACTCAACTTCATCTCATGACATCGTTATTTATCTTAATGTTATTAAATCAACATTCTGTTATTTGTTTTGTGAGTTTTCGTGTGCCTGCCTAATGTAATAAGGACAACAATCCGTGAAACTGTTGCGAAATAAACCTCATGAAATAAGTTATCACTCCCGTATTGGCCTGTCTATAAATACGTATCTATGGTCCCTAATTCCTTCATAATATAGAATTAATTTCCCCGTGCGACAAAATAATTTATTGCTTTTAATTTTAATTACAGGTAAATACATTTTTGTATTATGTATTTGGCACTTTCGGTCGATTGTCCGACTTTGCCGGCTAGCTGTCGATGTTCCCCATGCCCGGTCCGAACTGAATAAATTCTTTGAAGGGTAAGAGAGGCACGTGATGAACATAACGTATTCCCTTCACCGTAACTTTCAAACTCCACATGCCTGAGCTTTTCTTCGTCACAAAGCTACAGAAACTGAGACGATTTCAAAGGAAAGCTACAACCCTGCTTTTGTCTCGGCTGGGAATCAAGCCCGGGATCACGCCACGGGATGATATCCCAACAATATAATTAAAATATTAGGAAAATATTAGTTGCTCATACCATGATTGCCAGAGTCTTACAGACATGCCTTTCTCATTTGTATCAATCATGTCACACTTTATCACGCCTTTCTCACATGTGTTAATTTTTAAATACCTGACAAAGAGATATAAAACATCTGCATTATTTTCCTAGAGCCCATACTTTACATTTTCGGATTAACCCTTTCCTGCTTAAAAAATTAAAATAAAAAGCTTCAGAGTTAAATTTATAATGAACTTTAATTGGAGGCGGGAGAGTGCACAAGTTTCACATACGCAGTTGTTCCGACGAAAACTGGAAAATATGCAGGATTCATTAGACCCTCTAAAAAACTCGAGAAAAGTGAAACAGTGAGTTCGCAAGGGGCGTAGCTTTAGTATATTCTTTACCTCACGGGGCTATAGCGAGGCTGGTCCGCAGAGAAGCCATTAGCCGGCACCGCGTACAGATGAGAGCGTAAAATCTGCTTTAGTGGACGCCTCTCGGCCTCTCTAACCATGAAACTCTGGGGGTGACAAATACTTCGCCCTCGCGGGGAAAGGCCCAAAGAGGCGCAAACAGCAAATAACTACCTTGGACGTACGAGGTTATTTGCGAAATAAAATTTGTTAACCGATTGCTTTATAAGGATTACGCGAAAGAATAAAATGTCAGCTTTGCTGATAATCTGTGGCGTGCAACTCAAAGGTTACCGGCAATTTGAATCTGATTCTCCATATATATGGAGAATTAGAATGGACATAACGAATTTCCCCTAGAACATATCAACTATACCTGCATCCTAAAAATTATGGCAAGAATATTTTATACCGAAAATCTTTTAGGAGGGGACTAGTAAGCTCTCATTTTAAATCTGAAAAGTTTAGGCAATATTTGGATTTTAATTAATATGTTTAACATATGCCAAGTAAGCTTACAAATAAAACAATAACAAATGGAAAAGTCCTTAAATTCGAGTGAACATTGAACGTTTCATAAATATAATCATTTTCATTCGTGCTGATTATTTGTC
This sequence comes from Acheta domesticus, assembly GCA_031308135.1. Lineage (NCBI taxonomy): Eukaryota > Metazoa > Arthropoda > Insecta > Orthoptera > Gryllidae > Acheta > Acheta domesticus. The sequence goes on along the minus strand of JAHLJT010002406.1, from coordinate 90,091,936 downwards.
ACATCTTTGAGATCACCATTGAGAAGTGGAGCTTTGTTCATTTTGAAATCGGTGAATATGAAGACTAAATTACTGTCCTATTCTGAACTCCATTCTTTCTTAATTATCAAGGAAGTAGGAGTATATTGAGTCGGTATATTGAACAACGTTTACTATTTTTTGCGAGAAGCCGAAAGAAAGCAAATGGATATGTCAAACCAATATCACCTCGTGCAGCACTTTACTGTTCTCGCAATAAATTTATCAAAATCTAAGCGCAGAATAACTCTTCCTTAAGGATTAAAAAAATAATTTAGGCTATTTAAAATAGGCTTGGATTATTTTTAGTTAATCTAAATTTTAATTTTCAATCCTAAGATTGTCGACTGCAGAATAGCCTTAAAGATAAAATCATTAAAATTTTAATTTTCCTGAAAATCTATTATGAATTATTGAATTGTTCACGCATCAGTTTCATCCATTCCATTTCTAATATCGCAAAAACTGTCCTACATTCTTGTACCTAAATGTTCGATGGCATGGGCGATGGCGAGGCAGACAACTATCAAAGGAATGAAAACCATCGACAAGAGATTATCAGGAAAATTATATTATTATTATTATTTTTCCACTTCATCACCACTAAAGATGTTGTAAGTCGGCTGAATATAAAATCTACTCCAGGTTGCAATCAGCTACCTAAGGAGCTGATCCGGTTACTGTCAGTGCCTCTACAATACTTTGCGCAGAATGTGGGCTGTTCCAAATAAAGCAATTTCTTGCACTTCCAAGTCTTTTGAATTACCAGGGAGTTTAGACAAGTTCTTACACAAATTTTGCGGAACAAATCCCAGAGCTCTGATAACTATCGGTATGACCTGTGCTTTTACGCCCTACATTCGGCTGATCTCTATTTCCAAACTCTTGTATTCAAGACGTTTCTCAACCTCCTTGGTAACGACGTTTTGATCGCAAGGTAGAGCAACATCGACAAGTAAACACGATTTTCTCGCCAAATCCCGGTTAACTACATCAAGTTTTTTTGCCACTATCGTGCGATCAGTTTGAATTTGTTGGTCGTACAATATCGTACACAATCCAACAGACGTCACCGGTTTTGGCGAGTGTTCGTACCACTTGGGGCATGTGTTTGGAACTTCGAGGGCGATACAGATCTGCCAGTGGAGGTAGCTACACACCCTGTCATGTTTTTTCAGGTATTCGCTCTTTGCTAGGATTGGACAAGCTGAGACAATATGATCAATGGTTTCTACTTGCTCCTGGCAAATGTGGCATTTATCATCTTGGGAAATTTTGAGAATCGCTTTATCACAATGTCGTGTTTTCAAACGCCTGATCTTGGGCTGCTATTACAAGTGCTTCCGATTCTGGCTTCATTCTTCCCCTTCTAAGCCACATAAATGATTGATCTTTATTGATCTGCATCTTGTCCATTGTTTTTAGATATTGTCCGTGAAGTGGTTTGTCTCTCCACGATTTCTTTAACATTTTTTGTGTCTCATATTTCATGTTTAGCAGTATCAGAAGTTCAGTGTCTGTGTTATTCGACGTGTCTTGCCTAGTTTTCTTCGCAATGCTTCTTGCTACAATAACAATGCCTCTGTTTCCCATTCTTCGGTCAGATTTCATGACCTGTCTCACTAGATGGTCATCTTGATGGCTGACTACATACTTCCCCAACCCGACTATTGCGTTGTGCCAGGAGGTCTTAATTTGTCTGAGGCCTCTTCCTCCTTCGTTACGTGACACAAAGTCTATGTGCATGAGCTCGAGGGTGGAAAACATGATGCATTGTTAGCAGTTTTCTGGTTTTTCGATCTATGGTGCGAATTTCTTGCTCAGTCCAGTCCACTAGTCCAAAACTGTATTTAACTACAGGTACCGCCAAACTACCTATTGCAGATATTTTATTCCTGGAATTCAGAGCGGACTGCAGGACCAGCCTCACTCTCCTATAATGCTCCCTACGAATTCTTTCTTTCATTGTGTCGTGCGAGATGGTTTCACATTCTTCAATGCCCAGATATTTGTAAGTTTTACCTGGCTCAAGATCTTGAATCACAGTGTGCGTATCAATTTCAATATTCTCAGACGTTGTCAGTTTCCCTCTTTTTAAATTGATTTTTGCACACTTGTCAAGACCAAACTTCATGCAGATATGATTGCTAAAGTCACTCACAACAGACATTTGGGAGAGAATCGCTTCATTCTTAGCAAACACTTTCAGATCATCCATGTAAAACAAATGTGATACTGGCCTTTCATCACCATGGAGCTTATAACCAAAGTCATCTTGCGACAACTGTCTAGATAGTGGGATCAAATTAATGCAAAACAGCAGAGGAGATAGTGAATCTCCTTAAAAATACCCCTGTTAATCTGAATACTTCTGGTTTCTACTGCTTCCTTTCCGCTGTGTATTAGTAACCTGGTACTCCACGACTTCATACTAGCCTTGCAAAATTCAAAAAGTCTAGGATGAAATCGATAGATCTCCAGGGTCTTCAAAATCCAATCGTGTGGTACACTATCAAAGGCTTTTTGGTAGTCAATCCAAGCCATGCTCAAATTACGTTTGCGTTTCTTTACATCATTCAAAATTACTTTATTCAGTAGTAAGATTTCCTTACAGCCATAAGAACCTTTACGACATCCTTTTTGTTCAGCTGGTATCAGATGATTCTTATCTAGATGTCTGTACATTTTGTCAGCTATGGCTGCAGATATAACTTTGTACAGTACTGGCAGACAAGTAATTGGCCTGTAGTTCTTCGCCAAAAATCTGTCTCCCGCTTTGGGTAGCAAATACGTGATACCGAATGTGAGCCATTCTGGGAGTTCCTTTGGGTTTTCTAAAATGTTATTAACAGCCTTTGCTAGATGAAAATGTATTGCTGTTAATTTCTTAATCCAATAAATCTGGATCTTATCAATCCCAGGGGACTTCCAGTTTCCCATGTTCTTAATTGCTTGGAAGAGGTCCTCTTCCGAGAACTGGTGAATATCTTTCACTGTTTCCACAAGTTCATCGGCAGTATCAACTTCAGGTTGAATCCAAGATGCGTCTTTGTTGTAGGATCTGCTCTCTCCCCAGATTTAGAAAGATGCCTCGGCTAAGAGTGATATTTCACGCCGAGTATCGGCTATCCGTTTCATAATTCTCTTCGTCCATGGGGGTACTGGTCTGTTCACTCTGTTTTGCTGTCGGCTGTCGGTGTTCTTGGCTGGCCCCAGAATTATCTGAGATACCAGATATCCAGTTGCATACACAATGTGATTGATATCAGTAATATCTAGATCTCTACCTGGGGTATGTACCACCTTATTTAAGACAGAATTTGCTGTCTCTATCACTCTCTTAGCTTTGGCATTTTCGTATATTCTCCTCAACGGTGCACGAGATTAAAATGGAAGTTGACGAACTCTATCTTGCGTCGGAGGAGATTGCATATCATGTCCTTCTCGTGTAATTCATTCCCAGATGAATTTTCACCACTGACGTGTGTTTCATTCGAAAGAGATGAACCTTCAACAGGACCATCGCTTTCAAGTTCTACATTTTCGTCATGTGGGTAGTTTGATCGAAAAACATACTCCGCATTTCTCTGAATGTCAGCAAGTTGTTCTGCTGTAAATTTTCTACTGCTGAGTATGAATTGACCTTGACTAGCAAGCTTCTTTGAGTCCAGGGTGTGTGTCATATCTGGGTTCCGCTCTCTCCATACTTTGAAAACGTTTTCCGTTCTATCATTAGAAAACCAAAAAATTAAGAAAATACAAAAAAATGTACTTTGGGCGGCGAAAGATGGCAGCTGGCTAGATTATGTTGCAATTCCGAATAGCTAGCCCAGCCCCAAGGAAATAGAAAACTAATACGGGAAAGTCTGTACCATTCTGTAGCACCACTAGTTTAATTATATCAAACATAACATAATACTAGGGGAAATTAATATTTTTTTGTAGAGACGGAATAATAATATTTTATAGATAAATGGCAATAAGCAATTATTATATAAATTTATGATCGTGTATTTTAGCAACAAATAACGGTATACAAGAAGTGGTTTTGCAAGAAAAATAAAAAAATAAAAAGGAGAGAAATGGAAAAATAGGAGAGAAGGGGGGGGGGGAAAGAGAAAGAGAGAGAAGGGGAATGACAAAGTTTAACCTTATCTTATCTTTTAAATCCCATGCCGACATTGGTGCTAACGCGGAAGCACTCTCTTGCCCATGGAAATATGCACACCTTGACATATCTGCAACAACCACACTGGCAAATTGTGCAGAAGTTCCTACAACTATAGCTGAATCTCGACTGGGACGAACAAATACTGTTCACTTGGTGCTACGCAGAAGGGCTCACACTGAACCCTCACTTTTAAATTCTATGTCGACAAGGGTGCTCACGGTGAAGCACTTGCAAACTCAACTTCGTGCCCATAAATACATACACACCTTGACATTTCTGCAGGAATCATGTGTGAGAAACCGCGCAAAAGTTTTTGCAACTATAATAGGCTGCTCCGCTTTCCTGACTAGGTCAACACATCGTACTGTTCACTTCGTGCTACCAGCATTTCGGGCATTTCGTGTCTGAACACTGAATGTAATTGCTCTCTATTCACAATGTACTTCTCCTTCATTTCTTATACACTATCTGACATGTTTAATTTATATTGCTATATTTTTTCGTTTATCGCGAAAATATCCCTATTTTGCATTAAAAATACTTTCATGAGAACTTTTGTAACGTTCTAATAGCAAGCATTTACGTATAATTTTGATTTATGACTATTGATTTAATTTAAGAAAACATGAAATCACTTCGAAAATATCGAAATTAAATTTCAGCTCCTTTTATCGTTAAAAAGAAAATCTCACCCCTTTCGCACGAGATAATGTTACATCATCAATCTTCCAGATTAATCACGCTGTTGTTCTTTGACAATTATTTATCCCCCCCCAAAAAAGAACTCATCACAATTGGTCTCAAAAAGGACTCATCGGTTACGATAGTGCTATACACAAGAAAAACTGCGCATTGTAAGTTTTCGCCATATTAATGTTACATTTTCAGAACAACTTTGTCTAATTCAAACTAGTGGTGCTACAGAATGGCACAGACTTTACCGTTTTAGTTTTCTATTTCCTTGGCTCTTCGCTAGCTATTCGGAATTGCCACATACTCTTTCTTGCCAGCTACCATCAATCACGGCCACAAGTATATTTTTTTATAATTCTTAATTTTTCGGTTTCCTATTGGTAGAACGAAAATATTAATTTTAGAATATGAAAGAACACAAAATTATAGCCCTAAATGGCAATTTTCTTTTAAAAATTATGTGCTGTTTTAAAGAAAATTGCGTTTTGGTGCTACTAAAAATGCGAAATTTGAAGCTCATTTTCACAGAAAATTTTTGAGTTTTCAAAATACTTAATTTGAAATTATTTGAAGCACTTACACTCACAAATGTAATAATGTTTACAAATTGCTGATAATGTAAATATTAAAGATATGAGAGATCTTTTAAAAAATTACATATGTGTAATTTTGAAAAAAAAAAACAAAAAAAAATCCTCAAAATAAACTTTACGTCATATTAAAGTGTGCAATTAACACTATCCGATCGAAATGTTTGAAGAAATTTTTTTAGTCATTTACAAGAAAATGGCGTTTGAGCGTTTCTGTAAATGCGGAAATTTGAGATAGTTTTCACAGAAAACGGTTGTGTTTTTAAGAAACTTTACTTGACATTATTTAAAGCACATGTACTCATAAATATAATAATGTGAACAATTCTCCGGTAGTGTAAATATTAACGTGGGAGACAAGTGAAAAAAAATTAAATTTTTGCAATTTTTGAAAAAACAAACTAATACAGCAATACGGTGTTTATGTCATCTCATAGCGTACACTTAGCCCTATTCCTACCATAAGTTTAAAGAAAAATTTGGAGCCGTTTTTGAGAAAATTTTGAAAATCCGCGGGGGGCTTCATATAAAGTACCCCCAAATTTTGAAGAATCTTTTTCAAAATCTCAATGCTTTGACTAGAACCAGATCGACCGGGGAATATCAAGTTTCGTCCCGTCCAGTTTCGTCCCCTCCAGTTTCGTCCCGTCCAGTTTCCTTCCGTCCAGTTCCCTCCCGTCAAATTTCGTCCCGTCCAGTTTCGTTCCATCCAGTTTCGTCCCGTCCAGTTTCGTCCCGTCCAGTTTCGTCCCGTCCAGTTTCGTCCCGTCCAGTTTCGTCCCGTCCAGTTTCGTCCCGTCCAGTTTCGTCCCGTCCAGTTTCGTCCCGTCCAGTTTCGTCCCGTCCAGTTTCGTCCCGTCCAGTTTCGTCCCGTCCAGTTTCGTCCCGTCCAGTTTCGTCCCGTTCAGTTTCGTCCCGTCAAGTTTCGTCCCGTCCAGTTACGTCCCGTCCAGTTTCGTCACGTCCAGTTTCGTCACGTCATGTTTCGCCCCTTCAAATTTCGTCCCGTCAAGTCTCGTCCCGTCCAGTTTCGTCACGTCATGTTTCGCCCCTTCAAATTTCGTCCCGTCTAGTTTCGTCCCGTCCAGTTTCGTCCCGTCCAGTTTCGTCACGTCCAGTTTCGTCACGTCATGTTTCGCCCCTTCAAATTTCGTCCCGTCTAGTTTCGTCCCCTCAAGTTTCGTCACGTCAAGTTTCGTCCCGTCAAGTTTCGTCCCGTCTAGTTTCGTCCCCTCAAGTTTCGTCCCGTCAAATTTCGTCCCGTCAAGTTTCGTCCCGTCAAGTTTCGTCCCGTCAAGTTTCGTCCCGTCAGTCTTCGTCCCGTCAGGCTTCGTCCCGTCCAGTATCGCCCAGTCCAGTTTCGTCCCGTGTAGTTTCGCCCCGTCCAGTTTCTTTCCGTCCAATTTCTTCCCGTTCACTTTCTTCACGTCCATTTTCATCCCGTCCAATTACGTCCCCTATGGTTTCGTCCCGTCCGATTTCGTTTCGTCCGGTTTCGTCCCGTCCAGTTTCGTTTTTATGTCATCTGATAAAGTACATTTACCACTATCCCTACCAAACGTTTAAAGAAAAAATTGGAATCGTTTTTGAGAAAATCTTGTTTTCGTAATTTTTTAAAATTGCACATATTGCACGTAATATTGCAGGGAAACTACTAAAATTTTGAAAATTACATGACCTTTATGAAAGAACTCAATATGCAGAACAAATTTTACTTGAAGAAAAAATCTCTATCTGCAATTTTGTAGTTAGAGAAAGACGCCGAAAAAAATTCAAACTTTCACAATTTTCGAAAATTCAGTTATCCGTGAAAATCGGACGTATACCATCTTCATAAGTGTATTTTATTATATTTTTACAAGAAATGTAAAGAAAAAATTTGGAGCCGTTTTTGAGAAAATTTTGAAAATGTCGGGGAGGCTTAATGTAAAGTACCCCCAAATTTTGAAGAATCATTTTCAAAATCTCAAAGCTTTGACTAAAGCCAGATCGACCGGGGAATATCCATTTTGGAAGAAATCGTAAGTATGGTTTAGGCGCTAGCAGCGTTCACGGACAGACGGACAGACGGACAGACGGACAGACGGACAGACGGACAGACGGACGTTTTCCTTTCAATTGGTTTTTCGGTATCAAGGACCTAGAAAACAGGGTTTCTGGCTACACTACGTGTTAGAGGATATTTTTTCTTAATTTAGCAACTGGTTTTATCCACTTTTTCGTTTTCACGACCCGGCAATCAATTTTTTCCACCGAAAATTGGCCATTTTTTCGCGCAGCATTACATAACTTTCCCTATACTACGTATATCACTCCGTGTATACGTACGTATACGGGAAAGTAAAAATGATCACATCAGTATAATTCTACAATGAACCTTAACGAAACAATAACCTTACTTACAATACCCAAACAATCAAGGATCAAGAGGTATCGTGAGGTCGTGGGGCCTTGCAATCACTTCAAATACTTTTTCAGAGGTACTAAGAAATGAAAGATTCACGAATGTGTACGCACTGTAGTATCGCAAGTTACTGAAATGATGCAAGGGCAGAAGCATTGCAGACGTGGCAGGTTAGGAAGAAATACGAAGCAGTAAGGTGTTAACCCGTTTGAAACAATTTCAATGCCTTCGTATTTTTTTAAAAAATCAGTTAACATTGCTCTATAGAAAGTTGGACAAAATGCATGCTGGAAACTGTGTAAAAAATACCATTAAATTAAGTTTTTTAATAAAGCGGGCGCACAGTTACAAAAGCACGCCCTTATTCCGATTGTTCCGCTCCTGGTGATACGCACGCCGCCGCATCGTTAAATCAGGAGACCGCGCAGGCCAATTAACACCCTTGGATTTTGCCGCTGTAGCTACTTAGAACAAGTCCAGAGAATCACGGTGTTTAATGTAGAACACGTAGGTGTGAACGCTGCTATGACAATTTCAATAAAGTCGTGCTGCTAGTGTCTTAGAAAAGTACCGCTGCTCACGCACTGATGTTCGGTTTACATGAATTGAGGTTATTCGAACATACTAGAACAAAAGTTTCCGATGCAAATATGCAGGCAAATTGTGCTGGCTTATTATTATACGAAAGAAATTGATATATTTCCCCATGGTTGATGTGACATATGCTTTCTGGATAATGATTTCATATGAGCAAAGATCTCCACTTCTTGTCTGTATTAGACCTTCAATGCAAGCCTACTGCAGTCGTATTTGGATTTGTGTGTCAACGTTATTTCTATTTCGTTTTTATAATATATTACCTATTTTGTTTCCACCTATCGCACAGTATTCGTTTTTTTTCATTTTAAAGTTCATATAATAATTTTCCAAATTCAAATGTCCGAAAACTATTACTGTTATGAAACTACGGAGTGTTTGACCTTTTATGAAACATAGAAAATAAATATAAAAGGTACAGTTAATTCAGTACCAGAAAAATTGTTAATCATTATAATTAGTCATTAATTAGTTATTTACTATAGCTATTCACAATATTTATTTTAATTTATTCCCACATCCTCTAATAATACTTTTCTTTTCCCATCTATAGAATGCCATCACTTTAGAAATCAAATTTCGATCAGTTTTAATTATGTTCTACCTTCTTTGTGCAATATCGGTTTCAATAATAACAACAACAGTTCATGGGGTTGCGCAGAGTAAGGAAATGTAAGGTCATCGTTGAAGTGGCCGAGAGTACATTTCTTTATCCATCACTCGCGCTTTTCCAGTACAGTCAGTAACTTACAAAAGGTATTAGTGACTGCATCATTCAAAACCTTTTCAGTTCCCGAGAAAAAAAATGAAAAAAGATTTCAACAGTTGTTTTTGATAAAGTGAAGTAAATAACATAAGAGTCATTTTATACGAACATTTTCGAGACGTAAATAAGCCTGAACGTGTGAAATAAAAAATTGCCTGTATCACGTAAAGTAATCGGTTGTTGACAAAACATTATTGACATAAAATGTTCGTATTCTCAAAATGTTCGCTATTCTCAATATGTTTATAAGTTTTTCCCGCTTGGTCTAGGACACCCGGTGGGTATGTATGTATGTGTATATAAACGAATGTACAAGCGAAAAATGCACAAAATAATAAAGTAAAGATTTCCTCTGTGAAAGCCATTGATCGTGTACCCAATTCAGTACTCCCACTCATTCGTACAATATTTGCGAGATACAATATCGCTTCAGGAGAGATTGACGTCGCGTCAACGGTGCAAGAGAGACACGGCGTCTCCTTGTTCCACCTGTCAGTTTTACGGACACGCCAACACGTTACATGTTCTTCCAGTTTGTTTGACAGGCCATCTATGTATGTTCCGTGGTTTAATCGAATCCACGACAAACACATGTGGAATTGTTGTTTTCGGAATTACCATTTGCAAATTTTATACCAGTATATTTCACACTTCGTGGGTGTTACGAAAATGTAGGGAACAGTATATGAAAAGGTTAAGTACACGATATTAGGTACAAGCTATAATTTTTTAATGTTCCGATGTTCCAAAGGATTCAAAATTTGGTAACTAGAGAGATTAAATTCCCTTGAATGAAAAATCGAAAATAATTTTTGAAAAAACATTTTAAAGACCCTAAGACTATTCTCAATTCAGAGAGATTGAAATCTTACTTCTGTAGTTTCTCAATGAATTATGTTTTGAATATCTCAAGTTTCCCTCCAACTTTCCCCTCTGTTGCGTCCTACGCACGAACATCTCAGCAACTCAAAATATTTAAGCGTTTTTGCAAAAGTACCTGTTATCCTAAGAATCTCATTATAATAAATCGATTAATTTTTTGCCAATAGTTTTTGTTGATCCTTTTGAATATTGAAAGATTTTGTCTATAGAAAGAATTTTAATTAATTAATGAAAATTAAAAATTATATATTTTTGTTCTCTTCGGTAATATATCCTCATTTAGAGTATTTCTAACAATTGACGAGCTGATTTCCAAAATGAGGTCTTTCTATTTCCGTTTGTTTTCTAGTTTAGTTATTACGATGCTTCTCCACAATGTTGGCAGATATTGAGCACAAAAATTTCGTTTTTGCGTGTTACACGCCACCCGAAAACCATTGAATTGAACCATTCTATCGTATTCGAAAGGTTTGAAAGAAAACACTTCCTCTCTGAAAAATTGTATTTCAGGGACATACGTCTCTTTGTATATAATCTATTCAATTTTTATTCTAAAAAGATTAACAAATTACTATTGTAATAGAACCACAGACATGTACTATAGAAAATACGTTTAGTAAAAGTGTTTAATTAAAATTTTATTTGTAATTTTCATATATTTTAGCACACTTGAACACTACCACCTGTCAGTACAGAATTAATTATGTAATGTTTCAAAATCGATGATCGATTCGTTATTGCCATTCGTTTTTAGATACCAGCTACAGCTACAGTAGTCATTGATTAATGTATTATTCATAATACGAAGCTTCTCTTTATCACATTATGACGAATTCAACAGATACAGTTTAATGAAATATGCCATGCAATTTAAAGCAAAACCTGTCAGGATGTCGTACGCATGCCCTGCCTTGGGCATTCTCCATGCTGAGAGTTTTTATCATCAAATTACACTGACACTTAGGAAGCATTGATTTTCCAAACAAACCCATAATAATTCAAGTGCGTCTAAGCACTAGTCACCTCAACCGTGAACGGAAGCTGAGTCTCCATGTTTACGCCAAAACTGGAACTTTGCGGAGCAATGGTCGCTTCGGTAACTGGGTGGTCGAGTAACTGGCCGTAAGCCAGGATATTCGAGTTCGAGTCCCGGTCAGAATGACTAAAGCTTTGAACGATTCAAATTATCAAATATAATGTCACATTACTGAATAACGATTACTCTGCCTTTTCGAAAGAAATCCCTAATCGAAAAAGGTGACAGAGGTGAAAAAGGTGAAAATCAAACGTATAATACCCTTGTTTCCTAAATCACAATCAATTCCCTTGAATCAACATCAAGAACAAACCATTATCAGTGTCCAGTAGAAAGAAGAACCGTTCTCATTTAAAACCAAAAACGTGTTAAGTAACCCGAGAGTTTCTCTGTTAACGCGCTACAGATTTACGATAACGCGACCTCGTAAGCGCTTGTTGATGGAACAAATCACAGCATCCTTAAAAAAACCAACGTCCTTACTGCCCATTTGGAAAATTACAAGCGGAATACCTGTGGCTCGCAAACGGCGAGCGCGCTGCCGGCATCGGAGAGGCGCCGGCACCCACAACCGTATTGGTCCACGTGGAAAGTGATCCATATATCAGGCGGTCATAAAAGCTAATACGTTTTTATAGCTTCCCGGCGCATTAAGCTACAACGAGGCGTGTTCGTGGGCGCGGAGCTGCTGAAAGAGCAGACGCAGAGAGGTTGCACTCGATGCAGCACTCTCTGACGGCAGTGTCACGTTTCGGATTTCTTTCAGAATAGAACAGAGTAAATAAAGTATTCATTTCCTTGTAAAATGTAAATATAATTGTAACACGTTTGGTTGGTGTCTTGATGTGTGTAATTTTTGTCCTCACAGCTCCGCTCAATGTAAAATTCAAAATTTAACGAGTTTAAAATTCAATTCTATTTCTACATCATTAGTTTTTCGTTGATTTTGCAGCTTCTATCGCATGGACACATTTTACTTCCTTGCCTACTACGTTCTTAGCATTTAAGCGAAACGATTGTAATGATGGCGATTTTTCGTCAGAATTCGTATTGTAGATTCCTAATATCAAAAAAATGGATAAATCTTGTTCCTATATGTAATAGATTATTCCTTCTAGTCATAATCTAAGTTTCGTCGGTCCGTCCGTTTGTTGTCAAAGACCGTTCAGATGATTTTCTCCAAAATTGGATTTCTCTAGCGCACTGGTCGCTCTCATGGCCCTGGGGATTAGAAACAGATATTTTGATTTTTGGGGTACCTTTAGGAAGCCTTAACATCATTATTAAAATTTTGTGAAACCTGGTTCTTTAAAGATTAACGTTATTCCTCGGATATAACAAAAGAATATAACAAATATAACAAAAGAAGCACTCGCAGCCTATGCGTTATCCACGATGGCGTGGGCACGGCTTGCCAGAAATTTTTTCACATAAGCGGCCTTCTTTCATTCCAAAATTGTCCCCAATCTTACTGTTATGTGCAGCCCGTGCCACCAACTAATTTTCACTTTAATAATTATACTTTTAATCTATAACACAAATACAAATAATACAATTCGTTTTTTACTTTGTAATTGATTTTTATTTATTGTAATTGGGAGAGGGGGTCTTGTCGCAAGTGTTACGTAATTATTAGAGAGGGGTTCAAGCGTGCGTTACAGGTGCGTTACAAGGGGGAGAGGGGATATTCAATGAACTACATATTTGTGTTACGTAATTTATAGGATGGCTCCTGAAATGAATAATTCCTTTGAATATCGTTACGGACACAGTGAAATGAAATTATCAAAACTCTAATCGTCTACCGAGCCTAATAAAGTATCTGCAATACACATTGTCTACATCTCAGTTAGTTAAAGTGGTGTAATTTCAATTATACAACAACAAAAACGAGATGTAATTGAAAGTAACGTATGATAAAGTAACGCAAGAGAAGCACATTTCGGAAGACTATTGTAATATTTCTTTGAATTGATAGGAAAATGCTTGAACGAAAATTGATATAGTCAAGAATAAATATGAAATAATAAAAACGTTATATTTGAATTTATTCACATCTGATTTTGAAAATTCTTTCAGAAAACTCTCGGCTGTAGAACCTTTGCAGCGCTCTTGCAATGCTGACTTTCTTGCTTTTCCATGATATGCATAAATGTTATTTGTAATGTATTCGCCAATATCTTCTGTATGTGAGTTCCATTCGTATACTCAATGCTTCAAACACAGAAAGATCAAAAGGGCGTCACATCAGAGTATCTGCAGGACACCAAGATCACGCAGAGATTCAGCGGCGACCGGCGACTTATAAAATGCCCACGGTTAATAAATGTGAAAAAACGGGCATCATGATAAAAACAGCCGACTTCTAGTCTACGAGCAGTCGACGATGAATGGTATGGGGCTGTTGCTTCGCAGCGATCCGCTTTTCGCAAGATGTAAATGATACGTTTGAAGTGACGTGACTCCCATGTGGTAATGTTCTGCTGCTCTGTAACAGAGTTGCCAGCGTGCTAGCTATTCAATTCAGGTTATTCGCTTCGGGGTTCTAATGCCGGGCAATGGATACGAAATTCTTGGTTGACTGATTTATTCTTTCAATCATTCATTCATTATTTTGTGCTTCTGGGTGCATCAACTGTCATGATCGTTAGTCCCGTAAGCGTAGTGCATAATTTATAACGGGAGTTGGTATGTTCTTTCCTAGCTGGATGGTGAAATGAGGCACCGACCTACACGTCGGGTTGCGCCACCCAGCTATCTTCCACCAGCGGAACGCTGTCCCACCCGGGACGAGCACTAAGCTCCCGAGCTCTAAGCCCCTGGGGCGAGTTTGAAACATTACCAATACGACACATTTTTATAGTATATTGATGTTCACAAGCTATTACGGACATAAAATAATTACTATTGATAACAGAAAAAGCAAATAAAGTGATTACAGCGGAATGCAAAAGGTAAACACAGTCATAATCATATGGCAATAGAAATCTGGGATTGATTCAATTTGAATATATTCTTACTTAGCATTGGTTACTTACGACACACATGAGTGAAATAGTCATAATGAATGAAACACCACCACTTAGTTTAGGTGACATTGGAATGAAACCATAGTTCCAACACCACCTCGATTACTATTTTAGGTACAGAGTTCCATAAAACTCTCTGTAATTTGGGATCGTTGTTCACAAAGGCAGACATCAACCATTAATTGTCTGATTGTAATTAATTATCTCATAATTTTCAAATTTACCTTCTCGTCAAAGTACGCATTACACGTAGTTCTGAGAAACATAGCTGCGAAAAATTGAGTTCAAAATTTCGAAGTAAATACACGTTTTGGGGTCCCCTCATAACGAAATTATTTTTCTTTCTTTCAAAACGTCCGTCCGTCCGTCTGTAAACCTCAGCAGTGCCTAAACTATTCGTAGGATTTTTTCCCAACTGAATATACCGCCCCTCGATCTGACTAGACTCAATGCCTTGCCAAGTTCAAAAAACAATTCTTGAAAACTTGGGGGTATTTCACGTAAAACCCCTGAGACATTGTAAAATTTTATATTTCTCAAACATATCTCCAAATTTTGTCTTAACTTTTTAAATAATAGAGTGAAATACGCTAATTAATATGGCATACGTTTGATTTTCAATGTTAACTCCGAAATTTTGAAAATTGCAAAAGTTTGAAATTATTTGGACAGTCTAGTATCATATTAGCCATTAGAAACTATTCCTTCAAATGAAATGTTTTCTCCACAATTAGTCTTTAATTAATGTCATGTAGTCAATTAATGTCAGCTTGTATTGTTTTCGGCCCTCACGGGTAGCTCATTGGTCAGCGTGCTCGCTTGCCATGACGCGACCCCAGGTTCGATTCCCGGTGGGCAAGATTATAGTGCGCGTTTTCCTTGCAATGTCCCAGTATAAGTTGCTGTGTGACGATGAGAAAACACACTTCTGAGATTGAGAAGACCAGAACACGGCGTAAGGTTGTCCATGCGCTAACCACACGTACCCATTACCTATGGTCACGAGGCCGAGAGGCTGGTAGGCCGTGGTTCGGGCTGTCGCCCTAACTACATAGTTTTGGAACTATCAATAATTTTCGCGCAATTTTTAGTGAAATATGAGCAATTATAAAAACACGATTTTCTCAAAAAAGGTTGAATTTTTTTCTTAAACTTTCTGTGATGATAGTGCTAAATACATTGAATAAATTTATTTAAGCGCCATTATGATGTAAATTTTTGGTCTTTTAAAAATTACACAAATGGAATTTTTATAAAATACCTCTCACATCTCTAATATTGCATTATAGTAGTTTTTATACATTATTGCTTATGTAAGTATAAGTGATTCAAATTATTACTTATGAAATTTCTTGAAAACTCAAGTTTTCTGAGAGAATTCGCTCAAAATTGTGCATGTTTAGAAACACAAAACAACATTCTCAAAATCTGCAACAAATTTTTAAAAGAAAATTTGAATATAGGAACAGGTTTTACTCTTCTATAATATTCTTAAAGGCACATGTCGATTCTACCATTAGGAGACCGAACAATTGAGAAAATGTAAAAAAAATATATATATTGTAGGTGTCGATAGGTAGCAGCTGGGAAGAGGAGGGAGGCAATTCCGAAAAGCTAGCAAAGACTAATAAAATTAAAAATCCTAACCAATACGAGAAAGTCTGTGCCATTCTGTAGAATCACTAGTTTAAGAATTTTCAAGCGTGAGTTAGTTAACTTTTCAACAAATGTAGTGTAGTTGTACAAAGAAACTCTGAAGGTTTCTTCGTAATTAATAGTTTACTACTTTTATTAGCATCTCCAATGCGCGCATAAATTAAAAGGAAATAGTGCAGCCTCCGGCTATGTAAGAATGATTTATGGGTTTTTTTAGTTACACACGAACTCTGAGAAAATTCACAAACATTAAAACAGTTGTGAGTATGCCTGAAAATGCTAACATTTGATTGTATTTTTCCGCTATTCTCATACTGCGCTCACCAACAGAATTCTCATACTCACTGCTTAAGTCAAGGCTGGCATCATGTTTTAGCAAGGCTCCAAGAAAGAGACCGCCTTCATTTCAACATTTGTTATTCACGTGTTGCGCTAAGGATCAGCATTTTTATATTCTTGGTATGTAAAGAACTGTTGTACTGTGTATCAGTATATAATACACTACTTTATTGCAGTACTCGTGGAAACTGATTTCAAAATACTTTAACAAATGTTAAAGTATTTAATTCATTGCGATGTTATGCGAGAGTGTTTAATTTGTTGTTCTTGAGCAGTGTTCATAATCCTTTGTGGAAATACATTTTGTGTTGCCCTTTTCAGCAGCATTTTTGTTGCTGCAAGCCACTAGTTTACATTGCATCTGGCATTTTTTTGAAGAGTCAAACTTTATTTACTACTCTGAAACAATATTCATCTGTGTATTCTCTCTTTGAATGAAACTAATACAGGTCGTTCTTCACTTAAGGCTACGAGAGAGACGTTCATGGAATATATTCTCAGACTAAAATATTTGTTTCCTTGAAATGGAGTATGTTCTATAACTTGTAATTTATAAATGTATTTCACATTTCACCTCCTGTGAGATACTCTTCCTTCCCTTTGTGAGAATATTTTGTATTATTTCTATAACGTCTCTTTCAACATATCTTTGCTAATAGTCCATACTGGAATATTATGTAGTAGGTAATCAGACGTACAGACAGAACTTTTGTCACATAAACTACAAGTGGATTGCACTGTTTCCACGTTTCCCTTTTATATATTTTCATCACAAGTTTCATGCAAATTTGTTTAATCACTTCATATTTTTTCACAAACTCATATTTACATGCTATAAATTTTATTTTCTATTGTTGAAGCGAGAAGTGAGAGAAGATGGGAATTTTAAATTTACTAGGGGAGTTCTTCATCAACTCTTATCCAAACTTTGAAGTACAAAATTTGTTTAAATGTAGATGTTTTTTATTCGTTATTACTTACACGTAACGTATTCTTTCATCATTATATTGCTTCGCTCAGCCCGCGTTTCGCTCATCACTCGTATCACTCATCAAATTTCACTTATCCCATCACACTCGTGTGAATCTTTCATTTCAGTTGTCTGACTGATGTTGCATCTGTCCGTGTGCGAGCCTGGTAAAAATGTGTGCACCGAATAAAAAAAAATCTCCCCTTCCAGTCTTCGCATCTTCCTGTCCGCGCTGCTTTTCGTTTTTTTCGTCGGCAGCTCTTCGGCGCCTGCACGGCGGCGCCCGCCGTCGCTGAATATTTGAGCGCGGAGGCGGCGGGAGCGGGGCGGGGCGGGGGTGTGGCAGCGGGGGGAGGCGACGGCCGCCGCACGCGACGCCCCGCGGCGCGCGTCTCATCACAGAGGCCCCAGGCGCCCCTTCGCCGCGACGACGCCGCGACGCTCGGGGACGCCGCCGATTCTGCCCGGCGGCGGTGGCGAGGTGGCGCCACTGCAGCGCTAGAGCACCAAGGGCCATTCTCAGCTGTACACACGTTCGTCTGTGCTTTATGCGTGGCCGGCGTGAAGATCCAGGTTGCAAGACAAAGAAATTATTTGTGCGTGTTGGTAAATGGTTCATGCGCACGTAAATAATGCACATGTGCGGAAGTGATGCACGTGTATGAAGGGTGCACGTAGGTGTAAATGATGTGCCTGTGCGCAAATTATAAACATGTGAAAAAAAGGATACATGAAATCGCAAACGTGTGCGAAAATGATGTGTGTGTGTGCGAAAATTATATGCGTGTGCCAAAATGATATGTGTGTGCCAAAATGATATGCGTATGAGAAAATGGTGTACGTGTGCATGTATGGTGTGTGTGTGTGCGCGCGTTCGTATGTACAGTGCGCGTGTATGTAAACGGTATGCGCTTGCGGATATGATGTGGAGATGCGTTGGAATGGATAAGATAAGCTAAGCTTATTGGTACTAACCTCTATGCTTACGCACGTAGGAGCGCAGGTGCAAGAGGGAGACGATGCGAGTGCACGTGAACCCGCACGTATGTTAACACTATGCGTGTGTGTGTGTGTGTGTGTGTGTGTGTGTGTGTGTGTGTAGGTATGCGGCGGGTGCAGGTGTGCATGTCATTTTATCGCATTTTGCAATTGCCAGCGCCAATGTAAGAGAATTTAAGAATACCCTGCAAGTCGAATACATTATTCTGGATAGTTCTATTTATGTCTATATTCTGGTGCTCATATCAGTCAGTTGGACGCAATATGAAATATCTGACTGACAATTTTTTAAAATGTTTGGTGCCAGATTTTTTGGAAGTAATGTTAACGTCTAAACTTTTAGGTTTGAAATTTAAGTGGGTAGGCACCATTACGACGGAATTATACTGAATACGTCGTAAACGGATGAATAGTATTTTCCAAGAGGTTTTGTGGAAGGTATGTTTTTCAGTAATTAAATTATTCAAGACTTACAAATATGTAAAGATTAAGAGGTATCCAGCTGGTAACTGGCAATTACCAACAAGTAATTATTTAATGGGGTATTAAAAAATTACCTTCTTATAAACGATTAACTAACAACTTCATATTCTTAATCAGCGCTTCACATGAGTCGAGAAAAAATCGAATAAGCTCATAGTTAACACTGATAAATTTATTCATTATTTTGTAATTATTTTCCATCATCAGAAAATATTCACAACCCACTCACAAATATCCTCACTTCACTATTTTTTACAGCAATATAACTATTAAATTATTCCGCTACTTACCATTCCTGACTAAATCCATTCGCTTGTCGCACTTCATGTATGTTACAAAGAGATTTTCATCAACGCTACCGCACGCTGTTAAAGAGCACTAAGAGGAATAAATAATCAGTCCTATTTATGGAAAATTTTGAATATAGATAGCTTATTAC
The DNA here is from genome assembly GCA_031308135.1 of Acheta domesticus. Lineage (NCBI taxonomy): Eukaryota > Metazoa > Arthropoda > Insecta > Orthoptera > Gryllidae > Acheta > Acheta domesticus. The sequence goes on along the minus strand of JAHLJT010002406.1, from coordinate 90,072,864 downwards.
AGTTAAAATGGAGAGCAAATTGATGATCAATGAAAACAGAATACAAATTACTATATCTATTTCAGGCGGAAAGAAAATTGCATATATTCATATGACAAAGCAATGAGCATTGTCAGAATAATAAAACGGTTTAAATTAAAGAGATAATGGAAATGAATGTTTATAGTATTACTATATTAATCTTCAAAGTAAACGAAGTTCTAAAATTCAGAAAAACTAACCATATTTTAAGAAACTGTAAAATATTGTTTGGTATGTTAAGCACATTTGTAAATAATTTATCAAGTTCATGAAAATACTAATTAAAGTATCTTGAAAAGCAAATTCGTCGAGGAACGTGACATCCAATTGAAGACATTTTTATTAAATGAAAATATTAATATTAAAACACTCGTTTTAAGTTTCAATATGCTTAAGTCTAAGGTGATCAAATGTAGAAAATAAGTAGATTAACGGGAGAATTTCCATTTCGTTAGGGTCCATTCTCAAAATTTACAAGAGAGATTCAAAGAGTATTGTTACGATAACAAATAATGAGAGGAGTAGGAGTTCGGCAGTGCAACAAAAGTGGTTTATAATATTTGAGGTGTGTAAAAGTTCGTTGGGCTGAAATGTAAAGCTTCAGGTAGGCACAGTTCAAGTTCCTGTAAATCGGATACTTTAATCACCCGTAAAACATTCAGCTCTTGAAACACCAGTAGATCAATATCTTGTATACATTTTAGAGCAACGTACAATTTTATCAGATTGAATGACATTTCCCTCGTGCCTAGAAGTCAATCCTAGGTATGTAGTTAAGAAACAGCAATGAAAACTTCGCAGGTGGAAATGTTCGTAGGTTCGAGTTCCGACTGATTTTGACAGAAGGAAAGAAATCAAGAGGAAAAGAATCCAGAAGTCGGCAGCAAGATTCAGACGTTTCTTTGATTTTCTCCGATCCGAGCGGATGACAGAAAAATATTGTAAGGGACCTAAAGCACAGGGATGTCATGCAAGACATGTTTTGCTAGCAAATTAATTTTTGTTTAAGTTCTGGGATGTGTGATTTTTCTCTTGTTAAACTTTAAATAGTTTGCCACATTGGTGTACTGTTAGTAACTATTTGACTTAATGAATTTTGATATTTCTGATAATGATATTGTTCTAAACGATATTTAATTAGTCTTAATGTGCTGATTACTGTTCTTTTGATATTATGTCTTTGTGTTTTTTGCCCAAAATGTCAAAGATTATGTTTTGTTTTAATTAAATTTTGTAATTTTCGTGGAATTTCATTTTTATTTGACATAAACGGTCTTGAGTAAGTAAATGTAGCTTGTTTGAGGTCGAAGTATTAACGTTAGCTATTTTGCAATCCTTTAGAGTCTAAATCTTCGTTATTTATAATATTTGTTGATAATTAACAATCTATTTTCAATTGCTCATTGAAGAGTATTCTAAAACCATGCAAAAACTACTCTACTCAAAGTAAATATTTTCAAGCAAATAACAATATAAATTTGACAATCACAACACCTTTTCATACAGCTACATCAGTCACAACAATGGCACGAAAGTCACAGAAATTCGCGAACGCGAAGCAGAATTCCATTGTTGCATTCCCTGCATTGTTGATATTTCCTGAGAGCTAGCGATTTTTATTTCATATATTTCAAATAGGTTTTAAATAATTTCTAAAATATTAATGTGTAATTGAATAACAAAGGGTCCTATGTAAGGAACGAACAAAGAAATAATATACAAATTACGAAGCATCCAACTATCTGAAGCGCAGTAAATTTGCAGCGGGCTGTTATGTTTGTCACGAAATTATAGAAAAACTACTCGTATTTAAAAAAAATTAAGCAAGACCGTATTTGAATATGTATTCTTCATAAATACATTTCATTGAGAAAAAATTGCATTTACACAATTGTAGTTGTAAGAGGACGCCGAGAACGAAGTACAGTCAATTTCGGACGGGCTAATATGTTTGTCATGAAATTATAGAAAAACTTCTCATAATTTCAAAAAATTCAACATGACCTTATTTGAAAATCTAGTTTTTATGAGCACATTTCATTAAGAAAAACTATTGTATCTTCACAATTGTAGTTGTAGAAAGAGGCCGAATTTTTTAAAATTCTTTTTAATGTTTGCAAAATCAGGCATTTCAACGAACATGAAACCTGCACCATTCTCTTAAGCTTCCTTTATGCTACCTAAGGTCCCAATTTAATAAAAAAATATTGCATGGTTTTTAAGAAAAAAAGATTAAAAGAAAATAAAAATTGCCTATGTTTGACACAAAATTTCGCAAAAAATACTCATGTTTTTTGAAAAATTGAACATGACCTTGTTTAAAAATCTGTTTTTCATGAACACATTTCATTAAGGAAACAATGTATCTTTATAATTGTAGTTGAAGCAAAACGCCGAAAAAATTTGATTTTTTTCACTTTTCGAAAAATCACAGTTTTCAACCAACATGAGACCTGCGCCATTCTCTTAAACGACCTTCAGATTATCCAACAACAAAATTCAGACAAAAATGCTGGCACCGTTTCTTGAAAATCTTGAAAATGTCTCAGAGCCTTGATGTAAAGTACCCCCCCAAAATTAAAATACCGGTTTCAAATTTCAGAAGCCAGACATCAGTCTGATCGATCGGGGAATATTAATTTTGGAGAAAATCGGCTCAACGGTTTGCGGCTAGCGTTGTTCACAGACAGACGTTTTGCCGTCAATTGATTTTTTGGTATCAAAGAGCGATAAAACGTGGAATCTGCCTGCACCACGTGTTAGAGGATTTTTTTTTAATTTAGGAACTGGATTTATCCACTTTTTCGGGCCAAGAGTTTTTCTACCGAAAATCCGCTGCTTCTTCGCGCAGCATTACATAACGTTTTCCTATACTACATATACTCCCTATATACTTTCATATACGGGAAAGTAAAAAGAAAATAATTAATAATAAGTATAAGTTCATTCCTTGTTCTTAATAGTAATAACGAATATTTTATAAGCAAGAAGAGTTGTGATGCCACCGGCCCGAGGAAACATGAATCACACCCTAAGACCCGCGATAGGAGCCGGCACTCTTAGTGCGGATTGCTGGCGGAGGGCCTTAAGCTTCCCCCTCCCACGGCTGCTCGTAGCCACGGCGCCCAGGAGGCTCGTGAAAGAGGCCCCGCAATTGCTGCCCCGCGCCACCGCAGCCGTGATGCGGTAAGCGGGGACGCTCATGCCGCATGCCGCTCCCAAAGGGCACGAAACTCCAATGGTTTACCTGAGGATATAATCCCTTCACATGGGTAATTTCATGGAAAGAAAATGAAATAATGAATATAGTGATTATATTACGAAACGCTTTACTTAAGTTAGTGAGGGGAAAATGAAACTACACCAAAATGAACGAAAAAATATAATCATAAGGAAATTCAATGGGCAAAACATATATTTATTACTTTGTTTATTCTACTAAATGCCTCTAGGATGGCTCTGGGGTAGCGTAATCGCTTCACGTGGTGTCATCACGGGTTTGATTCCCGGTCTTTGCTAAAACAGAATTGTAGCTTTCCTTTAAAATTGTCTCAGTTTCTGTTACTTGGTGACAAAGAAAAGCTCAGGCAGGCGGAATCTGCTAATTACGGTAAAGATAATACATCATGTCAGCCATATGTCTCTCTTACCCCCAAACATGGGAATTAAAGTAGCCAAATACACATATTCTACAATGAGGCACACAGAATCTTGGGATAACTCGCAGCTGGTTTCTCCTTCTGAAAACTCCGTCACTTACCCGATATTTCCTTAAATCAATTGGATATGGACTTACGAGAATGAGGTATTGGCCCATCGCTGGGCTCTAAGGATGGAAATGATATCTGGATGGGGAAAGGAGGATCGTGCGAGGTCGGTGGCCCGTCGTTTAGGTTTCTGCTCCTGAATAAGCTGGGGATGGATCACAGGAAATCACACGAACGATCAGCAGCAGACTTCTAGCATTCTCACCCAAGTAGTGGCCAACGTCACTCCAGGTGCTTCGGTGGTAACGAGTACCATACCATCCTCAGGCCTCTCAACGTGACGTGCGAGCACACAATTGCATAACGCTGCATAACGCCAGATAATAGTAAAGTGTAAGAATTTTTTTATGTTCGGCAGACTACAAGACGACCTACTTATCATTCAGTAAGTACTTTTTGATCTCCTCAACGCAAGTACTACGCGTTCGAAATGAAAGCTGACAATTGGTAATCAATATAAGTCAATGGCAATGTGTCGAAGAATTGCTGAAACGTTAGTGTTCATATTACAGCTGAAGCATTTTGTTTCTTTCTGATGCCTATTGCCGAGACCGGTTGTCTTACCCAAAATGTCATTATGTGTGTTTTTAAACATTTTTTGGATTTCAGTGTGTTCACTATATGACCAATCAACCCCTACCTCTTAGGGGAGACCTCTTGGTTTTTGAGACATTCCTAGGAACCTCGAGATCTTCCCTTAGATCTTAGATTTATGGGTTCTCAAGAATTTACAGACTAAAAGTTAATCACTACTTTTTACGGAAAAACTTACATTACACCGCATAAATGTGGAGGATGATTCTGTTCTAAAAATAATGTGAGGTAATCTTCGAGCATAAAAATAACCTCTCAGATGGTTTACATATTTCTAGACTTCAGCAGTTTCTCCAGTTTTCTGAGCCCTTATTACGTTGCGAACAAAATCTGCTGTAAGAGCACTCATTATCCTAATTTCGTGCATTTAAGTCAAGATAATCTGGTTGCTAAGCAACATGAACTCGCTATGCCCGTGCCACCTACAGAGAGAAGATTGAACCAAGAGAGAATATTTTGTTATACAAATACCTTCAGAAAAAGTGAGATTTAAGCAAAATATCTTCAATGGGAAGTGTGTATGAACAATGAAGTATGCATTAACAAATATTAATACAATTAATTATTAATTCTGTTTTTTATATTTATAACTAGATTTTCGATATTTTTTCTTATTTTTTACACTTCATATACTCGCATTAATTAGTTCGATAGTTCTCGGAAATATTGTGAAACTTGAATATTTTAAAATATCCTCCTATAACCTGCTAAAAATTATTTTATTCTATTACACGTTGTTTTTTAACGCAAATGCAAATTTTATGAACCCCCAGAACATCTCTTGTTTCTTAACTGTACTTTTCCTTCAACACGAACAGGACAATTTGTCTAGAATCCGTTCTCAAAAGCCGGCCAACGATATTTTTTTCTGATTTTACTTTCACATCATTGAACTTAATTACAAACAGATAAAATCCATATCTTCCCCTCCAAAAGTGATTACATGTCCATTTCGACAACCACAAGAGCCCTGGGGTATACCACATTACACGTGAAAACCCAATTGCAGTCTGGCGTTCTATGCGGCAGCGGCACTCGGCAGAATGACGCGCGCTGCTATTTGTTTGCAGAGATTACCACGCGTGACGTCACTTCGCCCCTCCGTATTTACATATCGACAGAAACGAAATCCTGCGCGAATTTAACATCGTGGATGCGCTTGGCGGTCGATGTGTTTTTAGTTAGGCTCAGCTTAGCAATCCCTGGATTCGCGTTCCGGTGATCGAAGCAAACACGTCCAGCTGCAGTTGGCACATGGTTCAGGGGCTCGCTGACATCACAGTCGATTTGTTCTGTCAACACAATGCCGTTCGTGTGATGCGTAAATACTTCAAATTTGGAATTCTTATATCTAAAGAGCGTGTAAGAAAAGTCTGGTTGTCTTTGCGTCTCCGAGAAAATGAAAAGGATCGCATGACTGTATACGCCTGTATTTAGTTACACAAAATAAGATTAAACTGTTTTGGATGACCGGTTAGAAATAATTATACCTATAAAAACTGTATTGGATTATTGCTAAGTAACAAAAATAATATACAGTAATGTTGTGGTTAACGAGAGTAATTGATTAATCAAATTATTAATTAATACGTATTTTAAACATAAGTCTGATAAAACTAAAAACATATTAAATGTATTTTATTTATATTACCTCTACAGATTTACATACTTTTATGAAACGTACGAAATCCACCGAAAACTGTATAAATTAACAAAGTTTCAGTAAAGATTACAAGACGTACTTCCATAGTCCTCTAACGCAGTAATATCCTCAGTAATGGTTCCAGAATAACCGAAGAATAGCTTGTCGAAATGCTTTAATTATAGTCTTTAATTAAAAACTGCATTGATTTTATTCATTTATTCACACGTACGACTCAAAAGTGTTGTTATTTCAAAGTGCAGTTCACCTTTAGCTCACCTGTGTCAAGCTATATGAGAACCGGCGCTCATTTTAAATTAACGTACGGTAAATACACATTTAGAATAATGCCTTATGTACAACTCTGATCACTAAATGTTATTATGAGCAGGCAGAAGTACCAGGCAGTAAGATGTCTGCTCTGGATAAATATTGATGTACGACAATTACATTAAAGTAATAGGGAGCAGTCCAAGTAGTTCTCTCTTTGATAAAATAGTGCGTGTTTTCCGTCTCCTCAAAATATAAAACCTATTTAAGTTACGTACTGTTAGAATCTGTAGAGGGCAACAAAGATTACATGGATTCCAACTCCAAAATCCTTTATTCCTTACAATTCTCCTTCGTTCTGTTAAATGCATATTTGCTTCGTAGTCAGTCTAGTTCTAACCCCTCAGTCCTAAGAAGCCAGGTGCATAAATAATATCCTATATCGTAATCACGAGCGCTATGTTCAGTTGTTCATGAATTTTCTTTGTAAATGTTTATAAACTTAGTGATTTTGTCCATCCAATTCTCAGTATGCAAATACAAAACGTTGGTTATAACTTAAAAGTTAGTTCCAGGCATTTTATTACAAAGAAAACTTTGTGGTAGTGAATCTTGTGAGAAAAGCCATATCGGAAAATGTTAATCATGGGAGGGTAAAAAAACTGATGATATATATATATATATAATATTTATATAATATATATTTATATATAATTATAGTATATATATATTATAATTTTGATATTATCATATTATTGTTGTTATTAACATTGTTGTATTAATATTATTATAGTATTATATTATTTTTATAAAACTGTATTACCTTATTTTTGTAATGAACTCCCACCGAGTTACATCCAAATGCGGTTTAAATAAATGTATCTTATGTCCTGGCGTTGACAAGTCACAATGTGGGTGATCCTTACTTCGAATATTTTTTCGATGCCAAATTTTACTAAAATATTTTTAGAACTTATGCTGTAGATGGGAAGATTTGTATTTGACTTCAATATATCGTAACTAAAACTACTATGACACCACAAATCGGGAGACCAGAATGATATTTCTCCATAACTAAACAAATGGCGCATATAGTATTTCGAAAAAAATGCAGATTACTTGACAGAAAAGAAATCAGCGCCTGTGGTAGCTTTAACAAAATATATCTAAACATGTGGTGTAAGCTGGTGATTTGTACAAATGCTTCGGAATAACATAGCTCTAGAAAGAAATAATTTTGTACAATCCTTTACTCTAGAACCGTGCAAACAAAATGTATATCGTACCTCTCAAAAACTTTGAAGAGTTTTTCCCTGAAAGCAATTCATTTCAACTATTGCATAGTAGCAATCTTAACATGTGTTCCATTAATTAAACAGTATTATTGTTTTATAGTAAGCTATTTTAATTTGTTTTTAAATATCAAAGGTCATCGTTGTTGGAGATAGGCGGCGGCGGCGTTGTTTCAATAACATCTAGATCGTTCTCTTACTCCAGAACAATGCAACGTATTGATTTCCTATTTACGTAGTTCAGGTCGTTCGTAATTTCCAAGAAAAGGGGGAATACTCGGTCGTACTGCACGATCGCACCTAGACAGACTCCCGAGAATTCGTCATTCGTCATAGATCTAACTCGAACAGATTAGAAACTTACTAAAGTACAAGGAAGGAAATATTGGAACCACCAAGCAGAATGTTGAATTTTTGGATTTAAAATCCGTGTTTAAGTTTCTTTTGAGTTGTAACTCATTCTAAAGATGGTTAATATTGATGGGAAAAAGATAAATGGAAGTTTATACCGATTTTTTTACTTGATGCTAGAAATTTTAAATTAGTCCCAACATTCCAAGACACTTTTCAACAATATTGATTCAAGTGGCATAGATGTTCTGCTTGATATTGAATATAGATCTTTAAATGATGCCATGTGCTTTTTACTTTCGCGCATATTATGCAGTATAAAATTGTGTGATGCTTTTTCGTCGGAAAAATTCAAATTGTAGATTCCTGATATCAAAAAAGGATAATTCGCGATTATATATGATTAAAATTTCTTTATACAGGATCAGGATGTGTAGTCAGAATCGATGGTTTGTGGGCGCTTGATACGAAAAAATTGATTTACAGCAAAACGTCCGTCCATCCGTCCGTGAACATTACTAGCGGCTAAACCTAAGCAGTATTTTCATCAAAATTTATACTTCCCGATCGATCTCGCGGTTCCTTACATTTAAAACAGATATTTCGAGTTTTGGGCTCACTTTAGATGAAGCCTCGAGGCTATTTTTATACTTTTCTCACAAACTGCTTCCAATTTTTGTACAATTTTTTTTATATAACAGAAAAAAGAACGCCTATAAAATGGCGCAAGTGCAATTTTTATTACATTTTCGGAATTTTTTAACTGAATTCTCTAATTAACTCTAATACTGAAGATAGAGATTATTCTTTCAATGCAATATATTCTTCAAAATTATATCTTTAAATGACGTAATGTAGTACATTTTTTAAAATTATGAGCACTAGTGCTTCAAATGATTTCTATTGAACTTCTCAAAAACACACAATTTTTGAAAATTGACTCAAAGTTGTCCAATTTCAGAAACGTTCCCATGAATTTTTTTTCAAAAACGGCTCCAAATTTTTCAATAAAATTTTTGACATAAAATATGTTTCCCTGTTCTATTGTTTCTTTTAGTCATATTTCAATTCAACATTTAGAGAAACGAAAATTAAGAAAATATGAAAAAAAATATTTTAGGCGCCTCGCCGGTAGATAGCAGCCGGCAAGAGGGCGACGCGAAACTGAGCTATTGAACATATTAGGATTTTAGCTAGTACAAGAAAGTTTGTGCCATTCTGTAGCATTAATAGCTTTAAATCTGAATAATTGTTGGGTAATAATACTGCACCGCGCGTTTCTGTTGTTTTTCAAGAAATATGATTTTATAACAATGTTGACGGCGCTTCACTTTTTTCTTTAGGTCAGTAGACGATCCCGAAAATGCAACGAAAAAGAATAATGACCCGCTGCTAATAAAGGAAACTGTATAGTAAACTACGGGAAAAATATTTCTTGAAAATGCAAAATTTTTGATATAGAAAGTAAAGTAAGTAAAGAAATACAATTGCAAAGATAATTATAATAATCGTTATGAAGAGTAATTACTCGTACAACGAAAGGTTCCCTACAACATCTTTCATCCAGATAAAACATTTATTCGATCGTTCATTTCATGAGTACGACTGGCGCAAAAACGCTGGAGAGCCGGCGAGTTAGAAGGTTTTGTGTCACGCAGCCAGGCCGTGTCGCGTCTCCGGCAAGAAAGCGGCGCGGGGTGGCCGACGCAACGCGACGGCAGCAGCTCTAGCACCGGACGACTCGTGTTTGCGCTCCATCGCCGCGATCGATGGCCGCCGGGCACGACGCGGCGCCGCACGCGGCGGCGGCGACGGCGGCGGCGGCGGTGGAGGTGGAGACGGAGACTGTGTCCGGAGACCGAGGCGGCGGAAAGGTAGAAGCGACTGAGGTTGCGGAGAAGGTGGATGCGGAGATGGCGGAGGCGGAGACGTAGGTGAGGAGGAGACGGAGGCGATGGTGGAGGTGAAGATGGAGATGGAGGCAGAGACCGAGGCGGCGGGAAGGTAAAAGCAGCTGAGGTTGCGGAGATGGTGGATACGGAGATGGCGATGGAGGAAGAGACGGAAGTGTGTGGAAGCGTTGGTGGAGGCGGAGGTGAGGAGGAGGAGCGAGGCTCGGAGTCCCTGGCGCGGGGGAGGCGGAGGGGGAGACGGAAGCGGGGGTAGTAGTGGCATTGGCGTTGGCGGTTGGAGCTGCAGGCGGATGCTGAGTCGGAGGCGAAGGTGAGGGGAAGACAGAGGCGGTGATGAGGTGGAGGCGGAGGGGAAGACGGAAGCGGAAATAGAGACAAAAGCGGATGCGGAGATGGAGTTGAGGAGGCTCGGGGGAGGAGGTGGTGGAGGCGGAGGAGGCAGCTGAGGCAGCAGTGGCGGTGGCGGCGGCGGCGGCGGCGTGGCGAGACAAAGGGCAAGTGGGAGATGGAAAGGGTGTCGGCGCACAGTGGTCCGAAATGTGCCAAAGGGCGCGCGGAGCAAAAGAAAAGTCTTCACCTGTTGAAATGCGCAACTTTTTTGGCACGAGAAGTAACGGCGTAGTTGTATGACAAAAAGTGCCAAAGGGTGCGCCAAACAAAAAAAAGAATGTGTAGGAGAGCGAACGAGAATTGGATGCCTGTTGCTTTCAAAGGTGTAACTTTTGCACACACAGAGTGTAACCAGTTACTTCAAAATAAGTATCTTCTTCTTAAGCGACGCATTATTATGGCAAGTAAAGAATCCATACTTTGTTACATTGAAACATATACAAATCCCCGAATTAGGAGTCAAAGTCGTATGACACTGTTTTGTTTTAAAGAGATGAGTGCTAAGAAGAAAGCGCCAAAGCGTTCTAAACAAATAGTGTAGTAGTGTATTAGTGTCGGAGCGTACCCCCGCTAGTTAACAGTGGAGTTAACAGTGAAGTCAACAGTGAAATGGATTTTCCATTTTTATGTGTATTTCATTCTATTCTCACAAGAAATTTAAAGAAAAACCTTGGAGAAATTTTGGAGAAAATTTTGAAAAGAACAGACTGATAGAGGCTTTAAAAAAATTATATTTTTTTAGTGTAATCAGGGACCCCCAAAACATGGCTTTTCGGTAAAACGTCAAAATCGATTTTTTATATATACTACATAATTTTATCTATACTACATATATCAGGAGAAAGTAAAAAGGTAAAAATGGAAAGTAAAGGAGGAAATATAAGAAAAGTAAAAGAAATAAACAATCGACAAACACAAGGTGCGTCAGTTACAATGTCAGTAGAAGCAAAACAAAGTGAAGGCAGTAAAAGTAAGAGAAATAATCCAACGGTAGGCGGTAAAATCCATGGAGACGCCCAGCGTCCAGATTACAAAGAGAATTGCAAAACAGTGGAAATGTCGGCGGAGGGCTCGCCGGGGCTGCGGGTAAGTGGGTTGGCGAGAGGCGTGGGCGTGGCAAGTGCGCCCAAACAGCAGAGGCTGCGAGAGAGGCGGGTCAGCAGCGGCCTGGAGAGGGCCGCGCCCGCACCGCGCCGCGTGGAGAGGGGCGGTGGAAGCCGAGGGGCGGCCCGCCGGAGAGGTGGCGCAGCGCTGGCGGCGGTGGCGGCAGCGGCGCGCAATTGCTGCAGCCAGCCCCAGGGAACGACGAGGTAGCCGAGTGGAGTGTAGGTGTGGCAGTGGATTAAGAGTTGGCGGGAGCACTCCACGATGAAGAAGTGGAAGTGTGATACAGAGAAACAGATACAATACAACGGAATGGGGGAAATGGCGGACGTTCGTGGAGTGAGATGAGAGAAAATAATACACAGAAAATATATTTCCTCTAAGCGAATAGTAATAGACGAAGTAACTTCGGAAACAGCGGGAAACACGCACGGACGGAGGTTAGGAAGATGAAATGAAACGAGAAAATATGTTGAAGTAAATAGCGCTGAAGTGAAGCGATCTACTGGTGAGGAGGACTTGAGAAGAGAGGACGACAGAAGTAAAGGGAACAGCACTGGAGGCAAAGGGAAATATAACTGAAGGGATGAAAGGAAAGGGATAGAAATGAGGAGATGGAAAGACGACAGCAAGCGAGACAAAGACCCAAGAAGAAGGTGGGACACAAGGAGGAGATGGCGGCAAAGAAAGGAGATGAAGATGCAGGGAGATGACGAAACATGAGGGAGATAGTGTTACTAAAGGATATGGTGACTCAACAAGAAGATAGTAACACGAGAAGGAAATGACGGCATAAGGGCATGGCGATGCATGATGAAAATAGCGATACAAGAAAGAGATAAAACAAGAAGATGACGAAACAGAAGGAAATGTCACAAGACGGAGACGGTGACACGAGACGGAAATGGTAACACAAGACGTAGATGATGACAAGATGGAAATGGTGACATAAGAGGGAAATGGCGACACAACAACATGGCGACTTATGAAATAAATGGCGACACAAGAAGGAGACGACGAAAGAAGATCGGAAAGGTGACATAAGACGTACGTAGATGACATGAGAAGGAAATGGCAAAACAAAATTAACATGAGGACGCATGAAGACAAGCAGTCCAAGCAGGATAGCAAACAAAAGGGGGGCGAGACAAGAGGTAGAACGAGGAAAAGCGAGGACAAGAGGGAAGAAGAGGGAGAAGGAGGTTGGTGAAGAACGACGCCGGTGCGATGGCACGAGGGAAGCCATGAGCGAAGAAGCGAGGCGGGTGGGACCGGACGAGAGAGCGCGCGGGGGAGCGGGCCACAAAAAGAAGATAAGCGACCTCGGCGATGCGGCGCCGTGCGTTGATGGCCGCGATACGCACCGCGCTCATAAGCGCGCCCGTTGAGAGCGCCGCGCCACCGCCACCGCCAACGCCGCCGTCACTCTGAAGGGGAAGCGGGGAGGGGGGACGACGGCGATACGGCTGATTTGCCACGCGCCCAGCCCCCGCCCCACCGCAGGCCACGTGCGTCGATACTCCTCAACGATTCGACGTAAATCTAGCCGTTGCGGCCCACCACGCTTAACGTGGGACATGAAGGCGAGTGCAGTCACGCACTCTCAAAGGGAACCTGATACTGAAAAATCTACGAAGCAAAGCCACATGGAAAGTGCAATTAGGTAATAAGTGAAAGAAGTGACTGTTTCATCGGAAGTCTCTGCTAAATAACTTACCTTCGAAACACTTTTAATATACTTCAGCACATTTTGGAATATCCTTAAAACGTATCCAGTTTCCAAATGACAACGAGCAAACTAGTTTTGGAAGGAAATCAAAAGTATATTATATTGCACTTCTTTTAGTGCGTTAGAGATGTTTGGTGGGTTGCCTATATTCAGGGGCAATGTACTGTATTGATTGAGACACGTATGAAGTTCACAAGAAAGTTATGTAAAGCCTAGGTCATGTGAAGTGCACTAGTTGAAATCCTTTAATAACTGTCTAAAGGATTGTTTCTATTGTGCTTCTGTCTGCCCAATTTATATTGTCATTATTTCTTATTTCAGCTTCTGAGTGTTCTAAAAAAGTTGCTAAGAGGAAAGTAATTGAGGAATATATACCATGACAGCTTCAAAGTTAACGATAAAACTTTATTTTGGTTTCATTATTTTAAACTGTTCGTATTAAAAATCTATTAATTAAGATAGTTCCCTGTTTCACACGGGCTTGTAAACAATCAATACCTCATGATTTTGGCACACCAGTCGAGATGTCTTTCAGTGAAACACAATAATGTAAGAAAATACCATGCCGAACTTGTTGATAATGTATTTCATATGTGATAATAAATGTTTTAATGTATTCTTGGAACTTTTTTCAAAATGCCAAAAATTGTATGTTAAAATAAGCTCAATTTGCGTATTTTCAGAAACTCCAAAGCCATTTTCTCAAAAATTATTCCGATTTTACGGAGTTACTGTTTCATGATATACAATTATTTTATTACAAACGTTTTCAGTTCCAAGATTTTTTTTCTAACAACGCTTATCGGATATTTACGATCACAGAACAATTCGAAACCATCACCATACGCAATCACTTCGTGGCAACTCCGATGCTTTCTTGCAGCCAGACCTATTCATTTCCTTGTTGCAATATATTTGAAAATACGTCGATGTAAACAAGAACCGTAAATAAGAGCATACAACATTCCGAATGTTGAACATCTTTTTTTATAACAACGTGGCCTTCTGTGTCCCCACATAAAGGACCGCAAATACATTAAATGAGTACAAAATAGTTAACGTTGTCATATCTCAGAAGCTCGCAATATTTTAAGAAAAACTTGCAGAAACTAATTGAAATATATGGCAAAATACATGGAGCACTAGTTTTAAATACATACAATTTACCTTTAATTGTATAGTAATTCTTCAATTACGTTTTATTTCTACAAGTAGACACTATTCACAAACACGTACTTTTTCACATTCAACACGTGGACACTCACAGTTCTTTGTTTTCTATGTTCTCAGTTCACTTCTTTGATATTTTGATTTTAGTAATGAGTAAACTACCATAATTGCACTGCGTGTAGCTTACTGCAAATGAATTTTGTAATTATTTGTAATTAAAATCACATTTTGGTGTAATAGAATCGCAACTATGCTTGGATTCTACATCGCTCATAAGTATTCGTGTCAAATTTGGAAGCAATCACTTCAGAGATAATATTTTTTCAGATACATACGGTTGTAAACGACTTTGCTTTCATATAATAGGAATACAACAGTTCATTGCATGTCAAGAATATAAAAAAGCTGTTCTATAACGCAACTAGGAAACGCAAATATTTAACTGCGAGATACCTCTTTCTTAGAGCCTTGCTGTTTCATGACGTCAGCTGTGTCGTAAGAAGTGATGTACTGATTATGGATGATTTACAATTATGCTCATATGTGCGAAAAGTGTTATAAAAGGCGAAATAACACTCTCAAATAGTCGCATTTTTTTCGTCAAAATCGAAACTATTTCAATATTTCCGAGATAGCGGGTGAAAAAAACGAAACCATACACATTTCAAGGGCTCAGTAGAACAAGGAGCTATCCCACACCGATATACTCATAGTTCTGAGATAATGAGGGTTTTACCTAAACTTCCCTCATATAATTCAATACAACTTTTAAATACAGTACACTTATATGTTCATACTGAATTTATATATTACACTAGAAGAAAAATGAAGTTGTGTATAATGTTAATAACTCAATTTCACAAAAAAATTGAAATAGACCCTCGTTCTACTGAACTTCTCAATTCTCAAAAGGCCGGAGTCTGTATGTATGTTAGCAGTTCCTACGGTTATTACTTGAGATAAATATCCGATTTTGGAAATCTTGAGAATTTGATAGGAATAGAAATCCTGTCATTCACATAAGCATCCTTGCAAAGCTATTGACAAAATCGGGTGAGCAATATTTGACAAGATCATCATCAAATTAGAGTAGCAGTGGCATAGGCTCAATGTTTGCGAGTGAAGTGTTACATCCCCTAGTTTTTCATCAGTTTAAAATCTTTTCAGCAAAGTAATAATTTCTTCCGGAAGCACCTCTCTCTGTTCCTCTATTCCCTCTAGCCATTTGCGTGCGCTGTCCAATAGGTGGTATTTCCTTCGCTGGATGTGACAAGCCGAGAAGCATCCCTTCAACAACCTCGCTACGTTCGCGAGGTCATTGAACTCACGGCCATGCGCTGTGTGCAAGCTGTGTGGTTTCGACGGTCGATTATGTGACATAGCCTCTCACATCTCAGGCTGAGTTCTCATTGGCATTTGTGTATCTCCTCCCAAGAACCTTCCATACCCGCTCCTCTGATGCAGTCATAATTCAGCAGCACGCCTGGGAATCCAAGATGTCAAGTGCCCAAGACGTCAATTGTGGACCCCTAAGCGGGAAGCGGGACGCGCGATGCAGACGGCACGACTGTCTTTCTTCACAACTCACGCACGTCTGCCAACTATGCTTAAACACATTTCAATCAGATTCAGTACAGCTGGGTAACTCGATGTGGGTTAGTAGGCATGACAAAATATCACTGCCTTCATGTAAGAAAATAGTATGGTAGGGAGTGAAGTCGAAACGGTGTGTGCGATTCTTCTATTACATTTTATTTCTACAAGTATACACTATTCGCAAACACATAATTTTTCACATTCTTCACAACTCATGCAAGTCTGCCAACAATGAACACATTTCACACATTTCAATCTAATTCAGTACAGCTGGGTAACTCGATGGGTTAGTAGGCCTGACAAAACAAGATCCTTGCCTTCATGTAAGAAAACAGTATAGTAAGGACTGTCCGTAAAGTCTAAACCGTGTGTGCGATGTTATTTCGTTTGTCATGTGAGTCTTGCGTTGTAACGTAAATGCTCTTTCGTACTTAATGTGCGTTAAATTGACTACTTTCTTTAACTATTTACGCGTTAAAGAGAATCGTGAATTCGAAATTGTAACGTAAACTTTTCTGTGTGTGTGTGTGTGTGTGTGGTGTGTGTGTGTGTGTGTGGTGTGTGTGTGTGTGTGTGTGTGGTGTGTGTGTGTGTGTGTGGTGTGTGTGTGTGTGTGTGTGTGTGTGTGTGTGTGTGTGTGTGTGTGTGGTGTGTGTGTAAAAGGACGCGACATGGCGAGCTCATCCAATTCATTTGTGGCAGTGGATGAGTTACTTATTAAGTAAAAGTATTATTCTTCCATGAAGAACATGATGAGGGTTAAGGGCACACATTAACAGCTAATTTGCCTTTGAAAATGTATTTTATTATATAGGAGTAAATATTTTTGTCAACAAAAATTGAAAAAACCGCTCTTTTTTCTATATTCAAACTTCGACTAGAATATGGTTTAGGATAGATATCACAGAATTATGAAAACGAGCACAAATTTCACTTCTCCCCATAGCTCGTCACACACAGTTTCAAACTGTTTTTGACGTAAATAAATAAAAAAATACTTGTGATAGGGAAGAGTGAAACGAATCATTGTTCTACAGACAGAATTCTTCAAATTCCGTTTAGTTCTTTCTCCTTTTCCGAAAAACTTAAGGTAATTAGTGATGAACAACCAAGACAACGCGAATAGATCTCGAGTTCAAAAATTAGGTATATACTTTTTTATGGTTCATTTTTTAGTTTTATTGTTTTGTTTTTGTAAGTTAGTGCACACATTAAAAACTTTGGTGATTTTAAAGGAAGATTCAGTAGGTAACTAATTTGTAAAATTCTAAAATACTTGAGTGAAGTAGAATGACGCAGACTTTAAATATTTGGAATTATGCGTTCAATCTGTAATATCATAATCGCATCCCCTCAAATAGTAGTCAGGAGAAGCCGCTGACGAGTAGCAATAATTGTGGCCGCAAGTATGTGCTGTAAGTATTGACATATAAGACACAACCTCTTCCTTTTGTAAATGCCACGATTGCCACGACTGCCACGAGAAAATCTAAATAATTGACCAAAACTTTGATTCCAGTCAGTTTCAGCTTATTTTTCTTGCTCACAACACCGTAAATGAAGACCCTATAGCCTAGAACGTGCAAGGGATTAGGGTAAAGCCTCGTACCAATGATCATATATGTGCTTTGATAGTGTAAAACGTTAAAATCGGTTATTACTTGTTAGGGATGATGGTCACTCGAAGGCTTCAGCAAAATCTGCGTGTGTAAGTGCTGTCACACATTGTCAATAGTCAGTCACTAATCTGGTTTAAATATCCTAGATGGCGGGAGATTCATCAAAACAACCATTCTAAAGCTTATGATAGTGCTAACAGGGGAACATCATTCAAGAGCGTGGAGCTGGATTCTTAAGGTTTGAGGTCTTCAGGCACAGGTATTTTCATCATTAAATGATGAATGTTGTTATTGGCTTGGTTAGTTTCCATGAACCGCGTATCTTATTTCAACCACCACAGTCCCATTAGTAATCAAGCATAGAACTCATTAGTAATCAAGCACTTCTCACCACCATTCAAATCTCATAATTACCCGCTACCATCACTCACCCAAGCAGCGGAAAGCCCATTAAAATCGTCAGCTATCAGAAAGGAAGTCATAAAGGTGCAAGCTTAATCGCGTATCTACACTCTTGATGGGTACGGCACACGTGGTGCACGAAATAGTGACACCCCAAGAAATCGTCATTTACTCTCTACAACAAGGAATAAATTAAATAAATAAAGTACAAAAATACAGGAATCGATGGCCCCAACATATAAATACAATGAGTAATTTAGTAACCGCATTCCAAAACAAATATATCACTAACGTCTTCGTAGTAAAAAATATGTCGGCCACCCAAGTTTAACATGGCATACTGAAGACGGAATAGGGGACTCTCCTAATCACGGAAAAGATGATGATGATGATGATGATGAACAAGGAATATCCTTATGAAATTGTTATTTTCACTATAAAAACTGCTGCGATGGCACAGAGGAAAATTCGTGCTCCCTGAAGCAATGTCCTAGGAGTCCTCAAGTTCGAGTTCCAAAGGTGGTGGAATTTCGACACTAGCTAGACAGCAGGCTGGAATTGGAACACACTCTGAAGGAGAATTCTAGCAGACGGCTGCTCTGATCGGTAGTTTTCTGTGGTTTCTCCGATCATTATCAGATGATATCCAAAGAAGTAGCTTAACAAACGGTCCGCGGCCGGCCCAGATAGCCAAGGTCGGTAAGGCTGAAGAGCCGAAGCTGCCTCGTGCCTGAAGAGTTGCGGGTTCGAAATCTGCCCGGGACATGGATGTTTGTGTGTGCCCGTTTACGGTTACCGTTACCACCAATGTTACTTACGGTGGTCGCTACATGACCTTAGTAGTTGAAAAGCGACCTTAAATAAGTAAAAAAGAAACGGTCCACGAACCCGCGCGATCCCTTCTTCCTCATTCTCGTTTCCGCCTCTCTCTTCCCTTTTACATACACACACACATTCATACATACATGCAAACACACACACGGCATACGCATACATAACACATGGCAGATGACCAATCAGGATGTTATATTTTGTCGCGGCTGTGGCTATAAAACGACAAGATTTATGTCCCTTTCTTGTGTAATGACAACCCTCAGTTATGTCAAAAACACTAATAAATGAAAAAACACATCGTTGGCGTGGTAGACACTTGTCGAATTCTCTGTGAACTTTCCACACCAGAATTTAGCGTTTCAGTTCGTAGTTGTTTGGGAATTCATCCGCAAGTCTCTTTGTAGACCATAAGCGCCAGCAGGTTCACGACGACTTGCCACAAGACTGTTCTTCTAATCACGTTAATTGCGCTACTCCTTTGCCTCTCTGCTTGAAATGTAATAGCAATATGGTGGTTGAACAGGGGATCTAGTTAGGTTATGCTCATTTTGTCAAAGAACTTGTGCGATCATAAATTTCATTAATTCTGACACGCTTCGTTATTCCTCTATTGTGATAATCTCGCATAGATTCTTACCAGATAACAAGACATCCGAGAAGATAAGTGACACGAAAATAGCTTTTAAAGCCAAATAAGAAAGAGGGAATAAATTTGTCATATAGAACGGTATTTAGAGAATTAACGAGCTAAAATAGAAGAACAATATCATAAAAAAAACTCCAGAAGAACAATTTTGTTGTCTGAATTAAATAATAACTGAAATTACAGACCTCAGAAAAAATCAATGGTCAAAGCGAACTTCGAATGAGTTACATTCGTCGCGACATCATCCGCTGAACTTTGATCTTATCATGAATATGCATTGCATACTGAATTTTCATTTATTAGTTTAACATGTAACGCTTCAAATCTCTGAAGATCCAAACAATGATGCGTTACACGCTTCCAAAGGCCGAGGTATATACTGCAAACACTCATATTGTATTCATTACTTGAGTCCAGATATATAAATGGTATATGATTGATGGATGGTTTATTGATGCACCATTGAACAGTTGCGAAACAATTACTTATTAACTAGTAGTTTCTTTAAATAATATTTTTCAATTAAATCTCTATGAATTGTTTTCCCATTAGATAGGCATTTCCATTAATACCCATAACCCGCGTCTCAAAAACCAGTTTTGTAACCGTGAAAGCAAAACATTGCACAAGCAAACAAAATAGTGGGAGTGCGTGGGGAAATATTACCTCTTTTTAATGCTATTTTTCAACAACTATTCGTTTCTTAAAAGTGCATCGTTAATATATCTATAAATGAGGGATAAATTGTATTGAGAAAGAAATCTCTGCCTTTAAAAGAGTGGGACAGATTCGAAAAATATTTCCAAGTAATTATTTTGTGAATATGTTACGGTTTGTTGTAAATCATAGCCTATAGTACTCCAGACCTTTCAAGGAAGCTAGCACAAACGTTTCGTCAGTATTGGTTCCGTAGATTCAGAGATTATCGCGCTGTAAATCAAGGCGCGTCTGTCTTTATATATTAGTATAGATATAGATAATAATAATAATAATAATAATAATAATAATAATAATAGTAATAATAGAGTATAGGTATCATCTAGCGGTTGTCGGTATATCACAGTAGTGTATTTAGCACTATTCGAACAAAAAGTTTAAAGAAATAAAATTGAGCCATTTTTGAGGACAGACTTATTTTTAATATAACTCATTTTCACTCAAAATTATGCAAAACCGTTAATATTTTCAAAAAATGTGTTTGACATTAATTAAAGAACTAATTATGCTATAAAAAAACTATTTAAAGAAAAATATCTATCTTCAGTAATATAGTTGTATTAAGGGGTCCAACAAATTTTAAAATTTAGCAGTATTTGAAAAATTCAAAGTTAACAATGAATATCGGACCTACATCCGTGTATTTCATTATACTCTTACTAGAAACATAGAGAAGAAATTAGGGTTTGATATTTTTTCCAAAAGCGAGGGACATTCTATGGAGCCAGATTGATCGGGGAATATTTATTTCGTCAAAAATTCTGCGCATAATTTAGATCTTAATGTTGTTCACAGACGGACGGACAGACAGACATTTTAAAAAAACATTTTAAATCATTTTTGCGAAGCATGATCATAACTTCTCTGCAACACACATTACTGCTTTTATAGGTACGTATACGAGAAAGTAAAATGTAATATGTCGTTAGTAAATAATTCGTGTGTGGCGAAGAGTAGGTGCAGAAGCCACTGTGTGCAGGAGGGACCAGCGTTGTTGGTCGAAGCACCGAAGGTGAAAGATGCTAACGGCTCATTATTGTTCTAGAAATTGAACTCGATAAATCTTTAATGTTGTTTATTATTTTATTTTCATTTTTTCTGAAAGCTTGTTTCATTTTTTCTGACAGCCTCAGAAATGTCAGAAAGTGTGTCAACTATCCATTGACATTAAATTAACAAAATTCTTCCAACAACAACAAAATATGGTATTAACTTCACACAGATATTGCACCCTTCCCATTCGTGAATTTCTGTAAATTTAAAATCAGAGATAACTGCCAAAAACGCAAAGCATCTCTTTAATGTTGTTCATAACATTTTGGCCGATTTCGTTAAATTATTTCAAAACACCTTAAAGAACACGATTGCATTAAAGGATCGCCAGTCGATTGATTAATCAATCAATGAATAGTGCTTCCGGGCGCGTCAAACTGCTTAAGTCAACGTAAGGGTAGTGCAAGTTTTTATCGATGAAGGTAGCGGGGATCTTCCTCTACTGGAAGGTGAAATTTGGCGCTGACCTAAACATTCGGCTTGCAACAGGTTTTTCCAATCAGGTATATTCCACCACCAGGGCAAACTTTAAGCCCCCGACTGATCTCCCGATATGTGACGATTCTTGTTCGTGTATGTGTGTGTAAATAAGGAAGAGGAAATAAAGACCTTGCGCGTTTGTTTAAATACTGCTCCGGCATTCGCCAGGTGTTGATCGGAGAAATCACAAAAAGACGATCTAGCGATGTCGCTAGAATTATTCTCCACACAGCGGTTAATTTCGACCCAGGTGTCTAGCGAGTGTCGAAAATCCTGCCACCGTCGAGATTCGAACCCTAGAATCTTGCGGCCAGGGGCACTGTAGGGACAACAGCTAATGCCCTGAGCCATGCCTCTTTGCTAATGCCTCTTTGCCGTTGGATCGTCAATGCAAAAGTCTGACATCTGAACTACATGTCGTAAAAATATCAGTTATAGATTTAACAATCCCCAATGCACAAACAGAAAGAAGGAAACAAACACTTTTACAAGATTAAGAATTGTCCATTCCTCCTTTACTCAATGCCACTAAACGAAGAAAACTGACTCAGAAAACTGCGTAAAATATGGAAAACTCCTACTTACTAGTCGCATTTTTCTACAATGTTCAAATGTTCCAAATTTAAGAAAAATTCTTGGAATTAAAGACAATATACATGAAATTTTTAATTCAATTGAAGGCTGCAAATCAATGATAATTTATATAAAAATTACTAATTTCGACAAATTAATCTAAATTTTTGTAAAAATCTATTGTCAATCATTATTCTTTGTTTATATGTGTTGTCTCTTCTGTTATGTGTTACAACTGTTTAAATGTTTCTAATGCTTAAAACAATAGAGGTCGCTAATGACTTTAGCCGTTCCTAAAACTACATAAAATAAATGTTATTTTAAAAATATAACTGGTAAATAGAATTGTTTTCAACATGCTGAAAATAGAATTTATGTTTGTCTTTGTGTCCATGTGTTTCACGTTTTCGTTAGCGTTTGTTGAGATATTGTTTATCTCCTACGTATATGTCACAGCGTCAGTGCATAAGAAATGGACATGTATCATAAAGTGTCATTTTACAAAATAGTTTTATCCCGAGTAGAAACACTTATTTTGCGGACAAATTTTCTGAATATATCGTCTGTCTTCTTAATTTTCTTGATGAAATTTTTCCTCTCGGATATATACTATTTCCTAAACTTCACTCAAATCAATTATGGCAATTTTTATGCATGTCACTTACCTTATGCATCGATGACGTGTATTTAAATGTTCAAAGGTCATGGGACTAATATATATCCAATGAAGCGTATTAGACTCTAAAAATAAACTGGTGAATAAATTGATATTTAACCAAAATGCACCGCGTATTGTTCAGGTGTCATACGACGCGCGTTCCATTCAGGTCCCAGCCTTTTAGGCAA
This sequence comes from Acheta domesticus, assembly GCA_031308135.1. Taxonomy (NCBI): domain Eukaryota; kingdom Metazoa; phylum Arthropoda; class Insecta; order Orthoptera; family Gryllidae; genus Acheta; species Acheta domesticus. The sequence continues at coordinate 90,049,855 of JAHLJT010002406.1, read as the reverse complement.
ATTTTCAGTAATAAATATTTAATTATGAAATGTTTTGTAAAAGAAGAACATGTTACGATTAATATACTTTCTGAGATTCATTATATAAAGAAACAATTCAAAAATATCTAAAATTGTTTTATAGAACTTTCCGTCGAAAGGACGTGCACTAATTTGATGTCCTCTTCACAATTTATCATGCAAAGCAAAATTTACTTGGAAAAATAAACATTATTTTTCCTTTACAACAATTTTAAACGAAGTAACTCCACCTACATTACATGGATATTTACTTCATATTCGTATTATCAATGTTCCACAAACGGATCATATTTGCTTCTCAGATGAATTTAACTTTTAGTAACGAGGAACTGATTCCGAAAATTGAATGTTCAAAATAAACACATGGCGCTAGAAGGTTGAATGTCAGAGTTAACAAATCGTAAAATATCACATGTGCAAAATGAAAGACATTACCTTCTACACCAAACCTTCCAACGACTGAAATTAATAGAACTCACAGTTAACAAAATTCAGAGCAGTGCGTCGTGAATATTTATCACGACTGCATTGTCGTGGAGCTGGTTTAAACACACGACCCTTCTGAATAAAATTTTACGTTTTATCCTCTCTAACATTCACCTTGCTAATTACTGCTTTCGCTACAAGAGAAAGAGGACACGGATAATTAATGCTTCACAAAAAAACGAAGTCAGGTTTGAGAGGGCTTCTCGCTAAATAATGCTCAAGGCGTAAAATGACTGAAGTAAAAGTGCTAGCCTAAATTAAAATACAGATTCATGTCTCATAACTTAAGCTCGTTCATTGTGTACATTGTGAGATAATCGAAAACCTCTTTTACGAAGCTCATAAAAAACCATCCCTATATTACTATAACGTGCACCCGCTGCGCATCCTCTTCGTTGATGCCGTTAAAAAAAGATGGGGAAGATTTTCTTCGAAGGTTTCCCAGTTTCGGAGAATATTCTCTTGTTTGTGGGGCTGCTACCAGTTTGTTAAAGTGACATTATGATGCTAATAAGAATATATTGCACTGTAGGTCTAATATTTGATATAATCTTTCTTATTTGAACTTTTGTGAGAAGAAGATAGATTTCAAAATATCTAGGACGTCTAGTTGGGGCCACTAGTGTCACTAGTTACACTCTTCGGTTAGTGCAAGAAGTTAGATGAATTGACATATCATGTATATGCGGAGGATCTATAGAGGTATTGTCCGATTTTAATATAGTGATTCATGAGAGAAAATTGACTGGGCGCGGTTATCCAATCGGGAGCTTTTTACGACTTTAATAATAAGTATTCAAGCTCCCGATTGAATAACAAATTCACTGCTCATGATCTGTCACAAGTCCCTAGGCTTAAGTGGGACAATATATGGAGGTACACATCTGCATATGCAGGATTCGTGTATCTATGTTACAACCGATATTGATTTTACCTTCTTGTCAGAACCCAATTTATATTAAGGTGAAAATACTTTTGAAGTAACTGCCGTAGATTTCACTACACTCAAAATAAACTTACTTTGCATCTTAAGACTTTCTACAAAGTCAGCTATAGATTACGACCTACTTCACTTTGTTTGAAAATATAGAGATAACTTTGAACAAAATTAGTAATCGGTCTTTTGAATTCATTATTGCATGTGAATATTTCAGCACTAATTTTCTGAACGAATCTCGCGTAAAAAAGAAGTATCTCAATTCAATATATTATTTTAATTTAGATATTACTGTGACTATACCTACACAAAACACAGCAAAATTTTAAAAAGTAACTCGTGTGCTACAGAATGGCCCAGACTTTCCGGTATTATATTTGTATAGTATTCGTATTTCCCGTAGTTTTATTGCCTTTGGTATCGGCTAGCTATTAGGACTTGCCACATTCTCTTTCCAGCAGCCATCTATAGCCGCCAAAAGTATATTTTTTGACATTTTATTAATTTTTCGATTTCCTATTAGTGGAACAGAACTATTATTTTAAGAATATTTAAGAACAGTAAAATCTCGTTCTAAATGGCAATTTTCTTTGAAAAATTTGGAGCCGTTTTTAAGAAAATAGTGTTTAAGCGCTACTGTAAATGCGAAATTTGAAGCTCTTTTTCACAGAAAATGTTCCCTACATTACGTATATTATTCCGTGTATACGTACGTATACCGGAAAGTAAAAATACATCTCTTACCATATCACCCCATGGAGCGGATGTCATCAGTCTAGCGGCGGCATTTTTTTCAGATTTTTCGTCATATTTCTCTAATCCATTGAGCAAATTCAGACATGGCTCCTAGTGTTTCTTCTGGACATACCTATTATTTCACTATGCACCGTTTTTGGGGAGATCCTTTTCCTAGTTGTGATAGAAGAAAACTCCGGAGTATGGGTTGCAATTTTGTTAGCAAAAATATAAAATGAAATCTGTAGTTTGTTTACCCTTGCAAATAAGGTTTCTATAACTCGGGAGCGAGAATTTCTAGTTTTGTGCTATGTTGCTATCCTCGTTTTGTTGGAACTTTTATTCATCATTCAACTAAGCAAACTATGTGAAACTATAGTAAAAGGGTGCAAAATATATTCTGGATCTCAAGAAATTGTAGGCATATTTCACTCACAGATATTTCGCATACAGATTCTACTATTCTTGACGAAAATAAATAAAAATAAATAAAATTTATATAAATGAAACATATTTAACTAAAGTGAATTAGATTAAATTCAAATTTGACAGACACAAGGTTTACTCCTTCGTTCATCTTTATTTTAAACTACTGATATTGAAATGATGGGGAAAATGTTTTCTGGACCCCAAAACAATTCAGCTCATACTCTGAGGTAGAACCGACTATCCCCAATATGCAAATTCTGATTTATGTCAATAAGAACCTGTTATTCACCCTACAAGGTCAGTCAAAAACAAATCATAAGAGATTGCACACTTTGATTAAATATAATATCAAAGAGTTAAGTAAACATTTACCTTTAGAAAACTATTCACTCCAATGCTTTAAAGAATGCAGTGTATCATCATAACGGACATTAAATTAAGATGTTTTACTCAGATATACGAATAAACTCCAAATCCCAAGAAAAAAATTACGCTATTTTCACGAAAACGTCATAAGCACTTATCTTACCAAAAGAGGAAGAATTTTCCCCAATTATTCTCTCCCAGACATAAAGTAAGCTGGGTTTTCCTTTATTTCCAACCCACAAAAACAGACAGCCTTGGAAAAAGAACAGAAGCCCGCATGAACCCGCATTCACCTCTGATCACAAAATTGCGCGCAGCTTGCACGAAATTCTCTAGAAAATGCAACGAATCTTCTCTTTTTTAAGCTTGATACGAAAAATAAATGAAAACAACAGTGATAAGTGAGAAAGTTTGTTGAGAAACCGCGAAAGTGAGTGGCAACGACATGAAAAATAATTTTAATATTAAAAATTTAATTTTCATGACAAAATTATTTGCTTTTTCCCTACAAAACTTGCAAGAGAAAATAATTAATACCATTGTTTTTCTGTTTATACTATTAATTTTATAAAATATCACTTTCTGTTCTTCCGTGCAGTTAATAACTGTATGAATTGTCAACTGAATTAATTTCATTTCAGTTATGTTCTTTTCGTACTGAAGTGTCAGTAAAGTGGCACTAAAGTTATTTTCGTACTGAAGTCAGTAAAGTGAAGAGACAGCTCGGCCTTCGCAACTTTCCTAGTCCTCGTGTGGCGCCGTGGGGCGCGGGGCCCGGGCTTCCCGGCGCCTCAGGAAGGGGCTCAAATGGGGCGCTTGTGCACCTCTGGTTTTAGGTACTAACATAACAACCTAGAGTAATATTACGAATTTCATACAAATATAATTTTGAAGGTAAAATGTTATGAACAATGACGCCAAAATCTTTTGAAAGTTATAAAAATATTGCCAAAGGTGCTTAATTTCGATCCATGGGCGAAGCGACATCTGTAAGAAAATAAAATATTTTACGTAGTAAAAATACATTTTAAGTTTAAACAGTTTACATAGATTTTCATTTCCTAAAAGCATATTGGCAGTCTGAAAACGCTTTGTATTTATTGAGAAAGGAATCCATTCGTGTGTAAAGAATCCAACATTTTTTTAAAAATAAAAATACAAATTGGCAGATAATTTTTAATTTATTGTTGTCTTTTATCAAAGAGCGGCTTACTTTTAACCTTCTTTGAAAATCACTTGAAATGTTTCGATCCAGAAGTATACATTAAATACGCAGATTATCGGGTGTATAACAGTAGGCGAACAAACCTCTAACAAACAATCCGGAAATTCATCTAAGTCATTTGCCTGGTCGACAGTCAACTGGGTGTACATTAGGCTATATCGAAAAAGTAGAATTCAATGGTTTAGTGAAAAGAAGTTAGTTTTCGATGCAAGAACAACATCGGCACAAACAAAACAGTTCTTAAAATTGGTTTAGGGATGCTATAAACCCCATAAACACCACATTTTCGGCCTTTTTTCGCTAGGTGTAAGAAAATAACAAATTGATATTATTTAATATCATTTGGGAGCAATATTATTTAATGTCAAATGGGTGGCGTTGTTGGTTTTATGAGTTTATGGTCACAAGCGCCCCTGAACAAAAGCTCTACGCAACCCGTCGCACACCCAAGTATTAGGGTCGTCATCCCTACATAATCTGCCCCTGCGATTGTGAAATATCAGCCGGGATTATTACTCGAATGTTTCCTCTGACAAGTAAAACAAACCTCTCCAAGTCAGTGTAAAAGTGAATGCATGTCCAAACTTGAGAGGGAACGTTTTAACAATTGAAAATTTTAGAACCATGATCAAACAAGACATAGAACAAACCCATACTCGCGAGAAAATGTTTCATTTATTAAAATTTGTGCAGAGCGTGGCGTAAAACGTAATTAACAATCACATGTCCAGTAGCGTGTGAAATGTCATACATTGCAATAGCGAAGCATTGCCGGGACCAGTAGTAATTTATAAACCCATTTCATGTTCCTTTGCATCCTTGCAAAACATTAAATGATTCTTTGTGTCGTGGTGCTGAGCTAGAAAATCTCATATGTTCTTTAAGCAATCGAATCTGGAGTCTTGAGCGGTGAAATAAAGCATGCTATCTCTGAGAAATGTTTATAAACATATGTGTATGTGTAACAGCTGCACATTCTAGATAGGAGACGAAGTATAATTTACTGTATTTTTATTTTTAACAGTATATAGTTCATATGTCTGTATTCTTCACCGGGTAACATCAATTGCAGAATAAAATGTCTACCTGTAACTCGTATATCCCAATATCCACCGCGCTTCAAATTCACCGCATAGAGAAGAAACCGCCACAAAGGCAGTCGTCAGAGCACGTCCTCGCGCTGTAAGCTGCATGCGCAATAGAGCGGGCACCCTGGAAGGAGACATCTGTCATAAACCGGGCGGCGAGGGCGAGGGCCAGGGCGTGGGCAGGGCGACCTCAGAAGCGCCGCTGTTCAGAACGTCAGTGGCGTCACGCGTCAGTGGCCCCGGCGCGCGCTGGGGTCGCTTTCGATATGAAAAGTATCTACACAAAAGAAGTCCCCGTGGCGGCTCTCCGTCCAAAAGGCATCGTTCTCGGGTCGCGAAAAGGATCGACGTCACCGCCGCCCTCGTCGCCACACGCCAGTGTGGCTAACACCACATTTTTCTTGTTTCCAAGAAGACCTGCCCTGACTTGAAGTAAAGTAGGAGTCGTGTGTTGATAATATTTATACGTGATTTTAGTTCGGGACGCAGTGACACAAAATTTGAAGTAATCTGGGAAAGGTTCATTATTTTTTTAGTTGCTTTTAATGCCCATCACGCCCAGAACGAGCGTCAACCCAGAGATTTCCAGAGATAACGCTTGTCAAAATGGGGGTAAAGAGATGGAAATTAAAGTATTACTATTTTCACCTTCCATGTTTGCTACGATCACCATCGTTACCACCATTTTTGCTAATGGCAACTGTAAACATATGCATTGTTGTATTTTCCCCGGCAAACTTCCAGTAACAATTTTGGCATTTAATTATTCAAAGCGTAATGACACTATAAGAATGAATTAAAGTTTTTTAGTAGGAAAATTGATAAGCTTTAAGAAACTTGTAAGGAATTTTAATGAGTTTCCTCGTCCTTATAGAAATATTCGCGAACATCTGAAAGAGTGTACCCTTAGATTTTCTTATTAGATGTGGTAAATGAATAGGGTAATACTTTTCTTTCCGTTCACACATTTTATAAGGATTATTTCCGAAGAAACAACTCTCAACTTTGCCTTAATTGGCATTAAAACTAACTAAAAGCAATAAATTATCCCTCCATAGATCACTTTAAATTCTATGTCTCTGCCTCCTGGACTATTTTGCTTGTCGAATAATTAATGTAATTTGGTGGTCTTGGCCGGTCATTTCGTAGCTGTAGCTCGATGCAGTCTAATGCAGAAAATGACAATTGTGAAGTTGATGTACGTATAAATAATTAATATTAGTATATGGTACGTCTCTAACACACCAGCGTAGCTAACGTAGTTACCTAGAACTAGAGGAAGAAATTATGTGTTGGTGTATTTTTTAAGTTCCATGAATTTAGATAGGTTGTTTTAGTGACGGGGTTTTGTTGAGAGGGGTGAAAGATAACTGGGTATTATCGTGAACCAATTCTTTGTTGAGGAAAACTGTAAAACGTAGTGATTAAGCATTGACAGAACTCTGGAGCTTAATTTAGAAATTCTGCGCGAGAAGGTGATTTTCCCTGAGTCATGTGCAGCAGATAAAGATAGCTGCCGAAAGAACATCAGGTAATAGTTTGAATTGTTCAAAGACATCTATTCTGTCTCACCGATTTGGTGAGTTAGAAACACAATTCAATAAATAGAACATGAACAATATTTTCCTACTTTTCTTCTTCTTCTCTTTCTTTTCCTTCGTCGTCGTCGACGACGACTTCAGGGAGTGGACGTTAGATCATGTCATCTTAGATATTCGTTCCTAAGAGTGCCTATTCCCCTTGTTTTGCAATATTTTGAATGTCTGTACCGCAGAGGTAAAGGGCACTTGTTCGTTTTGTACTAAAATGAGACATTTTAAGGTACTTGCTCCAATTTCATAACAACTACTCGTAAAGGTACTGAGAAATATTCACAAACGGTTACATCTATTTACTTACATAGGAATTCGATGTCTTTGAACAACTCTCCTCCAAAAAATTAGGTAACAATGACTTGATTCCCTTTACCTTCAACGGACACGATTGTATGTTAATAATTGGACGGTGTTATGTATCAACCGGCTATGCGACATCATACACGTTTTGAGATAATCGTGTTCAAAGGTTTTATTACATTTTCAGCTCTAAAAACTGTAATTTAATTATTTCATTCATTGAAGCGCCAAACTACACAAACATCAATGGAATATCTGGCGCTTACCTGCATAATGTGAAATTAAGAACAGCAGATTTGAAGATCTAGGTTTATAGCCGATTGTTGCGAAACATAAAATTCCTGTTATGACTAATGACCTTTACATTTTTCATTAATTATAACGCTATTTTTACAGATTTGGCGCCAAACTTTTGCGTACACTTAGAACATGGTCCAATGCAACTGATGGCGTCCATATGTTATTTTTTGAAAAATGGCGCTTAACCGGTTGATGCATAACACCGTGCAATTTTTGTTGGCGAGAAGAGGACGGCAAGTCAAAAAACAAAGATACGAGTTGTGTACATTGTTGCGTGTATGTTCGTTATACGGTCCTTTCCAATAACGGCCCCACTTCCATCTCGAGGGCCGGGCAAGAGGCTGATATCCTCTCCCATACGATTGGAATCCCGCTTGTTCTCGAAAGCCACTGCTTTATTGGATACGCGTACATCAGACCATTGCCCGTATACTCCAAATTAATGTGTTTGCCACGTGCTCTTATGGAATTCCCTCTCCAGGAACAAAGTGACTATTTTACCATTGGTCCCTTTTGCTTGATTTTTAATTATGACGCGCCATCGCTGTCACCGTCATCGATGTCAACCCCGTCACCGACGGCATTGCATTCGTCAAAAAATGTTCGCGCTCAGGGAACTTCCCTGATACCGTCAGCTCTATTTCTTCCCCTCATCTCTCACCCCTCAACCCTTCTCAGCGAGCGGTCCGCCGCGCCTTACGGGAATCGACATTGGAATCATTTCTGTTGTGATCCTAGGAGAGTTCCCTATGTTTTTCCGAAAACACGTTGAAAGAGATTGTGCTGCAAACGTAAACAAAGTAAGTAAAGAGAATCTGCAAACAAAACTAGAAGAAAAATGGGAAAGTCTGCGTTGACTAGAAATGTGAATCCTCTCGCGTACGTTTTACAAAAAAGAGACATGTTTGGTAGTCTTTATCGGGTAACAGAACAGAGACAAGCGAATCATGTTGGACGGATGATGCTGGCGCTCCCCTCTACAAACCTAGTATTCCCGAATTGCCTGCCTAATGCCTCTGATATCCGAGGTTGCCCTGGGTGGCCTCTAGGGTCTGTTTATTTATTTATTTACGTCAAAAACAGTTAAAAACTGCGTGTGACGAGTAAAAACTGCGTGTGACGAGTAAAAACTGCGTGTGACGAGTAAAAACTGCGTGTGACGTGTAAAAACTGCGTGTGTTCTTGGTAGGCCGGCCTTAAAAGGTCTTGTAACGGCTTTGGAGAAAAACATTGTTTCGGTTATTTGCGAACTGTCATTTTTCAATGTTTTCTCCAACTGTCATTGTATTATAATTAATTATTCATTAAATATGTTGTTAATTCAGGAGTTTTAAAATTTGAGCAAAATCTAATTAGTTTTTATTGCAGTGATGCAAATCATATTTTTAATTTCAATACTTATCGTCAAAGTAAAGCATACAACAAGAATTGAAAACGTCCCATTTTTTCATTCACTATTTTCAATGCTTTTATTGACGTTCAACGTTTATTTTCATAATAAGAGGTACCGCTCTTATCAACAATTCCATTTTGCAAACAGAACGGACGACATTTCATTTCAACAAACAGACAAATTTTCATTTCTTTTTTGAGTTATCCCTTGATTCTGTTACCGTTTCGAGATGTATTTTGACGATAAATCAAAAGCTGACAATTGTTGTCTTAAGTTTGTAAAATATGATTCAACGAATAGCATGGAAGCACAGATGTGAACAGAGATTTTATTACTTGTCATTTAAAGGTATGCCCATCTCATATTTTCCAAAAATTTCCATTCAAAATAACAGGTGTTATTCGCTGTTATTTTCCATTTGTGCCTTTTGATTAATTTCGAAACATTATGCATCGTCACCTTGACGATGCGTGACGATGAAAAAATTCACTTCTCAAGTTGGGAAGACTAGAAGACGACGTGAGGATGTCTTCGTGCTAACCACACGTACCCGCTTAACCCATGGCCGCGAAGCCGGGACGCCGCTGGTAGGCCATGGCCCTTACTCAGGCCGACGCTCCAAGTACAAACAAACAAAATATTAGATAGTTTTAATATTTCAGATAAATAATATTTTTATCACGCATATTACTGGGGTATTATTGTAATGACATAAAAAATGACTAATATTATAAAATTCATTGGACCACTTAACAACCAAAATATTTTATGGTATGTGTGACCATCATATCTGGTAATAAATAGTGATGAATTAAAACGTTTAATAATAATAATAATAATAATAATAATAATAATAATAATAATAACTCTCGCAACTCTCGATATCGCGTCGCAAGATTGTAGAAGTTTGGGGAACCCAAGGGGATCCCCCACTGCTCCAGAGAATCCGAGCTAACGCATGCAATGGACCAGAGAATTAAATATGTCTGTCATGCGTGCATACTACACAAGCACAAAAAACGAGACGGAATGTGAGGGCTTTAGGAGAAGACTCCTAACTGATTGGAGAAAGATCTATCCGGAAAGCGCTCTAAATGAGCAACGTGTGTGCAGCCAACTTAACTCCATTAGGAGAAGAAAAGTTTTTTCAGATGCAGAGCTAAATCTTTTGAAGGAGGAAGTGAAGCTAGAACTAACAAGTGAGGTATTCCTGGAGCAGCAAGTTAACGAAAATAAAAATGAACAAAGAGTACATGAGAACGAACAACACGTTGTGGTTTCCATCCCGCAACTCGACAACGAAATGATGGACAAATCTCTTAAAGATATTTATGAGGTTACAAAGCTTCACTAACAAGGAATATCTTTAGATCTAAGACCAAAAATACCTAAACTGAAGTGCAGCACTGTCTATGAGATAGTTGGCAAAATGAACCAAATTATTGCCCCCAAACATCTCAGAAGCTTCTTCTCTTGAAGATGTAGCCGGATTGGTTCACTGCGCTGCAATTGCTACTTGTAAACACCTAGGTTACAAAGTACGGGTGGGAAAAGGTACTTCTCTTGATAAGAAGCCTAATAAAAGACAAAAGCCACCGGCCTGGTAGAAAAAAATCGAAAATCAAATTACTCAAGCTAGACGAGATATTTCGCTTATTGCTGAATATTTCAGAGACAAACGAGGGATTTCAAAGAAGGTTCGCGCAAGAATTCGCTCAATTCTCAGAAGACTGAAGATAAAAAGAACACAGAAAGACCTGGAAAGTAGACTAAAGATTGAAGACGAGAGATTAAGACAAAGAATAGTAGCTCTAGGGGCAAGAAGAAGAAGGTATAACGAAGCTGCGCGACGCAAGAAAGAAAATTCCTTATTCTCTAAGAATCAAAAAGGCTTTTATAGATATCTAGAGTCGAGAGATACCAATGAAAGTGGCATTAACCCCCCAAGTGCCTCTTCCCTTTACGAACTATTGGTCTCAGATTTGGTCCACCCCAAGGCAACATTTTGATGAAGCATACTGGATACGACAGGAAGAAGAAGCTTGTCACAATATCCCGGAAATTAATGGAGTTGTGATTCCAACAGAGGATGTAAAAAAATCTATACGAAGAACCCACAATTGGAAAGCTCCAGGAGTAGATGGAATACATAATTTTTGGTGGAAATATGGTGATATTTTGTGACTTGCACTCATGGCGAGTCAATTTCAAAACATTTTGAATGGAACATCTGTGCTGCCAGAATTTTGTACCTTGGGCGTGACAGTTATGTTACCGAAAAGTGGAAATGCGTCTTGTCCCGAGAATTATAGACCCATTACATATCTACCTACAATTTATAAACTTCTCAACTCCATTATTGCCACCAAACTCGACGAGCATTTGAAAGAAAATGATCTGCTTTTGCAAGAACAGGTTGGTTGTAGGAAAGAATCTCGAGGACGCAAAGAATTATTGATAATATATATTATATCCAGGATTGTAAAAAAGATAATGCATAGTTTGTCTGTAGGCTGGATTGATTTCCGAAAGGCATTTGATGCCATTCCTCATTCTTGGCTTCTGCGAACTCTTCAACTCTACAAGGTTCACCCCTCTATCATTAAATTTCTTACAACGTGTATGAACAGCTGGCGAACAACACTGCATGTTAGGAGAGGGAAACTGAGTTACCAGACTAATCCTTTGCGAATTTGTAGAGGCATTTTTCAGGGAGATAGCTTAAGCCCGCTCTGGTTTTGCTTATCATTGAACCCTTTGAGTAGAATGCTGAATGCCTCCGTCTATGGATATGCTTTAAAGAACCCCAAGAAAATAATTTCCCACCAATGTATATGAATGATCTCAAGCTCTATGCTAAAGGACTAGAACAACTTCGCAGCATGCTGACACTTGTTGAAAGCTTCAGCAGCTCTGTTGTATGGATCTTGGTTTGGAGAAGTGTGCTGTTGTTCACGTGAAGAGAGGTTGCGTCCAGAATAGAGAAAATGAACCTCATTTGATGGAAGATTCAAGAACTCATCAATGGAGAAGAATATAAGTATCTCGGCCTCCAGCAGCTCTTAGGAACTGCAGATGAAAAAATTAGAAGACAAGTGGAAAGGAAGGTTCTCTCTCGTGTTGCAAACATCTGCAAGTCCTCTATTAATTCAAGAAACGAATTTACAGGAATTAACACATGGTCTCTTTCTGCAGCATCGTATACATTTGGAGTTGATTAAATGTTTGAGACATCTTTACAAGCTTTCGATACAAAAGTCAGAACACTTCTATTAAAATATCGGATGCATCATCCTCGAATTTCCACCGAAAGTCTATATCTTTCAAGACGTTATGGAGGCCGTGGACTGTTAAGTCTTGAAGTTATGTGCCGCCAGCAAGAAAAATAGCTCAGACATTATTTCATCAACAACAAATCCATGACGGCCATCTGTGCACAAGATCACGGCTATACACCTCTGAAGCTGCTCCAAGAAAACCACAATACAAATTTTCCTAAATGTGAGGATCGAATTGAGCAGTGGAAATCAAAGGAACTCCATGGCAGGTTTGCTACAGAGCTTCAAAGTAACGCCATTGATATGAAAAGATCGACTGAATGATTGAGAACCGCTGGGCTTTTTAGCGAGACGGAAGGATTTGTGCTGGCCATTCAAGATCAGGTAGTAACCACTAATAACTACAGGCGATATATCATGAAAGAGAACATCAGTGACATGTGTCGCCTGTGCAAGAAGGCTACCGAATTTATTCAACACATCTGTAGTGGATGCTCTCAGTTGGCACAAACATTATTTACAACGCCACAATAACGTAGCCAAAATCATTCACCAAGCTCTTGCCAATAGATCGGACTTGATAAAGGAAAGCCTGCCTTATTACAAATATCTACCAGAGCAAGTTTTGTCTAATGAGAGAACAAAAATCTTATGGGATACTGCCATTGTTACAGATAAAACAATGAAAGCAAATAAGCCTGATATTGTCGTGTTCGAAAAAACTACTTGCAGGGCAATAATAATTGATATTGCAGCCCCATTAGATCATAATCTGCTGACAACAATTGCAGAAAAGAAAAGAAAATACCAACCACTCTCAGATGAACTGAAAAACCTCTACAAACTAAAAGAGGTAGATATTGTGCCCGTAGTTATTTCATCTAATGGGCTTGTTGGCTGAAGATTGGAGGATTGTAACAGAGAAACTCCATCTAAATGAGTGGCACTTCAGAACCATGCAGAAGGCCGTGCTGCTGGCAACCACCAATATTGTGCGTAAGGTTCTCTCTCTTAGTCACTGAAGCGAAACCTGAGTGCACTGGAGCAAGAACTTCTCACCATCTGTCTCGCTATATGTGTTGACGTTCGGTCCTTGAGTTATATCTGAAAACTCCGGACGAGCGTAAACTTTTGAATAATGAAAATAATAATAATAATAATAATAATAATAATAATAATGTCTTGATGATCTTCTGCATATAATGTTCTCAATAATTTGCATTTGATTTATCGAAGTTGAAATCTTTTATCCTTTTATTAATTTTAGGCAACGTAGTCACACCACATCACGTTTTGCCAACGTCACTCCCGTCTACCCTGTCGTGTTGCCTCCCTCAACAGATACAACTGCTGCAAAAATCACTGCCGACCCCGCTGCTTCTTTACGATTGCACCTTTACGCTTGTCCCTGACAACTTCTCCTAACCTGAAACTTCCGGCTACGCGCCACTTTCTCTCCCCCCCCCTGTATCTCACCTTTTCTCGGGATTCAGCCCTCCACGTCTAGGAGCTCTTTGCGTCTTCCCCTACTACCACGGGAAATACCCATTCCATTTTCCTATATTTTACTACCTCCAGAGCCCAAGCCATTGCCGTCTCCACGTCCACTTCGTTGCACTCGTGTACACTTGCAAACTCTTTGCTGGCCTTCCCTTCGTTCATGTCGCTCTCCTGCAGTCCTCGCGCCCGGTACTCCACCTTCCCTCAATCCGCCTCCGCCCAGTGCCTTCGCCAACCCGTCAACGCACCCCCACCCCAGCACTCTCACCCTTCAACCGACCTCCATTTCCATCCGCACCTTCCCCCGCTTCCGCCAGTAACGCGTCCCTGCTCGTTCCAACCCACACCCACAAACCCACGCCCGCAAACCCACACCCGCAAACCCACACCCGCAAACCCACACCCGCAAACCCACACCCGCAAACCCACACCCGCAAACCCACACCCGCAAACCCACACCCGCAAACCCACACCCGCAAACCCACACCCGCAAACCCACACCCGCAAACCACACCCGCAAAACCACACCCGCAAACCCACACCCGCAAACCCACACCCGCAAACCCACACCCGCAAACCCACACCCGCAAACCCACACCCGCAAACCCACACCCGCAAACCCACACCCGCAAACCCACACCCGCAAACCCACACCCGCAAACCCACACCCGCAAACCCACACCCGCAAACCCACACCCGCAAACCCACACTCGCCAACCCGCACTCGCGAACCCACACCCGCCGAACCCACACCCGCCAACCCACTCCTCTGCGGTAGTGGACTCTGTTGTCTCCTTCCTCGTTGTTCGAGATCTTTTCCTCACCTCTGCTCGACCCTCGCCCTTGTTTCTGTTTTCTGCCGAAGCTCCCTTAATGCCGACCATAGCTCACGCTTGGTTGGCTATCTTCGCCTCAGCGTCCGCTCCTTTGCTCGTCTCTTGTGTCCGTATTCACTGATGCCTTACGTTCACGCCTCGTCTCTACTTTTAACTATATCTAAAGGCGCCTTCTCAGCCTTAACACTCGCCTTCGTAGCTTGCATTCAACAAAGGCATGAAATTTCTTTTGTTGTCTAGCATACATTTGTCGCCTCGCTCTTGCTACCGTTGACACAAATAATGATCTCTTGTTATAAAACTTTTCCCACTGAAACTTTCTTCGATGTCTTCATTCATTTAGGTTCATCCTCTCCAAAACTCACTTTGCCACTACCAATCCAATGTTTTTTCTCCTATTTTCACATACGACTTCTTTCCCATTTCATTCAATTCTTGCTCTGCTCTAGCCGTTCGTGTAGACAAGCAATCTTCAAATCGAGTCATCATACTTTAGACCCTACTTATTTCGTGTATCCTCACTTCAGTCGCCCTCTCTTCTCCCAATGCCATCACAGAACTGTTCTGGGTAGTAATGACCAATGCAGTTTTCACGTATAAATCGTTGTGCCTTAACCTTTCAGCCCACTTTTTCCTATGCTCTCACCATTCGCACAAAAGTGTACCTTCATCACCTCCAATCACTCGCTCCTGACCCATCCCGTTCTGACTTTGTTGACCTCTGCCTAAGAACCTCTTCTCGGTAATCATCTCCTAGAGCAATTTTCACACAAGCACTCTTAACCTTTCGGTCCATTCAAGCTCTGCTAGCGCAGTTCGTTTCGACACGTGTCGTAACCCCTGTTTTCAAACAAGTTGACTCTCCCTTCGCCCTTTCCTGACTTGGGTCGGTCCATTCGCTGTCACAGCCTTACCACCAACCTCGTCTCGGCACTCATCAACATAGTTTTCACATGTGCGTCTTTAAAGTGTTCGTTCATTCTTACTCTTCTCACGCTGTCCCTAGGGACATCTGTCATAACCTCCGTCTTCAACCCTCGCTCTCTCGCCCCTGACCCCTACCCTTCCTCACTTGGGTTGCTCCGTCCTCTGCCCTACCCGCCACGCCGACCTCTTCTCGACACTGCTCACCAGAGCCGCCCGGCACCTCGCGCGCTCGCCGCCCGCGCCGCCCGCGCCGCCCGCGCCGCCCGCGCCGCCCGCGCCGCCCGCGCCGCCCGCGCCGCCCGCGCCGCCCGCGCCGCCCGCGCCGCCCGCGCCGCCCGCGCCGCCCGCGCCGCCCGCCGCCCGCCCACGGGCGTGGGCGATCGATGGCGCGCGGTTGCCGCATCGGGTGGCGGCCTCCGCTCTGCTCAGCGGGGACGGCGACGGCGCGGACGGCGCGGGCGACGCGGACGAGAAGGACGGCGAGGACGGGGACGACGGCAAGGACGGCGCGTGCGGCAGTCCCAACCCGCTGGACCGTCCGCCCACCCGCCCGCCCGCGCGCGCCCTGGAGTGTCTACTTTAACGAGTCTGCGAGGGGCTGATGGAACGGCACACAGCGCAGGCGGTGGGTCACCTGAAAACGGTCGGGCGCTTTCAAAACCGAACGATGCAAACAGGTCGTGGCGGTGGGGAAGGGGGAAAGGGTGCGACGTGGGAAGGCACGTGGGCTTCGATGAGCCTCCTGTGATTCCGGGGTCGTTGTGAATATGGTATTCCGAGGGAAGGGAAGTCATTACATACATCTGTGTAGTTGTACCCATCGTTTGGTATGAACTGAAATGTGTGGGAGTAAGTTTTTATATATTTAGGAATTGCGCTGCAAAATTACCTCATGGGAATATTTTTTCCGGACAGACTACTATGCAAAACAAATTATCTGATGTCAATTGAGCGTAGCGCGTTTTGTGAAGCTAATCGTTTTTAAGCCACAGGGGATCAACGTTCATTGTATGTAGTACATATTTGTGATACTCCGGTACCGCAGAACTCATCACACGTTCGTTTCAACCTTCGACTTAATTCAGGATTATGTCGTCATTCATTTCTTAACATCATTACGCAAGCAAAGGAAATTTCACTAGTGACACTAACAATTTTCTTTTCACAAAATCCGCATAAGGGATAGCTCCTCTACTCTATAAAAGCACAGTCATCCAACATTTATTTTATTTATTCGTTGATCACGACGGACGCAATTTCAACGGTTGCAAGGTAGTTTGATGTAACATCCGCAAAAATAGAAGCTCTAATAGAATATGCTGTAACTAACAAAAGCGTCAGGATATCCTACACACGGAAAAATCTGAAATTGAATAGTTTTCTTGTTATTTATATGCGATCTTAATACAAGTGCGGTTTAGAATTATCTCATGTAAAAAAAAGTTCTCTATTTATTTAGCCAGTTCATCCGATAATTGATGTATTCTATAATGGAACATACAAATAAAAACTTCTAAAAGAGGCACATCATTTCAGTACAAGCGTTATGGCATTCCATATTAAAATATTAATTTTACAACTGAAATATTACTCTAGAGAAGAAAATAATTTTGTAGATAGTACAATATTTTTAGTATTTACTAAATTTTCATTCATTTTAATAGTTACATTACTAAATAGTTTTAGTATTTATTAAAAAGAATTAAAAGCGCTGAATTACACAATTCTTTATCATTAGCGATAGTAATGAGTTTGGCGATCACAAAATATTATCTTACAATGACAGTGAGCAAAGAACATCCATGGGGATAATTTGCCAGAATAATATGGGCATTTTATTTAATATATAGGGTATAAGTCATTTACGTTTCCTTCATTTTAGTACAACCAGTTAGTTGCATGAACAAGTAACTGAAGACTTCTTCACACTGGAACCCAACTTTGAACACCAGAAGCCCCTGTTTTGTGCGTTACAGTATTATAAGCCGGTACTGCAAATGGGTAAACATAATAATAGCGCTAAGAGGTAAGATTAAATTGTACAGAAAGTCAAATAGGCATGTTAATTTTATCGCAAAAGATTATCTCTGTCTCTCATTTTAAAACAGATTTATAGCTACTGCTCGTTTCTGATCATCCGTTTTTTAAAAGTAAGAATAACCAGCAAAAGTGTAATAGAATGTTCAAAGGAAGACATTTTTCAAAATGAAGCTTAAGATGCAACTTGGGGTCTCAAGTGCATCGTCTTATTATCTAGCATATTCCCCTAAATGTTCTTCGCAAGTTTCCTGCATGTTCCCTCGTACATTTCCGCCAGGTTATTCTTCTATTATCCCACGTGTTCCAGGGCAAGTTCTCCGAATGTTTCTTGCAAGTTCCCTGCATGCTTGTTTGCTAACGTAGGCATGTTACCCCATGTTCCCCGCATATTTTTCACATATTCTCGCGCATGATTCTCAAATGTCTTCATATGTATCTGGCACGTTCCCTACATTTCCCCAGAATACTCCCACCATTTTCACGCATGTCCTTTCACTTATTAATCTGAAAAAACAACACATTTTTTCAGATTTTTAAACATTTATTTTAAGTGCTTTTAATACTTTTCCAAATCCAACGGCAACCGAAAGCGTAGTGGATCCCCTGACTTTCGAAACGGGCAATTTGAAATAGAGGACCCAGAACAGCCAACCCCAAAAAAAGGAATAAAAAGAGTCCAAAAATCATAATCATTGTCTTCATTTCTCGCCTGCTACGTACACAGTAAAGAGAATCTATTGTAATGCTGAAGAGGAAATTGGTGATTTTTCATGAGGAAAAACAGTTTTTGTTTTATGCTGATATCGAACTAGCGGTGTTAAAACAGCACATACTTTCTCGCCCTTAGTAATGCTTACATAACACTTTTGATACCGCAATTTCTCTCCGAATTAACCCATCTCAGTCATCATTTTTTGTAAAACTCAAATCTTCGAAAAATTGTACAGGACCTTATTTCAAAATTTGTCTTTAAAAAACAGATTTTATTAAGGGAAAAATCAAGCTCTTCATAATTGTAGTTGTAGGAAGACGCTGAAAACATTTTGAACGTCTGCAATTTTCGAAAAATCAAGGTTATCACCGAACATGAGACATGCACTACTCTTTTAAACGTCCTTAAACAAAATTTAATACAAATGTTGGAGCCGTTTTCTTGAAAATTCTGAAAATGTCCCAAGTGCTTCATGTAAAGTTCCCCCATAATTAAAATTTCGGTTTCAAATTCAAGAAGCTGCATTATAAGCCAGATCGATAAGGAAATGTGAATTTTGGCGAAAATCGGCTAAACGGTTTAGTCGCTCGCGTTGTTCACGGACAGACGGACAGACGTTTTGCCGTCATTCGATTTTTTCCACCGACCAACAAAACATGGATTCTGGTTACATCCCGTGTTATAGGAGTTTTTCTAGATTTACCAACTAGATTTATCAACTTTTTCGTTACCAGTGCCCAGTAATAAGAAATTTTCTGCCAACAATTCGCCTGGAAATGTGCATATTAACAGTGTGAGAGATCTTTCAAAATAAATTCAAAATTTGGAATTTTCGAAAATTCAGAGTTTATCGTGAAAATTGGACCTATTCCACCATTGTAAGTGTAGTTTATTCTTACAAGAAATTTAAAGAAAAAATTTGGAGCCTTTTTGAGAAAATTTTGAAAATGTCCGTGGGGCTTCATGTAAAGTACTCCCAAATTTTGAAGAAAGTTTTTCAAAATCGCGGCGCTGTGAGTGGAACCAGATCAATCGCGGAATATTAATTTTGGAAGAAATCATACTTATGGTTTAGGCGCAATTGTTCACAAACTGACAGTCGGACGGACGGACAGACGGACGTTTTGAAAAGAACCACTTTTCCGGTATCGGGGGACCCCAAAACATGTATTTCCGTTGAAATCTCGAAATCGGTTGTCCGCAGCATTACATAACTTTCCCTAAGTGGATAAATCTTGAGCTTTTGTATATGTGATAAATTACTTTCTCCAATACGTTGTGTTGTCAGAATCTTCGTATTGTGAGTCGTACACACCGAAAATTTATTTACGGCAAAACGTGCGTTTGCCTTTCTGTCTGCAGTCAACGCTAGCGTCTAAATCGTTCGGACGAGGAATATCTCCAAAACTATCTTGCACAACTCGGGGTACTGCGAATTTGAAACTGATATTGTGTCTTTTGGAGGTACTTAACATGTCGTAACAGTTTCTAAATTTTCTTATAAATGGCTCCAATTATTTCTCGAATAGAGCAAAAAATGCTTTAAAATGGCGCGGATCTCATTTTTATTGAACTCTCTGAATTTTGAACAATTGTATAAGATCAAAATTTTTCGGCGTCTTTCCACAACAACAATATTGAGGAAAGAGGTTTCTTCGTTAATGAAATCTGTGTGTTCAAAAGTATATCTTAAATGATGGTCGATAAAATGTATTGTCGCGTATTTTTACGTGAAATATAGGAAATTTTTAAATATATTTTCTCTCCAATTTTTTTCTTTACTTTCTTCGAATGAAGGAAAGTACGCTTATAAGAATGATGCAGGTTTCACTTTCGTTGATCAATTTAATGTTTCGAAAAGTAAACAAGTTACAAATAATGTGAGAAAGTATGTGCAGTTGTAGCAACAGTAGTTTACGTGTGAAAATACACTGAGATGACAAAAGTCAGGGATACCAATATGCAAATATACTGATGACAGTAGTATTGCGTACAGAAAAAGTATAAAAGAGCAATGAATTGGCATAGCTTTCATTTGTACTCAAATGATTCATGTGAAAAGGTTTCTGACGTGATTATAGCCGCAAGACGAGAATTAACAGACTTTTAATGCGAAATAATAGTTCGAACTGGACGCATGGTGCATTCCATTTCGGCAATCGTTAGGGTATTCAATATTTCGAAATCCATAGTGTCATGTGTGTGTGTGTCGAGAATACCTAATTTCAGCCATAACCTCTCACCATGAACCATGCAGTGGCCGACGACCTTCACTTGATAGCAGCGGCGGCGGAGAGCAGCGACTTCTGCGTATACTTGTCAGTGCTAACAAAAAGACAAGCAACACTGCATGAAACAAACGCAGAAATCAATGTGGGACGAAAGACGAACCTATCCGTTAGGACAGTGCGGCAAAATTTCGCTTTAATTGGCTATGACAGCACAAGACCAACTTGAGTGCCTTTCAACAGCACGTCATCGCCTTCAGCGCCCTTTCTGGATAGATTGGACCCTAGACGGCTGAAGAACTGTGGTTTAGTCAGATAACTCCCGATTTCAATTGATAGGAGCTGATGGCAGCGTTCTAGTGTGGCACAGACCCCATGAATCCATGGACACAAGTTGTCAACAAGGCATTGTGCAAGCCGGTGCTGACTCCAAATTGTGTGGGCGGTTTTAACATGGAATGGACAGGGTCCTCTGGTCCAAATGAACTGATCATTGACTGGAAATGGATACTTGGAAACTATTTGTAGCCATCCATTCATGGACTTCATACTCCCAATGTTTGGAATGTTTGTGGATGACAATGCGCCTTGTCTCCAGGGCACAATTGTTCGTGGTTCGTTTGAAGAACATTCTGGATAATTGAGCAAATGTTTTGGCCACATAGATTGCCCGACATGAATACCATAGAACATTTATGGGACATAATCGAGAGGTCAGTTCGTTCAAAAACTCCTGCACCGGAAGTTCGTTCGTCCGTTCGTTCGTTCGGAAACCCCTCCAACTTGTAGTTATGGACGGCTATAGAGGAAGCATGGTTCAAAATTTCTGCAGAGGACTTCCCGACGTTTTGAGTTCATGCCATGTCGAGTTGCTGCACTTCGTCGGCAAAAGAAAGTCTGACACAATATTAGGATGTATCCCAACACTTTTATCACTTCAGTGCAGTTTGATACTTGTGAGAATCGAAAATGAGAAAGTTGCTTCGGAGAGAAGGAACCCTGCAAAAAAGCATTAGGAACATAACTAGAGTTTTGTAGTGCCGTGTCTCCACCACTTAACATTTAACGTTAGACAACGTCACAGTTAACGTGGCATTGAAAATATTGCCAACTATCGAAATATTGCTGCAGGCTCCAGAAAATATAACAGTGGTGCTAAAACAACACAAACATCTCTCACGCATGTTTCGATACTTAATATATTTTCATTTATCATTTAACTTGTTTGTGCTAAATGTTTAACAATGAAAACGCTTTAAAAACACGAAAACCAGGTTTAATGATCTACGACACATCGTTCCCGAGTTGCAGTCGATAGAAAAGTGTGTGTCAGCGTAGCGTGTGGTGCTGCGTGCGCGCCTGTTTCTTCTTATAAAAAAATACATACAGGAATACCATTCATTTGTAAACAAAAAAATTAACAGTAAGTATGTGCAGGAATACTTAACAAAAATCATCTTTCGCTTATAGTTGCAAAAACGTAATATCTTTAGCATGACTCCACGTTCCGTAGATAGAACTGTTCTTTTTTTAGCTCTCTTTATATTTGGTCAAGTAGTTCAACTTTTTCCTCCAAACTTTACTTGCGGTAAATTCAACAATCCATCGCCTTGAGTAAGAATACAAGCTGTTCTTTGTTAGCACAATTAATGCTAAAATTACATTCATTCATTGATAATTTCATCACCCCTTTCACGCATTTTGAAACCTTAAGTTACGTCGCAGTTTGGAACTTCTTGAAAACCAAAATGTGTAATTTTCTTTGAAGTCTGTAGAATACAAGTATGTAATATTTAAATTATTAAATTTATAAAATTCTGAAATAAAATAGAGTTTAGACATGTATTAAATGTTTATTATGTAATTAAATTATTGTCAAGATAAACAAACATTTATTCAAATTATTCTATTTCAAATTTAATGGATTTCATTCTACATGACTTTGCAAAGCATGCAAGAATTTAAGAGTACAGAGAGAGACAGAGAGAGAGAGAGAGAGAGGTGATAATAACTTCGGGGAAACGATCCTTTTTTTGAATTTCTCCAGTATTAATTATTCTATGTCGAATTAACCAGCTTCCATTCTATATGGTATGGTACTCAAAAAACAAGCATCACAAGGTACAAATATTTGAATTAAAAAAACTCAACGACCTGTAGAAGGTTGTTCTTATTTTTCTCTGCAGAGAGACTTAAGGCTGCAGCGAGGCCGACGATATCGCACGGTCCGGCCCCGGTGGAGTGCTCTTGCGTGCACTGGCCACGATACCGCACGAAATTGCTGCTTAGAGCCCGCGCCCCTTTTAAAAGCATTAGAACGCTTACGAGGAAATCGCATTTCGCTTCGTTTCCTCGGCGCGGGTATCCACTCGCATCGAGCTAAAAGACCGAGCACGCATTTGCATCTCACCGCAAGGGAGCGCCTGGCTGCAAAAGTCCCACGTAACGGTGCACAATGGAGAAGGTCCCTTCCCGGAAATGTCGCAAGTTCTGGTTAGATTTTAAGGTTGGGAAACTTCTATACTGAATGTTCCTGAACGACCGTGTTTATTATTGTAATAATGGGTTGGAAGAATTGACGTTTACTGTGCATCCTGAAAGAATGAAGAAGACCTTCATTCGATTCATTCCGTTTTTCTTTCATCCATTTGCAAATTTAAGCGGTCACACTACAAGGGCAGTAAAAATAAATAATATAAAATAAATATTATATTTTACATTTTCTTAATTTTGTTTCATATTGGTTTTTCCATTTGACTGAGTGGCAGATTTTTCTGGTAATAGGCTTGTGGAAATAGAGGAAAAGTCATAAACAAAATCCTCAGTGTTACGTATACATTCTTCACATCTTAACATGGAGATCAAGACAAACATGAAATACATGCAAATAATTTTTCGCGCAAGATACACGAAATATTCTATAATATATCCTAACTTAAGAAACAATACCAAACATTAAAAATATTATTTATATACATTATAAAAGTATGTAAACAAGAAGAAACATTGAAGAAAACAATTTTTATATTTCAAAACGTATTTATAATTCTGCTAAGTTAGTGTTATATCGCGTCTTGTAAACAATTTTGTCTCTTTTGCAAACATTTTATTCTACTTCTGTGCTAGTGAACCTCGACTCGGCCGTTTTCTTTGACTCACATTCCTTGCTTTGTTTCAGCATGGTAAATCCCAATAAAATATTACAGATACATTACATTTTATTGAAAAATAAAAATAGAGCCATTGAATCAGATAGGAATCTCTCCATCCCTGCACATGCGCACGACCTTGTCTGAATAATTTTTCACAAGTTGTCAATTCTTGTGACTTCGGTAGTGTACCTACCGGTTAGCGTATCGAACCGTTATACCCAAGCGTGGATTTTTAAGGTCGAAAAAATCCTTCGTACGCCTTCCTTAGGAAGAGAGAACTGTCTCATGTTGCAGATTCATTGCATGTAAAAGATCCTCAAAACTAAAAGAAGCCTCTGAGATAAATTCAAATCGCCTGCTTCGTCGCCCGAGTGATAGGTACCTCCTTTCTCTACTAGAAGTAGCGGAATCTGCGTGGTCATAACATAAGGCATTATTGAACTAAATTGATTTCTGCGCACCTTGAAAAAGTAGGAATATTTTAGAAACGTTCAATATGTCTGCACAATTAATACAACGCGCGTGACGCGGGCGGATTGGAAATCTCAGCAATTTCGTGCGGCAAAGTCAGAGTAAGGGTAGTGGTGGATCGTTATCCCCCGAAGAAAATCATATTTTGACAGGTTAATTTGAGTTTGCGTTTTCACAGTAACCGTTGAGGAGATGTCTAAGATATTTGCTGTGATTTTTTGGGGAGTGCTAATAACACTGATAAATGATAACACCCCTCTTTTGTTCTAATATTGTTCATGTAAAATAACATTTAGATCTAATTATGATATTTTTCTTCTGATTCTTGTAACTTTCACAAAATTTTGAATGATTATTTTGAGAGCATAATTCTGTCTCCGAGACTGTGATAGAGAGGTAGAAATCTTATGCCTCTTTGCGTTCCCTTTTCTTGTTCATATGATAACGGTGATGGTTTGCCATTGCCTTTCATTGAGAGGTTGATACAATAATTACCAAGAATGATGAATGATGGTGAGAAATTAATAATTACTGTTCAGCTATGGCGATTTGAATAGCCAATTATGTCACAATCACTAGAGGATAACACCCATACCTTATGAGAGACTCTAACATATAGCATACATCTCCTCGTACTTTGACGTAGACCTCCTCCAGAGCCACATAAAATTTTGATTGATTGATTAGTTTGTGTTTCCAGGCTTGTCAACTTCTATTGCCATTAACCCCGTAACTGTAGTGCACGTGGTATCTCGGGAAGTGGCGGCTTTCTTCCTCCGCTGGATGGCGAAATTCCCCGGAAGCTGACCTACACGTCGGCTTTCGGGGAACTTCCCCTTCGAGGTATCTCCACCCAGTTAAGAACCGCCCCTTCCGGAACAAGCAGTAAGCTCCCGACAGGTCTCCCGATGTGTGTAGTAGTGTAATGAAAATGTAAGTGTGTATAAGAAAGGCGAGAGATTAGGACAAGGAAGAGGAAGGATAGATCACGGTACTCTTTGTTAGAGTACTGCTCAGGCATTCGCCTAGTAATGATCAGAGAAATCTCGAAAAACTACCGATCAGAGCACCAGGACACAAGAATTATCCTCAGCGGCTGAATTCAACCTGGTGTCTACATGGTGTCGAAAATCCTACCAGAGTTGGGACTCAAACCGTAGGACCTCCCTGTGAGAAACAATACAGATACATCAATTGATGCCCTGAGCCACCTCATCAAATGCAAAATTTTGAGTTACATATATTTTACTCTTATTCTGTGCTTGCAGGAAATTATTTTCGTGAGAGTGGGCTCTTACAGCTAAGCCTCTGCCTTAAGTCTGGGCTGTCCGCGACGTCAAAACATAATTGTTGACATTATTCGAACAAATATGCTTGTTGTTCTTGTAGCTGTCCATTAAAATAATACATCAAGGTGATTAAACATAAACAAATAATGCTACTATTTACATTTTCACTTTGTCATTTTGTGCAGCATTATTCTCTAACCACTCGTAATATTATAATTCATCTTTGCGAAAGTAATTCCTGTCGATGTAGGTTTTCTTCTCTTATATCTTAATAACACTTTCCACAAATTTAAAATATGACATTCTTTCTTCTGAAAATGATTTTGAATTGTTACTTCTATGATTTTTAAACTAACAAATTATTGGTACAAGAGTAAATACGATTTTTTATAATCTACTACAAAACATTACATTTTTAATGAACCTGCATTAATATCGCAATGATCTCACTTCAATTACTTATTCATAATTAAAAACTAATAGGAATTTACTGCTAGCTTCAATTCCGTTGAAATTCAATTACTTGAATCTCCGAAGTTGCACATATCATTCTTTTTACATTACCGCGGATCTCAAAAAGCCTTAACTTACTTATCGTCGAAAACAGGAACGTGAATAGTAACAGAAACGTATAAGCCATGCAGGAGGGAAGTATAATACATGCACGTTTTTTGTTGCCTAGAATCCCTACCTCACTATTTTACTATATATGCTTCAATAATGAATAACGGCACCAACGAAAGTGGTTAGAAAGTTTTTAAATCTAAAAATATTTGCTCCTGGGTAAGGGAAAACGAATTTTCGTCAGCAAACGATCTTTAAACGCGAAAACGCCTTCCCGCCACGCTATTGTGGCCCCTACCGAAACTTGGGATTTTGTGAGCAGGTTTATCGGTTCTTTGAAAACTATTATTTCATCTACTTAAAGTGGACACTCAAACAGAGATTGCTTGGTAACTTTTTCTAATCCAATTGCTTCGTTTGCTCTATCAGAGATCAGCGTCACTTCTGCGGCTTCGTCTCTTGCTGGCCGATAGGGACTTTTCTTTGCTTAACTGGTCATTTATGGCTTCTTTTCCGTGACCTCTTGATGTTGAAACGTGTTTGTTTTGTGAAATACAAGAGTCCCTTAGCAAATATTGATCGATTTAAATGCTTCTCGTCTTTATCTAAGAACTCCAAATACTTTCAAGCATACAATTTGTAAATTGAATGCAACCTAGAAATACTCGGATATCGCGTACTACTTACACTGCTGGAAAAATCAATGATGCAAAATGAGTTTGTACTGACTATTTCACTCATGTCTATTAAATTATACTTTCAAATCATGTAATGTGTTTATTCGTGAAATAGTCACACTAAATATCACTCGAAGTGCTGTGCTAGCCGGTAAATTCACTCCTCGCTACGCGAGTCGTGAATTTACCGGCTAGCACAGCACTTCTCGTGATATTACTTATGATAAAATTTATACGAAATACAAATGAAGAGCGTGGAAGTTTTATATTTTAGATCGATTGAACGAAGTTTGCAAGCAAAATGTTGTGATTGTATATAATCTGTATTAGTATGGGAAGACGACTGAAAAGTTTTCTATTCTGGCATGCCGAATAAAAACAAAGTCGTACCAGCCTAAGTACTCTGCCTTTTCCTCTTATTTCTTAATTGCCATTCTCTATTAGAAAGGAAAAAATAAATTCAATGTGTAGTGTACCTCCGCCTTACCCTGTTCTGATCTGCCCCTGCCTTTACTGCAGCCTGTTCCTCACTCTGCCCAATCCCATCTACATTGCTCCACTCTAATCCTCCTCAACAAGAAGATTAGAATATATGGAGATGGCATATCCCAAATGCATAAAATAAAGCAACCCCTTGCCACACTGGTTAAGCTACCCCCTATTTAAACAACAGCCTGAAATCCATCTTCAAATTATATATTATATTTATTCTTATATTAATATTTCGCAAAGGATGTGATGTAAATATTCTTATTTGCGAATTGATAGACAGAAGTATTAACAGAATAAAGCAAACAGACATGGAAAGAATATTAGGCCTTGTTAGAATTAATTTAGTCGCATAGTAAATGTTAAAAAAATTGTTTTGTTATCTGAATCTGAACAGAATAATAATTATTGTCGTGAGCCAAAGACAATTATTATTGAAATAGAATTGTACCTTTTATTTAATGTCAGTGTGTAATTACAAAAGCTTCAAAAACGAAGAAAGGAAAAGCAAACAATATTTTCAATAAAACTAATGGAATTAAGGGAAACAGTGAGAACGTTCTTCTTTTGGCAACACACCCTCAATAATGTAACTTTAAATGAAGGAGGTGAAGCAGCATGCGACTTTACATCGGTAACGTGAAAGTGTTTGCTGGTAATCGCGTTCCCCATTTGACGTGAATAAGAAAATAGTAAACTGTTTCTCGTCTCTTGGCAAGGAGGATGCTGCCCTTCAAAAATTGAGTAAGGAAATGAAAATAAATTGCCTGAGTGAATCCAATTATAAGATTTCAATCCCATTAAGTGCGCAGAACAAGAGTATTCTTGGTGCTTTAATAATTGAACTGAGCAGAAGAAATTCCCAGACAATAATAAAATGAAAATTCTAGTCTGCAGTTGTAGTGATTATGTCGCCCCCGTCCAAAAAAATTATAATGATGTATGAGGTCAAAAGCTCAAGTACAAGTTAATCAATGCAGTGTTATTTTGAAAAAAACTCAAACTAAAACTTTCATAAAAAGTTCGAAGATTTTATTCAATCAATCACTTGAACTGAATATGAGCTTCCATACCATCTTACTTCCCCGTATTCGTACGTATATACGGAGTATATACACTCATCGTCATAAAGAAAGCTGCACCCCAAAGAACTCTATTGATCCGCTGTAAACTCTGAGAGTATTTTTCTCACCATTCGCTAAGCCAATGATTTTGTTTTCACGGTCGGCCGCGCACTGGAGGGTAGGTGGTAAGTGCTTGACGTCGCGCCCACCGGTCTAGATAAGAGAGCCTCAAACGGCCGCGACGGAAATTGCGATATCGGGTAGCGTCGCCAGAGCGTCATCTGCACGTATACTATGCCTTGGCGACGTATTCAACAGCCAGTTATCCAGTTAGATGCGTTCGAGAGGGGCTGCATCGTGGATGGCTGGTTGGTCCTGTCGCCATATTTCGCGCTACTCCGGTCGTACAGACACCACCATCGCCCGCTATTGGTGGCAATGGGTTGAGGAAGGCATGTACACACGAAATGGAAGATCTGGACGTCCACCACGCACCATGAGGAGGGAGGACCAACGGATTGTCCGTCAGGCGCGAACAGATACAACAGCACAATTGGTGCTATTCAGCGGGCTATGCAGCCTGCACTGTCACATCCTATAAGTGGCAGTACCATTGGCAGGCGGTTGCACAACACAAGGCTCGCCGCACGCCGACTGTTACGACGCCTGCCACTCACTCCCCAGCATCGTCGATACAGACTCGCCTGGTGCCGGGAATAATAGACCTGGGCCCACTGGCAGCGGGTCATCTTCAGCGACGAGTCCCGCTTCAGCCTTGATGGCGACGACCACCGAATCTGTGTCTGGAGGCGCCGTGGAGAGAGACACGACGAGTGGTTAATGGTACCTCATCACACGTCCCGCCAGCCCGATGAATTGGTGTGGGGCGCGATATCCCATGGTGCCCGTTCACCGTTAGTTTTAATTCGACAGCCACACGGTACATTCAAAAGATCCTGACCGGTGGCTCTGCCGTTCGTGAACGCCCATGCCCATGCCTTATTTCGACAGGATAACGCGCGTCCGCATACCGTATCCATCTCCCGAGCATGCCTTGCTGCCGTGGATACTTTGCCATGGACAGCAGCATTGCACGACCTGTCCCTGATCGAGAATGTTTGGGGTGCTACGGAGCGTGCGGTCAAGATTCCACCCCTACCCACCAATATGCAAGAACTGCGCGCTCTGATGCAAGCTGCATGGGATGGACAGGACATAATTCGAGACCTGTACAACTTCGTGCCGCAATGTCTGAACGCGTGTGTTCGCTAAAATGACGTCCCCTCGCCATACCAAAATGTACCGTCTGTGGCCGTAGAGCGCAATAGATGTTGGTCCTACAAATGTGAAAGTGTTATTATTTTGTATACGTGGTACCCTCTACCTGCCTGCCTGCCAACAATGATCGCAATCCGCCTTGTCCTTCTGGGTGCAGATTTTTTATGATGATGATGATGATGATGATGATGAGTGTATACGATGAGATAATGTAGAACAGAGAAAGTCATTTAATGTTGCGGAAAATGCCATTTCTTGCTGCAGCGTTACATAACTTTCTCTAGAGTACTTATCCAGTATGCAAGAATAAAAGATACTTAAATGTTGGGGATACTTCACTTGTTACACTTGGAAGATTTTCAAAATTTCTAAAAGATATTCCATTTTTAAAACATTATTGTAACAATAGAGTGAACTACTCTTATAAAGATGGTATAGGTCGGACTCTCATGGTTACTTCTGAATTTTCAAAAATTGCCAAAGTCTCAATATTTTCGGAGTCTATCCACAAATGCTACATTGAAGATGGGGATTTTTTTCTTAGAATAAAATTAGTTCTTTACAATCACTTCTTTTACCATGTAAATGTATCCCATGTAAAATTTTAAAATATTAGTAGTTTTGCGCAATTTTGAATGAAGAATGAGGAATATTAAAAAATATATTAAAAACACGATTATTCCGAAAAAGACTCTAAATATTTTCCTTCAACTTTCTGTAATAATAGTGTTAATGCACTGAATAACAGGACGTAAACTTCATTTTGATATATTCTTTTGTTTTTTGAAGAATTACACAAAAGGAAATTTATAATTCATTTCTAACGTATTCAACTCGTAGCCCATTCCTGACGTTCTAAAAGAATTGCACTTTGAGTACAAGTAATTTCAATACATTCTTATGAACTTTCTTGAAAACTCAAAACTTCTTTTGTGAAAATAAAATCAAAATAGTCAATTTTCATAAACGTTTTCAAACGACGTTTTTTCAATACCCCTGCAAATTTTTCAAAAACAAACGTCAAAAACAGGTTTCACTATCCTCTGACATTCTTAAAATCTTATTTCAATTTAAGTACGTATCAGAGTGGCGAATATTTTTGCGTAATTTCTGCATTTTCTGCGATTTACTTTAAAAATTCTCAAAAAAGGCTACATGTTTTCTTCTTCATATTTTGTCCTCGTTCTTTGGAACTCTTAAAACTGGCACGGGTCTCTTTTTCTCCGAATATTCGAAAAACGCAAAGGTTATATATAACGCGAGAAAAATGTCCTCTTACAGCATCACTAGTTTATTGTAATCAGTGCTGACATGCAATATTTATTAAGAACAAAAAGGAGGTGTGTGTTAAGAATTTCGACATAATAATAATAATAATAATAATAATAATAATAATAATAATAATAATAATAATGTTTTCACTGCTACATTTTATCAATATTTTAGCCTTTTTTTGCAATTTAGTAATTCCTCACATAATAGTAGATACATTGTGATTTGTATACATTTGTATAAATAATATGTTCACAACTAATTCTGCAAGTTATTATCGCTGAATGGACTTGTTAAACGACTGGACTATTCTCAGAATAGGGTACTATTCTTTCAAGAGTATGAACACGCGTTTATTCTTTTCCTTTTGTTTCATTGTTTCTCTCCGCTTGAATGTCATCGCTAATAATTTATCTTCCATTCTGAGCACTCGAATCTAATTACAGAAGCACTTTTGCACCGTCCATTTGCCTCTCTGCTTTGTATAGCAATAGAATTGGCGCGACAGTAAGATGATAAGTAATTTTTCCATTGCTATGTACTTATTGCTACATAGCTTGAAACCTGCATACATAGAATATATATATATATATATATATATATATATATATATACTATTTTTCATACTATACATAAATGACATTTTTTAAACCTTGCGGGAAGGAGGTTTAATATATTTTACTGATAATACTTGCGTCATAGTTAAAGATAAGTCGTGGACAGAAGTAAAACAAAAAGATGATCAAAATCTAAGTTTATTAGCCAAATAGTTGAGTGACAACTACCTTACCCTCAATATAACAACTGTGTTTGACACATATGGAAGCTTTTTGGACAGTGTTCCGAAACAATGTAGTCTTGAGGACACACGTGAGCTCATGCAACACTGTAAACCGTGCATGTCCGGAGGTAAAAAGGGTTTCTAGAACTAAATACCTAGGTATTTACATTGACATCAATCTTCAATGGAGGCATCACATAACAAAAATTGAAAATAAATTACCACTAGCGTACCCGTGCGAGAACTCTTGCATGTTAAACCCCATCCCCTCCCTATCCATTTGTCTATCCCTTCCATTAAGAAGAAGAGGGAAGGAGAGGATGTACACAGAATGTACTAATGTACAAATGTACACAGATATCAAACAAAATAACAATGCAATTGATGTTGGAAACAAATTTTCAATAAACGTTTACTCAGCATTATAGAGAGATGTTCTTGGAACAATTCATACTTCCTTAAAACATTTGAAGAAATGATTCAATCTTCCTTGATAGCTTTTCGCTTTCCTTGATAATCACAAAAATAATAGAAAAGGTTTTTACTCTTGGGAAAGCCAAGCTAAGTAGTGCGAAAATACCGGATCGGGCAAGTAAAGACCTACTTTTTGCAATATTATTTAAATTTCCTTGATTTGTTATAAGGAACCGAGGGGGTTTTGGAGAGTCAGGGTGCCAGCTTGCTGGGGTGCGAAAATTGAAAAATTATTTGTATACTAAAAAGTATTGGATTATTTTCTGCGTTCTTACGTACCTCAAGAAAAGCAATTCCGAGTCAAAAAATAATCAAACTAATATTTTCACCTTAGAGTACTAAATACCATTTGTTGCCATTAGAAACAATTTAGTATGCTTAGACTTCACTTCGGTACATGGGAATGTTGCTCAAATGATGTTTGCATATTGAACATCTTAACGAACAGACACCTTGAGTTTAATATCAGACAGTGTATTATTTACAATATGAGTTTGCAGCTGGGCGTTGATGTACATACTTCCAGATACCGCCAACATTTAAATCGTGCGTTTGGACTGCGATCATTGCGAGTTGTCGAGTGACTTGCACTATTCTTTCTACAATTTTAAATTCAGTTGTTTTTTTAATTAATTCACGTAGTATTTTAGGCTAGCGCGTTTGGATTTTTGTTTTCTATTTCTTTCAAGCTATTTTACTTTAGCTACTTTAAAAAGTTAGTTCTTTGTGTTGTACCATAGCACAAGTTTTCCCCCCACTACCTCTGCGTATCCGGGCGAGAACTCTCGCATGGTAGACTTCATACTCATCACTATCTTTCTATTTTCATTCTAAGAGGGAAAGTAGTTAACGAAACGTGTTTATTTGTTTAAAAATATATAAAGGTAACTTGCACTGCACTAACACAATAACAAATAAAAATAAAAAAAACAATGCAATTAATGTATAAAAGAAATTTTCAATAAATATTTATTCAATATCGTGGAGAATTTTCTTGGAACAGTTCCCAACACTTACTTAAAGACATTTGAAGTAATTATTCAATATTCTTTGTCAGTTAGGTTTTAGCTTTTCGTGATAGTCACAAAACAACTAGCTTTTTACATTTGAGAAAGCTACGTGTCTGAACCCGTCGAATGATAACGAAAATATTGGTACAGGTAAAACACAAACACAGTCTTCACTCTTCACTGAACACCCACATCCCTCCACAATTAGGAAAACAGCACTTACAGACCATGGCAAAACGTTAATTGAATAGTTTCACTACACGCATAAGAAACAATCTTCATAGGTATCAAGCAACTACAATAGTACTTCTAGTTGTTGCTGGAGAGCAAATCTTGCATTTATGATTGTGCAAATAAACCTAATCAGACTGCACAAACCACGGTGTATACAGAAAGAGTAAATATAAGATTTTAGGAATCTAAGCCTTCTAAGCGTATCGCCACAAAAATTGCTACCAGCAAGAAGGGCTGAAGTTTGAGGTGGCCTTGGCCTCAAAATTTTAATTTTTAAGGCTCTAAAACGCTTAGTTTATGAGTTATTTGACGAAAACTTGGGCAAGTTTTGCGGGTTGCATTTGATTTGAATATTTTGATGCGTTTTTTTAAACAAATTCTTCATATTTTTAAAGTCAATGTGCAATTCGTCACGTCTCCGTGAAATTCTCTTTCTTTAGAGAGCTCAGTTATGAAGATTGGTTGCGTGTGAGAACAGCAACGGAAAGGTATACTACTGAAATAATACAGGAGACGATATCTCATTTATATATTTTATAAAATTATTAAAATATTCAGTACTTAACACTTCCTAATGATTTATTATGCATTTTTGGTCTATTGCTACGTATGGCATAATTGCATAGGGAGGAGCATACGAAAATTCTATGAAGCCCTTAATAAATA
This sequence comes from Acheta domesticus, assembly GCA_031308135.1. Taxonomy (NCBI): domain Eukaryota; kingdom Metazoa; phylum Arthropoda; class Insecta; order Orthoptera; family Gryllidae; genus Acheta; species Acheta domesticus. The sequence goes on along the minus strand of JAHLJT010002406.1, from coordinate 90,016,038 downwards.
TGCAAAAAAGAATCATTAAATCATTAAACTTATATTTAAAAAAGGTAAAAATTATTCCTCTGATATCTTGTATAGAGAAGGTAGGATAATTGATATTAGAAAATATTTTTTGCAGAGACCTATTTTGGACAATTTTTAATATTTGCAAAATGTGTATTAAAATGGAAGGGAAGATAAAAGAGTCAAATCATCACAATTACCCATTGTAAGAAAAGATATTAGTAAAAGAAATTATGTTTATATGAGTTATAAAGTTTTAACTTACTTTCAAATGATTAGAAAGTTTTGAATACATCGAATATCTCTACCAAAAGAATTGTAAACAATTTGTAGATTGATTAGCGTGAGGATGTCCTAAAAACCATTATTACCTGAGCTCCTGTTTACATTATTATCTATAAAAAATTATTATCTGATTTGGCATATATATCCTATCGTCCTTCACTATTGTTCGTTATTGTTTCTTTTTATATTATCCAATATTTTATTTCTTACTTTATTAAGAATTAAATATTGCATACGCGATGCGTATCCCTTAGTTATAAGTGGTGTACAATTTTTATATTATTTTATATTTTTTTCGTCCTTTTGTATTATATCTGTTTATCATTTACTTTTAAGGTAAATTTCTTTATAAAAATGTAAAACAGTTTACGATGACTCATTATACTGTGATTTGCGGGTTCGCGCACAGGCTTAGTCTCAGCGAGATGCGAAATTCATATACTGTATATTTTATGCATATGTATACGTATAAATATCTGTATAAACAGTCTGAATAAAACATGACATCCAAATGATTTCTTTCTAAAGAACAATGTAGATATTTTCATATTAATTGCGCGAAGTAGTCGTTTTCTTTGTGATCTAGAATAAGAGATTTTGACAACCCCATAAGCCAAAATCAATCGTGGCCATGAATAACCAACCATTTTGTCAGGGAAATATGAACATGTTTTCTTCAACTATAAATATTATAATATTTTTAAAATGTATCTTTTTACATGTGTAATGACCTTCGGTACACCAAGAAATAGTGATTTGCATCAAGCTCTGGAAGTGAAAAGCAAAATGCGTAATATGTTTATTTCATTATATTTCCTTAAGATGTTGGCGACTTAATTTAAAAATTATATTTGCGAAGCAAAGAAAGATACTACAAAGTAGTTAACGGGTGGCGATAGATGGCAGCTGGCAAGAGTATGTGGCAAGTTCCAAATAGCTAGCCTAGACCCAAGGGAACTGAAAACTAATACGGGAAAGTCTGTGCCATTCTGTAACACCACAAGTTTTATAATTTGCGTTAACTTCAAGCAGACATACCCGAAAGCTAACCATTATTTCAAAAAATTAAACATGTCCTAAATTTTTGGAACATATTTTGTTGAGGATCAAAACCTCTAACTTCAAATTTGTAGATGGTAAATGTTATATTTTTCAATTTTGAAAAACAGAGAATTCGTCCGAAATGGTACTACTTTTGGCCACTTTTTTATCGTTCTTTGTATTCGAGGAGAATATTTTAAATGCAGTTAAATTGCTTATATTTCACGCAAAAACTACTCATATTTTCAAAAAATTGTACATGACTTCTTTTCAAAAGATGTCTTTAAGAAATAGATTTTATCAAGAAAAAATCTCTATCTTCAATTCTGTAGTTGTAGGATAACACAAAAAATGTGAACTAATCAATTTTCGAAAAATTAGAGAATTTGAGGGACAATAAGGGACAATTAACGTGCGAATGATCAACTCTAATGAGCTAATTAATTTTAATTTTTAAAACCCCTGAAAGACTTGTACAGTCGAACAGGCAGAAAATAAAATTTAAAAAAAGAGAATTCAACAACAATGAAACGTGACCATTCTTTTAAGCTGTTTTGACACTATCAGAGGTGAAAGTTTAATAAAAAATTAAAGCTGTTTTTGAAAAAAATTTTGAAAATGTATTTGAAACTGCGCGTAAAATACAAAAAATATCAGTTTTAAATTCACAGGGTCTCGAATTCCTTGAAATCAATCGAGGAACATCAGTTTTGGAGATAATCGGCAGATCGGTTTAGGCCCTGGCATGGTATGGATTATGACTGCACAACATATTAGAGGAAGTAATTTTATACATGTACAAGAAAGATTTATTCAATTTTTCATCACCAGGGCCCGATAACAAGAGATTTTTCCGTCGGAATTCGCAGTTTTCCGTAAAAGCAGTGGTTTATTACTACTTTCAATAAAAACAAGACATTTGTTTTTTGGACTTGTTTACTTTTTTTTGGAAGAAGTTAGGTGTATTATCGTTTACATTCTGCCAGCTAAAAATATTATTGTGGGTGCTTTTATTTCATTTAGTCTCATTGTCATTTGCGAAATGTTATAATAAATTAAATATTAAGTTATAATTTTGAATTCGTATATACATCATGTTGTAAATTGTAATCTAATATTAGGCTTACAATTACGAAAATACGTAATACACGAGTCGGTATCTCTGCAAGGTCAGTATTAGTCCTTCGCGGCCGGCGTATCATTCCAGAAATGGCAGCCGCAATACCAATTCCTAAATCCTTCGAAAAGTGCGGACGCAATGGAGTTTTCTTCAGATCAGTCTGTAACAACTGTATAATAAGTTTGTGTGTCACTTGGGGATAACGATAATTGGATATTTTCTATGTGAATTCGCGATAATTTTTTAAAATTCATTATACATTTAATTTTAAAGAATACAAAATAAACTCAATTTTTAAAAGTTACATAATAGAAATGTAAATTATATGACTTATCTTGAAGTGTGGGAAACAAGACAAATTCTCATTTTTAGTGAATTGAATTCAGAATAAGATACATCAAATCTTAATAGGAGTAGGAGTGGGAAGTGTTCATAAGCAATCATCTTAATGTAAATTTCAACTCTCTATATCGTATTTCTATTAATTCCCCCGTGTGTTTGATAGTTGAAACACGTATTCTCTATAAAATACTAAAATAAAAAAGGAACGTGTAATATTTTTTCTTCTTATCAAAATAATCTTTTATAGAGTCCTCATCGGAGACTATTATGTTGATCTGCTTTTGACGAACAGGGGACGGCATGCGCGACTTACGGTCTCCTGCCTGCTATTCGTGTCGACACTGCTAATACAGCCGGAGGAAGCATTTACTGAAAACGACGACCAGTGACGAATTCCGTCTCAAATGATTGGTTTCAAATTTTTGATGTGATTCGTCAACAAACTTTACTACAAACGTGTCATAAAGAATTTAATGCTGTAAGAAGTTGTAGTCATACACTAAGATAATTATACGAGAGTAAAAGAATTACGAAGGAACATGAAGTCTATTCTTTGTCTTGTTTTTTCAATAAAATACAATACAAACTAGAAGTGCTAAAACAGTGCGCACTTTCTCGTCAGTATTTTTATGCAAAATTACGCAAAAAATACTTACATTTTCGAAAAATTTTACATGACTTTATTTATACATGAATCTATTTCTAAGGAAGAGATTTCATTAAGGAAAAAAGTCTCTATCTTCATAACTGTAGTTGTAGGAAGACGCCGAAAAAATTTTGAACTTTTGCAATTTTCGAAAAATCAGTTTTCAACGAAAATGAGACTTGCATAATTCTCTTAAATCTCCTTTGCCCTATCCAACAATAAAATTTAATCAAAACTGATGGAACCATTTTTTTAATTCCCAGGGGCTTCATGAAAAGTACCTCACAAAACTAAAATATTTGTTTCAAATTCAAAGGGCCGCGACACCACCTACATCGATTGGGGAATATCAATTTTGGACAAAATCGGCCGAACAGTTTAGCCGCTAACGTTGTTCACAGACGCGCATAACGACAGGACAGAACAGAAGATGTTTTGCCGTCATTCGATTTTTCGGTATCAAACATTGTTGAGGCTGCGAATATAGTTTAGAGTTTGGGAGAGCTTTGAAGAGTGGGGTCGAAGATTTGCTACACGTCTTTCTGGGCTCTTCATAAGGGAATATTCTAAAAACGACAAGTATTATTACTCTTAGCACATCTCGGTGGTAAATCATTAAATATTGACAAAAATGTCAGTGTTACCTGTGTTTGGGCGAAATTAAATCATTTTCCTTTCAGATTTTATTCATTATTCGTGCATATACGCAGGCCCTCTGTTTCTGCCGCGCAACAAAGCGCTGATTCGCGGAGAATGCAATACCAGTGACCTTCGGAATCGTTACCAACTGTGCGTAGTAATTCAACCTTCAGTGCAGACGATACGCGCGCATTACCAGCTTTTTACACGAGCGAGACGCTCCGCCACTAGCCGCTCAGATGCAGATTTTCAAACAATGTTATTCTGTCGCGTCTTAATTGGAAAGGAATTCGATTCTCCGAAATTGTGACCATGTACACCGTTGTCTACGCTCGTTGGCCTCCAGTGTCTGGTCTCTGGTGCGTTCTCACGGCCATCTTTGAAAGCAGTTCAAGGAGTTTTATACTAGAAATTAAGTTATTTCTCTATGTAAAGCATTCGGCTGTTTTTTTTTGAGAGAAAAAATTACTATCTCACACGGGGTATGTTTGAAATGTATGCCTTTGTTATTAATTCGCCCAATAGAATGGTTATGAATGATTGTGTTCGAAGTATGGCGCCAAATTGGAAATAATTTGGTCCCCTATGTGCCAACGAACATGGATTCTGGCTACACAACGTGTTAGAGAATTTTCTGTTCAAAATATAGCAACTGGATTTTTGCACTTTTTCATTACAAGGGCCCAGTAATAAGAGTTTTTAGCCAAAATTCGCCGTTTTTTTCGCACAGCATTACATAACTTTCTCTCTATCGCGTGAGCGGTGAATAGTGAAAAAGTAAAAAAACATTAACGAGAATCACAGTCAGTGTTACAAAATTAAATTTGTACTTCCGTATGTATTTGGTGCAAGATTTGGTTCTGAAACATAAAATTCCAAAAGATTCAAATCTACGAGAAGTACTTTCCACTCACTCCTCATATCCGACAAGAAACAGTTCAGAAATGGTTCGTAGTACTCTGATTAATATTTCATCGTCTCAAGAGCAGTAGGCACTTATCTTCGTGACTCAAGAGCTCTTTTGCAGGTCTGTTCGCCACTTTCACAAGAGACATTTTTATTCCGTTCTACCGTGAGATATATTTCGAGCCTCATAAAATACACAGCTAAGATTCTTTTTGAATACAAATTACACGGAATATACTGGAACTATTTATTCAAAACTCGTATTTTGTATCGCTTTGCTGGCTCATGCAAGAATTGATGTTACCAAAATTACGAATTTCCATTTGATTTTGTTATATATACGAAGTATTTGTAAATTTTAATTTTTTCTCTTCTAATTATGACAAATTTTAATCTATTACATTCATTGAACACGCTCTAAAAAATAATATGCTTGTAAAATCCTTTAAAACATCATGTGTTTACATTAGAAGAAATACCAAGAACCTTTCATGATATTCGCAATGAAGAATATCATTAATGTGCATTTCTTTTTGAAAGGGATGGAATATTTTCAAGGTTTGCAGCTAAGAAATAAATAGTCAGCGCTTGTTAAATTTGATTGGAATAATGATATAATGCGTTAGGGGAAGATAACGTTTAAGCAATTTATAAGAAGCCATCAACACAAAACTCCGTAAATGTGCTATTACACTGAAGAGAATTACCCTCAGGGGTGCATATAACTAATTCGATAAACGGTTTTAAATGTTGAATATGCTGTGAAGAAATCAGCTTTTAATTCCACATTTAATTTTTAAAAAAACACGTTACCATCATAACGTAATTAATTGATTTGTTGATTATTTCGTGTTTCCGGACGTGTCAACTGCTACGGTCCCGTACGTGTAGTGCATGTTTTTATTGCGAAAGGAGGTGGTGTTCTGCCCCTGCTGTATGGCGAGATTTGGAGCTGACTTACAAGTCGATTTGCGAGATTTTCCCCATCTAGGTATCTCATACCAGCGGCATACCGCTCTAGTCACAGCAAGATCTAAACGCAATTAAAAAATATAATTTATTATCTTCTATCATTTATTTATCCATCCATTCATGCTAATATGATGATGATTGTTTGATACTACATTAATTACTTCTTTCATTTTTACTTTCTCACCTTTACTTCGTAAGAAGAGAATTGTAAGAGAATTGAAGAGTAATTGTGCGCCGGAAAACCGAGAATTTTCGACAGAAAAGCTCATTGGCGGACCCTGCTGGGTAACGAAAAAAAGTTAAATCTTGTTTAGTAATGCTATTCAGGGATCTAAACAGAACAAGTATGTTGAAGGGTAGGGTCCAGAGATACACTAATGTAAATTTTGTGTTACAACATTAACAACTACCGAACATTAATCATTAAATGGCGTTAGTGGTACTTTAATTTTGAAAAGAGATGGCGGTGAAAAGAGCAGTTGGACTTCCAGAACTCCAACAAGAAAAGATCCTCAGGGCCGTGCTATGTTCATCACCCAAAGAATTTCGACGAAAGAAAGGGCAACCTGGTGAATCCGACGATGTATTTTGTCGGGACGTTGGAACTCGCAGCGAAAAGAAAACGTGGCGTATACTCTTTTCAAAGAAACTTCCGAGCTCACTTTAAGAACAGTTCTTCGGATAGCGCGTTGAAGAGTATTTATCTGCTTGTACGCCACTTCTGTTTGGAGAGAGAAGGAAACATTATCAAATACTCTGAATCAGTTTTCTACCAACTCTGCTTTGCAGTTTCAGAAAGAATGCGAAAGTTTCTGAACAATAAAAGAGTAACAAACTGTATAAAAATGTGGAAAGCAGGATGTTTTATGCGAGTTGGTCTCGTTAAAAAAATGTAAAAAGTGAATTTGAATGTAATAGCGAAATTAAATAAATTGAAACAAATTTTATTTTCTGGATGATATTTTCGCAAAAATGATTATATTCTAAAATGTTTTATTCATAAATAAAACAGTTTAGAGACATGCTGAGATTAATCAGAGCAAAAACTGGTGTCACAGCAGTGTCTCTGGGAGATTTTAGAGTTCCAACCGTGGTAGGTTTTTTGACAAAAGCTAGAAAGCTAGGTCGAATTCAACCACTGTCTGAAGAACAATTCTAGCCGCCAGCTTCTCTAACGTAGTTTTCTGAAGTTTCTCCGATCAACACCAGGCGAATGGCGGAGCAGTTTTCCTTTACTTATGCGTGTACCCTCCGTGTACTCTCCTCTTTCATTCACTCACGCTTACATTTATATGCACTACACTACCGCACATTCGGTAGTGTAGTGCATTTGGCAGTTTGGTTTTTTGGAGAATGAAATGGAATTTATCTGAACAGTTAGGACGGATCTGCGTAAAGTTTAAGAAATGTTTTCGCCATTTTTTTTCTGTTAGTGGTATTGCATATTCAATAATTATAGTAAGACATTAATATAATATTTTTTCACATTTGAAATAGTCTCATGCGTCACATCCATTTCTTCGAGAATGTGAGATACCAAATTTTAACTTTATGACATGGACGTCATGTATAAACACATTACAGCAAAATACATTAAGTAAATGTAATGAACCGGGTTTTTGTGTAGTTACATTTTTCTTCCCTTCTTGATACTAACTACGTTTTCAGCTCACTGATTTATGCTATTTAAAAAAATGAAAAAAAAAACAATTTGACGAGGGGATAAGAAATGAAAAAATTTAAAAGCTCTCAGAACAGCGACAATGTAGGGTCTGCAGCAATGGAATTCACTTTGCGCTCGTGAATATCTGTGACACGTTGGATTGTTGTGACCTGACCGAGCTGTATGAAAAGGAGTTACTTGTCTAATTTATGTTGATATTTCCATGAAAATATTTAGTTTTCGCACCAAATGCTGTACCTTTTGTAGTGAGTAGAGTATTTGTTGAATGGCTTTAAAATACTCTTCTCTAATCATAGCCCTATCGAATGCATTTCTATATTGTCCAGGGTATCAGGCTTCTTTTTCCAATAAAGGTTTACAAAACTTTTGTATTCGATTTTTGTGCAGTTGTGGAGTTCACATAGTTCTGACAACACTGCGGTGGAAACAGTGAGTTGTACGCTTCTTGGTTGAATTGGACGTTTTCAAATAATAGCTAAGATGTTAGTAGCGCATAAAGTGCAATACTTCAGTACTACGTAGCTGTTTCCTCTAATACGGGAAAGTAAGTGCTGTTGTAGCTCCACTAGTTTAAACAGTACAGCATAAGTTCGACATCTCAAATTTGACGACCCAAAGAAAGAGTTGCAGTTGACCGAGATTCGAATTCGAAAAGAACAGTATAATAATTCAATGTTTAAGAAGCGAAATTGGTAGAAAGAACGGTATTCTGCTGGTGTTTGATCTAATTACGGAAACACTTCATTATATAATAGTATATTGAACGGTAGTACGTAACTTCATTTATAACATTCATAGATAAATCTATAGTTTTCAATGTTCTCGCAAAGCTCTTCCAATTAAAGTAATCAATTCATTTATTTATTTTAAGAAATACATTAATTGTATGCTTAGGCCCTGTAATCCCAATTTCACGCGATCTTCCGATGCCATAGGTGTGGACGCCGCGATGTCTTCCTCCCCCTTCGTCCTTTTAACTGGCAGCGGAATTATCGCTAGAACCCAATATCTTGGGACCAGCTGGGGTGTATCAGTAGCGGTAACCGTTTGCGTTGTAGAGTCTCAGACCGGGAGGTCCTAAGATTCGGGCCCCAATGGTGACAAATTTTAGACAGTAGATAGCTAGGTCGAATACTAGGTCTGGAGGAGAATTCTACAGGCCAACCACACAGGTAGTTTTCCTTAATTGTTCATACCAATACCACGTAAATGCCGGAGGAGTACCCTACCAAATGGGCCACGGACCATGCTCAGTCTTCCCTTCTTCATCATCTTCCCTTCCTTTCCCTCTTCCATCTTAAATACGCACTTCCACTTGCATGCTCTATGTGGAGAGACCAATCGTTAACTTAGAGCTCGTCCCGACTGGGGCGGCGTGTCGCCGGAGATACGCGTACGAGGGAAACCTTCGTAATCCAATGTATAGTCGCCGCCAGATCTCTCATTCCAATGAGGGAGTAACACCGCCACTTCCAGGCACTACACCAGTGTCAAGATTGATGTCACGAGCGGGAGTCCGTGGCACGAGTGCCACGGCGAAATCGCCCCTTCACGCAGTTTATCACTCCGCCTCCAGACAACGCCATCCCTATTTTAAAACGGCGGGGTTACTAATAGTTTCCTTTCCCGACGCTAGTTGCGCAGAGTAGCTCGTGGCATGCTACGGAGCCACGACGCGTGCCACTTACACCAGTAGAAGACCTTGACATCACTGCACTACACTTATAGCATGCACTACACTTGACAAGACTAATAAACAATGAACCTGATGCGCCCGGGAATATAATTACTCACTCACGCGACATCTTTAGATCTTTTTCAGCCTAGGGTGCTTTTCCAGATAGAACCTACTATCTCTGAGATTGGTTGGCTGATATTGATCATTCCGAAGTCGGAGAAAAGTTCTACGTAATTTCTCCTGAGTTGAGGGGAAGGGAGCACTAACCATAGCGAGCCCGAACTCAACCAGGGACAACCCGGACGAATCCGGAACGTTTCGGGTCTCCACCCATCTCCTTCTGCATTCCCTTTGCACTAACGACGTGGGTACCGCTGAAAACTTTGAAAACCTTGAGGCCGTTTCCAATCATCCCCTAGCCACCAGTCTCCCATGCAGGGTAGGAGCAAACAATTCGCAAAAATATTCAGAAAGGGACAAACAATCCCAAAGAATAATTCGATGTGCGAAGGAGGCTCAGATGAATGGCCTCATTTGAATTGGTAGCGTGTTTGAAAGATCTCAGATTTTTCACGCTCTTCTGCGTAGCCTTGGCTTAGTAAGGGTGGCGTGAGTCTAGGAATGTGACTCGGCTTTGCGAATACTTGAAATCAAATTTTCTGTGCTGGACACAAGACTGGACCGTTAATGCAATTTGGCCTCCACGATCTATTATAATCTACCTCAAAAAATTGTATTGACGAAAAACTGAAACACTGTGGGCAGTATTAATTCATATTAAGAAAAGTTAAATGAATACATTTAGCATAATAATTTTGAAACTATTGTACGGAACGGTTGCCCTAGCGGACATGTTCAGTGCATCTTCTGTGTCGCCTCGCTTTAAAATATTACTTTTAAACTGACAATCATTTTCATTGTAATTACTCTCAGTAATGATTGCAGCCGTGAAAAATGGGAAACATTTCGTGTTCTCTTGGAAATTATCAGTAACTATTAAGTTTAAAGCACATTCTGGAAATGAGCAATCACCTCTCGATCCCAAAGGAAGGGATGGAAACGAGCGGCGTAAGAAAGAAGTGCGGAAGGTCCATGGCCCATTTTCCAGCATCCAACCTTTATTGCTCGAAGGTAACCTCGAAATGATCTGAACTCAGTCTCCAGACTTCTCATCCAGATTTTTTTATCATTATATCTGTGAAAAGAAAGTTCAAAGTTTAAGACCTTTTTACCAAATAAATGTCATTGTTAGGTTATACAACCACATAAGCCATTTCCAAATAGCAATTGTCAATGAAAAATTTATAATTTTGCAGAAATTATACTATTTTGTTACAAAATTCTGTGACATTTTGGCATAACGTAAAAAATCGTATTTTAGTATCTACGGTCATTAATGTTCTTCTCAGTTTTATGTACTTCATCTTCAAGGCCTGCATACATGTTATGTGCCTTTTGCGTTCACCAAGACATTCGTGAATACCTGGTAGTACAAGTATGCTCATACAGTAGCATGATTTTACAAAGACAACGCGTAAAACGTTATTTTTCTCATAACATCTTTTCGCGTGGATTTCTGCAAACACTAAGAAGAGCGGGTTTTGTAGGTTCCTCTAGAGCGCCTTGAGGGATGTCAGATTGTTACACCCATCTTTACTGTAGTCTGTGACACCAAAGTACACAAATTTAGAGACGACCTTCTGAAGCTGAGGAGACTGTTTATTTTGCTGCGCAAAGGTGAGACTGACTCACCCACTTTGTAAAGGTCGATTCTCATGGCGTCTTGAGACTGACTGTCAAAACAGATACAATGGTTGTTTGAACAAGAACGTTCTCAGATGCTTTTGCAGAATTTCATTTACATCCGAGATTAAGATTTTTATTTCGTTTGCACCGCTCACAAAGGAAGTAAACTTCATTTTCTCTTGTAGATTCCTCAAGTAGGAATAGAGATTTACAAACATCATTCAAAGTCGCGTGCTCCATATTGCAACAGTTAAAATTTCCTCACAAACTCTCCTGCATAAAAATGATTTTGTTTCCCTTGATCTCTCCAAAATCGATTTTTTTACTTCTTTAGTATAAATTTCATCTTTTATTCGAATGTTATAATTGTTTTCTAATAATCGCCAACTCAAAAACGCAAGAATTAGGGACAACTACGAGACTAATAGGCGGGTATTTTCGAACTAAATGTTTATACCAAAGGCATATGTAGACAGTTCGCCAAGAAAGATGTTTCAACTTCATTCTTCGTTTTATTGTTAATAGAAGAAACATGATTAAAACATAGATTACCTTTACTAGTAAACATTTCATAGTTCGGTAAGTTCGCAAGCAGACGAGAGAGTGAAATGCGGTCTTTGGCTGCATAATGAACAGCTCCGATTCAAAACGTTCTTCTGTAAAATGGTATATTTTTGATATGTCATTTTTGTTCTGCAATATACGAGCACTTTTTAAAAACCTTGAACTCTTTTCATTTTCTCAAATGTTTTCACGGTGTAGGCGAGTAAAGTTTTCATGGAATATATACTACCTAGACCAAAGGATAAGCATTCGAACTTCATGTTTTCATCGGTAAAAATCTAGTAATTTAGGATATAGAGCTGCAGTATTGTGAATAACTTTTAAGAGAACCATTTACGTTCCAACCTGATGTAAGCAGAACAAAGACGAACAGCATCCACAGATGAGAGACCTACCTCTGCAAAAATGTCAATACGAACAATAGTTGCAAAAATGACATCATCATCATCATCATCGTAGTCACTTTTGAATTGTGCATTTTCACTTCTGTATCTTCCGTTCACTTGTGTGTCAACTGTTCACTTGTACGTCAACCATTCATATATAACCCAAGAAAATAAATAAAATGGTAGCATTTTTATCATATTATTCAGTAAGAATATTAAAAGAATGAAACGCACTTACACAAGAATGTTAAATATCAATTCTCGCAAATGTGGAGACCGTATTTTTAAAAGAAAATGAATACATTCATGTTAATTGAAAACACTTTTGCCTCATAACATTGGCGGTCACGTTAGTAATTCATAACTTTAACATATCATATAACATAACGTAATATCATAAACAGTTCTTTGTGATATTATCTTACATATGAAAGAATATGAAAAAAATGAACGCATTCTTCTTAACTCTAAAATAAAGTGTACATATTTTATTTGCACTTCCACGTGAGCTATGACACAGGTCTCCAAAACCAAAATCTTCAAATGAAATTTCAAGTCATAATAAATTTGTCCAACAAATATCCACTTATTGTGAACTGTTAATTATTGCGATACGAATTTTCAATTCAATACCCTTTCTGGGCGTGCATTCATTCAGACACACGAATTACCAATTTGCATACATTGTAACTGTAAAACACATTTCACTAATGAGATTAATTCAACATTAACGCAACGAGTGAACGCCTTTGATGTAGACCTATCAATGTTCCAACATAGTTTTAGTTGTTTTTCAAACTTGGCTGACTAGATTTAAATTCAATTTTGAACTAACCCCAGATAAAATTTGCCTAACGAGTAGTCACGGAAAATATTATTTAAAATCAATATTTGTAAAACGTTGTAACATAGGAAGTCAGTGTGTTATTCCTGGACACGATAGTAATGCGTTAAAACTAAAAGGATCTATAATACTTCTAAACAATCTATAATACTTCTTTTCCAAAAGAAAAGCTCTAACATGTTTGATCAATGTACAGTAATTGACCTTGAATTAACTACATTATTCGTAACTAAAAGAAGCTCGTTAATAAAAAATTTAATCTATACACTTAATAATACCTTAGTGTTGGTTTTACTACTTCGTAAACAAGCTGAACAGGTCAAATTACCTTGGAGTTTCCGTATGATAAATAGACGAAGAATTTAATTTTGCAAAGTACTCGCACACAAAATGGAAAAGTAAAGACTTTCAGACAAATCCAAGGCAGAAAATAGTAAACGTTGCAACGTGCCTGTCTTCATCAGATGAGAAAACTATGAAAAACTGGCACAATCCTTGTTTGTTTGAACGTCTTCATGAAAACTGGATCCATCATTTATCTCCGGCGCGGAGGCAATAACGAAAAGCGTTCCATGGAATTCTCCGCTGTCTGCGCAAAAATCTGCTTCGTTCTCTTAAATCAATTTATCTCTCCTCGCCTCTCCCGCGTGCCCCCTCCCCTCCCCCCAGGCCGCGTGCGCAGAAAAGGCGACGAGTGCGCTGCGAACAGCTCCCTCACGGAACACGCCATTCTCCTCGCAGTTAACGCTTGAGATTCTAATCACATCGGCATATGAATGAACAACGTTTAGTCGTCCGCGAGATAAGTAACGTATCTACCTTACACAGAGGAGACTTCTGTGCCTTGTGTTAGATGTGGCGCAGGGGAAGATGCCTTTAGGAGAAAAATTAAAGCTCTGAGCAAAAGACTCGTAAAAATAAAAGAGGAGATAAATCTTTTACGGGCGGTACTTTTGAAAATAAGCATCCACTCCAACGGCGGGGAATTTGCTTTATAAAAATTGAGGTTGTTTGAAGATTAAAGAGTACGATGTGGAGATTCCTATGTATAAAATATGCACACTCTCTCAAGACTGCAATAATAATCTGATACGAAGATTAGAAAGTAAATATGGAAATATTTACGTTGGAATGCTACCAAGATTAGGGAAATATGGCACGAATATTTACTGCATTGAAAATTGAATAATCGAACTATTATTGGAGTGTCTTTCTGCTCCCCTCACTCTTTGCTCTCTTCAAACTACCGCGTCTCCAAGAAACGCGTTTCTCTCCCCATCAACGCAAGAGGTATCTGGAAACGTCGATCGACACGATTGACACGACATCGCTACCTCGACCGTGATTCCTTCTGCGCCGCAACAAAGCCACGTTGATTTATGCATTTTCACAAATTGATTCGCGTCCGTGGAATTAAAATTCCATTAGACGAAAGGTCTCCCGGAGAGGGAGGAGCGAGCCGGCGAAATCGAACACGGCACGGTCGGGGGAGTGGCGACGGTGAGGGGGTGGGGGTGAGGGGTAGGGGTGGGGGTGAGGGGGAGGGGTGGGAACCCGCGAGGAAATTGTTTCTTGAGCGTCGTTTCCGAAGCAGCGGCGGACACATCGATTCCATATCGCCGAATGGGCGCCGGGCGCGGTGGCCGGGCCCCGTGGTCGATCGCGCCGGCGGCGGCGGCGGCGGCGGCGGCGGCCAGCGACCGCCGGGTCGGCGGCGACGGAGGTGGCTGACGCTCGGCAACGCGCTCGCCCACCCGCCTGGCCGGCCCTACCGCGACGCCCGCGCCGCCGCCGCCGCCGATCGTCACGACATCGCCATCTGTTGCGGGGGCGCCTGAATATCGGAGAGTGCCCTTATTAATTGCCGCCTCTCGTGAAGGGGTGGCCGCCCCTGGGCGACGGCCCAGGCAGCGCCTCCCGCCCGGCAACACCCGCTCAGCTGACCGAGCTGGCCACTGGCGCCTCTGTTCGGGGCGACTCTAGCCAACGAGGACGGTACGCGAGTTTCTATTAAATCCTGTCACTGAATTACTCAACACAATAAACATTTAATTTCAGATAATACGTGGGAAGGTACGAAATAAATTTAGTATTAATTTGAAATATATTAAAAAAATAAATACGTTCATTAGGTGTAGAATATGATAGAAGAAGCCGAAAGCAGAAACAAATATTACGTCTTCAATACAATAGTACCGATAGGCGTTCGATTTCAGCACATAATTCTTCCTTGTCCTCGCTCTCCGAGGCTGTACTGTCGCGAACAAACAACACTCCCCGGCACATCACTCGATAACACTCGCACCCAAACAAAATCCGCCACACAAACTGCTGCCTCCAGCTGCGCCGTCGGTCGCTCCAGGCACCGCGCATTAGCACTTACCCGTAAAGAAGGTGCTTGGCTTCATCCGAGGCCAGTGTTGCTTACACCATACAACGCAGGCGTTGCTTCGGGGCCGTATGCAACCAATCTGCGGGGCGGGCGGCGGGTGACAGGCAGCGACGACGGCGGCGGCGGCGGGGGCGGTAGCGGCGGCGGCGGGGGTGCTGCGGGCGACGTCGGCGGCGGCGGCGGCGGCGCAGCGCTGGGCCAGCAGCACTGGCGGCGGCGCCAGCTTCGCGGATCGGCCGGTGCGCGGCGGCCCGGGCTCCCACTGCGCGCGCGGCGCCGCGGCGCGGCCGCCCCGCGAACGCGCCCGCCCCCGCTCCCCGCACGCGCCCGCGCCCTTCCCCCACCCCCGCCTCGCCGCCGCGCAGTGGGTCGGAATGCCAACGACTGCGCAGACAACGCATTTTTTTTGTTTTTTGTTAAGGTCGCATCAACTACAAGGTCATTAGCGATCACTATTGGATGTAACGTTGTGGTAATGAGGATGAAACGTTATGGTGAAAGGACGAACACATACAACCATGCCCGAGGCGGGACTCGAACCCGCGACCTCACGGCAAGATCACTAAGGCACTACTGTCTTAGCGATCTCGCCCATGGGGCCGACTACAACGCATTTTGTCGTGTTTTTTTAAGGTTGTTTCCAGATGAAACGTTTTACCGTAAGCCGGACTTAGGTGATTCAGCTAGATGACACTGCAGGTTCAGGGTCCGATAGTGGCAGGATTTTGACACTAGTCAGCTAGGTCTAATTCAGCCGCTGTCTGGAGGAGAATTCTAGAAAATGTTATTCTGATCGGTAGTTTTCCGTGGTTTCTTCCGATCAACTCCAGATCCGAAGGAGAACTCTAATAAACGGACCGCCCGCGATCATTCTTTCCTCCTCCTTGTCCTATCCTCACGCCTTACTTACACACTTTTTCACTCACATAAAATACACTACCTCACGTGTCAGGATTCGTTGATGGTGGTCTCACGGTGCCTCGATGGTGGAAGATACCTGTGTGGAAAGCATGCAAACCGATGTGTAGGTCGGTATTGGATCTCACCTTCCAGCGTGGGGAGAAAACCGCCCACTCCGGCGATAAAAAAACATACACTACACTTGCGATACTAATGGTCGTAACAGTTGATGCGCCCGGAAATACGAAACAATCAAGCAATCATTATTACCGCAACCACGCATGCTCGGGTTATGTGACAGTTTCACCCGTTCCTTTCACTCGTCTGGGCAAACACGAGGGTCCGCATCCATACCCCAGCAGGTTACGAACAAAACCTTCAGAAACGAAATTTCTGATTTTCTTCGAGATAATTATATAAGTTCTTGGCCGTCCGTATCCTGCGCGTGTAGACGTGTTCCACGGTAATTCGCACATATTCTCCTTCACCGAAAGAATCTTGATTTCACCTCACGTCTGGAAAACTATGCAATTCTGGCTAATTGTGAATCTGGCAAATCCATGTTGTTGTTTTTTGATGCCTTCCCCTTCTTAAAGCTATAATTGCTACAATTTGCAGCATACATTTACTTCGATTTTCTTGTGTTAAATGTTTGTGTGTCGTTTGCTTTTATATTGTTAATATTCTTTCTTCATATGCAAAAGCACTCTCTACGAAAGAGCAGTTTATGTTAGGTACTCTAGACTTTCTTAGACTTTCTTCCAGACTAAGTTTCTTGGCGTCTACACGCCAGTGAAGTGGAAATCATACGCCACATGTTAACACATTAGCAGACTTCTCGAATCTGGCATCAGCAGAACGTGAGGTCTTCCACGTCGTTAATAGAAAAAAGAAAACAAACATTTATTCGCAGAGCAGAATTGGATCCAATGTCCTTTCCAGCGGGTGCATCTTATTTGTTGGCGTTCTACTCATTTTCGCCGATCGCCAATGAGGAATGTGAATTTTCTAAAATATTCAAGTAAATATTTCAATTGAAAAAGTGTTTAAATAATTTAAAAATATATTGTTATTATTACTAGTTTCTTATATTCCATCCTCTCTGCAAATATTAGTTGAGGTTAATTCAAACCACTCAAACAACGTTTTCATCAACGCCTTTGTTGCTTGAAAATGATATTCTTCTGTGTAACGGTGAAAAGGCCACTATTAGGACCTATGTTTCGCTTGAGATTACCCATGACCGTACCTTCAACATACTATTGTTACAACTCTACTCATAATTTTCATTTTTGAAGCTATTTTAACCATTTTTTGTTTTTTTTATTTTTAGTATATTATTACCACTGTCTTTTCCAATTGATACTAGTTAATCCTGGGGAAAAAAACGATACACCGGATATGAAATGTACATGTGGTATCCTCAGCTGCGAAATTAACGGTGGATTATCCGCGACATAATAGACACGGGACAAGAAGGAAGACATACGAGATCTGACCATTAAATCTGCAAAACTCAATCTAGAAAATATACATCCAAACCTTATTGTTAAATATTACTACTATGCTCACTTTCAAAATACTTCCCGTGGAAAGTGTTTCACTCATTCCAGATACTCCCCCTTTAAAACAATTTTAGAACGCGCTTTCTGAAATATTTTCCATGGTTGCCGAGGTAGGACGAGCTCTGTGTTAAAAATTTACTGCATTCCTTGGCCTTCGAGTAAAGGAAGAAGACATAGGCGACAAGATCATAAGAAACGAGGAGGAATTCCAAAGCTATTTGTATTTTGTCCAATATTTTGGTATCCTAAAGAGTCATGTGACTTCCATTGTAATTCTGCCACGTCAAGGATTTTTCACTGTCCGCCCTTGACGAACAATGTTCGTAGACTAGTCTTTGCTTAGTGTTGCCCTCATAGCAAGATCGCGAGTTCACAAGATTGCGAACTTAATTGTCGGTCCTTGTAGGTCAAATTTGACATGGTCATCGCCGGCCACTTACCATACCGGAACTTAGGTACTTTATTGTGCTAACGTCATTTATACAATAAAATGAGATAAATTTAAAGATGTTACATTTGTATTTAAAAAGAAATGTAATATTTTCGGTGTTAACATTCATTTAATGAAACTGAGAATAATATTGATTACTATAAACTCAAACGACACGCGATTAATGGCATTCTAAAACGTACTTAAGATACACTTACAAAAATACAAATTAAGTTAATATTTTTTTAGAGAATATTTGTATTACTGACTATAGATTATTTATATAAACTGTGTTATGTCACGCATAAACAAAATAAAACCGAGCTATGTTTTTCATTAACTTGTATTTACCCTTCAGTACCTTTCAGTATTTAACAACATCCTTTCCTTTGCACTCAGATAACAAAATATTACAATTTCATTTTTAAGTGCTAAATGAACCAAGGTAAGTTATTTTTCGTCAATTAATCATCGTTTTACATCATCACTCAATAGCTGAAAAGACCACAAATGAAAACCGCTTCAATATTCATTCGCATATTATTTTATTCACAATCACATTCACGACTCCTAGAAAATTGTTGCATTTCTCTTTGTTTTAGTGTTTGATCAACGAGATAAAGGGAATTTCTCAATGAGATTTCTATGGTATGTTCAGTGATGTAAGCGGTTTTTTCACACTCATTGATGTCAAGCGAATGCGGGGGGGGGAGACGTGGTCGATGAGTAACTAGAAGAAAATGAATCAATTTGTTTCACGAACGTTAGCTACCTTGTGCTGGACTTGCTGCACTACGTATTATTTTTGTCAATATCCCAAATGGAGAATGTTCGCATGAAATTAATGTATATATGTAGTTACAGTGCAAGAAAAATTCACTTTAAAAGTTTTTCAATAAATATTATTTTGGCGCATAATTCTAGGATTAAAATTCAGTCTCTTTGGAGTTCATTAAAAGCGCG